>JAQFVV010012457.1:5251398-5921467 GCA_028023455.1 Epiperipatus broadwayi
ACCTAAACAATTTTTCATTCTTAACTTAGAAACACTGCTAAATTTAGGGTATAGTGACTTAAAAAAAATCCTCTTTTATTTCAAATTCATATTTTTATGAGGATTGAAATACATAAAGCTATTTTATGTGTCAGAATTAAAAAAAAAAAAAAACTAACATATTTCTTTAGATATTGCAAATAATAATTATTTTTTTCTAGATGTATGTATTTGTTGATTTATATTAAGTATTTAAATTTTAAATTGATAAGGAATAAAAATAATAATAGATTATATCCATGTAAACAAACATAACTTTACCATTTGAAGTTGTTAAGAATCCATCAGTTACTAGCATTTGTAAAACTAAAAAAAAAGCGTTTTCCATCATTAAATTAGATATGACTGCCATCTCTTGTAAGATTTAAATTTCATTTTTTTTTTAAAAATTATAAACACATTGAAATAACCTGATACTGGCATTCCAATGTGAAAAGGAACTTTCCCAAATGTCCTGCATTTTCATGTTAATTCTTTGTTTGATGTACGTTTTGAGTTGGCAATATAATATGACTATATCTTACACACCATCTGATACATAACATTACAAATAGTGGTTTTGTCTGCAACATCTGATTCATTAATAATTTATTTAATTGTAGATAGTGCTGCATTAAGTGGTGTATTAAAATGAAAACAAAACAGTTGATATTACAATACACTGCATTCTATTATTTACATATTGTAATTAAAACCATTTCCTTTTCAGTACTTTCTTTGTCTATTAATGCTAAATTTATATAACACATTCAAAATGTATTTCAATGTGCTACATAATGTCATAATTTAGCTATTTACCACAAAATATGTAAAATGACTGGAAGTGTAGATTATTGTTATGATATAGAATATTAGTGTTTTTCTATTAGTATATAACATCTTCAATGCTCTTTCTGTTATCAAATAATTTTGAAAATTATTTAAAACTTTTATTATGACTTATGGTTTTACTGCTTTATCTATTCTAAAAAATTTTCGTAACAGTTTTTTTGAATGTAAACTAAAACTTAATGTTTGCCATTATTATACTGGGATTTTCAGACAAAGGTATAAACCTTAATGTCACCACTTTTATATCCTAACATGTAATCATGACAAGTTAGCACCTTAAAATTTACTTATAAATACCTAATCTATGGTTTGCTTAAGAGATGATGTTTCAGGCGTATTGAAGCAAGAACACGTCACTATACATTAGCCTCGCACTTTGTGATTGGAGATAGAATGAGATCTTGTATACCAGTTTGTGCATGTCTAACTAATATCTTGCTAACTTCTGTATCATAATAATTACTTAAAGGAGTAGCTATGCCATGTAACCCTGTTATTCAGTGCAAGTCATAATAATCGATTCATTCTAAAAGGTTTGCACATCAAAATTGCTATTTAGTGCATCTTTATCCAATGTCCTCGGACATTGTGGGTTGTGAATTTTTTTCTGAGAGAAGTCTTGGTTCTGAGAGATGTGTACTTAGACTTTTATATCTAATTCAACCATCTATCTGTTACATTTCATATTTTTAATTAACTGTAAAGTTATGAACCCAAAATGAAAACACACTTATATTTTTAATCCTATCTAAATGACTTGTGTAATCATATACCTTCATTTCATCAGCTATACATTTCGGTGACCTTGATTTTTTAATAACCATTATTAATACATTTTTCCAGGATTGATATTAACCCACTAAAATTATAGGCTGAGTAAGCACTACCTGCAGATTTTGATACACAAACTGACTTATACTGGATGAAACTTTTATATAAAGAAAATTGATACTGCTTTAACAGATTGAGTGGTCCTGTGATATTTTAATGATTTTATACCAATTCTGACCCAAGAATGTTGATTATTATGACTATTAAAATACAAAAGACACTAAAACGTATACATATGGAACTGGGTTTTGTATGGCTATACAAACAAAGCTGCTTGGACTGAAGATATTATTGTGTTTTCATTTCAGGCTTAAGGATTTATTGTTAATTAAATAGGAAGAATGTGGTTTTTTGAATATTTCACTTAACAAAGATATAGGTTTGATGCTTTCAATTCCAAGGATTCTCACTGATGAAAGTCAAAGCTATAATGTAATCTATAGACATTGGACAAATAGATTTAAATAAGAATTTTGTTGAACACTTTTCCTAGCGTTCACTGAAAACTATGACATGCACTTAGTGACCTTACTATATGGAAAGAGTTGTTACTGTTTAACAGATTGTGTACAGCATAATAAATGGTGTTCATGTGATGTTTTAATAATTATTACCTGACTTTTAAGGTATTAACGCGGAGCTTGTTTTTTTTTTCTTTTAGAATATTGAATGCTTCTGCTGTTTCATCTGTTTAAAGTCTATATGCAGAATGTATCTGCTCGTAAAAGTCTGAAGTTTTGTAAAATTTGAATTGCTTGTCATGTTTTCAGTAAATAATTTGATAACAAAAGCATTTTTATAGATTATAAAATTCTTAAAAAATTTATGGCCAATTCGAAAATCCTTTAATCTTTGAGAAAATGCAAAATAATTTTAACATTTTCTAATGGTATCTTTTCCACAAGTAATGTGGATGGCAGTAATAAACTTCCTAGATCTTTATTAAAATTGGAAACAATTTACACAATGGAGAGAGAAAATGAGTACATGGTAGTATCTCCGATCATATAAATATTTTCTTAAGTAGATCAGAGAAACCATACTTATATAATTCCAATAATAAAAACGTAACCCAAATACTCATTCTCCACATCGTGTTACCTAGATTATGTAATCGATAATTAGAAAGCTATAGAAATTATTTGATACATTTATATTTGGATATTGTAGAAGAGACAAATCTGGTCAGTTACTTCTTGAAAATTGATTTAATGTAAACGTAAGACTTTGTTAATGGTTATATTCTTTTTCTATCACAAAATATCATAGATATGACCTTTTTTTGAACAAATTAACTTCCGTTATTTATTCAATTTTAAAATTCATATCACCTAATTATAGTTAGTTTATATATACATTATTCTCATATTTTAAAATAAATAAATAAAAATATTTGCTAATATTGGGGGGAAACCGAAGTACAATTAAAATTTCATTCATTTGACTAAAATTTCTATACGGACGATAGAATAGATTAAAGCGTTTCATAAAAAAACATATTTTCTGCAAAAGTAATTTAAGGACAACATCGTAAAATATCATGTAAGTAATGTAATGAACTGGGACAGATTTAACTAGTATGTATGTGTATTGTAGTTCAAAAATTACTTTGTTTAGTCATTAGGAAATCCAAATCTTATCATTAATAGTACAAAATTTGGTACTTTGAGTCTCCAAGTAAACATAGATGGCATCCCGTATTTTTCATAAATGTACAGTTTCGAGAAACTATAATCTGCTAGATGTGTTTTTGTTTAATTAATATAAAATTACTAAATCCATTGTTAAATTTCAAAAAAAGAAATAACTGTTGATAAATTCCATCAAAAAGTTTTATTTCGATTTTTTTTATTTATATTATAACTTGATAAGCAATTAAACACTCTTAACATTGCTATACTTTGATACAATTCAGCGACTTTTGTTTTTGTTAGCAGTTTTTGGTAAATTGTTTTTGTAAATAAGTATTATAAACAATTGAAAAAAACTATAAAAAGTATATAGCAATTGAAATATATGCCATCGTCATCATTAACAATTATCAATCCACTGCAGGACGAAGGTCACTCTAAGTTCAATCAATGTTCTCTACTCTTTGGCTTCTCTTCTCCACATCATTCCTGCACACTTTCTGATTTCATTTATCCATCTCATACGTGGTCTCTTTGTGGGTCATTTATAATCTCTTGGAATTCAGTTTAAGATTCCAAGTGTTCGACTATTATCATATCTCTTAGCAATATGTCCATCCCAACTCCACTTAAGTCTTTTAATTTCTTCACTGAGGTCAGAAACAACTATTTGTTGTCTTACACATATATTGAGTTATCGACCTCTTCTTGTTACTCCCAACATGCATCTCTCCATACTTCTTTGAGAGGTCTGAAGTCTCTGTATTGCTCTTCCATTAAATGTTCAAGTCACACATCCAGAAGTAAGGTCTGGTAAAACACATTTATTACAAACCTTCCTTTTCAAACACATAGGCATATTTTCTTTTAGTATCAAGTTATTTCTACCAAAAGCACTCCAAGCAAGTTTAATTCTATGATTAATTTCATCCGTTATGTTTCCATCTGTATTAATAATCTGACCATGGTATTTGTAGCTATTAACTTCTTTTAACTCATCATAATCAATCTCTATTTTCACATTTTGAGAACATCCATTAAACGTTACTTTAGACTTTTTAACATTTATCTTTAGCGTCCTACTTTGATCTGATAGCTGATGCAACATGTCCTGAACCTCTAAAACATTATTTGCAAAATAACTACATCATCAGCAAAATCTAAACGACCTAAATAATCTCCAATTACTTTCACTCCTTTAGTTTCCCATTTTAACGCATAGAACTTCTTGCAGCACTGCTGTAAATAAATAGCTTTGAAAATATGGAGTCAGCGTGTTTTAAATCCTTATCAATGTTGTCTTTTCTAGTATCATTATGGAATCTAATTGTTGCTGTTACTTTTTTTATAAATATTCTTTAAAATATAACATTATTCTGGATCTATACTTGGATGATCCAATGATTTAATCACTGTAGAAATGTTTAGAGAATAAACTGCTTTTTCATAATCTACAAATTCAAAGCATAATGGCAACTTGTATTCATCTTTTCTTTCTATTCCTTCTCTCAATGCCTGAATATGAACTACTGTAGTAAAACCACTGTTAAATCCATCTCGTTCTCTTTGTTGGTGGAAATAGAATGTTCTCTGTAGACATGTTGTAATTATATTGGTAAAAAAATTATATATATAACAGATAAAAGGCTGATGGGTCTGTAATATATAATATCTTCCTTATCACCTTTTTTAAATATTAATATTAATACTTTATTCCGTCAATGACCAGATTCATTTTTATCATTTAGACATTTGATATATAACGTTGCAAAAAAATATATTTTTCCATGTGATTGTTTTAAAATATCAATAATAATTCCGTCATTACCTGAAGCCTTTCCTTTCGTCATAAATTTAATTGCATGTATCACTTCTTCATTTAAAATTCTGGGAAGATCAGGAGATATAATAGATATAGGAGATACTTTTTTGTTTATTACTATATAATTTTGATAGAAGTCTTCTACCCATTTCATGATATCATCCTTCTTTTTAGTAATAATTCCATCTTTTTTTTCTTATTGCTGATATCAATTTCATACCAATACCAAAATATTGTTTTACACTTTTGAGTTCTTTATTCTCTTCTACAGCTTTCTTTGCTATTTCACAATTATACTTTCCTAAATCATTTTCAACTTTTTTCGGTACCATTTTACATAGTTCGAGATATTCAATCCTTTTTCAAACACCATTTTTAAATATCTTCTTATTTCTTCTTTTCTTCATAAATTCTCTTGTCTCAATAAAACTCTTTGTTATAGTTTTTAAAAGTGTATCAGTTATTTTCATATTAATTTCATTCAAATCTGAATTATATTCAAAATCTACTAAAACTTGAAAGCGATTTGTAAGTTCTAATTTAAATTAATTAGAATCTTTCTAAAGATTAGGAATATTAACATAAATATTGTTTTTTTAATAATTTTTGACTTTTTTCTTTTGCATTAACACGTATCTTACATTTTACTGATCGACGATCACTTCCTGTGTTAAATTTATTAAAAACATTACAATCTTGAAATATACCTGTTTTATGTTAGTCAAAATATAATCCAATTCTGTTTTACCTTCATTTGTTGCTTCCATGTGTATTGACTTTTAACATTTTTCTAAAAAAAAAAAAAAAAATCATAATATAAAGATTTTCTTTTTTTGAAAAATCCACAAGTCTATGTACTCTTTCATTTCTATTACCATAACCAAAATTACCTACAGCACGTTCAATTTTAATTCGTTTATCAATTCTAGCATTAATGTCTCCCATAACCAATTTAAAATGTTGCTTATTCTGGACAAACGCCTTTTGTACATTCATATAAAAATATTATATTACTTCATCACTATAAGACCTTGTTGGGCATAAACCTACATTATCTGCATTTGTTATATGCTATTAAGTTGTAGAACTAATCATGTCACTCTGTCCTATACACCTTCAATGACTACAATGTTGTTCTTTCATCTTTTATTTATAATGAATCCTACTCCATTTGTTTTTTCAATATCTGTGCTTTTATAGTAGAGTACATGTCCATTTTTTTAAATCAATTGTCTCTTCACACCTTACATCTTCCTCACAAAGACCAATAATGTCCCATTTAGTATAAGACAGTTATTTTATTTTTTGCAATCTTCCTTCACTTGAAAGGGTTCTTTAGTTGTAAGTACCTAAATAAAAAGTTGCCATTTGCAGCTTGGGTCCACAATAAGGAAATACTGCTTTGGTTGGTGACTTTACAGCCTCCTGTAAATAAAGGCTAAGATTTATTTTTGTCTGTCATGATTGTATATATTTATTGAAAAATATTTATCATTTACACATACGTTAACTCTGCCTTATCAGGTAACTGAGAATAAAGTTCATGGTGTTTTTTGATCTTACACTTGAGGCTAAAAAGCCAATAAACTCGCCATGCTGGCTAATGTGTGTTGGTGAGCAGCCCATTCATGTTTGTACACTATATGAATAATCACATAGTAATAACAGCTGCAACGACAAAAACCTATGGAGTGGACATTAGGAATTTGCCCTGCTTGGTCCCTTTAAGGTCTCCAAAAGGAATCAGAGGGTCTCCTTTCTATTAATAGCATATACCTTTCTGCAGCTGAAATATATACATACATAAACAGGAATAAAACATATTGAGAGGAAATTGTATAATTAAATATTTATTGAATTTCAAAGTTTATTTGAATATATTTACATAAAAAAAGAAATAAATGACATTAGCTGTTGTATTCATACGGTAATAATTCAATCAAATCTGTAATACAAAAAGGGACTTAGTTAGCAATTGCACAGACTTTAAAGTTTACGGGTCGCAAAACACTTCCTTCATGACAAATTGTTAGAGGAGGAAGATTGTCATATGGTGACGGTTTAAAGGTGAAGTACTGCAACATTGAAACGAAAAATATAAAAATTTCCATCTTTGCCAAACTTTCTCCTAGGCATGTACGTTGTCCTAAAAATATATGTATATTATGTTTTAAAATAGTATACTTATAAGAATATTGTATTTTACTATATTAACAATTTAAAGAAAAACTTACATTAATATAAATATGCACCAGTTTGTTTAGATCATATATGATCAACTTGTTGTCCAGTTTTGGATGCAATAGTTTATGAGTTTGTATATCATATGTTGAATGTTAAAAATAAATTAAAGTCCTACTATATATTGTCATTTTATTAAAAAGTTATGTTCATCTAATGTAATAAACATCTATCTATATTTATGTGTATAATCAATTATAATTTTAAATGTAAAACTCCACCTTCTAGCTTATATTTTTTCATTTCTGAGTTACACTTTCTAGGATCAAAATATTTTAGAATGTATTTTATTTCAATTAAAATCTTAAATAAAACTATATACATTATAAAGTAGAAAAAAACAAGAGAGGATATTATTATTATTATTATTATTATTATTATTATTATTATTATTATTATTATTATTATTATTATTATTATTATTATTATTATTATTATTATTATTATTATTATTATTATTATTATTATTATTATTATTATTATTATTATTATTATTATTATTATTATTATTATTATTATTATTATTATTATTATTATTATTATTATTATTATTATTATTATTATTATTATTATTATTATTGTAGTTGTTGTTGCTGCTGTTATTATTGTTGTTGTTATTATTAATGTATACACCCAGTACAGTGGTGAACTTTTAATTAATAAACTTTTTATTATAATTGAATATATATTGCTTATTAAACTATGTTCTCCATATAGATTTATATATAATATTGATGTTTTTTTTAATATGGTATATATATATATATATATATATATATATATATATATATATATATATATATATATATATATATATATATATATAAAATTCAATGTAAATATAAATAACTTGAAATCAGATTTTAAACCTCTCCACGTTTATCCAATCCATTTTATACAACTAATACCCATGATCACACACATGTGAAAAAGATAAATAAAATTTCCAATATGTATATTTCATGCTGAACCAGCACTTATCTGTTCATTTCATCACGTCCCAACTCATATATGCAATCACTGCTGAGATTATATTAAGATAGCAAACCTTCACATTTTAGTGTAAAGGTTTGAATCTTCTCCAACTTTTCAGCCATCTATATCATTGAAAATCTGAGGGTAACATGCTCAAAGTACTTGATGTTGCCAATACTATTGTCATACTCATGATGATCTTAATACAATATAACACCTCAGACATAGAAACTGTAATATGTTCATTTAATTATACAGAATGGGGATTAGAAGTTGTGTAAGATGGATTGTATAGCTGTGGGGAATTTGAAAGTCTGCCTTCAAGTCATTACAATTACATTAACTTTATTATAGACAATATAGGTGCATTTAAATGGTTTGTATTCAACTTGTATGCTGTCCACCCCCTTTCTGTATAATTAAATGAACATATTAAGGTCCTATTTGCGATGGATTCACTAAGGTCAACATGGGTGTGACAATAATATTGGCATCACCAAGTGCTTTCAGCATTTTCTTCTCAGATTTTCAATAATATAGATGGCTGAACAATTGAAGAGTGGAGAAGATTAAAGCCTGTCCATTAACCTTTGAAGGTTTGCTATCTTAATATAAACTGAGCAGTGATTGTATATATGTGATGCAGATGGTGATCCAGAACAAGTAATGCATGTTAGCTTAGCAACAAATATGTATATTGGAGGCCATTTATCTTTTTACATGTGTGTGGTCATGTGCGTAAGTTTTATACAGTGGATTAGATAGTTGTGGGGAGTTTTAATATACAAGCAGACATGCATTTTAATCAATGGCTGTCGATTGTTTCTTCCTATGTATGGACTTGTTTACATGTCTTATGGATTCCATAAATTTCTTAAGATGCTAGAAAGATTGCATTGTTAATTTTGTCCAGAATGTTATTAATCTTTTGCTCAGTAAAAATGTTGTTCTTATTCCAAACATTATGCAATTACCATCATTATGCATTAATATTCCCACTTCTGAGAAGTCATGTAATTCATTATAAGACATATAAGGTTACTGATAATAATTTGTAAATGATTATCATCAGACATATATTTTACAAACTAAACTTTATATTTACAAGATCTGCTGCTTTAAGATTTTATTTTTAATTACTGAAATTCGAAAAACAAATTTAAAACACTTTTGGGTAAATTTGTACTTAAATTAACCTTTGTGATAGATTAAAAGTCATCGTCATTACAACATATGTTTAGTTAATATTATTGTATATATTTGAATTGAATCATTTTTATTTGAATGTATACTAATATTTTTTATATAAATATTTATATTTGCTCAACTTTCTCAAAAATACTTTTATGGTATGATTTTATAAATTAAGTATGAAAATATAATGATTTGATACCAGGTTAAAATATTGTTACTTATTTGTCATGCCCAATCATGTGGCATGGACATTTGCTTTCTTTTTCTCAAAATACATTTGGAAGTCATATAATGTATTTAACAGATAGCATGAATAAATAGGACATGTGTGGTATATAATAAATAACATGCAATACATTTTTGAATAAGAAATAAGATTAGTCTTAACTAAAAATATAAGTACTAACGTTTTATAATAGCAGTAGTTTGAGTCTAGTTATGTATGGTAATATTTAATAAATGGTGATATATTAATAAAAATATTGCAGCAAGTGTATTATGTCATTCTGAAGAATATTGTATTTCAAGGATTGAGAGTGGCATATATATTCAATGATAATGTGTGTACAATAATATTTCATTATATAAATTTACATATAGAAGATATGTAACAAACTAATAATAATTATATATATATATATATATATATATATATATATATATATATATATATATATATATATATATATATATATATATATATATATATATAATAACATGTGTAGTAAAAAAAAATGGGTGGAAGCACTAATAATGTTGGAGCAATCAGCAAGGCAAGAGTTAGTAGAACCTATGGAATAAGAACTTATGAAGCATGATTCTATTCAGACAATGCAAAACTTTTTAAAAGAAAAACCAGGCCCATGTGTTATTGAAATGACATGTATATATTTGTGAAATTCTGCATAAACAATTCAAAGTAATATACTTACATAATGAATAAATACAATAAATGAAAAAAGAACTAAAAACGTGTAGGAAAAGCGACAAAATAAAGATAAAAAATATATAAAATAAATGTATTTAAAAATCGATTAAAGGCATCAAAAAATAAAATAAAAGTTTGCAGTAATACAAGAGACTAGTAGAAGCATAAAGTTTGAGATATCAGTTCAAATACATGAGCAAGTACAAGAGCATGTGAATTATATTGAAAAAAACTAACACCGAATTTGAGGAAATGGTCCAAAATATATTGAATCTAGTAACCATTATTTAAAAGAATAGGGCAAAAGAATAGTCAAAGGAGTAAAATAAAATTCTAAAAAAGCATATGAAAAATTCTTTTTAGTCCAAGATATTAGTAAGATATAATGAATGTTTTTTTTTTTTATTATCTTGAGCTATATAAGGTCATAAATTAATAATTTAATTGATAGATAAATAAATATAAAACACGATACTTTCAAAGAATGGAAAAAAGTAACACTATATTATGGTTTGATTAGATATATTCAAATTTCAAGTCATGTAATAGGATTTGGTCATGTACATTAAACATTAAGCTTATCATGTTATGTTTGAAGTATATATTGTCACAGGTACAGGCACATCATATTTGTCAAGTACTTTATTCACCCATCTGTAGAACTTAGAAAAAATCAGGTAAAGTTTGAATGTTTGTGGAATTTATCAACGTCTAAGTCTGAAAAAGAAGCAAATATTTATATACTCATATTACATTACATTTTTGATATATTGTGAGTGGCTTATCAGAATTAAAACATAGATAATTATTATAGTGGTCATGCTTCATTGCTCATCTTACTTTCCTTCAGTTGAATTTTATAAATCATTTTCATTTGTTTTACAGTTGAATGTCAAGCAAATCTCTGAACAGTGATATTATGAACAAATACTGTATGTTTATCATAAAACATTATTTAAGAAAATGACTGAAATATAAACATATTTACAGAAACAATTTCAATTTAAAATTTTTACAATAAGTTTAGAAATAAAAAATGAAAAATTACACTATCCCCTTCTCTCATGTTAAATGAAGGGGATTGTAACAAAACAAATTCTATATTAGTTACAATTAGCTAAATTTAAAAGTTGCATCAAAAAGTTTAATAAAAATATCTTAAACATTGAATAATAAATGTAGAAATTATTATGTGTATATATGCCTGTGTACTAAATAAAACATACATACAATTTTACTACATTGGTAAAAAAAATAAAATAAAAGCAAAATTATTTTATAAATTTTAATCATATTGGTATATATTTTATAAGTAAAATATATTTTTTTAAAAAATCTGAATAACAATAAAATGGTAAGTTGTATTGTCTATTCTTATAGTAAATTAAATGGAAGATTTAAATATGCTATTGAAAATTTGGAGCTTAAAGTTGGTAATTGAATTTTCTTTCTTCCTGTTTCTAATGTAAAAAAAAATAAAAAAAAACTTTTTATTCATTTAGTTATAAAATAATACAACTTAAAAATATATGTAGAATTATTAGTTTCCATATTTTGTAAAAAGAATAATGATAATGTTTATCGATAAAAAAATTTTGTAGGTAAGAAGATGTTAAATCTTGTAACTGGCTTTTTTAAGTTTTTTGTCAAATATCTGTTGAGTATAGTATACAATGATAAATGTAAAAAGTGGGGTATATATAGGTCACAGCAACTACATTAGTCATGTGTCATTCATTTTCTAGATTTAACTTAAGAAGCAGTTTTGCAGTAATCCAATGCAGAGAAGACAAACTAAACAGTTTTTTTCTGTTTTGATTCCAATGCTTTGTCATACTTTGCTAATGTAAATGTATTTTTAACACTAATACTAAACACAGCAATTATAACATTAACCATTAGAATACCATCTACTATATGGGGTCAGGAATCAATAACAACAATTGTCAAAACACCTAGTTATGCAATTTGATCCAGAGACTAAATCTGAAGTTTGCTAAAACCAGCAATTATTTACATTAATGATACTGTGAAAAAATAAATGGATTATACCATAAGACCTATTCAATAACTACAGTATAACTCATATGATACCACCAATATTCAATGTGAATTACTACCATCTTTAAATAAATTTATTAAGATGTTCATACAGATAAAAAAAGAATGATATTTCTAACAAATCATGGTTTCCAACATTTTAAAATCTTATCAATGTAATTATTATAAAGCCTTAAGTTTAAAATATTTTTCATAATTAATATTTAATCATCTTTATATATGTACCCATTATACTTAATAATAATCTTATATAAGCATTAATTTATATATTTATATCAATAATTGTTAACTTTTGTATAATTATTAATCAATTTAGTTTGTAATTGCTTATCAAACTCACTCCAAACTTACGTTATGAATATGCACTATGCTATTAACATCCATAGCACTAATTAATCATTTCTCATCTGGGCAAGATTCAGGAATAATGATAATAATTCATAAATGATGATGATCTGATATGAATAAGTTTTTTAAAAGAATAAGTACATGTATTATGTGTTTAAATTCAAAATATAAATAGACGAAAATGATGCCAGGAATCAAAAGTCAGAAATAGTTTATTAAACAATCTCATAATAAGTGACTTATAAATCACCAGTCACTATTAGTGTTTGTAATCGTAAATTATTAAATACAAATTATTGTAAATATATTTTTAACGTTTGCATAATTATAATATTTTTTACGTTATGCTTAACATAGGTTATATATATATAAATAAAATGTCAGTTAATTAAAACAAAATTGTAATCATAATAAAAACAATAAATTAAATCGTAATACCTTATTATAAATAGTCTTTAAATCTGCAGTCGTACTTTTGGCTAATTTCTTAAACCTGTCTCAACTGCCATTAAATTTAAAAAAAAAGCGGAATTGATCATGTTAATAACGCTTTGTTTTGTTTTTTTTTGTTTTTTTTTAATTTAAGGGCATTTGACACACGTTTAAGAAATTAACTGAAAATACTTTGGCAGATTTAAGGACTGTTTATAATAGTTTATTACCATTAAATTTATTATTTTTATTATGATATATATAAACATACATACCGATAGAAAATGGTATGAAACTTTCTACATTCGTTTTAACAGACCCGTCAGCATTTAAAAATCGATTTGGATCAAATTTGTAAGGATCCGTCCAATACTTAGAATCAAAATGAACTGCTACCATATCAGGAATTACAAATGATCCTTTGAGAATATCATATCCTAATAAATTAGAATCTTGGAGAGTAGTGTGAGCAACACCTAGTGGTACAATATTTGCGTGACGTTGAATTTCCATAATTGTTGCATCAGTAAAGGGAAGCTTCTCTCTGTCTTTTATTGATGGAGGTCTGCTCGATCCTATTACTAATTTTATTTCATCTTGAACTTTTTTTTGAATGTCTGGATAATGCATTAAATACAGAAGTGCCCATCTTAATGTTGTAGAGGTCGTTTCTGTGCCTGCTAAAAAGAAATCGCTAATCGTCATAATTAGCTGCAAATCTGAAACAGTTAATTCAGAAATAATAAATTAAGTCGTATTAAAAAATTGTGTTATTGTTTAAAATATTTATTTAATTTGTATTAAGTTCAAATCACATTTTTTTTTTTTTTTTTTGTAAAAACACATTGGTATTTAATTTCGGAATGTTCACCATCATTTCTATTTTCCTTGCATTACTTATATTATTCTTTAAAAAATTAGACATTCTAATGTATTTTTTTAATAAAGCTATTTTTAATATTTTTTTATAATCTAATATTTTATTAACTATAAGTCTCCCTCAGATTTAATATATATATATATATATATATATGTTAAAACGAAAATTTACACGGGTTAAATATATAAAAAAAAACATATTATATATATATTGTAACATTTTTTAACGTTCTACGTTTGATTAGGCCTTATTTTAAGCAATAGAAAGTGCAAGTTAATCAGCTATAAAAAGAAAATATATTCCGATCATTTCTGAGTCCAGATATCAACATAGCTATATTTTTTGACTAACTGGCCTAATAATTATTACGATTTGAATTGCCTGCACAATAAGTTTTTTAATTTATATAGAGATCGGAGGATCCATAAACTCACTGATTCTCTATGCAGCATAATGCAACTTACCAAGCAAATAATTACAAAGGTCGGATTATAGTCCCCGTCATTTAATTATTTTATTTCAAAAAAATATTTTTCCCAGTGCTTAATTAATAGAGTATATTGGCAAGATAATTATAAACTTCTCTAAAACTAAATGATAAAATCTAATTCTCAAAATTAATAACGTAACTAACTAAACATTAAACACGTATACAATGAAAGTTTTATATTAGTAGTGAAGATTTTATTATGACCCATTAAACATTTAAACACTTATAATAATAATAATAATAATAATAATAATAATAATAATAATAATAATAATAATAATAATAATAATAATAATAATAATAATAATAATAATAATAATAATAATAATAATAATAATAATAATAATAATAATAATAATAATAATAATAATAATAATATATTCTAATGCAGAATGTTGTGGCTGCAAGTTCAATGTCATTTCTTTTGTTTCTAGTTTATATTATTTACAAGAACGATCTTATTTAATCAATACTCTTCACATCTTTTTTTCATCTATCCAATTCATATGTGGTCTGTTTCTATGTAATAAAATATTTTGGAATCCATTCAGTACTTCACATTTACATATATAACCATTTCCTCTAAAAAAAAAAAAAAAAAAAGGCCGGGATCATATCCATTTTAGTTATTAATTTTACCAATGATGCTATTGATATTTGTTTGATCTCTCACCCATGTAATTTGCTTTGATTTCTTCTTGTTCCCCAAATTTAATTCAATCATAGATCAAATGATATAAAATATTCATGTACAGCTCTTCTGTTAAGTGTCCAAGTTTCAAATTCATAAATAAAAATAGTTTAAACACTTTTAAAAATTTTGTTTTAAATTTATTTATATAGAAGCATTCCCGCAATGTTTAATTTCATTAATAATTTTATCCGTTACGTTTTTTTTTTTTTTTTTTTTTTAATAAACTTACATGATTTGTAATGGAAACTTCGTCTTATTCATGATTACCAATTTTAATATTTTTGTTCTCAAAAAAGTTCATCAAAGAATACTTAATTCTTTTTAGCATTTATTTTCTTCTACTCTCTTAATTTCATCTGTTGTTATTTTGTTCTACTTTTTTAATTTTATCTGATGGTTTTTAAATACGTCTCTAAACTCTTAACTATATTAAGATGTGATATATTGGACTATTTTCATAATTTATGAGTGAATGTTGAATGTATAAAAAAATTTAAACTTTATTTATTTTTTTCCAAGTACAAACAACTTGTTAGTAATAACACACAAATAGACAATACATGTTAGTAATTACACAATGTTTCGAGTAGTAGTATTCCCCACTCTTCTTCAGGTGTTGCTGGCCTATATGCACAGTGACAATATTCACTTAGTAGTTGAACATACACTTTTAGATTCTTGAATATTGAATTTAAAACAAATGCTCTACCAACTGAGCTATTCTGTCAAAGGCAACATATAGTAGAAATTTGATATATTTATATATGAGGGTCAGTTCAAATCCTGAGTCCTTCAATTTTTGTTTTTTTTTAATAAGGCTAATTGTTTTTTTTTTTTAATTTTTATTTTTTTCCTAAGAGAAATATTAATTAAGGCCTCCATACATTATGTATTGCCACACTGGATTGACTTATAGAATTATTTACATTTGTCATATGAGCAGCTTCCTTGAATTTTCTTCTATGCATTTTTCTTCTGTATCCAATATCTTTGTATTTTCCATGTTACGCATATTGTCTTTGGTACATACATGATCTGCTATGATAGATACTTCTGTTTTTTTCTCTTTTAACCATTAGTTTGTGCTTTTTCAATCACTGTTCAACAGGGTGACAGGTTTCACCAAAGTATTTCCTTCCACATTCACATGGTATTTCATAGATGCAGTTTTTGTTATTCAGCATTTCCAGTTTAGGTTTACTAGCAGTAAGAATTCCTCGAAGTGTGATATGGATTTGGAAAGCAGTTTTAATGTTATATTGACTGCAGATTTTATTTTATTTGTCTGCCATTCCTGATATGTATGGATAGACTACTGTACCAATAATTGTTTTCTTTTCTGGTGTCTCTTTGTGTTATCTATTGAAGGTTTTCCTGATGACTGCTAATGGATAGCCATTCTTCATAAGCATTTGTTTTATATGAAACTTTTCTTTTTCCAAATCACTGGTTTCTGAACATACCTCCTTTACTCTGTGCTGTAGTGATAGTACAATTCATTGTTTAATGCTTCTTACTCTGTGCTGTAGTGATAGTACAATTCATTGTTTAATGCTTCTTATATGATTGGATGAATATGCCATGTATTTGCCAGTGTGTGTTGTTTCCTATACACTGTTGTTTTTACTTCACCCTGAAGGAGTGTTGTCATAAGAACATCCAAGAATGTCAATATTTGTTCTTGTTCTGATTCCAACATAAATTTAATTGTAGGAAATAATGTTGTTAATGTGCATCCAGAATGACTGTACTTCTACCTCACCATGTGGCCATATGACAAATGTATCATCAAAATATCAAAAACACACTTTAGGCAGATGTGGAATTGTATTTATGGCTGTGGTTTCAAGTTCTTCCATGTAAATGTTGCTGAGAAAGGGTGACAATGATGATCCCATGGCCATCTCTTTATTTTGTTGAAATAATTCTGAGTTATATTCAAAGTATGTTATTGTTATTTATAATGTTAATAGTTCCATTATACTATCAATAGTTAGAGTTGTTCTAGTTTGTAGACTATTATTGTCATATAATCTTTCCTTACAATAGACAATAACTCATCATATGGTACATTTGTAAACACACTTTCCACATGAAAGCTTACCAATATGTCAGTTCTTTCCACTTTCATGATCCTGACTAATTCTACAAAATGCTTTGAATCCCTGATGAAAGACTATTGTCTGTATGCCAATGGACTAAGAACTTTGAGAAGAAATCTTGACAAATTTTGACATTGGAAATTTCTAGGACTAACAATAAGTTTTAATGAAACATTGTCTTTATGGATTCTAAGCACTTTGTAAAAGTAGTCAGGAACATGAAAATGGAAAGATTGACATATTGGTAAGCTTTTACATAGATAGTCTGTTTACAAATGTACCCTGTGATGAGGCATTGCCTATTGTAAAGAAAATATTATATGACAATAATCGTCTATAAACTAGAACAGCTCTACCTATTGATAGTATAATAGATCTATTAACATTCTGTATAGCAACAATATACTTTTAATATAACTCAGAATTGTTCCAACAAAATCAAGGGTTGGTCATGGGATTATCACTATCACCCTTGCTCAGCAACATTTACGTGAAAAAACTTGAAACCACAGCTATAAATATCACTCCATGTCTGCCTAAAGTGTAGCTTCGATGTGTTGAAGATACATTTGTGGTATGGTCACATGGTGAGGTAGAATTACAGCCATTCTGAATGCACATTAACAACATATTTCCTACAATTAAATTCATGATGGAATCCCAACAAGAACAAAAATTGGAATTTTTGGATGTTCTTGTCACTACACTCCCTCAGGACAAAGTAAAAACAACTGTGTATAGAAAACCAACACACACTGGTAAATACATGGCATATGCATCCAATAATATGAGAAGCATTAAACACGGAATTGAACTATTACTACAGCACAGAGCAAAGGAGGCTTTCTCAGAAACCAGTGATTTGGAAAAATAAAAGTTTTGCATAAAACAAATGCTTATGAAGAATGGCTATCGATCAGCAGTCATCAGGAACACCTTCAACAGACAACACAAAGAGACACCAAAAGAGAAAACAATTATTTGTACGATACTATATCCATATATACCAGGAATGGTGGACAAATCAAAAAAAATTCCAGTCAATATAACATTAGAACAGATAAGAATTCTATTAATAAAATCAATTCGTTTTATTGGATATTTTTTTCTTATTTAATTCATCTTTGATGATGATAATGGAGGTTTTTCTTTTAATTAAGCCATAAAGTTCATTGACATCACATACAGTCATTTTGTGTTCGAAATCTATTTTAGCATTTTTCATTCTTTCCATAAATTCAAATGATGATTTGACAGTGTGGATTCCAAATCCCAGGGAATCTATAAGCTATAGGTTGATCATTTTTGCGGTTTGGAAATAGTGGATGTTGCCAAAGTCGAGCATTAATCTGAGAGGAGAGGTTTCTTTATGCAGTTTTATGTTGGCAAACATTCTAGGTGGTATGGAAAATGATGGATAGATTCGGAAATATTCAGCCCTAGACAGTGTTTTATCTTACCGAGTCCTTAATATATTGGTTATGAATCTATCTTTGTTGATTTTATTATTGTTTTCAATTATGCATGTGAACTTAAGTTTATTGACCTGCTCTTCCATTTTGTTTGTGTACTCAGCTCTTGAAATCAAGACGAATCTATTGCCTTTATCTTCTTTGATGCATACAATTGAGTTACTTTCTAGAAATTGTTTAGTTTTATTAATTTTATCATTCCAATTGTTATGTTTAGGTAGTAAACATTTATGCTTAATATTTTTTTCTTTGTTGGGTTCGTTTATAAGACCAGTCTCGATATCATGCATAATTTCCATTTTTGGCTGTGTCTACTGACCTCCAATGAATTTTGGCCCCAGCTCTCGAATGTTTCTATTTTTTTTCTGGAGGATTTATCATTGTTCTGTTTATATATGTAACTGCTGCGTTAGTAGGCCTTATTTCTATATTTTTCTTGCGTGCCAAAAATTTTACTTTTTTCGTTAATTTAACTTTTAATTTCAGCTCTAGTTTATTGCGTTTGTTAATAATGTAGTTGGGAATTACTCTGTGAGCGGTCATTCTATCCCATCGCTTATTCGTTTTCTTTAGAGCGTTTTTACATCCCTTTGTTATAATTGCAAGCAAATATTTTTGCTTTTTTTTTAGTAACAGCATCATGACTGTATATGCTTCGGTTAATTTTTACTCTGCAACAATTTGGAATAATATTGTACTGTTGGCATTTTTTGTAAAAATAAGAATCTTTGATTTAAATTCCCAATAGAATTACTTAGCCTCGTAATCTGCCGTTGCCAATCGAGTTCGTTCATTTATGTAATAAATTGTTTTCTTTTCACTAGTAAAAATTGTAATTATAAATATGCGACTTTTTTTCGCCTTAAATACTGAAGCTATAATTATATGAATAATGTATAATAGGTCTTCTTAGCGCTTTCGAGATGGAATCTCATACTCATAGCTTTGTGAATGAAGACTGTTGTTATTATGTAAATGAGTTTGAATTTTAAATTAGTTAGTTCATTGTTTGAACAGAGCAAAGCATGCCTCTCTTCTTTCAATGGCATTGATATCATGTGTTTTCTTTACTATTGTACTGAAAGTGTTCATCCATTTTTGACAGTAACATTAATAGTTTTGTATGAAATTTTCTGCCTTATAGCAACCCATCCACAGATTTAGCTATAATCGTCAATGACATAAAATGTTGATAAAGTATTGCATCATGTTTAAAGCTTGTTATATTATCACAATATTCATCTTTCTCTGAGCCTTTTTAGTTTTGTGAACAGCTTACTTTGCCAGGCCATTCAATTCTGGATAGTAGTAGAGTGCATATATGTGTTTGATGACTTGGAAAAAAACTTCCATTTCTTGAGCAATGAATCCAGTGCCATTATCGCAAACAATTATTTCTTGTAATCCATGACATAACAATGTGCATTCAAACCCTGTAGAGCTAAACCAGCAATCATATTTTTCATACTGCAATAGTATGCTAATTTAGATTATGCATCTACTAGAATAAAAAAAAATATTTTTTCATTGATTGGACATGTGTGGTTGATGTGAAGAATCTGCCATGCTTAGTTACTATAGCCCATGTTATATACTCCTTAGGTTTCAAGCTCATTTTGAATTGTCATGTTGTTTCTTAATGTATGGCTCAATGTCTATAGTTATTTTGGCCACCAACTGTTGTGATGCACAAATGCTTTTATCCATACAACTTCTGGATAGCCTATGTGCAATAATCTGAAAATTCTTCCTGTACCCTTTGTTGGTATTACTTCCATAAGAAAGCATATGCCATACAGGATCTTTTAGATCGCCAGACACTTCTAATCCAGCCCATGAAAAGCTAATATTTTTTATTATTCTTTGATCACTTTGCTATTGTATTGATATTTAATATTTCTGACTTTACGACTTCTATATAATTAATTTCTATTTTGTTTTACCATGGTTATTTTTGTTTGAAATTCTAGACAAAGTATCAACATGTGTAATCTCTTTCTTTTCTTGTTTGATAGCTGGGAATTATATGATGGCAATATATTTTCCACTGCAACAAACATGGAATCAAATGGTGTGTACTAGCTTAATGTTTTCTAATATTCCCAATAAAGTTTGTTATCAGTTAATAATGAAAAGATTTACTAAATATACTATAGTGATTTTTTGAATCTGAACATAATATAGAAAGCATCATTGTCAATGTAGCTATGGTTTTTAAACTTTAGAAAGGGTCATTGGTATATGATCTATGGATTATTCACCATTTTAACATGAACAACAGCCCAATGAATATTCTCAAGAGTCATTCATTAAGCACACTTTGGAATTATTATTAAAATGAAGGTAAAATTTGCTGAGTATAGCAGTGTTTTGGTTTGTGTAAACACTTCCTCGCTGCAACTTTAGGTTTTTCTTTAATAACTCATATAAAGGTTTTTGCTACTTTAGTCATTGTATAAAAATGATTTCAGACAGTTGATCAAATCTAAAATGACCTGGAGTTTTTTAATGTTTCTTGATCTATCTGCATTTTCTTTGACTTTTATTATATTAGGTGATGGTCACTTACCCTTGTCTGGGAATATATGTTTTAGGAAAAGTGATTTCTTCATATTCCAAATAGTTTTCTGGGGATTTAACTGCAATTTTTTGCATACCATAAACATTCTTTGATAAAGCACTATTTGCAATTATGGTGTTATAAATATGTCGTTGAAGTAAAGAATAATATAGTACACTACCTGTCATCTGTAATAAAGCATTAATTTTTACTTGGGATATATTTGACACTATTAAAATGCTGAACGGTAGAAAGTTGCATGCAAATAATCCCTTGGGGGGGGTTGTTAGGGTTAATATTTCTGTTGACTTGTCTATCACTGGTATTTAGTAAAATGTAGAATGTAAGACTGGTTTCACAAAACATAGTGTATTTAGCAGACTGGTAATACATCTCTCATATTAAGCATTGGATACATCTCATTATTTAAATAGTTATTTACTATTACCGTAAGTGTCTAATTTTCTTTTATACAATAATTCTTAAAATAAGCTCCCATACATCTATATGATTGCAAAAAATTTAAGGAATATATGTACTAATACTTACAGAGTAACATAATCTGTCAATTGTCTCCATCATTGGACAATTTACTGAACAATGCAAAATTTAAAATAACAGTTGAATATGCTACTCAAATCACTTGCAGTGTCCATCCTGTAATTCTGTACAGATACATCCACAAAAATTGCCCAGTATACATAATTATACAACAGAACTAAACAGAATAACAAATATAAATCCATATTTCTTGATCATGAGATCTCCATGGGTCATATTTTCCCCCACTAATGTGAAAACAATCTGTGTCAAAAGAGATATCAAAAAATATAAAGAGGCTTGGGAAATTCATAAATGATTCACATTCTATCAACTAAAAGATTCATGTGTTTCATTCTGAGAAAATGGAACCTTCAAATGTCACATTTATATACAATCATGTTCATATTGTCCATATATAGGCATATTTGTTCAACACCGTGATTCTTAAAGTAATCTAACATCAGCTGGTTCAGTGCACTTAAAAGTTTTGAACATTAATTATTTTAGCCTTCTTTATAAATATAGTATAACAAGCATATAAGAATTATCAATACCCTATAATATACATCCATTCAGATTTGGACATTGGGATTTGTTATTATAACGATAGTCATGGCTGAATGTGACATTTCTTTCAGAGTCAGTACACTTTTATTGACTAATTCCTGATTTTTTTTTCAGCTGTTGTTTTCAACTCAAAAAATCTTTACACACAATGAGTTTTCAATTAAATTGTCTACCCTGCCCATTAATTTTATAACCAATTCCTCACTGAACAAATGTTTGAATTTACGTTGAATTTACTGATTAGTAATTAGAATTCCTATCTCTTGGAACCATTTACTTTCAGTCATAGGGCTATTTTTATTATTATATAGAAATGTATTTATTTTCTCATAATATCTAATTGGTGTTTATTTTCTGACATCAGTAATTTCAGCACATTCCCATTCACATTTTGAACCTTAATATCTGTCTTTTTCTATTTAAATATTAGCATCAGGATCTGATAGTTCTCTCCAATATACCTTGGACATTATCAATATCCATGAGCCACTTTTTGTCTTCAATGTAATATATTCTCAACAAATTTGCAATTTTATCATCAATTTTTTTGATCCTTGAACTTCCATGTTTTGCAACATAAGTATTAAAAGGTTTACCTCTCCTATTTTTCTGTACTTGAGTTTTATCTTGGCTCTCTTCAAGCCCAAAGTTTCTACATATACATGCTAAATGCCTCTTACTTCCACATTTAAAACGACTTTATTCCACTTACAATTTTTGCTGTATGATCTATTTTTTCCACAGCAGAAACATGACTTTATTTTACATTTCATATTCAGATTTCTGCGGGTTAATGCATTTTCATCTCTGTTAAAAACTTCCATACTAATATTACCCTTCAGATATAGTTATAAAATCATGAACTTGCTTTTAAATTAGCTCATAATTCATGTGTTTCTTGATAGGAGTTGTATAAGTTAGATTAATATCTTTTGATAGCTGTTGTCTGAGCCTGTCATTCATGATCTCCATGAGTAAGTGGTTTATAGAAATTTCCTCAACAAACTTTTCTACTTGCGATATTTGACTAACTAACACAGGAGTGAATTGCAATCGTTTATTGTTTCTCCCTTAAACTGTTTTCTATTATTTAAACATGTGAGCTATATGGCATTATGTTTGAGAGCTAAAATAGTTACTTCATTTTTTTTTACTAATTCCTCAAAAGTTGTATCATATGTTACATGAGGATCATAAAAAAATAATTATCTCAATTACTTTTTATCAAAAAATTATAAGAGTGTTGTGATATTTTGTATTTATTGTCCTTTAAACTATGTTTGAACAAAAGTTTTGCTATGCCTTAGCTCACTAATTCCAGAAGTAAGGTCAACAATTTAGTATGGAACCTAAGAATACAGTGACTCAGATTCCAATCTTATACTATTAAATGTACACATGTTAATATACACAAGTAAAACATATATAGATACAAAAATCAAAACAGTATTTTATTTTAATATGACTTGACTGCAGCTAATTAGAAATAAATCCACTTACTATGTCTATTAATTAATAATAAAAAAATACTGATGGCAGTGCCTTTGCATTTAGTATTAGTATCATCACAATCCTTTAAGCTTGGCAGCCCTTTAGCATTTAAAATAACAATAATGGGGGAATCTTCTATGATCCCATACAACTTAATGTCTATCAGGAGCTGAGATATGGATAATGAGATGTCCCACATTGGCCTTTACTGCTGCTTCATGCATGTAACACAGGTGCCAGAAAGATGGTGAAGAAGACCATGTGTTCCTTTTATCACAATTTTTATGTATTTTGTCCTGTTCTGTTTTGTAGTAATTAAGTCCATTGGGGAAAATGTGGATGGTGGTTGTACTATCAGTTTAATGTTGCCTCTGCAAATTTATTTAGTATTTTTCATTATCTGATTTTTTTTTTGCCTTTTGATAGTAATTTCTATTATACAATACATTTTAATTATTTTTTATTGTAGCAATTCAAACAAGCTTATTCCAGCCATTTATTATTTATCTGTTTTATTTCTTATTTTTCTTCTCTTTGAATTAATATTTCATAATTTATTTTATTAAAATAAATTAATATATTGTAAATACTGAACCGTAATATGTAATTCAAGAGGATTTGTCCACAGGTTTTTAAGCTTTCTTCAGCTATTCTCTACATCATATATAACCAATACATATGAGCCTACAAATGCGAATAAGATAAATGATCTTCATTATCTTTATTTTGTGCTAAACCAGCACTCATCAATTAGTCCTGATCACCATCTCCTATATATATATATATATATATATATATATATAGATGGTGATATATATATATTTATCCATATATATATATATATATATATATATATATGGATAAACTGATGAATGTGGGTTCAGCATGAAATGTTTGTGTGTACTGGATATATAATATGGAGAGGATATCTGATTAATTCATATTAACATTGGATCATTACCTTCTAATTAGATAGCTATTTAATAACAATTTCGGATTACTATGTAGGTTGATTTATAAGATTGTGATATTTTCAAGATTTATCTGATAAAAATGAAATGTACAGGTAACAGGCAGTGCAGATATTCTAAGCAATATGTCATTCTTATCTGATTAGAGAAAGAATCTTCTATCCAACAATCTCTACCATTTATTGATATCATCATTATCTTCTAACCCATCATCAATTAATATCAACATTTATATACATAAAATATAAAATAAAAATTCTACTTCAAAAGTTAATGATTGTTGATTTGTGGAAAATAATTTTAAGCAATGAGCTAACGATAGGGTGTAAGGAAAACAAATCAAATGAATATTATACACGGTTAACATTTATTATAATCTAATTTAATTATAATAATTAACTATAATAATTTAAAAAAAACACTTACTTGTAAAATTTGAATTAACATTTAATTCTTCCATGTTGTATTTCTTTTCGAGATATGCATCAATAAAATCTGCTTTGTTATTAACATCATAATGCTCTTCGTGATCTTTGACAATCTTTCTTAAAAAAGTTTTCACTTCGGACAAACTCTTAGTAAATCTGTGCCAACTTTTAAAAAGAAATCGTAATGATGGCACAAAGTTAATGGGAGTAGTCATCTGAGTGCCATTAGCAATATTGTCAATATTTTTCAATATGTTTGCATATATATGATCATCATACTCCATTCTTTTATTGCAAATTAAGGATAAAATAATATTGCTGACACATTTGGTAAACAATAATTGAGGATCAAAGGATGTTTCACTTTTACCATTTATTTCATTTACAAGGAATTGTGCTTCATGAATCATTTTTTCCTCTAACGTTGATTTTCCAAAACCAAAATCCCTCAAAGTTGTTAAAGCAAATCTTCTTTGTTCCTTCCAAAGTTGTCCACTTGAAAAAACAACCCCTACAAATGAAGTCAAAAATAAACAAAATTTATGTGAAGTTACTTTATCATCACATTTGATTAAACTACTAAGTCATACAGTAATTCAAACAAAGAATAACATTTTATTATTAAAGATACTTTATGGATATCTACCTTACTTTTCTGTACCTCAATTTTAGAGCTATCTTATACTATTTAAATTGTGTCTTAAATCATTAAAATAATTTAATAATGTACCACTGTTGTTTTTTATTAATTCAGTGATTCAACTAATATGCCATCTAAAAAAAGTTAAAATAAAATTGGAAAATGAACATATCTATATCGTTTGACAAAAATATGTTTAACAATATTGACATAACTTACAGCTGATATATTCTCCAAGAATAATGTATTATTCACAATAACATATCCTAACTACCCATATAATGGATTTCATTAACATTAAATTAATGGGTCAAGGAACTTATATTAAAACACTTGAAAATAATAAAAAAAATAGTAAAAATATAAAGTACATTTCAGGTTGAATTGATAAATAATAATTCAGTATTGAATTCAGAAATAAAGATATGAAAGTGAATTTATTAAAATGAATACTTCATTGACAAGTGTGTTTACATAAAAAATATTGGCAGATTAAATAACACTTCAATAAAATATTGGTACCTCCTTTGTTATTCAATCCATAATTTTTTTTTCTACTATGTGTTCTATATCTAATTCTTGCATTTTTAATTTTTAATTTAGTTAATTATTTATTAATAATAACGTCAAAGGCTGAAACCTGCTTGAGCTTAATAAATTTAATATATTTAATTATTTATTAAAAATTTGAATTTGAAATGTAATTTTAAATGATTAAAATGTGAAACAAGGTTCTCATTTTAATCATCAAAATTATATCACATGTTTACAATTAGTTGATATTGCTTACCACTTATAAAATCAAAGGTTATTTGTTAACAGGAAAACTTACGTGGTTATCATCATGTTGTGCAATTTTTACATTCTAATATCTGGGCTAAAATAATATAATAATTTACGTGTTATAATACTGTTAAATATATAATTAGTGTAATATTTAATCCAGAAACGGTAGATATATGTTTCACATCTGAAATTAACACTTATACTATTAAGAATATTTGTTAATAATTCTTAAAAAAATCTTTCTTTAAACAACATTCAATGAGAAGTCTTATGATTTTACCCTAAAGAAATGTTCCTTTATACTTTTGATCAACAATCTAAGATGGATCATTTTTTCATTCTTTTTTGGTTATATTCAAATTCAATCATGTTCAAAGACAGATAATCGTTATATGCCCTGGTTTAACAAATTTATAACTATAAGTACTGTGAACAAACTTAACATTTAGAATTTATCATCATTTTTACTTTTATTATACCATTAAAACATATAGTGTATAATTCTGTATTTTTTGAACTTGAGAAAAAAACTGATCATTTTTGTACCTACCGATCAAACATTACTTGAGGAAAAGAAAATATTTAAAATGTAAAATAAAAGGAACTTTACATGTAATTTAAATCAAATAATTCTATTAACAGGATCTAATTTTGAAACAGTCAAACTTTGTCTGAGATTTTTAAAAGTTAAATATATGCTTGTGAATCTTTTTTACTCACGTATATTTATTTTCTAATCTTTTAATTTCAAAAATATTCAAATGTTTAGGGTAAAATTAATATGTGGTCTATCAAACTTCTCATGCTCTGCAATGATGGGTAACCATTATTTATTTTGCAATCTCAAACTTTACAACATTTTTTCCAGAAAATATTATGATGCTCTAAAAACTTGTCTTTGTAGATATTTTATGATTATATTTGTATTGTAATTTTACACTAATTATTAGAAATCAAAACTAAATATTATGATATATTTATTATTTATAGAAATGTTTCATTTTTCAATATAAAATAATATATTCTTCTGAATATTGTTACCATAGAGTTACTGTCACAGGAAACACAGCTGTTTAGAAATAAGCTAATTCAGCAGATTGTTATACTATATAGTGATATAAAATTATGAAAAATATTTTAAACTTTTAAAGCATAAATTGATAAATTTAGTAGTTATCAAAAATAATTCATTTAAATTTTTAAAACAAAGATCAAACAAAGAATAATTTCTTCCTTTAGCAAAATGAATTGGCTCCAATTAAAATTTGATGATGGGACAGAAATTTGTTTTGATTAAAATGTAATTTTTAAAATCAAATGAGATTTTTTTTTTCATTTTATAATTTTGAAACAAAATTATTCATCAAATGAGGTCAATTTTATTTTATTATGATAAATGAATGACACAATAACTGTCAAATATTATAAAGAATTTATACATACAAAATATTACAACCAGAGTGCATAAAAAATCAAAAAATATTAAACAGTAATCTTTTCCAAGCCAAGTGCTTTCAATACTGTGTACCAGACTCATGGTGACACATTAGAACCGAATGATTAATTTTCTATGCATGCTTAGTGGAACAGTAGCGTTACACTGATATGATAATGTTATACTGGCAATTGAAATTGTTTTATAATAATGTGAAGTTTAATCATAAAGTGGGTATACAAAATAAAATAGGTAAAAAGTAGATTTCTTTGGTTTGAGTGCCATCTATAAGCTTGAGATTAAAAAAGTATACACCTGGGTCTCTTTTTACGCGGACTTATTTAACATGATTTTGAAGTTACGCAATTTGTGTTTCACCGGAAGTCGATTTCCGATAATGTGCTATTACTTTAAATAATAAATTTCGTGCATTTACATTATATTGAAAGTAATAGCACATTATTGGAATTCGACTTTCATCTTAGTAATTTCAATATTTTCAGTGCTTTATAATAGTCAGATTTTATGCAATAATGAAATTAAAATCATGATTTCCACATTTTATGTATACACATATTAAATTTTACAAGAGTATAACGTAAATCTCTTCAAACATTGTGAGTGTTAATTTTGCATTTTAAATCACATTCTGTTTTTGCTTTTTAAAAAAGAATGTAATCAATTATTATTTTTTTATTAATGACACTAATCATTAACATGCTCTTAAATTCCATCAAGAGCTAAATGGTTGTATGTGTGGATATCGTGAGCTTTGTAAACAATTAATAAAATCATTGTCTCAAAGATTAATTACTAATTACGTTGTCACCAGAAAATCATAATAATTAAAACATGTATAAAAATGTAAATTACTGTAATGTAAATTATGCATAAAAATATATTATTTTGAATAAAATTAAATATTATAGTTAAAAAAAGTTTGTCTTGTATCAATTTTTTTCAAATTTGAAAATTTTTATTAGTCATATTTTATTTCCTTATTTTTTTTTTTTGCGCGAATTTTAAAATAATTATACGTTGGTTCTTTGCTTTTATGCAAATTTTAAAAAATGACAGACCACATTACCCCTTTTTCAATGTAAGTTACATCTATTTTTGCACAATTTCATTTGCGTGTGTTTTCTGAGGAACCTATCTATCATGTAAAACGAGAACCAGGTGTAATTGATAAAGTCTACTATATAGGATTCTCATCACCTTTGTGTTTAAATAGACTAACAAATAATTCAAAAGATAGGGTCAAAGAAATGAATAAATATGAAATAGTTTATTCAATTGTCCATGGAGAAAATGATTGTAGTGCTATTTATTATGTAAAATAAAGGCTATTCTATTAACATGATTGCAACATTATGTTTATCAATATAAAAAATCTAAAATTGATTCA
Source organism: Epiperipatus broadwayi (assembly GCA_028023455.1). Lineage (NCBI taxonomy): Eukaryota > Metazoa > Onychophora > Udeonychophora > Euonychophora > Peripatidae > Epiperipatus > Epiperipatus broadwayi. The sequence goes on from JAQFVV010012457.1 coordinate 5,281,199, forward strand.
CAAGTTAATTTTGTTTTTTTTCAAATCATGACAACATTTGTTGGAATGAATTTTAATTCTCAAAATATCAGTATTGTTCATAATGAATCAACTGATAGAAAGTGAAATTGAAATAGGCTTGGTTTATTGCAAAGTCAAATAATGTTATTAATCAGCATAACACTAGCATTCCACTGAACATGCACTGTAATATTAACTGTTCACTTTCAATATGTTACCATGAGTCTGGTATGTGGTAACCCAAGTTCTTACCAAACTAGTATCAGTGTTTAATATTTTTGATTTTTTTTCTGTACGCTTGTGGTAGGTTTTATTCATGTACAATTATTTATATTCTGATAAATAATAATGTTTTTTTATATTAACATGATAGTCAAAAGCTTAAATCTGATGAGAACAAAGAAATCTTTTCAAATACAAAAAGGTTAATGTTGAAGCCAAAAACATTAGTATTAATAAGAGCTGGTGTTTTAATATAAAATATTTTTTATAAATAATTCAACATAATATCTGCTATTGGAAATGTCAATACAATTCCTATTTTCAATAACTGTTGTTTGGCTATACATTTGTATATATAGTAACCAGTTGATTACATATCTGTATCAGGAAAATAAATAATTATTAAGTTATCAGCATGTTCCTCAGGTTTGAAAATAAAATAAATTACTCATGGATCTTTTTTGTGTGGATTTTTTTATGCAATTTTGAAGTTATGTGTTCATGTTTCTTCTTAATGTATTTTTATGTGTTTTTATGCACTAAAGAAGTTTATCTTTAACTTAAAATCAGGATTTACCCATTTTATATACACTCATAAAATTTTACATAATCTAAATGCTTGTTGGAAAAAGGTTTGGCAATAAATTTAGATACCATAGAAAATTTAGAAAAAGATAATGAAACAGTAGTGAAACCTGTTCATTTCACAGCAAAAATGATTCAAGAAAGTCTTCAACTTTCTAATGAATTGGAAAATCATTTTCTTGTTAATGACATGAATTATGATCTAAATTCATTTATGACTAAATGTTTGTAAAATTCCCATATGATAGTATGAAAATCTTCAAACATTAAATATATTTAAGAATATATTAAAAATAAATAAAGATAAAAGAAATAAGAGGAAAGAGCAAAATAGATTTTTAATAATTTTATACATTTTATTTTGATTAATCAAAGTTGTTTTCCTGCCCTTATCTCTATTTAATGAAAAAAAAATCAAATCAGTGCAATGAAAAAATTATCTTGATGATGTTTTTGCAAGAAGATTTGAGTTTTAATTATAAAGGAATGTGAAGAACTTTATGTTATTAAACTTAAGTTTTAACTTGTTTTCAATCTCTATGATTAAGGAGAGAATTGTCTGAACAATTGTTTTTTATAAACTTTTATTTAATTGGTTTTCATAAAAATTGCCATGTAAGACACAGATTGAAATCATCTTGTGGGCAAGATTGTTCAAGAAAAATTTATGTGGCAGAGAGCTGAATTAATTCTCATACACATGTGTCTTGTCAGAGGTTATTGCTAACTTAACTGTCGAAGAGAGCAGTCAAATCTTAATTCTACTGTTGAACAATATATAATAAATTATTCCTAACTTAACTGTTGAAAATAAAACAGTGATGATTTAATCCAATGAAAATAAAGAAGTGGATGCCTTTACCAACATGTGGCATAAGACTACAGGAATATTCTCAATCTATTGAATATAATAATATAATTTTTTTAATCTTGATTTTAACATACTATTAGTTTAGCACTAAATAGTTTGTATACTGAAAACCATGTTCTAGGTTTAGTGCTAGGCAACACTATTCTTCTTCTAATGTACCTTCACTGGATGAAAATGTAGGTAAGGTCAAACCCCTTTAAACCATATGCAACCTAGCTTTCAATCAAGAGCATGTACAGTTTCTGAATACATATGTCTCTCACCTGGTAATGTAAGAGGAGAACCAAATGGACAAAACATGTTAATTTCATTTACCTGGAATTTCTAAAGACCTAGAAAAGGACAAATTTAACCAGACCCATGTTTCGAAACCTTCAAAAAGAAACTGTGTTAGGAAAATTTAAAATTGCAATTGGAAATGCCTCCACAACAGGAAAGCCATGAACATAGATATTATTTTTATTGTTATGTGGATATATATATATATATATATATATATATATATATATATATATATATATCGGATCAGATATATATATATATATATATATATATATATTGTGCCCTTATCTATAGGTCATAATAAGGTAGAATGGTCAATTGCTAAAAAATTTTAAATTTTAAGATATGTTTGTATGATATATAAATAATAGTAGGATAATTAGATTTTATAGTACAATTTAAAGATGAAAATACCTGGTATATAAAAGTGTAAGGGATTATTTAAAAGGAACAGTTAAATAAAGCTTAATTATATCCTTGCTTATGGTTGTAAAAGCTGGCCATATAAAATAACACAGCTATAAATAGTTAAAAGTATATTAATAATTCGAGTATAATATTTTAAAACTAATAAATTAAATCTAAATGATAGGTAATATTATAATTATCTTTAATAGTCAAAATTAATCTAATATATTTTAAAAATAAACTTTAGGATGGTGAGAATTATATTTGGTTCTACATTTTTAAATTATTTTCCAAATTTTTATAAAATATATCAGTTTTGGTAATTTAGACAGAGACTTAAATTAAAAAATCATCTGTTAAAGTTAGTAATCATGTGACTGTATATTATATACCTTCACACACACACTTGTTAGACTAATAATAAAATTTGTGAATTATAAAACTAAATATAATTGCTATCGATCCTTAAAGTAAAAGTAGAAATATTAAATGTTGTTTTAATAATTGTTTTTAAAGTTTAAATGATTTTGATAAAACTATAATTGAATTTAAAAATACTATTCTAAATAATATTTAAGACATGACGTCATAAATTCTTTATTTTAAAAGGGTTTAATTTATTAGAAAACTAAAAATGTGTAAATTTGTTCGTGCTAAAAGTCATTAACCAATCAACGGAGGTAATTTAGCAGACAAAATATAAGAATTAGACGAAGCGAAAGGAGAAAGTAATGTGTAAGTGAAGGAGGAAGTAACATTTTTTTAGCTGGATAAGACCGCAAGCTAGAAAAGGGATATAATTTTAAAATTTTGCATTTATTTTAAAAGTTTTTTTTTTAACATATAATATTTTGACTGCCTTTACATGAAGGGCTAATTTTTAAAAGGTTCTTTCCAGTGATTTTATTCAAGTTTAACCAAAACCTTACAGTAAAAATGGAAGTACTAACGGAAAAAATACCGAAAAATATTGCTAAAGGAAAAATATTTGTAAAGTGCCTCAAAACAGCTTTATTTATGCTCAACCAAAAACTTATTATTGTAACTCAGAGGAATATAATTAGGACGCTATACGAAAACTTAAAAGAGAAGTTATTTGCCGTCAGGAAAAAATTATGACGCACAAATTTATAAGGCTACTCTAAAGTTTTTTTTTTATTCTTCTCTATGGGAAAATTAAGATGCTGTATATTATAAAAAATTATGTAAAAGTTATAATGAAAAAAAAATGTCTGTCCTTTTTAAAGGAAACATTACAAAGTATATAGTTACCAGAACTTTAAAAGAAAGGAAAATTTTCCGAATAATAATATGAAAGAGTCATTATTTTTTATGAAAAAAAAAAAAAGAACAGAAAAACTTTCTCTAAGAGAAATTGGAAAATATAAATCTAATATACGTAATAAAATGGATCCATGGAGACAGAAAAAATTTACTGAATATTTAAATAAAAGTACCTAGAAGATGCATCATAAAAGTCGCACGGGAAAATATTAGCAGAAAATATTAGAAGAGAATATGTAGACGTTTTTCTTTACGTGATTAACTAATAGCATAATTAATAATTGTATTAAATATTATGAAAAACCAAGGATTGTCATCTATGAATATTTATTAAACAGAGCAATAATTGTTTTGCCTTAAAATAGAACATTAAGTGACTGAAGAAGAAATAATAAACATTTTTTTTTAGCTTTAATATGAACGGTTTTCAAGAAAGTTTGATAAAGAAGTACAGTAAATATAGTTTAAATATTTTACTAATTTGTTTTAAATATAAAATGCTATGTGAGATTAAAGAAAACATATAAACATAAATTTAGTAATATTGAGATTTAAATATAATAGCTTGATAAAATTATTAGAAATATTGTTTAAAAATAAAGTGTATGTATGCGAGTCTTATATCTACAAGAATCAAATGGATGGTGAAGCCTACGGAACGCGATCGAGAAGATAAAGATCGTTTGGTAATATTGATATTTATTTATAATGCATAATGTATTTTTTTAGATCATCTATTGATTAAGAATGAAGTGTGAAAGTTTAAATTATATGTACACATTTTATACAACATTTTTAACATATAATGAGATAGGAGTAATTCGGAATATGCATGCAATAATTTATTTGAAGTATATTAATAATATAATTTAACAGAACAATTGTGTGATTCTTTTGAACTTTCATGTGATAAAGTATTCAGATATTTTAAAATAGTTTGTATATGATTAAATATACGAGAAAAGTAGTAAGCAAGCTGTCTTATAGAACAGTGGAATAGTTTTGAAATAAATGAATTTTATTATTGTTAGAAATGCAGATATGTATTTGTTGATGTACAGTATAGAAAAATCTTGAGAAATAAGATCGGATAGTGACTTGGAAGTACTAGTGGAGAGGAAACCAAGATGATGTTTTTTTTTTTTTTAAGAAATAGGAAAATAAAGAATTTGGATCATATTTAGTTTGTGTGATTTCAGTATAGTTAACTAAGTCCTATGACTGAACACATATAGTTTGGACAGTGTTTTTTTTGCATAACTTTTAAACTTTTGATGTTAGAATAAAGCTGAAGAAATAGCTTTAACATCGTTCCTATAATAGAGGTTGGTAGACAGATAAAGGTCACTCCTCTATAGTGTCTTTTAATTCACTGTGCCATGATTGTTAAGGTTTATGACGAGTAATATTCTAGTTATATTTTGATCCTATACATCTATCTTCGCTATCCTTATTTTGTGAATCTGCATCGGTCAGAAAGATATTTTAAAGAAATAATGAATAAAATAGAACTGAATATAAGTTATAGTTTATGTAAGAATAGTTTATTTGCTGGAATGTATAGAATTGTGTAACTTTAAAATTGAAAGTCCAAAATATCATAAAGAGAGAAAGAATCATATAATACATTGTAAAATTAATTCGGAAATGAATATAAGATTTTTTTTTTTGAAAAGAAATCTAAACCAAGTATTTAAAAGTGATAATAAAATTTGAATGATTTTTTTTTTTAAATAATATTTAGAAAATAAGTATTGCATATTTATTAAGAAAATAGTTCAATAAGCTATAATAAACATATACTTGTGCATGGTATGTTAATAGTTGTAATTATATCATCTGAAGTAAGGCTTAAATGAGAATATTAGGATTAATAAACATCGGATAATGAACAATAAAAAACCTAATACCGAATGTAGAACAATGTTTTGACTTTGTAAGATTCCATACAACCAATATAAAACTAGAGTTTTATTATTTTGTAGAATTTTTACTACGAATGTAATTTTGTAATTAAAAATATAATTTTAATAATATTAGGGATGCAAAGTGTTTGTGATAAGCATATAAAAAATGCATTTTGTAACAAGCTAACCATGATAATAAATCAAGTAATAATACTGTATTTTTAAAAGATAAGATTTAACTAGGAAAAATAAATAGTATTTGCATTTCATTTTATAAACTAGTAAACTAAGATGAGATAGGAGAGTAAGGGATATCCAATGTATATAATGTAAAATATTGTTAATTTATTTATGTTGTTAATAAACTTTGTTTTAAATTTGTTTTAAAGTTTTGTGTCCGCGTTGTTACTTCTCCACATGGATGCATGAAATCACGATACATTTATAATTGAAACAGACATATAAATTTTGCACAAAGGGTAAACATAAAAGTGTTATAATAATTTTGAGAATTTATTGGTATGTTAAAATTAAAAGATCATAATTTTATATTATTTATTGGTCATAAGTCGGTTGCCACAATATTACATTGAATTATATGCTATTGTTGCCACACGTATTCTGTTGTCAGATTATTAAAAATACTACCACGTAAGTATTTATTTATTTTATTTAGGAAGAAATAAGATTATATTATATTATTATTGTTATTATTATTTTATTATTGTTAGTTGCTGTGTAGTAGATTATGACATAAAATTCCCTTTTCATATTTTACTACCGTAATTTTAAATCAGTTAGAATACAATTTATGAACCTGAGATTTTATTTATTTTATTTCATTTTAGTTAATTGAGCTAGATTCTTATTATAAAGAAGAGAAGATATGATTATTATTTTTTAATCGTAATGAATAGAGCTTAGAAAGTCTTAAGAATACTATAAGTTAGTTATTTGGTATAGTAAAAGGGGGAATAGTGTTCTTATGCCATTGAGGTAGTATCGTGTGGATAATGTCTCAATGTAGTCTATCTCGATCCCCGTATTGTCACTCCATGTCTCATGAAAATAGTAAATATTTATTAATTCATTTTAAAAATTGAACCGTATTTGTATTTAGAAATTAGAGCTAGTAATCATTTTTAATCAATGCTGAATATTTCATTTATTTATTTGTTAACTGAGCTAGAACCCGGAATATTCGTTATAAACAGTATAATTTTGGGGTGAGGACGCGCGGGGGGAGGTTAGAATATATATATATATATATATATATATATATATATATAATATATATATATATATATATATATATATATATATATTGCAATGGTCAAGTTTAATCCATTCATATTGCACTGTTTAGTTTAACAACCAAACCTATCTATACTAGATTCAAACCCTTTTAAAGTATTCATTTTCTGCAAATAAATTGCATAATTCTTACTACCATGGCTGGGTACATAACATTATATATGCACATATAAATACATACTGTACATCAAATATAATGAATTTTATATTTTATAAAATGATCATTTATATTATAATTTTAAATAGTAGAATTTTAAATATATATGTTTTAAATATATATGTTGACATATCACATAGTGCGTGCGTGTATAACTACTTGTACAGACACGTCAAATGAATAAGTTTTGCATAGTTAATTTAATTAAAGTAAATTGAAGAGCAGGGCTTCACATGTGTATGGAAGTGGAAAGAGAACACACACATTACATAAACATAATTTGCTTTTATGACATATATTAAGTAGTGAAAATTTTGAATAACATTTATAAAATATTTTTTCTAATGTCATTTTAAGCCACCTTATTTTAAAATATCAAAAATGGCAAACTTGTAAATTAAGTTTATTTAGTTATGGGTATATAAAATTTTGTATTGATCCTATATTTAATTAATATAATAATAAGTCATTGGTATCCGTAGTAAATTTGATTTTTAAAAAAGGAAAAGAGAGAAAGAGTGTTAATAAATATAATTATATATCTTAATTGGTTTTGAGTCATTATTAAAAATATTGTATTTTTCTTGTCTTGATTCTATTGTTTTAAATCATCATCATCACTCACAAATATTAAGCAATCTACTCGTAAATGTTTCACTCGCAAATATTAAAAGCAAGCTAGAATATTGATTACTAAGGATTTGAGGATTATGCTTGATATCTGACCAAGTTTTAATAATTATAGGCTAATAATAGAAGGTTAAAATTATATTGTGCCCAAGAGTTATGATCACCATCATCATTGATTAAATAATAATCATTACATCAAACTTAAAGTTAATAGTTAATATATTTAGTAAATGGGGTTTATGAAAAGTTGAATATCGTGTGTAGAGATTCGTGATCATCATTCATCATCACTGGTATTATTGAATCCTAGTTTTAACTATAAAAAATATTTGGAATAAATAACTATAAACGAATAAATGCTAGAGATTGTTATATTTAAATCCCAGTTTAACGTAGGGTGATTTTGAGAAGTGCCTATAAGTTTATGAAAGATAAATTTATTGTTGTGGGTTCATTATAAAGGTATGGCTGGTATCATCTTTGTCATCATCATCATCATCATCATCATCATCATCTTTATATTATGATAAATAATTAAGTTAAGTAACTAGTTTCATGGCCATCCACTTAAGTAATGGTCTTCACTATGTGTGTTTGGAAGCCATGAAGAATAATATTTACATGTGTTCATCAATATGTGTAGTAAAAATGTACTAAATGAGTAGTAACTCAGTACACTATGGATAGATAAAATTTATCTAGATTTAAAACAATCTAGTGGTGCTCGTGGAAAACACATGCGCTTAGCTAAACTGAATATAGAGTGATTAGATCCCCTTTCCAACTTAATAATATCAACTTTATATGATATTTTTATAAGTTAAGTTGTTATAAATCGCTCTAGTGTGTGTGTGTGACTATGAATGGTCATATATACATGGAAAGAGGAATGAGAAGGATTATTTGATAAAAGAACCTATTATTGGAGATAAGCAGAATGCACTCCGTGGATTTCACAATAATTTTATTCAGTTACTATGGCTAGTATTAGTTTATCTGATGACAATGGCTAGTATATTTGTTAGTGGAAATGACTTCCCAATATCAAACATGTTTTAAATCTTTAATGATGACAGTTTTAATTTTCCTTTTGTTATTTTATGTGTTGAGAAATGGGATAATTTACTTATTTCATTATTAGCATGACAGAATTAATGTTTATGATAGTTTCAAATGGGCCATAATGTTATATTTAATTAGTTACAAATAGACACCCAAATAGGGCATGATATGTATATTTTCTTATTCATATGTTAGTGTCATCCTTATTTAATTATAAATTGTATCTCAGCTAACATAGTAAATTCATTTCATATTTAATTTTATTCAGTTACAAATGATGAAATGCTGGAGCATATCCTGTTTAGTTAAAGTATAGCAACTATCATTGTGTTATCTATATATTTTATAATGTTACAAAATAACAGCCTTTTTCATTATTACATCATATCATTTTTTTATTCTGTTACTATATATATATATATATATATATATATATATATATATATATATATATATATATATATATATATATATATATATATATATATATATATATATATATATATATATATATAAGTTACTCAATCCCCCTTTGTTCATGGAGGGTGTCACCAGATCACTACATATCTAAAAAATTTGTTTACCATAATCAAAAGTGGATTGTGGTGATGGTTTGTGCTGACTAGACTCAGTGAGACTGCAAGAGATCTTAAATATTGTTCAGACAATTGGAGAATTAAGAAAAAAACACTAAGACAACAACACAAAATTAAATTTCTTCTTTTAAAATCAAACTAAAATGGATAGTAATTAAAATAAAATAAACAGAAGGCTATTAACTTTACAAAATTAAAAGCTTTCTCTTAAAAAAAAAAAAAAAAAAAACATTAAAACTTTTAACTTGATATGTTTTTACAATTTGAATTTTTAATAAAAAAAAATCATAATAAACTTATTTTAAACTTAGCAAATAAAATTTGTAGAAGACAAAATATGTAAACCCATATAAATTATATCATTTAAAAGTGGCAACTAAAATGTTTATTATGTAACAAGTCAAATGTTTTCAGAAATTACATGCACACATATGTATGTGTGCATATTATGTCAATTGTATTACAAATATCAATGTATGTCAGATAGATACTAATATGGAAAATTTTAATCATTTTTATTATTAAAGGTCAATTGAAATATGTATTCGTTGTGTATTGCAAATGTGCATCTGTGTGGCTATGTGAACATATATGTAAGTCATAATGTAATAACTTAAATATATGATATTTTTTATTATTGTATGTTAATAAAAATCAGAAGGCTTCTAATGGTAGAGCCATATTCTAGAGACCCCAATATATATTTTTTGTTAATAAACTTGTATTCAATTTTTAAAAATTGTATTACATCATCTCTTGATCACCATAACAGTAATAAAGTTTACATTCTCTGAGCTACATTTAAGCATGGACTTAATATATTAATGGGATGTATTTAGTCCTTTAGAGGTAATCAGTTGGAAAGAGTCATCTTTAGACAAATAGTAAATTTTTCAAAATTCCTGTACTATATTTTATTTCCTAACATCTTTATTATAATTTAATTTTATAGTTGGACAGTACATTAATGGTACTATGTGGCCAGAGCATTGATGATGATAAGCATGCCTTCAAATCCTAGCATTATTGTTTAGCCTTTTTTGTTTATGTATTTTGATGGATTAGCACTTAAATGGTGCATCCACATTAATGGCTTCAATAATCTGCCAAAAGCTGGCAAGAGCTACATAGTTATCCTAGTCTACAGAAGACCCATTTTCAATCCAGTCACCACATTGTCTGTTGATTGATATTTTTATTGTTTCTAATCCAGCCACAAGATGGACTATTGATTTATTTATTTGATTATTGACCATTCATGATTATGAATGGTTTATTAGAATATTAATAGTACTTATGTCTACTTATTGATAATTTTGATTGATATGTAGTTAATTATAGATGCTCTAAGAAGTTAATTGACCTGAGCTGATCTAACTTGCTGATGTCTCTTATAGATTTTTTGGTATCATGTTCTCTGTAATATATAACATTATTTATATAATTTTGTGATGTCAAACATTTCTTCTAATATCTCTCCTCAAAAATTAGTTTAATATTATTACATTACTTTAATAATAAATTTTATTTTATTTTATATTGTCTGAAAATTATGATTATTTTATTATCCCAGATTCAACCCCTCTTCTATACCCCATCCTATTACAAATGGTGTGCATTTTGTTGAAATGCTTCATTTCATTATATATATTTAGATATACTAAAATGTGTTACAACTTTTTCAATGAGAAACCCATTTTATAGTTCAAAAAATTTGTTTACCTTAAAGTATCTTACTATCATATTATGTGAAGAGCCATCTAGAAAGAAAACTTCCGTAAAATTAAATCTATTTTATACCAGATACTCATAAGTGTTTAGAACATTGGTCACTTCTGGCACCATCAGGCTACTTTTATTATCTAAAATACTTATTTGGGATGACTGAGTATTCACTAATGATGATGAGAATCATAACAAAAAATAAGTTACCTGCCCTGACATTAGCCCAGCTTAGAGTATGAGACTCATAGCTATTAAACAATTGAAAGACAAACACTGATAAGTGTCAGCCAAATTTAAATAAATAATACAAAGTGTATTAACATTAGTAATGCAATTTAAATATAAAAGGAAACAAAGCCCCAACAAATAAAATTAAATAAAAATAAATTGTATTCCTTTATGGTTGTTCAACATTAGGAGTGACCCATTAGTACTTTTGTTTCATATCATAAGTATAAAACTACTATCTCAGCAAATAAAATATTTTTTTCCAGTTTGATAATTTTTTTTCATTAAATGCTTGTTATATTTCTTACACACTTCGACTATCCTTTATTATTATTATTATTATTATTATTATTATTATTATTATTATTATTATTATTATTATTATTATTATTATTATTATTATTATTATTATTATTATTATTATTATTATTATTATTATTATTATTATTATTATTATTATTATTATTATTATTATTATTATTATTATTATTATTATTATTATTATTATTATTATTATTATTATTATTATTATTATTATTAGTAGTAGTAGTAGTAGTAGTAGTAGTAGTAGTAGTAGTAGTAGTATTGTTATTATTATTAGCAGTAGTAGTAGTAGTAGTAGCAGTAGTAGTAGTAGTAGTAGTAGTAGTAGTAGTAGTAGTAGTTCCAGTAGTAACAGCAGAATCAGCAGCAGTAGCAGCTGTATCAGCAGCAGCAGCAGTATTATTATTATTATTATTATTATTATTAGTAGTAGTAGTAGTAGTAGTAGTAGTAGTAGTAGTAGTAGTAGTAGTAGCAGCAGTAGCAGTAGCAGCAGTAGTAGTATTTTTGTTATTATTATTATTATTATTAGTAGTAGTAGTAGTAGTAGTAGTAGTAGTAGTAGTAGTAGTAGTATTGTTATTATTATTAGCAGTAGTAGTAGTAGTAGTAGTAGCAGTAGTAGTAGTAGTAGTAGTAGTAGTAGTAGTTCCAGTAATAACAGCAGAATCAGCAGCAGTAGCAGCTGTATCAGCAGCAGCAGCAGTATTATTATTATTATTATTATTATTATTATTATTATTATTATTATTATTAGTAGTAGTAGTAGTAGTAGTAGTAGCAGCAGTAGCAGTAGCAGCAGTAGTAGTATTTTTGTTATTATTATTATTATTATTATTATTATTATTATTATTATTATTATTATTATTATTATTATTATTATTATTATTATTATTATTATTATTATTATTATTATTATTATTATTATTATTATTATTATTATTATTATTATTATTATTATTATTATTATTATTATTATTATTATTATTATTATTATTATTATTATTATTATAAATACAACAATTCAAGCAAACTGATATAAATGAACTAAAGTCATAGTGCAGTACAATTGAACCCTATCCATGTGAAAGGAAAATCATGGACTTAGACCAGATCATCTTATTGCATTCAAACATCTGTAGCCATATGTGTTTAATCTATACACAGGTTAAGATAGCTCACATATTTCTGACTTTTATATATCAATACCTTTTTACTTATATAACTAAAGCACACTTTAAAACAGATATCATTATCAAATCTATTCGGAAACAATAGTTTATGGATTTTTGTTTTATTTTCTTTTAGGAATATCTCATTTGCTATAAGTATTGCAAATGTTAACAATAGCAACCAATAATGAAACTGGTCTACTTTAAAATGTAAAATATTTGGCTTTTGACGATATCAAGTTTCAGAAGTATATTAAGGTTTTGTAATTACAGCATTAACATTTATCATAATCCATGAAGAAATTAATAAAATGCAGACATATCTGATACATAATGACTTATCAGTTATAAAATTACTTAATAATAAATAGTGGTAAGTGTTTTATAATACATATATTTTTAGATCAATGATTACTGTTAAAATGCACATATACATTAAGAAAATATTTTTTATACCAGCAACAGACTTATTCTGGTATATGAAAGTTTATATTACCACCAAGTCCATCAACGTTGTTAGTTTTGCTTCCTGTGGTTTATTGAAGAAGTAGATAATTTTGTCCATCTGGTATATGTATTTTTCAGGCAGTCTGATGAGAGACTTTTTTTGCAGATTGGCTTTAAAAATTCAGCTTTCTAATGATTTATTATTTAACAATATGTTGGAGGATGGAGACAGGCTTAGACCACATAGTTTACTTTTGGTAAATGTCTAGCTGCACATATCCAAGAAAAAATTACTAAGAGTAATTGGTCAGTTCATTTTTAACGGCAGGCCACTGATCATGAACATTTTTCAGTAATTGATGAGAAGTGTGGCTTGTTGCACAGAATGAAGGGTTCCAGCATCTGAAATATGATCTTGTCTAGTTGAACAAGAAAGAATACAGTCAAAGAATGAATCTAATCAATAAGTAATCATACTAAATGACTCAACTGAATGGACTGAGTAGACTGCCTAAAATAATAGATTTTGAGTAGCTTTTATATAAATATTGCCCATTGTTCTTCCACACAATTTTTTACAATTATTAACATTTTAAAATAGACAGGTTTTTAAGTAATTAATAAGTCAAGTTTTAGTTAATTAAAGGCAATTTTTAAACACTTAAAATATAACATTTTTATAGTCTGTATTAAGAATAACTTTTAATTTTTTGTATCATGATAGATTAAAACATTTTTGGAGATTAACCATTATTCTACAAAGTTTAAAATAATCTTATACATAAGATAAAAGAATTTATATACAAATTTCTCTTTTCTTTAAAAATTAAAATTTACACTTCTTTTAATATGACAAAATTATTTTACTGATAAATTTGAGTTCGTTTATATACATATGCATGTATATTTAATATAAAATTTAAATTAACAATTATTTTTTAAATAATTTTAACAGTAGTATTTTAGCGGAAGTCACAGCAACCTATTGAACATTTGAAAAAGCATAGCATCTGTTTCAATATATATATATATATATATATATATATATATATATATATATATATATATATATATATATATATATGTACCTAACTGAAGTTTCACTTAGTTCCAAAAGTAGCCAAAGGTTATCTTAGCTTAACCTTTTGGTTTGAAATTGTCTGATTTTAAAAAAAATAATAATGATAAAAATGAAAATTAAATTAGTTAATGATTAAAATAGGATAATCTTATATTGATTGTAATCATTATTGTATTATGGAATTATGTCTAAGTATTTGAAAAAAAGATATATGAGTTAGGTTGGTAAGAAATGCTAAATAATAATTTGAATTCTAAAAAAAAAGAAAGATATCAGAAATAGTTGTCAGTTTGTAAGTAATATTAAATGTATTCTAAAATAACTATCATATAATCCATTTTAATGTCTAAAGAATAATAATTAGATATTATAAATAAGTTGGTATAATTAAGTAATAAATTTAAAAAAAATGATATGTAAGTTTTAATTAAAAAAAGAAATAAGAATATTTATTATTAGTTTTGTAGTTTAAAATTCCAGTTATAAAAGTTAGTTAGATTAAATAAGCATTAACATATAATTGTTGTAATTCTAAAAATAATTTTAAACAATTAATGTGAAGCCTAGACATATGTGAGATAATTTGTGCATGCATAGACATGGAAACACAAGAATAAAAAGTGATTTAATTCTAATATTGTTTAAAATAAATAACTAAAACAAATGTGTGGATAAAATTATTTCAATGAAATATTTATGGATTTAATAAAGGGAATAACTTTAAATTTTATATTTATTACTATTGGGTTGTAAAATATAATTAAAAAAACATTTATTGTATAATATTTGTTAATAATAAAATTTTGACTTTGCAGCTGAAGGTCATGTGGTATGGGAAGATTATATTGATTATGTCAGTAGATTGATTTCACAGCTGGTTTGTCAGAATATTAAAATTTAATAAAAATAGTTTTACTGGTTTTTAAATGAATTGTAGGTGGATGAAAAATTGTGAGATAAAATGGAGATCTATCGGGTCATTCAGTTGCTGATCTGTTTTAAATATATGTGTGGTTGAATCTTAAAAGTTCTTTAATAAAAAGTAAATTTTTAAAACTTTATATTTTCTAAAAAAAAAAATAAAAGTATTTTTTTAAAACCAATATTTAAAATCTTCTTGTAATGACAGAGGGCTAAAAGAAAGGTAATCCATTTTCTGACAGTTTTTCATTACAGTTGAGGCATTAAAATTTATGGTAAAATGTTTGAAGAAAAAAAAACAGTGTCTCATATTTCATTTACTTTTGATCTATTCATTTTGCTTTATTTAGAAGTAAAACTTAAATTATTAAGTATTATTATGGCTAAAGACTTCATTGCATTAAACTATAGTATACCTTTTATTAAATTAAAAATACACGTGAAGAAGAAATTAAAAAAAAAAGACATTCAAACATTTTAAAATATTAAAATGGAAATGTGTTAGCATCTTTATAAATTAGAAGTGACATTAAATTTAATACTTTATTACTTAATAGATGATATATACATTTGAATATGCTCTTCACAAAATAATGTTTCAGAGGAGAATATGTAGTTTAAAATACTAATTCTTGTTTATGCCAGTAGTATGAAAAGAATTTGTTTGGAAGTAAAGCTTTAAGAGAATTTAAAAATATTATTAATGAACTTCTCTCTGTCAAATACATAATGTTTTGGTTATAGTTGCCAGTACTTATAAGTAACTTTATGACCATTGATCTTTGCTCATAAGTGGAGAAATGTCTTAATTATAAAAAAATCTACTCTTATGTTTAAAAAAATAAATAAAAGGAAATTTGTTTGAAAAAGAAATACATTTTTAAATATTAATAAACGTTTAAAAAAAAAGAGCTCTATTTAAAAAAAAAATGCATTTATCTAAAGAAGAACAGTGAAAGTTAACTAAAAATATATATTATAATTATTCTGCATTTGAACCTAGGATTATAAATATAAAAACATGTACTCAGCTGAAGAATTTATATTTTTTTCAATGCCGGCTTATTATACTTATACTTTTCCTTATTATACTTATGCTACTCAGCTGAATAATTTATTTTCCAGTTCCAACTTATGTTTATGCTTACGATGTTTTATTATTTTAATATTTAAAATGATCTTTAAAGATAAAAGAAAGTGGAAGTGTTTATATAAAGAACTACTGAATATTTTTGTTTTGGAAATCATTGCCATGTATAAATGTATTAATTGAAGCTTCGAATTCAGATAGATATCTTAACCTGGATAAATTGTCTACACATTATGAAATGGAAAAATCATCACGGAGCTGAAATATGAACTTGAATTAATGTATTTTTTTTCTTCATATGGTCTGCTTTATTGGTTTAAAAAAAAAATATTTATGCTATTAAATTTTTATGTAACACTTTTTGCATAAATATACAGGTAAACTAGGGTTATAATTTTAAAATGAAATAGGTTTATTTGAATGAGCAAATGTTTTTTGCCATTCTTAAGTAGATTTAGTTTATTTATCAAGCATTACACTAGCTAGTTTCTATTTAATAATTTTCTTTATAGAGATTTAAATATCAAAGTCTTATTTTCATATAAATGGGATGTTTTATTCAATTTTTATTTTAAATTTACTAGAGAAGTTTATCAAAGAGTATCCATTCATTTGTTTTATGAATGTTATATTAATAATAACTACTAATATTTTATATTCATCGAGAAGTAAATATTCTTGCATTTAATTTACAATTTTAAAAGTCCACTAGTCACTATATTTAGCATTTAATATTTTGTTATGTGTGCATTGTGCCTTGCCTAGAATTTTATATGCATTTAATTTTAAAATATTTTCTACAGTAGTCAGTTGACACATAGTTTGCTTTGTTGGTTCGAACATTGGATATACGTTTTGTATTTTATAAATTTCTTGGAAATAACTTAGTTAGTTTAAGTGAAGTATATATCTTGCTATTAGTTAGAATTTGTTATCCTCAAGAGTTAGGCTTAGTTTATAATTTTTGAATATGCCTTATGGAGTCGAGAAAATCCTCCATCCTTATTGTATTGTATTTCCATGATTTGATAGTGCTTGTCACCAAAAAGACGGTATTGTATTGTATTATTCAGTGATGGCAATCACATTTATAAGCATTGGAAATCCCATGAGAGGATTGTGCTTTTCTGGTGGGTGTTCCTGTTCCCAGATGTACTGTAGATGAATTCCAGACATCTTTCTTTCTGCCTCGAAGTTAGGTATTTTTGGAAGCCACCATATTCTTTTCCAGTTCTGAGGAGTCTAGTATCTTTATATTTTTGCCTATCATTCATGATGACTGAATGCTAATTCTACCACAGTAGGTTATGTTGCATTTGTTTTAGATTTGTGATGACAAGATATGCTTGTTTGAGGAAATGTATTTCTTCAGGTAGTTGTAGCTAGTTTAAGGCTCATAGGTATATCAATGTTTAAATTGTGTTGCTATGATAGTTTTATCAGGCACAAGCTAACCAACAATAAGTTATATTTATTTTAAAGTATGTTAAATATGCATATGCTATAAGTGGCAATTCACACATACTAATTTAATATTTTCATCCAGAATTTCGCCGCTGGATTTGTAAGTCTGTTATATCATTATCTTTAAAACATTGAGGGAATAATTTTATGTGGACTGAAATTATTTTTAAAAAAAAAGCATAACTGATCTCTGATGAATGATTGTTCCATATACTTAAGTTAGTTTAATTTTAGTATTAACTTAATCTGATTTAAAGATATATCTAGCTGTGATATTAGTTATATCCGTGAAACTAGTGATGATATTTTTTAAAAGTATTGTTGAATATGCTTACTCCAACTTAGCGTTTGTTAAGTTGAGGAGTATAAAATTAAGCTTAGAGTTTTTAATATAAACATAGTTATGTGTGTTATTCTGATTAGTAGATGACTCAATAATGTTATTAATTAGTCCAAATAATTATATGAAATCTTAGTGCGGTATTGGCACTGTTTGTATCTACCACATTTATAAACATTTCTTCTCACTATTAATAAATCAAATTATTATTATTTCAAAAGTTTTGTTTGTTTGTTTTACTTTTATATGAAAATATATTATTGTCTTGTGTTCCAAGTTCACAAAGTCTTAAATTTTAAAGTTAATGAATCTTCAATTCAGAAATTTCCAAGTATATTCTAAGTTAATTAAATATAGTTGATATTGTCTTGAAAATTAACAAGCTATGTTAAAATAAATGATTCTCATATTGAATCACAAATACAGATAATTGCATTATAGCAGATACATAATTAAATACTTAGTTAAAAGTTTATTTCTTTTAATTATCAGTATATCTTTTCAGACTAAAGATTATGCAATATCAGATTAATAATATTAGTACTTCACTAGAATATTTTAATTAATATTATTTTAAAAGCTGCACATTATCTTATATTCACTTCACATCATCTATCATCATCTTAAATCTTATATATTTAAAGAATTCCAATCCATTTGCATTTGAGGTCTTTAGTGGTTGTCTGTGAGTATGGAAAGGCATTAAAAGTACCCTTGCTCTTTTCTCTGTTCAAGTAATATCTTAGATAATAGGTCATTATTAGTTTAAATTTAAATTGATTCACCAAATTTTGTGAATTGATATTTGTTTTGTTTATTATTTTAAGATTGAACATATTATAATTATTTTATGGTCAGCTAAGATGTCACTTATTTATTTATTAATCACAATAATTCTTTGTTAGGCAACTTAACTTCAACTTTAATTTTACACAAGAGTTTTAGTTTTAAAATACCTCAGGTTATTTACTCTTGTTGTTTTAGTAAATATAATTATGTAAGATAATCTTATAAAGTAAAGCATCATAGGTCTTATTCAGAGAGTGTATGATTGATTGGTAGGATTAATATGGTAATTATGGATTAGTGATTTTTAAATAATCCTTGGTATGGTTTAGTATTAGATCATTATTGATATAATATAGTCGGTATAGTCCAGCAGTGTTGGATTTGAGCTTTATTTGATTATACATATCTGGATCATCTCTCTTTTTTTAAAATTTATTGTAACCCTACTGAGCCGTGTCGTTAAGAGTCTCTAATTTATATTTTATTTCATTTCATTTCAATTTTATTCCATTTCTTTTCATGTCATTTCTTTCTATCATCTCATTTCATATTTCTCTCTCCTTTATCCCATCTTCTTTTTCTAAATCTCTTTCATATCTTTCTATCATCTCAGCCACTTAAACATCCGTTAAGGGTTTCTTTTTATACCTCATTTCTCATATCTTTCTATCATCTCATCTATTTAAAACATTCTTTTCTCATATCTTTTTATCATCTCATTTCATTTCCCTCTCCTTTATTTCATCTTCTTCTTATATCTCTTTTCCATATCTTTCCCATCATCTCATTTCTTCTCTCTCTCTCCATTTATATTTTTTTTTTTATTATTATATATATTTCTATCTCTCTCTCTACATATATATATATATATATATATATATATATATATATATATATATATATCATTTCTATTACTTTTCCCCATGTCTTTTCCCTCTCACTTTTTTTCTTTTCCATTATTTATTCTTACCATTATTATTACCTCCATTTCATTATTAATTCTTATCTCTTTCTCTTCTTCTTTTTCGTCCCCCTCTCTCATTTCTTTATTAGCATTATCTCTTTTTCTCTCTTTTCTCTTTCTCATACACCCCTCTAATTCTAGTAGGTTACAATTGGCCTCTCTCATTTCATTTTCATCATTTATCTTTATGATTATCTCTCCTTTATTCTATTTTCTTCTTATCTCTCCCTCTCTCTCTCATTTTAAAAGGTTACAATATATATATATATATATATATATATATATATTTTTTTCCTTATATATATATATATATATATATATATAAGAGAAAAAAATGGGAACTGACCTTTCTCTGTGACTGTGTTTTTATACTATTGATTTGAAATTTACTTTTATTTTAAGAAAAATATAATTTTATTTAGTTTGTAAATTTTAGTAAAAGAGATTAAAAAGGTTATACACATATATGGCAAGCCATGAATTTGTTAAAAATTTATTTATTAGAAAAAGTATAAAACTTTCTTACCGTGATAATAATCGCTATACCACTGAAATAAAAATGCTTTGGGTCTTCCCGAAAATATTTCTCCGTTTTTTAAAAATGCTTCTTTAATTATATCGTAATTACTAAGTACTACTATTGGATTTCCAAAAAAATTGAATTCATATATTGGTCCATATTGCTTGCTTAATTCATTCAAATGTTTATAAGCCATAGGTTTGAAAAGATATGTATTTCCCACAAACGGAATTCCTTTAGGGCCTGGAGGTTTTTTTCGTTTTTTTCTACCAATACTCAAAAATACAACTAACAAGATGAAACCTAATAAAAACAAAATATTAGCTGGATTACTTAAATTAGCTGTAATATTTTCAATCATTGTCTTGAAAATATTAAGATGGTAAAAAATCAACTTTCAAAATAAAATAATTGCCTGAATTATTTTTAAAAGATAATGCTATATTCTATCACACAAAATTAGCTTGCGGTTTCATTCATTTAATCGCAAGTAATTGCTATTAATATTTTGTTTTTTTTGGTTTTTTTTAACTTTTATTTATATCAGTATTCGTTAATCTTGTAGATATATGTGTATTATAAATATCACAAAAAGATAAGAATTACAATGGGAGCCGCCTTACCCGATTAGATCGGGAGTATAAATAAAAATCACCTACATGATTTATTGGCAATATTTCATGTACATGTTTAAATTTAGTAAATTTAACCGCCTGATATTTTTTTATTTAAAAACTAATTTCATTAATCAATAAATATTGTAGTTATAAATTAAGCATTAATGTCAGTAATAGATGTTTTTTTTTTTTTTTTTCGTCAGTCTTTTCCTAAGAAAGGACTGATTAATTTTAAGAGGAGTTTCTTGCAATCGTATTATTTTATTTTACTTAAAATAACTTAAGAAAACATCAAAGTAGTCATTTCTCTGATTTAAAGATCTTATCACAATTATTTATCAACAATGATTTTTATGGTTATGTAATGAAAATTAAATATTTTTGGGTCATCTCACTTATTGCATTTTTGCTTAGATTGTCAATGTTACAAATGAAATCGCATTCATCTCTTTCAAGGTTAAGGTTATAATGAAGAATTGTTTTGTCTCACGTAATACTGAAACCGAGATAGCGCTTGAATTTAAAAATATTGACTCTTGAGTACACTAAATTAATGTAAAATTATGATACTAAGTGGATTAATAAAATATATTTATTATTTTGTTTACAATCAATTAATTTATTAAAATTTATTTTAAAAGAAGAAAGGGATAAAAATCGAGTTTCCTTAAGGATGGCCTACGCTCTAATTGTTCAGCCACGTGTTTATGTTCTGCTAGAAGTTAAAACCTACAGTGACCCAAAAATTAACCCTTCACAGTATTTCAATAAACAATGCTTCTGTGCATGCTCCAGAGTAAGCTCATCACCATCATCTGGAATTCCAATTGTTATAGCCACAGCATGCTCCTTAACAACATTTATATTGATTCTCATTTAATAATTACAACATTTTACCAACATGTCATATGAATCAATGTCACCCCCAAGCCCAATAAATATATTTAGTATTATACTTACCATTAATTCAATGATTGGATATTATACTCATCCCATTGTATTAATGAGTGATTTTAATTTTCAATAGTCTGAAATTATATCAAAATAGCTTCACCAGCTTGCACACCCCTTATGAGTGTACACGGTTTTATATACAAAAATGCAGTTACCTTTCCTAACAAATGACAGACCACTCTCATTGACTAGTATTTTATTCCCCAATGTCTCACAATCTAATTGATGTTAAGGTTAATCTTACTCCCATCTCTGATCCATACCACAAATCATCACAATTAACTAAAATCATCTATACATTACCAATATACAATGGGAACAAATTACATATTTTGTCTTCCATTATCTACCACTGAATCTTTGTTTTCAGTGATATATAATGCTACTTAAAATGGAATAATTAATTATTAACCCAATTCACAAATATTTTGCATTTATAAATGTAATTTCCTTTAATGGTCACCAGACTATATGACAATCTACTACTCTCACTTATCTTCTTGCAATGGCTAATGAGATTTACAAGTTAATAGCTATGGCAAATACTGTCCATCATATTTATCAGCAGATATACAAGCATATACAAACATACAATAAAACTTGTCAACAAGTTAAAGAATAGCTTGCAATCAAAAAGGTAAAAAATCTGTTTCAGTTAACAATACACTTCGACTCAAGGATATATTAGACAAGGACTAGGCTACCCTTCCAATATGAAAGTCCCAATGGCACTACAAATTGGAGAGGCCACTGATGCTGCTCAAAACATGATCCATCTTATTTGCCAACACTTCCATAAAAAAATACAAATACATTCTACTTTCAGTCCAACTCCAGGCTATTTTGGATCTCCAGAAACACAAGACCCATTCTATATTGATCAGTTTAATGATAGGCTGGCAGCCTTTCACAAGGCATTTCATCATTGCAATCAAAACATGTGTAATTTTTGTAAACAAAATTATTGCTGTTGAAACATAATAATAATAATTATTTTTAATATATCACAGCGACGGCCAGGAAGCGAAACCCTGGGACAACAATCTGTAAGGCGGCTGTGCCAACCACTAACATAACACTTGGCATAATAATAATAATTAGTATTATTTTAAACAAACTAAAATTCATATTATCATTAGGTATTGTAAATTAATAAAAACAATAAATTTATTCTTAATGTAATCAATTATTAAATGTATAGTTTAATTTTATTGAAGTAAATATTTTATTTCTTTATCAAGATAATTTAACGTATTTTGTATTGTTTATTATATCTATATTTTATAAAGCATTATATAATTATTTATTGTATTCTTATCAGAATCAAACTTGATTAAAAAGTGTGTCTTGAAGGACACACACACACACACACATATATATATATATATATATATATATTTCGAGCGCTTAGAAGCTATTGTAAGAAAAGCTTATCATAATTGCGTTTGCAATCAAGCTTAGGGCTTTCGAAGAATATGGGTCATAATCGTAAGTAATCCTCAAAAGGGCTAAGCTTGATTCAAAACGCTTTTATAAAAAGCTTTTCTTACAATAACGTCCAAGTACTCGAACGCTGAGTTTACAATTGCATAAGAAAAGTTGACACTCTCGTGAATCACAATTTATGTGTAATTATAGGATTTTTAGTGAAACGTATTTCATAAATAAAAAACGTATGATTTGGTGAATTGAAATAAGCACATAAAATAAATTTTGAATTAAATGTCTAATATAACACTTTTTTTCAAATTCTGATTCCAATCCTCATAGACCTCCTAGATGTATTTATTAAGAATCGTGTAGTTCAAGTCATCAAACTTCTTTCTATATTTCTATTGAAATATCAATTTCTAAGATAAAAAAAAATATTTTTAGAAGCATGTATGCTTAACTTTTCATATATTAAATATGTATAGATGATTTTTACTGATTGACTGTCCAATTAATTTATTTGTCACTACAAAATCATTATTAATAAAAAATAAATATTATTTTATCCAAATTATGACGTTTATTATAATTGTGTGTTATAAAATAAAACATCGTGTTTATTTTTTTTTGTTATCATTGATTAAGTTTAAGGTTATTTTTTCTTAAAATAGATATTTTATTTCTTTATCAAGATAATATAAATTATTATACAGTGTTTGTTATTTCTTATCGTTCAAAGCCTTGCATTATCATATTTTTTTTAAAAATTTTATCTGGTATAAACTTGTTTAAAGTGTCTTGCACGATAACTGATAAATAAAGAAACACTGAAGATAAATATAAAAATCTAAAAAAATGAATTCACATTAAATTTATAATTTGTATGTGTCTTGATATAAAGTAGACAATTAAATGAGATAAAAGTGGAAAGAGAAATAAAGCATAGAATGTTTGGCAAAATAATTAATATAAACACTATTTACAGGTTTCAATTCTGAAAACACTCCTGGATGATTTACTAAAAGTCATTAGAATGCAAGATACAAAAGATTATGCAGTAAATTGATTTTATTATTGTAAAAAAAAAATATCAGTCCTTCATGTGATTAATCCTGAATTTCCAACTCTAAAGATTATAGCTACATTCTTATTGAAAAGGACATTAATAATGTTCTTGGGAAAAATTAAGTGTAATGAATTAATTGCTTTTATTTGAAACCAGTGTGGCTAATGAATACAAAAAAAAAAAAAAGTGTTACTGAATCTCTAAACCAATTCTTTAAAAAAATTATATTCATATTATAATTTATAGACTAATAATAAATAAAAAACTACTTACAATGCAATTTTAAAACAATTTCATTTTTGTTATTTGCCATTTGTTATAACATTTTTAATTTGACAACTAAAATAAAAAAAACAAATCTTCACTTACATTCGTTTTAATTGTAAACAAAAAAAAAAAAAACGCTGTTAGTTACTTCTATTGTGTGGATATTATCACATAATATATTAGTACTGGACATCATCTGAAATTATAAATGTGTATTTGTCTGTGCTGCTATTAGTAACTATAATATATATCATAATAATCATCAACCATTATCAATCCACTGCAGGATGAAGGTGTCTCGAAGTTCAATCCATCTTCTTCGATTTTTAGCTTCTCCTCTCCACATCACCTCTGGACATTATCTCATCTCATCCATCCATTTTACACGTGCTCTCTTTCTAAATCTTTCACAATATCTTAGAATCTAGTTTAAGACTTCAATTGTGCATCTAGTACCATCTCTTTTAGCAATATGTCCAGCGCAACTCAACTTCAATCTTATATATTTGTCAATAAGGTCAGTAACACCAGTTTGTTCTCTTACACATACATTGTGTTTTTGATCACTTGTTGTTACTCTGATCATGCATTTCTCCATACTTATATGAGTGGTCTAAAGTCTCTGTATTGCTGTTCCATTAATTGTCCAAGTCTCAGATCCATAATTAAGAACTGGCAAAACACATTTCTTAAAAACCTTCCTTTTCAAACCCTTAGGTATATTTCCTTTTATTATCAAGTTATTTCTACCAAAATCACTCCAATCAAGTTTAATTATATGATTAATTTCATCCATTTAGTTTTCATCTATATTAATAATCTGACCAAGGTATTTGTAACTGTTAACTTCTTCTAATTCATCATAATCAATCTTTATTTTCATATTTTGAGCAAATCGATTAAACATTATTTTAGTCTTTTTAACATTTATCTTTATTCCTATTTTCCTACTTTCATCTAATAACTCCTGCAACACTTCCTGAAGCTCTGAAGCATTATTTTTAAAAACAATTACATTATCTGCAAAATCTAATTGACAAATAATCTCCATTTACTTTCACTTCTTTAGTTTTCCCATTTTAATCCACAAAATACATCTTGCAGCACTGCCGTAAAAATAAGAAGATATGGAGTCACATTATCTTACACCCTTCTCAATGTTGACTTTCCCAGTATCATTATGTTATCTAATTGTTGCTGTTGCATTTTTATAAATATTGTTTAAAATATGACAACATCCTGGATCTATACTTTGATGATACAATGCTCTAATCACTGAAGAAATGTTTATAGAATCAAATGCCTTTTCATAATCTACAAATCCAAAACATAATGGCAACTCATATTCATTTGTCCTTTCTACAACTTCTCTCAATACCTGGATATGATCTACTATATTAAAACCACTTATAAATCCAATTTGTTCTCTTGGTTAGTAGAAATACAATGTTCTCTGTAGACGAGTTGTAATTATCTTTGTAAAAAAATTGTATAAAACTGATAAAAGTCTGACAGGTCTGTAATTTCTAATATCTTTTTTATCATATTTTTTTTTAAATATTAATATTATTACTGCATTATTCCAATCACCTGGTACATCTTTATAATTTAGACAATTGGTATATAACTTTGCTAAAAAATGTATTTCTTCACCAGCTTCTTTTAATATATCAATTATAATTACATCATTTCCTGGAGCCTTTACTTTCTTCATACATTTAATTGCATGTCTCACTTCTTCATTTAAAATTCTGGGCAATTCGAAAGATGTAATAGATATAGGAGGTATTTGTTCTTTATTATTATCTAATTCTTGATGAAAGTTTCTACCGATTTCATAATGTCATCTCTTCTTTTAGTAATAATTCCATCTTTTTTTTCTTACTGCAGAAATAATTTTTTTACCAATACTAAAATGTTGTTTTACATTTTTGAGACATTTATTTTTTTTACAGCTTTCATTGCTAGTTCACAGTTATACTTTGTTATATCATTTTTTTCATGTGTCATAGCATCGTCTGGGAAGTGAACCCATTAACCCAGTACATCTGCTTAAAAGGTGGCTGTGCTTACCTTTTGACCACTAGTGTATTTTCAACTCTTTTCCGCACCATTTTACAAAATTTGAGATATTCAATCCTTTTTAATGCATCATTTTTTATATCTTCATATTCCTTCTTTTCTTCATAAATTCTATAGTCTCAGTAGAAATTTTATTGATCAATTGCTGCTTTTTTCTACAAGCTGTCTTTGTTGCAGTTTTTAAAACTGTATACGTTATTTACATATTAATTTCATTCAAATCTGAATCATGTTCAAAATCTACTAATACTTGAAACCAATTTGTAAGTTCTAATTTAAATTCATTAGAATGTTTCTGAAGATTAGGAATGTCAACTGTAAATATTGTTTTTCTTAATAATTTTTGTCTCACTAGTTTTCATTAACATGTATCTGTTAAATTTTTGAAGAACATTACAATCTTGAAATATGTATTTTCTGTTAGTCAAAATATAATCAAATTCCGCTGGACCTTCATGAGAATGCTTCCATGTCCATTTCCTTTTAACATGTTTTTCAAAAAAAGAATGCATAATATGAAGTTTTTCTTTTTCTGCAAACTCCACAAGTCTACGTCCTCTCTCATTTTTATTACCATAACCAAAATAACCTACAACACTTTTATCTTTCATTTGTTTACAATTCTAGTATTAGTCTCCCATAATAATTTTAAAATGTTGTTTACTCTGATCAAAAGCCATTTGTGCAACAATATAAAAATCTCCTACTTCATCACTATGTGAACTTGTTGTGACATAAACCTGAATTATCTGCATTTTGTATCTGCTATTAAGTTGTATAAGTGATCTTGCCACTCTGTCCGATACACCACCTATCTCCACAATATAATGAATTCTACAGCACTTGTATTTCCAATATTTGTACCTTTATAATAGAAGTACATGGTCATATTTTAAATCAATTCTTTCTTCAGATTTTCTTCTAAATTAACAAAATCCAATAATGACCCATTTAATATAAGACAGTTTTTTTCTAATTCTTGCAATCTTCTTTCACATGAAAGTGATCTGCAGTTGTAAGTACTTAAATAAAAATCATCATCAAATGGAGCCTGCATCTGCAATCAGAAAATTCTTAACACCTCTGCATTCTACCACCAATTGCTGCCTCATTTGGTGACTTGATAGCCACCTGGGAATAAAGGTCATGCTTTATTTTTGTCTGTCATAATTGCATATATTGGGAAAATATTTATCATTTACACAAACATTTATTATTGTCTTATCCAGCAAGTGAAAAGAAAGATCATAGTGTTTCTAGCTCTTAAACTCAGAGATAAAAAGGCAATAAACTCACCATGCTAACTAATGCATGTTGGTGAGCAGATCATTCATGTTTGTATATTATATGAATAATTACATAGTAATAACAAAAGCAACAACAAGAACGTATGGAGTGGACATTAGGAATTTGCCCTGCTTGGTTCCTTTAAGGCCTCCAAGAGGAATCAAATGGTCTCATTTTACTGTCTGAACAATCTAATCACTTATTAACAGAGTTTAATTAATGCCCACTTATGTAGAGAAATGTATTTTTCAACATTTGTTTTTTTTTATTATTCCTAAAACATTTTTTTAACACAACTATTGTGAATAAATTATACTGGGATCTATTGATCCTTATCGATGTATAAACTTTCTTAAAAGAGAAACAAAGTATTATTTCCTATTGTATTATAGAAGAGTTGAAGACAAATCACTTCAGGCAGCACATAGTTTGAATACTAATGCTAAGGTATAAATAGTGGCCTTTTTTAAAAAAAACAAGAGAAGAGAAAGAAAGTTGCAGAACTTCTCCATGCAATTTGAAATGTGGAGCGAGTAATTAAGGGAAAATCAACGCCCATCCCTTCTTGAGACCTGAATTCTCCTGTTATGCTGCTACCAGAACCTGCCTTTAAATGCCACCTGCTATCAATGTTCGTCTACAAAACTCATCCTGGGGGACTCCAGGTAAAATTCTGAAAAGTTCAAATCCTGTCATCCAGATCTTAGAATCTAAATTCATTACCACTAGAATTGTAATTTTTTTTAAGTTTAAAGGTAGGTAATTAAGTTTATTGGAAATATTTTATCCGATTCTTTAACCCTTTTTCTTTTTAAATTGTTTATAATGTTTTTTTAATAACTCAAGCTCACAACAATTTTAATATTTTTGATTATTGAATATGAAAATATTTTTTTATATTAATCTTAGTATGAGATTTCATGCTTTGATTTTTTTTTATTTTCACAAACTTTACTCATGGGGTCCCAAAGAGCATAATTTGCTAATAGAGCAAATTATGATCTTAAGGGGAAAGTAGTTTTAAAAAAGAATGAATTAATTTTAAAATAAAAATAAGGTGATCTATTTTTTTATTTTCACAAGTGAAGTTATGTCAAATATACGTATATCAAAATAAACCTACCGTAAGATTTCCCAGGATGGGATTCTATAATTTTAGATTTATTTAAATTAAAACAAAATAAAAATGCTAAATATTTTTGACCTACTAACAGCACCACTGGAAAAGCATCAGTTAATTATCTTGCCTTTTTTTAAAGTTAGGAAAGTGGTAAGGTGGAATTTATTCGAAAAATAAATTTCTTTATACTATATGTTTGGTTTTTGTTAGTTAAATATTTACATAAATTAGTTGGTTACGCAGGTTGATCTCTATGCAATATTAGATCATTTAAGGCTATTTAATTATAATTAGTTCATATCTGATGATTAAAATATCTCTGGTTAATAAAAAATGCTTGGGATAGTGTGGACAGACCTACAACAGTCATTCATTTAGTGTTTGGAGTTGGAACCTGGTTACGCATACATCTGTGGGCAAGAGAGCATCGTTGAGTTGGTTAGTCAGCATGATATCCATACAGGCATATATATTCACACTAGCTTTTAGTTTCATCACTGCGAAGTTTGTTTATGCTATTCTAGCAAGGTTGATTAATGTAATATTTTTTTTTTGAGATTTAAATTATTATACAATATATAAAGAAAAGTAAAATAAATCATTTTCTTTTCTTGCGTCATTGGAGTAAGATGACAAATGATTTTTTATTATAATTGTTTCTTTAATATCCATTTTAATTAAAAATATTTTTTAAATCTTTATTTTAAAATAAGAAATAAAATGTTTCCTCTTTATATACAATGAGTTAACAAATGTTTAGACATGCTGGTGTATTATTACCTTGTACTAAATGTAAACGGAGAATTTAAAATCTGTGGTCATTTAATTCTAAAATCATTTGTTTATTTTTCTTTTTAAAATAAATGTAAGTAAAACCAAAATTGTGCAAACTAAATAAATGAAATGTTAACCACTAATGTGAATGTGCTACACAGGACGCACTTGAGTTAAATGTAAGTTCTCATTAAATATAATAAAAATGAATCTCATGCTTGAAAGCTCAGCTCCCGGCACAGTGAAAGTAAAAGAATTTAATGTTATTGCCAAGAAAGGTTATCAATTGCACCTTTGATCTGGGAATATAGGGAAATAGGGCAGAATCCATGATGTACCTGGCTTATATATCTTGTACATGTTGGATTCAAGATACGTTGCCTATATTCCGGTTCTTGTTTGATCAGTAGATGTTTTTCAACCCGTACCATTACAATTTAGTCACTAGCTAAATTTATAGTAATGTGCATGTAGAAAAGGTAAACCAAAATCATCACATTTTTTTATATAACCATTCAAATTTTAATTTTTCTTTAAAAAGCAAAGTTATAACGCATACGTATAAGCAATGTATGTGTAAACTATTTAATTGTTTTATATTTCAAATATTCAACATTTTAACTTTCTTTAAAACTAACCTATGCTTGATCAATTCTAATATCTTATTCTATACTTCTATTTTGCTTTTCTATAAAATTGGGAAATAAAAGTTACAGATTTAATTAAATAATAGGCTAGCAATTATATTATTTAATGTTAGTTTATGAATGATTTGAAATAATGAAGTATATGTGTACATTACATACATAAATTTACATTTATTAAATATTGAAAGCAAAGGAAGGGTTAAATCTGTCAAATTATTTTTTGTACAATTTTATGTTAAAAAAGGAAATCTGTTGAATCAGATATCTATTTTTGTAGCAATTTTGTTTTTGTATATGATTGTTTGTCACTTTGGGAGCTTAATCTGGGTGGGAACTCTAATTTTGAAATTGTCTTATCTTAAGATCTAAAGAAGGAAGCTCGAAAATTTGAAATGTTACCTAGGTGTAAGAAAAAAAAAGGATTAAGTCTATTTTTTTTTAAAAAAAAAAACAAAAGTGTCTGGAAAAAGGATTAAACTTTTCAGTTGAAAAATAATTTAGTTGAAAATAAATTAGAGATCTAATTAAAACGAATTTGTCCAAAAATAGCAAGTGACGCTATCTCTGATTGGTTAAGTTAGCTAAAAAATTTGATATAAAAAGGTGTCTGGAAAAATCAGTTGAATTATTATTATTGTGATTATGATTCAGATTATTAGACTATTAAATTGAATGTTGAAAATATAAGAAATGACTGGCTAGAAAAATTATATGTATGTCACATCTTTGTCGGACCATCTGGAAATCTGCACATATATAGGAAAGAAAAGATGTTTTGTCTAAAATAATATTCTACACCTTTCAACTGACCAGAGAAATAAGATGTTCTTAATAGAAGGAAGAAAGCATTTACCTGCATTTGATGAAAGATGAATTAATCTACCGATAAATATTAATCATCAAGTCCAATTAATTGTTCCAACAACTGATTTTAAACTCAAGAAAATTTATAATGTGAAAACAACTGCTGTATTTCATTCACTAAAAGAATAATGCTTGACAGGAAGAGAAGAACAATTGATATAATGATTTTCAAATTACCCACTAAAGCAAATAACTTTAATAGGATCCTCATCATCAAATAATTATATACTTCAAAAAAGTCATTGTTCCAAAGAACACGGAAATTGTTGCTGCCAAGTATAGACAGTATACAAGACAAGTGAATCCTTGGATCGGTAATATGACTTTTATATCTATTTTCTTTATGAAATCAGAGTATTAATAAAAATTTAGTAATAAAGTGACATATTTTATTTAAAGAACTTTTAAAAACAATTCAGATCGATGGAAACCAAGAATGTCTTAATAATAATAGCTTTGAACTGCATAAATGATTTTGAATGTATCAAAATTTATTTGTTTATTAATTTTACAGTTATGAAATATTAATGTGTAAAATAATTTTTTTTATGGTATTATGATTTTAGTTTTAACTAATATATTATTATTATTTTGGGATAAAACACGCACATACATAGTAATATTTTATATATGTATAATTGTGAGTGAATGTGAAATAATAAGTAGTATTGAAATATTAGATTGTTTTGTTTCAAGTTAAGTATAGCATTTCAGAGGTAGCAGAGAGGGGGAGAAAATAATTTAAAACTTGTTTCTAAAACTTGCTCTTTCAATTCTACTAACATTTTTTTTTATTACATTCTGCTTACATGTTAGATCTATAAGGTATGTGTGCCAATGAGTGAATATTTTTTTTTATATGAAATACTTTTCTCATGGAGTGAAAATCATGGTCAATGTGACATCCAACTTAATACAATATACATTTGAAGGGAAAGGGGAAAGAACTTGAAATTAATCTGAGGATTGTTATATAATCAATTATTATTATTATTATTATTCATGTCAATTTTTATGTTTATCTAGAATTTTTTATGTATATGTTAGAAATGCAGTAATAAATATTAGTTTGTTTTATTAAACGAGGCGTATATATTTCATTAAGTGTAGTCTTTGTTAAGTGTGATCATTCATCATCATCAGTGGTTGAATATCAGTTATTTAAGATATAAGTAAATATGCTAAAATTAAGCAATAATTATGAATTTTTTATAAAAAATAGTTTTATGTTTAGGCTTAGTCCTAGAGCTGTAGTTGAAACCCTTGTCATTATCGTTATTATTATTATCATCATCATCATCATCAACATTTTAATTAATGACCTGTTTAAAATGTTTAAAGGCCATATATAAATATTGATTCCATAATATTTAGTGATTTCTTAGTATTATTATAACCACATCCCATCATCTATTTCATGCAAGGATGAGTGAATTGCCATCCTAAATTAGTTATATATAATCTGAGCTAGTAAACTTGTAAAATATTGAAACACATTTGTTATTCTAAGATCTAAAAAATGATTTATGTCTAACATACTCCACTTTGGTTTAAAGATGTTTTACTTTTACCTAAATATTAGTGCGTATAGTGATATGGCTCAAAAAGCAAAATCTCCCATTTTTATTAGAAATAAAGTACCAATAAGGGGATTCAAACCCGGTACATGTGAAAGGTTATTAGATATAACTGTGTCTAGATTCAGATAATCTAGTGGTGCCCTGCTAGACCATATTCACTTGGTATTTGTTTTTATACATGCACTTAACATCAAACCAAGAAATGAAAGAGGATAAGATCTACTGTCTGTATACCTGAGTTATATTTTATTGAATTACTAGTGTACTCACCTCACGTGATTTCATATACCTGAGTTATAATATTTGTTATTAATAATTTGCTTATAATCATTGATAGTGGGATATCTTGAGAAATCTAATGATAGAAATATGTTTCATTTCATCCAATGACCCGTAATATGATAGATAACTCAGTCTGGTCTTTGGTTTAATAGCCACTACTCAGGTTAAATAATTCTTTTCTTTTGATATAAAAATCTACAATGCATTTTTCGTTTATTAAGCTAAATATTTATATTGGAAGCTTTTTGAAATAAAATAAATATTTAATAATATTTGAATCATTTCATGATCATTTAATCAATATCTTTTGATCGAAACCTTAATTTTATTACACTGGATCTGTGAGCGACCTTTAATTTTGTTACAATATATATATATATATATATATATATATATATATATATATATTATAAGTTATTTGAACCTGGAAAATTTATATAGTAGGCAGATATGCACTGTTAAGATTTAACTTTTACATAAATATTTTATCCGAAAATTATAATTGGACTCCCAACATGGACCAATGTTTAATAAACCACAGGTACCCTGAGTATATTTTTTAATGAACTGTTTTTATCTAGTTGTATACTTTACTTCTTATAAAAGCACTGCCAGTCAGAAATGCATATATATTAAACAAGAGAACGAAAAGATATTAATAATCTTAAATTGTAATTTTTTTAAAAAAGAAAAAGTCAAAAAGGTTGCAATTAGAATGTTTTTTTTTTTTTTGATAAAAATATATATTATGCTTTAATGTGTATAGGCATGCACCACCACATAAGTTTATGATTGTAAATGTGGTACCTTACAATGAGCACCCTTAGGGAATTTAATTCAGTATAACCCTATTTAAGTATTTCAATTAATCATAAATAAGTTGTTAGTATATAAAATTGTGCTGCAAATATACACGTATAAACCCGTTATCTCTTAAAATGTATTTACTTCAATACAACCTTGCTAAATAAATAATTTGCTTGTCATGCCATTTGTTTAAAAATGAAATGTAAAGAAAAGGGAACTCTTGGGGGGAGGAGGTGTAAATGTAGATGGTTCATAGGAAAACGATAGTCAACTTTTTTCTTTTTTGTATAGTCTTTTTGTAAAATTACTAACCAAATGTCCGTAAATTTTCATTAATCATGTACTGTAATTACTAACCCTAAATATAATATTTTAAAGCAAGTTTACTGATATGTAATGGGCACACACACTGTTACATTATTTATTTTAAAAATTAGACATTAAAAATAAAAGTTCGCAAATAAAAACTTCTTTTTTAAGAATTAAGAATTGAAAGTTAAGTCATCTAAACTTTATATATTTAAAATCGCACAGATGAAAAATTATTAAAAGAAAATTTTATTTTAAAAAAAGGAAAAAGTTTTAAAACTAAATATTAAAAAAAAAACTTGAAAGCTTTAAAGATAAAAAAAAAAGTACAATAAATTAATTAATGTTATTGTATAAAATGGAAATGATTATTTTGATTACTCCAAGTGAACTAGCCTTTGGGCATTTCAAAATGTATAATTAAAGGTCAGATAGGAGATAAAAACAATGGGAACAGAATGGCCAATAAAAGAAATATATTGGGAAACAGATCTCAACAAAAAGACCATCATTATGACATAATGCCCACTCAATCTGGAACTCTAATATAAAAGGGTTAAATTAGGGAGAAATGGGAATAGAGATGTGATATAGAGAGGTGTATGTATTAAATCAGGGAGAATTGAAGGAGAAGGGATTGAAAGATGCACTTTCAATTCCTTCAGTTTTTCTAAAAAAAGAAAAAGGAAATGACATTGCTTTTTATATTGTGTATCACAGGCCATCAGGACCTGGAAATAAAATACCAGCTAAAGTAAAAGACCTCTGAGTGAATCAATAAAATGGCCAACAGCATACTGGTCTCTCCAGAACATCAGCACAATTGACACTGGAACACAAATGGCAAGCAACGGTTTAAAGATGAATATAACTAATGAACACATTTAAAACAGTAAGAATTTTAATACCAAAATCTTTTCAGTATTTAATAGAAATAGAATCATATCTGACCAATATAAATTATTATTAATAACTAATTTTATTTGATGCATTTTTTAAGTTAATTTTAAATTTAAGTTGGGTATGAATGGCTGCATACATTTGTAAAGTTCTTTTAGTTTAATTAAAAGAGAGTAAATCTTAGGTTATTTGTTCATAGTTAAATTGGGTTAATCAATTGGATATATTGGTGTAATGAGTAAATGTAACATATGGTTTGCTAATGTGAAGGATCATATTATACACCACACTTGGGCAAAATAAAATCCATTTCTCACTGACCATCAGAAGCAGACATATTCCCTGTTCGTTCCTTGGATCAACCCTTTAGCCTATGGAATGGGATAATAAGACAGAAAATGTTCTCACCAAACAGATGTACCATTTCTGTATTAGATGAAAATCAATGTCTTCTATAACCATGCTGTTCAGATGTGTATTCCTGACAGTGTGGTATTGTGCTGTTGTATTCATGCTGCATTGAAAACATCAATATATCAGATAGATTGGTGTTGGTTTGAAAGTGAACTTTTGGCCTAAGGTTAAATCAGGGATAGAATTTTTTTCAAATGCAATCTATGTTGGCTATTCATACTTGACACCCTAACAAACTATTAATTCATTTGCGTAAACTTCTAAAATAAAAGTTTAAAGTAAATTAAATTCTAAAATAAAAGTCAAAATGTAAGTTAAATTTTTAAAGTAAAATTGATACTAAAATGATTCTAAATCTTATATATGTTTAATAAATGTCTGTGTGTGTTATTACTGGCAGTGGCTTATTTTATTTTATTTTTAATATTGAAAATATTTTTAAATAAGTATTTATATTTTATAAATCTCTGTGTCTCGCTTAGCTAGTGGCATTGGATGATGGTTGGAATAAAACATATGTAAAAAATTAGGTCTTAACAGTGCACATATGCCTACTTTATAAATTTTCCATGTTCAAATAGCCTGGCGGCACCCTGTAGTGCAGATACGGTAAGACTTTATTTCCCTCCGACCGTTATAATTAGCATCTATACTAATCTTAATGTAATTGTAAAGAACTTGAAATTTGAAACTCCCTACATCATCAATCCAATCTATCTTATACAACTGATACACATGACCACATTCACAGGAAAAAATAAATGGTCACCAATATATGTATTTCATGTTGAACTAGCACTCATCAATTTGTCCAGAGCACCCACTCACATACATATATAAAATAAGTGCTCAGTTTATATTAAGATAGCAAATCTTTAAACGTTCATATACAATCTCATCATGTCCAGTAAAGTTTAATGTTTTGCTATATTTTTATGAACTAGGCATTGATTGCATATATGCATGAGAGTTGGTGATTTGGATCAACTGATGAGCACTAGGTTAGAACACAAATGAATATTGGAGATCATTTATCTTTTTCACATGTATGTGGTCATGTCCATCAATTGTATATGATAGATTGGATAGATATAAGGAGTTTATATATATATTGAACTTGGTACATTTAATAGTAACTGTTTAATTGGGTTTTAAGCTTTTTAGCATAATTAAAAATTTTATTTTCAACATTATGTGAATGGACCATCCTTTCAATCAGAGGAAAGTATACCATCGATAGCAGAGCTTTCAATGATGCCCATTGTCATAACAAGCTATGCAAAGCATAAGATGATCACCTTTTCAGACCATGGCTCATCCCAACTGCTACATTCAAACACCAACCATCCAACACATTTTATTTGTTTAGAGATAAACCTCAGGTGCTAGCTAATTACACAAAGTAATTAACAAACCTGGATGGTAGCCCTATAATGCAATACTTAAAATACTCCATGACTAGGCCATTCTCTGTCTCAGGGCCCAGGCATATTTACTGAACACATAAAGTAATATACAATAATTGAATGTTGACACAGTGACAAAAGAGAAAGAGAAAATATACAAAATAACAATTAAAGCAAACATTAATATTTATTTTATTAAAACACACGTGTATGCAATATAACACAATAATATTAAAATTTACATATAAAAACATATATGTAATTACTCAGCCTAAATTATGATAGTCATTTGTTAATTAAAGTTTATTCATGTAAATATAGTCTAAAGGGTGATCAGAATAAATTTTAA
This sequence comes from Epiperipatus broadwayi, assembly GCA_028023455.1. Taxonomy (NCBI): domain Eukaryota; kingdom Metazoa; phylum Onychophora; class Udeonychophora; order Euonychophora; family Peripatidae; genus Epiperipatus; species Epiperipatus broadwayi. The sequence continues at coordinate 5,318,738 of JAQFVV010012457.1, forward strand.
ATTTCTTTACCTCAGGTTTCATTGTGTGTATTTTTCAACCAGTTGGCCTTTTTGGTTCTCGATCAATGGCTTCATGGCTCATTTCCATCCTCTGACTCAGCATTGGGAAAGAGAGAGAGAGAATAGCGGTATCATCTATGTTATAATTTTGCTATCAGTTTCCAGTATTTATTCCAGGTGGAATGGTTGTCTTGCAGATGTTTGAAGCATGAAGCCCTGCCATACCCCTTAATGGATTATGCAGCTTCTCCATTAATTTTGACTGCAACAGTCAGTAACCTGCTTACTACTGCATTCGAAATATCTGTATTTCTGGTTATTTAGACTCTACATTTTGTCTGAATTGAATAATAATAATTTGAATAGATGAACAATGTAGCTAATTGCAGCTGCGACTGCATATCACAAAACAAGACTTTATCACAAAGCAGACTAACTAATAATAGAAGGGATGATTTTATATACTCTTTTCTCTCCTATCATTTAAATTTTTATTGTTATTTTTTAATTTAGATCTTAACTTGAAATGTATTTTAATTATTTTTCCATTTCTGGTTATCTTAATTCCTTGCTCAGATATATCTAAACATTCTCCATAAGATAGTTTACAGTTTTTTTTCATTAATACAACTATTGATTTTGATTCTATTATTATTCAAAATCATATAAACAAATTACATAATGAAATTTTTTTTTTTGCAAACAAATTTTTACAGACTAATTTTATTGTAAATTTTACATATTTATTTAATTTTTCCTTGATAAAAGCTCTTTTCTTTAGAAAGAGAGAGAAAAAAAATTTTGAACCTTTCCTTAGTTCTATCATATACATTTCTTCCCTCTCCTACTAAGAAGTTTTATTCTAAGAGAAAACTATGATGCAGTATTCTTTACTTTTTTATTTTTTGTTTTAACAAAAATCTTTAAATTGAGCCACTTATAATTTATTTTTATCTTATTTTTTTAATAAAAATTAGAGACATGAACCATTGTTCAATAGTGGTACATTACACCAATCTCCCTTTGAGAGTAAAGTGCATCTATTTGACCCATTTTAGCTCTGACATTTTATTTTAAACTTTTCAATTTAATTTTTTATTTTTATTTATTTATTATTTTTTCTACCAAATAAGTTTTAGAATTGCTACAGATCAACATAGCACAGAGGGTAACTTTTCTTAAGCTACTTTCTTTCAATAATATCAATGTTAATTCCAACAATCAAGTGTTGTCTGTCAACCATGAGATCAACATTCATCTTTCTGACATTGAAAAGTTATTTTGATCAAGGTGGAATCAGGGATTGCCTGACTCATACTAACTTGCACCTTTATATATAAAAAAACAGTTTTCTATGCTGGTTTTTTACCAGATGTTTGGATGATTCCACAACTTGCTCCAATGGGTCTGCATCCTAGAAAGGAGAAATAAGAGTCACTGTGAATTGCAGAATTCATCGACTGACCTATTCAACTTACACTATTGCTAATACTTATGAGATCTGGGGATTTTCCCCATGATAAAATCTGAATTTTACTCCAACTGTTTTCATTGTGCATATTTAAAAAGAATGGTGTCTCTTCCCCAAAAATGACCTGTGACTTAATCTGGTTGTTCTCAGCATGCATATGCAGAGAATAAATGGATAGGCCCTAAAAATTCTGAACTCTCACTTTGACAATATTCCCCTGTTTAGTTCACTACAGGTACTATTTTCATGTAGACTACCACCCACACTTAAATTACCTTCCTCATTTTATGTAATACTCCCCCATAAATGTAATAAATCTCATACAATCTATACCTACTTGAAACATTTTATTTATTTAGTTATAGATTTCATTTTAGTTATTATATGCTCTAATTATTTGTTTAGATTTATTATTTTATCACTGCATTTTGATTGTTTACAAAAAGAAAAAAAAACTTTTACTTTATTATCATATATTTACTCTAAAACTATTGTTTTAAGTCAAGCATTGTTAGCCAAGAGGTCATCGCATCTGCCTTGCAAGCAAGTAGTTGGTTGCAGACGGTTGTGGGTTCGTGTCCTGGCTGATGCTATGACATATGAAAAAAAAACTATTGTTTTACTTTAAACAATAAAAGTCTCATTATACTTTCATTTAACTAATATCAAGTCTTAAAAAAAACTATTTTATCTCTTTTTTAAATCAAGCAAAGGATTTGACTAAATATTTCAAATTGAATGAAGTGTTCACCAAATTCCAAACCCCCAGGGATAAATTATTTATAATTTCTGACCACTTTTTCTTCTCATTCTTTTTAATTACATTTTATAGTTAACTATTATTAATTATTTTATCAAAATTACAATTTGTTTGCCTTGATCTATTTCTTTTCTCACACTGATCACCATTTTAATTTATTTTCAGGCAATTTAGCATTTAATTTAAAATTTAATTTTGAACATTTTTTTTTTCAATTTTAATTACATTCTTACTTATTTAACTTTGCTTATGCTGGATCAATTTATGGAATTTCAGCAACCATTTTGGATGGAATTTGAACCATGTCCATTTAATAGTTACTGTTTAATTGGGTTTTAACACTTTTAACATAATTTTAAATTATATGTTTTCTACATTACAAAAATGGACTGACCCTTCAAGCAGAGGAAAGAATGCCATCGATAGCAGAGCTATCAACAATATCCATATTCAGATCAAGTTGTGCAAAGCATAACATAATCACATTTCCAGACAATGGCTCACATTGACTGCTAGATTCAAAACCCTACCATCCAATACAATTTTATTTGTTTAGAAACAAATCTCAGGTACCAGATAGTTACACAAAATAATTAACATGCCTGGAATGTAGGCCCATAATCCAGTGCTTGAAATATCTCATGACTATCTCATACACTGTCTCAGGGGCCAGCATATTTACTTAACACATAAATTAACTTATACAAAAATTGATTAGTGATGCAGTGACAAAAGAGAAAGAGAAAATAGACAAAATAACAATTAAGGCAAATATTAATATTTGTTTTAAACACATACATATATATTATAAAACAATAAGATTGAAATTTTCATAAAACATATAAGTACTTACTCATGCTAAATTATGTTAGTCCTTCATTAATTAAAGTTTATTCATTTAAATATAAAAAGTCTAGAGAGTGATCAGAATATATTTTAAATTTCTTTACCTAGGATTTCATTATGTGTATTTTCCAACCAGTTGGTTTTTTTGTTTCTCCATCAATGGCTTCATGGCTTGTTTCCCTCCTCTGACTCAGTATTGGAAAAGAGAGAGAGAGAGAGAAAGAGAGAATAGTGGTAGCATTTATTTTATGATTTTGGTATCAGTTTCCAGTATTTGTTCCAGGAAGAATAGTTAACTTGCACAGGTTTGAAGCCAGTATTTGTTCCAGGCATAATAATTAACTTGCAGAGGTTTGAGGCCCATACCCCTCAATGGATTATGCAGCTTCTCCATTAATTTTGACAGCAATAGTGAGTGACAAGCATATTTCTGCATTCCAAATATCTGGATCTCTGGTCTTTTGGACTCTACATTGTGTCTGAACTGAATAATAATAAATTGGAATAGATGAATGATGTAGCTAATTGCAGCCTTGACTGTAAATCACAAAAGCAGACTATATCACAAATAAGACTAACTAATAATAGAGAGAGTGACTTTACATACTCTTTTCTCTCCTATCATGTTATTTTTTTTGTTGTTATTTTTTAATTTAGATATTAACTTGAAATGTTTCTGAATTAGTTTTCCATTTTTGGTTATCTTAATCCCTTGCTTATATTTATCTAAACATTCTCGATAAGATAGTTTACAGTTTTTTTTTTAATTAAAACAACTATTGATTTTGATTCTATTATTAAGCACAATCTTATAAACTAATTACATAATGAAAGCTTTTGTTTTACAAACAAATTTTTACAGACTAATTTTATTCTAAATTTTACATATTTATTTAGTTTTAATTTTATAAAAGCTCTTTTCTTTAAAATGAGAGAGAAAAAAAATATTTCTTTAGTTCTTTCAAGTACATTTCTTTCCCCACATATGAATAAGTTTTATTCTAAGAGAAAACTATGATGCAATATTTTTAATTTTTTTGTTTAAAAATATTTAAATTAAGCCACTTATAATTTATTATTATCTAAATTTTTTTAATAAAAATTACAGACATGTACCGCTGTTCAATTGCGGTACAATATATAGCTTATTTGAAATATATTCAAGTTCTGTTTATATATAACAAAACTTGAATATATTCCAAATAACAGTAAAAAACTTATAATATAATATAAATAAAAACTCATAGAGAAATATTGTTGATTATATTCATAATCATTATCTACTCAACTCAAATTTCAGAATGGAATCATCTATTACTAACTGAAAACACATGTTGATTTATATAATCCACAATTCATTAATTCTAACATTTGCTGATTGTTAATAAAAACTGACTCTTTAATTTTTCTTTTTTCATTGTCTTATTTTATTGACCTACATTTTTTATTTTTTTATATCAGGAAAGAGATAATGAAAAAAAAAAATTAAAGAGGCAGTTTTTATTAATAGGTACAAAAATATGATAATAAATAGAGTCAGCAAATGTTAGGTTTAATGAATTGTGGGATATTTAAATCGGAATGTGTTTCCAGTTGGCAATAGATGATTCCATTTGGACATTTGAGTTGAGTTGAAAATGTTAATGAATATAATTGAAAATATTTCTATATGAGTGTTTATTTATATTATGCTTACTGTTATTTGGAATATATTCAAGTTTCCTTATTGTATTATATATATATATATATATATATAATACAATAAGGAAACTATAAACTTGAATATATATATATATATATATATATATATATATATATATAATTCAAAAGTATTTTTACCAGTTTTTTAAAATAATGATCAATAATATTTTCATATTGAATAAATATAATGTCATATAAAACATTACTAAATCTATTTTAAATAACAATTTACCTGTCCTTTAGCATATATTGTAACACTATCAAGTGTTCATTAAAATTGTGTTTACAATTATTAAAAATAAAATTCTCATAAATAATGTGAAGGTTTCAGTTTGAGAAGTTATTGTTAATAGAAATCTAAAGAGTTTTAGTATTCTGAATAAAATACAGTTCAATAAAAGAAAATAGGCAGAATAAAAGTCTAAAAAGTTGTTTTTCTATTATTCATAGTTTGAAATAAAAGTTATTCATACAAACATCATTTATTAATTAAAAAGGAGTATAAAAAATATAACTTAGATAAGCTAAAAGTAATGATTTTCAAATAATTAAAAAATAACTTTTTTTTTCATTTAAGTTAAAGAAAAAGAAAGTAAATAAAAAAATTAAAAGTTATAATAGTTCAAGAATAAATCTCTCTCTTTTCATTTAAATTATTAAAGAAAGAAAAAAAATGAAAGTGATCTTAAAAACTAAATAAAGAGTTGATTCTAGAAATATATATGTGTACTAATAGCAAATGATTGATAAAATAAATATGTGCATGTTCAACATTAAGGAATAAATGAAAGTTAAAAAATTAAAAAAAAAACACTCAACAATGGCTACTAAGTTAAACAAAATCCACAAAACAACAAGTTTCCAATGGCCACCAAATAAAAACACATAATTGAAAGCTTATCTTAGGAATGTATTCAAAAACAGTGTAGGAACTTCAACAACAAAGATATCCAGTGGACATAAAAACCAATCATCAAAATGACAACAGGCCATCCTAATAAATAGTCAGTTTTTTTATCAGACAGTTATTTGAGTTCAATATATCAGTGAGTTCAGTTAAGAGTTGAGATCACAATCAGATTAAATAAGTTCTCAGTCAGTCTTCTCATGTATTTGTTAATAAAGAAAATGCAGTGTTAATCGTCTGTTGGAATCATATAGTTTTTGCTACAGCCTGAGTTCGATTAAACAGCCAACATGCCTGGGAAAAACAATGCCTGCCTAACAACTTGAAAATCCGCTTTCAGTATCTAACTGCCTTAAAGAACAATACCTCGGAATACTAAGAATTAAACCTCCTCAATAAACGCCTCACATTCAACTGGTTGGAAAGATTTTCAATTGAAGCAACAACCAGCAGAAAGTCAATGTTCAAATCCTAGGTAATAAATAAAATGTTCTTATTTATATTTTTAAGTAAAGTAACCATTGCAATAATTTGAAGCCTCCCAGATTCACTTAATAAATGAACTCTATAGCATGCATAAATAACTATTGATGTGCATGTTTTAAAAATGTCACATATTATTTAATGTTTTGGTTATGTTCTAGAACAGGAATTCAAGGTATGTGCGGTCATTATATAAAAAAATACTATTGTGTATGTTCCTTAAGATTTATAACAGTATTTAAGATTACAATAATAAATGCTTAGTTAACATAAATTATTTTTAAATGTAATATGTGTTGGTCAATTCTTTTACCACCAATTTGTTATTATATTACTTTGCAATTGAGCTAGTCATGGGATATTTTGAGCACTGGATTATGGGCCTACTGTCCAAACACATTAGTTCTTGTATTTAGCTGGCAACTGAGGTTTACCTCAGTCAACATGAGCCACATTCTGTAGATGTGATCATGTTATGCATTGCATAGCATGGTCTGACTGCAGGTATTGTTGACAGCTCTACTGTCAATGATATTCTCTTCTCTTCTCAAATGGCTGGTTTGTTTTCGTAATATTTATAATATAAAATTATAAATTTATAATAAATAAGGTTTAAACCCAGTTACACCTAGCAAATATAATATGTTGGATCATTCTTAAGAATGCACATGGCACTATATATATATATATATATATATATATATATATATATATATATATATATATATATATATATATATATATATATATATATATATATATTAGTATAGAGGGTTTGAACTCAGATTTTCAAGCACCCTTCAACTATCCACACTATCTCATACAACTGATACATATGACTACACACATGTAGAAAAGATTAATAATCATCAATATTCGTATTTCATGCTATACCAGCACTCATCAGTTGGTCCAGATTATCATCTCCCATATATATATATATATATATATATAAAATCAATGCTCAGTTTATATTAAGATAGCAAATCTTCATACTTTAATGGACAGGCTTCATTTCACTGCAACCTCCAACTTTTCAGCCATCCATATCATTGAAAATCTGATGATGAAAACTCAAATCCCATGCTGATGCTAATATTATTGTCATGCCCATGTTGACCTGAAGTCACTCTGACCCCTCATGTATAGGACCATATCCATTAAATACATATAAGAGGAATGGACAGGATACAAGCTTGATATGTAAATACTTAACAAACCTGGGAGCTTAATTGTAAGTATAGAGGATTCTTATATATATTGAAATGGTTAGCTTCAAATCCCTCACCGTTTCACCAACCATCCTAATAACCCACTCGTCTGTGCTAAGTTCAAACCTGTTTAATAAGTCTAAATTAGGATTTGTAAGCTAAAAATTGCAATCACGGCTATATAAACAGCATTATATACGCACATACGAAAGAACGCTATAATTGAATAGTATTGCCAGAGTTATAGCGTATAATTTTATCGCGTAATATTTTTAAACTATTGTTAGTACAGTAATAATGTAGCGTCAATTTAATAATTCATTACTTAAATTCGTATGTGGGGATATAATCCACCTATATTTAATATATATAGCCTAGTGGCGTGATTAAAATATTTATTAAATTTTAAGTATCATTTTTATTATAAACCAATTTAATGTAAAAACACATTGAAAGGGTGATTGATTGCAAATGCGCTGACAAGTTTCTTTTTAAAAAGAAAAAAGATTTTTTTTTCTAAAAATAAAAGTATTTTCGTAGAATTAAAAGTTTAGTAAAGTTTTGGCTGTAAACAATTGTATCAGTATATGCCACACCTGCCTTAGGTTTCTAAAAAGAAAAGCCAATTTTAAAATAATCTAGCTAATTGATTCTAAATTATTTTGGAGACCTCGCTAATTAAAAATATGTTTACAGCAAGGATTTTACACATAAATTATAAAATCAGAACAAAATTCCTGACTAATTAAAATAAAATCTAATATCGGATTAAACTGATTAAAATTCGATTTAATTAAAAATTTGATAATCAGAGAAAAGTTATAACACCTAAAAGGAATGTCAGCATGTTTGAAATCAACCACTAATTTCATAAGCAAATTAAAAATTTTGTAATCTTGATGGAGATGAAATTCCAAGGTGTGTGGGCTGATAAGGGATCATTTTTTTAAAAAAAGGCCATGTAAAGTGGAGGAGCCATCTTAGATCTTTACTTTTTTTTGAAACCTTGACAGCTTTGAATCTTTGAAATCTTTACAGCTTGAATGCTACATCTGTGAATTTTTGCCTTCTTTGATCATCTTTAAGCTTTTGAATCCAGCATGTATCCTGAACCAAAAGCAACCGTGAACATTTTGACATCCAGTTAAGTCAATAATTTTTATATCTGTTCGAGAGAAAATGTCGGGCTAAAACAGGCAGCCTTGGCTAAGCTCCAGAGTGAAGGCGACGGGCCTTTACTTCCATCAAAAAACCACCATCACCAGTATGCCGCCATAACAACTCCGCTCTAACCATGGGAAGAAGATGATGCCGCAAGCCGCCACAAAGACTCCCGTAACTCCAGCTCAAGTACTACAAGATAACCGGTAACATCACCATTTCTAACTGCAGTTCAATATATTAATTTTTCTTTAAGTCTAGACTTATAAAATTTATTTTAATCCTAAAATCTTGAATTCAAGTAAATTGCTAAATGTAAAATTTTATTCTTAAATTTAATTATATAATTCTGACCTACTTTCTAATGTTTCCTAACTAAATGATTTTAATAATTTTATTTTCAATTTTCTCACTGCAGTTGTGACTATGGTTTCTTTATTTTTTTATTTTAAAATATAAATTATATGCTAATGCCTCGAAACAGCGGGCATTCAATATTAATAATAAAGAGAGGAGAGAATGACCCCTCTTCATTTAATAATTATTTATCGTAGCTTAATGCACGCTGTTTCGAAACCCTCTTAAATAACCGTCAAGAATTGGCTATGTGCTGATTATTATTTTGACCTTGATGATTTAATTATTTGTTGGCAATTTAAAATGGGAATCTTGTTTTAACCCAAAGTAAATTTCAATTTAATTTTCACTAAGCAATATCCAAGCCTTGAATAAGTATATTTGTTATTTATTTCATTTTGTAAAAGCCCTCCAAATATATTTTTTCCCTTTTTTTTATTAATCGCGTAATCAAATGTGTTATTTGAGAGTGAAACTAGAAAGCAAAGAATATTTAAAAGTACGCCCACGTATAGCATATGATTATTAAAATGCTATATTAGAGTTGGCGCTAATGATTACACTGATCAGCTATCGTTCTCGTGGCTAAATATTAAATTATTTCAACTCTTTTGCTTGGCGGATGTGATAATTTTATTATACATTTAAACTTTCTCGTTATGTTGCGTTTTTCTTTAAGATGGGACTCGGAATGGCCATCCCTCTTACACTCCTTGGGTCGCACACGAATAAGACCTGACATCAAATTCCAGGCAATAGTGTTAGCTACCCCAACCCTCTTTAGCAGCATGGCGATCGGTCATAGGGCTCCGGTGTTGATCACAAAACCCTAAATATTAATCCATCCGTAGAGCAACGTTTATTATAACTGTTTACCAGTGCTATAGCACATTGGTTCTTTTGTTGCCAACTCTTCCTCCCTTAAATTAAGTTTCAGCCATTGTCTGACATATTCAAGAGCTAGTTTCGGTCTCATGTACAATAGTTTGAAATAATAATATTATAGATAAATTTGACTTTAAATGTTTCACATATATGTGAAAACAAGGCTTCGTCTGATTACTTAGCTGAAAACCATGAAATAAGAGGGATTAGCATAATCTGCCCCATAGCTACAATGCAGTGACTGATCAATAAGATAATAAAGCAAATGATGAAAACAATATTTAATTTCATCAAATAGCACAACAAATGTAAAATAATTTTAATTGTAAGGAGAGAATGTTAAAGCGCTCTCCAAAAATGTTAGATGCTACGCGCATTTTAATTGTAAAATGCAAGAATAATATACATAAAAATCGGCAAATTTAATCTGCAAAAATAAACATACAATTTAATAACTTACTCTGCTCTCGATCTTATTTATTTCAATCCAATTCAAAATTCTTTATATTATATATGTGATTTCCTGTGCATTAATTAGTTTTAAATATATATAGTTGATAAATTCCATTTTTTTTGTTATGAGTCTCATTGCTTCTCCCTGACCTATGTCAGCTCACGGTTAAAATGATATCTATATGTATCTTCAAGGTGGTCATCCGTAGGGTCGTGAGTCTTGGAGCACAGGTGAAGGAGTTGAAGTGCGGTCAGTCTCGAGATCTAACCATCTCATACTGGTCGGTTTGGTATCTTTGCTTGGACTCTGGATTCTGTTGCGCGAATGTGCTAGCTTGACCGGTACAATATATATATATATATATATATATATATATGGTGCATGAGTGAAAATTCTTTTTCCTCTATATAATCACGAATGAGCTTTAAAATTGCTATATTTTAATGCTTACATATATGTAAACTAATGTGGTTCTGTTAGAGAGTATTAAAAATGAAAAACGTTCTCTTCCATGAGATATATAATTTCAACCAGTATCTATACCATGTTTATTTGAATACTTGTCTTTTAAGGTCAAGCTCCATTTTTAGCTAATCAAAGAATGTTAATTTATTTCAAAATAAATTTTAACTATAGGTGTATTTCCCATGCTTTTAAAACCTTAATATAGAGAGGGAGGGTAACTGTATGCCTATTTATAGAAATATGTGAAAGCTACTTTTATAGGCATTTAAACATTTATACACAAATTATAATACTACACAAATAAATTAAACAGTGACTAGTGTTGGAAAATATCTATAAATTAATACAGTGTAAAATAATGTTTTCTATATAGCACAGACATATAACTTTTCGTAGCTTCTATATATTACTTGTACACAAGATAGATAAAAATATTGAAGTGGATGGATGAATAGTAAGAATTATGGTATAATATTATTGATTGATAGTATAATTAATGCATTAATACTAACCGAAGGATAGCATTGATTTAAATTCGAACATTGTATCATATTATAATTCTAAACTTAGAGAAAACATTTGAGAGATAATAGACTGTTTTTTTTTCTAAAAGTGTTTTAGATAATCAAGACATTGTGTTATGTAGTTTTTTATGCGTTCTTAATATATGTCGTTAGATAAAATAGTCATTTATACAAAAAAAAATTGATGGTCAGAAATAGAGAACATATTTCTCATTATTTGTCAGTGGAAGATTTTATCTTTCAAGAAGTTATATACTTAAATAGTCAAAATAATATTACATGACACATGCATTTACATATTCATGCATGCATTTTATGTTTATATATATATATATATATATATATATATATATATATATATATATATATAATGTAGAAGAATGTGAAACCCTATGTGATAATATTATGTAGATGTGACAGAATATTCGTATTATTTTATAAAATGTCATGTCATTTTGATATTGGTATTACTGATACAAATGCTGAGGCTACATCTTTGTAATATTTTCCTCAGTAAAATATGAACAACACAAACATATGTGCAAATATTTGTCATATAATGTATTTCTCATTGTCTATTGTTGTTTAATGTGGTTTTGTACATTGTATATTTGGCTTAAGTGCAAGTCATTTCCATTATTACTACAAATAAACATTCACACTAAACACTTCTCATTATTTTCATTTCTGTACATTTGTTTTAAAATGTAAATATAATGGAAATATTTAAATTGCACTGAATATTTTTGTTTATGGATATTTGGTTTATTTATTTAGATCACATTTTATTTGTATTAAAATGATTGTTTGCTATATTGTACTTTCCCTTATTATAGATATTCCATATTAAGATTACTTTTTTTTTATATGTCATAGCATCGGCCGGGAAGGGAACCTGCAACATACGTCTGCAACCAACTGCTTGCTTGCAATGCGACTGTGCGGTCATCTCTGCTTACAACGCTTGACAAGATTACATTTTATTGACAAATATTTCATTTAAAGCTATTGCTTATGTAACAAACACATTGGTTAGAAAGGAAAGAGCATATTGAAATGAATATATATTGCAGAGACTTTGATTATATGGTGATTCTGAACTGAGATCAGACCCATATAAATATCTAGCTTGCTAGGCTGGGTTTGAAGACTTTACCGGGCTGAAAAATTCACGCTTGCATCTGATAGAAACGTTTTGCATAAACACTTGAGAGTCAGTGTTTTAGATCTAGTTTCTATCAACTGTTATCCCCCACTGAGGTATAGATAAACATCGGCTTGAAATACAGCTGATCTGGGAGATTTGAGCAAATGAAAGATGGGTACAGTTATATTTCTGTACTCTTGTATTCGTTTATAAAGATTAGTAAAACAAATGAAAGCTTTGGTAAAGAATACACTTTTGTTCGGATCTGTGTTAAATATTTTGTTTGAATTATATAGCGCTATATCTATATAGCGCCATCTTTTGGACATATATATATATATATATATATATATATATATAATACTACAAATCAATGTCTGTATTTCTTCAAAATAATATGTAAATTTACAAATAATTATTAAAAACTACAGTTTTAAAATTTGTTAAAAAGAACAAAAAATATAAACGTTACTTAGGAGCGACTAACAAGGATAATTGAAAACCTCCTAAGTGACATTTATATTTTTTGTTCTTTTTAAAAAATTTTAATTACTGTAGTTTTTAATATTTATTTATAAGTTTATATATATATATTTTCTAATATACTTAGAGATAAATGACGATTTCATGCTATTATTTTTAAAACTTTTCAACCAAAATATAAAAAAGAGTAATGATTTTTAAATCTCACATTTTTATGATCTGCGAAAGGAGAAGTAACCATTATTGTCTTGAAACGGCTATTTAGCTATTTTATTTTTAAAACACCCAACATCTTGAAAATAATAGTATAAATTTATATATATATATAATTTTATCTCCAATTGTTATACACTACTAAATTATATTTAAAAAATGACAAATCCCATATCTATTTCAAGATTAACCTTTTTTATTAACAAATATTTTTTGTCGAAGTGTATGTATACCGCAGAGTAAATTGCTAATTTATTCATGCATGAGATCAATTGTTCATAAAAATGTATGGCATTAGATAATCAAAAGCAATCTTTCTAGATTTATCTACCGATATTTTAAATAATCTACACATTTATAACATATTGAAACTGTAAGATTCGTGTTTGAATCTTAGTTTCACCTCAGTCTATTTGTTCTATCGTCTCCAACCCATCCTACATCCCACCTAAATTTAAACCCTCAATATTGGACTCTGTGCATATAATAGGGTTAGTTATATGTATAAAAAGCTTGTTAAATGTGCTTCGTGCACAACACACACTACAATATGAGATATTAACGCACTGAAATTAATTTATTAAATTTAGAATATTTAATATTTCTTTAACTATTATTTAGGTCAAAGTTATTTATCATTTTAATTTATAAAATTTGAAAAGTTGTTTTAACCTTTTAAATATTTAAATGTATTAAAAATAACCCCCCCCCCTGCTAAGTATTCTCTCAAGTCATAATGGGTGGGGAGAGAGATAATCGAAGAGAGAGAAATGTTCCTAAAAGATTTTAATTAGTTTAAAAAAAACATCTGCAGTATAATGTTGTCATAGATAAAATACTTAATAAAGTAAAGTGAAATGTTCAGATTGAAATGACAAATGGAACATGTGCTCTTAATGCATTGTTTTACCTGTGGGTATTTTAAGCAGATCTGAAAGACGAACAAATATGCAATGTCTGATGGATCTGCGAGACAAAGACCCAAGGTATATAAAGTCTTGTTTAAAGAAAAAATAGGCTGGCTATCTATTTATTTATTTGACTCTCCAAATGTCGAGCTAAATTAACGTTAAATGACTAATCTGCCATCTGCTTCTTATTAAAAATATGTTTTTCGTGTATAACATTGCAATGCCTGAGTAGTAGGCATTAGCTATTCTCCTCTGAGTGAGAGATGCACTGGATCCACTACCTGCTTTGAAATGACTTAAATCCATTTGCTGTAATCTGTGTACTGCTGCCTAATCAATTTCTATTTACAATTATGATCATTGAAGAAACTATTAATGGAGAACTACTGCACTATCCTTCCTGAATGAGAGGACCATTCAAAAATGTGTGTGTTCTGCTTAAATCTAAGGTAACCAGTATGTAAAATCTGTTATGAACTTTCAAACTAGAACTCATATCTTTAATGTATAATATTTATCTATAAATTCGTCACATGTAAATTATTCTAAATCACCAAACTTCTTAAAAGCTATGACATTGTAATGTTTAATGACTCCATGATCTTTCCACTTCTTTGGGTATTCTTTTCTATATTTATTTATTTATTGACGTAATTAATCCATCCCTCAATAATTTCTGACCTAGCCTCTTAATTTTATTTAATGATAGCCTTCGCCAAAATGCACAGAGTTATTAAATAACATATTTATAGTAAACTAATCTTATATTTATAGAGTGGCTAGCTCGGGAATTATATTTTATAAATTATTTGTTGGATGTGTCTTATTTATATGCTTTTGTATAGTCTTATATTTTAATAAATTATCTTAATATCAGAGATGCATTTGGCTTTCATGTTTAGCTATGAGAGTGGTGTTCCATAATATATGTTGCTGGATATCTTAGCTTAACAATAGAAAATGCTAGAATTGTATTTTTTTCCTTTTATTATTAAGTTTGATTGGTATTCATTGAATTTGACTTTATAATTAAAGCAATCTAATGTTAGTTGAGGGTTTGTAAATTAATGATTCATAAATGTGGGCCTTGGGTGTGAGTCATAATTTTAGCAATTAAATATAAATCTTGTTTTATTATAAACAATGGGTGTTATTGCTGAGTGATGCCAATGCATTTCTCTTATTTTAAGCCAGGGAAATCACAGATATCTATATTAAAGATAAATTTACATGCCTTATGGAAGGGCATAGTTCAAAATGCTCCCATGGAAAGCTGAGTCTGTCATGTGGTTGGGTAGTAATAGTGGCAGAAATTTCCATACACCCAGACTTGAGATTATGACCAGTATCATAGGGTCCCTGGCAGAAATCCTACCCATGAGTTTATATTTCCCTCCTGGCTTACATCTCAAAGTTTGCATCGTTATATTATTATATGGCATCTCTATCAATACCACCTGTCATCTAGTTAACTATTCTTTTATTCTATGCTTATGATTTCACTTCCAAACTTTCCACCTCATTTACCCTCAAATAACAAGCCCTCCATAGAATTAATCATTAATATAAAACTTTATATATATATATATATATATTATATATATATATATATATATATATAAAGTTTTATATTATATATATATATATATATATATATATAATCTATTGTTGGGATAAGTTGATTCACATCTGTATATCCCGTTCAACTCTTACCTCACACGATAGCAAATGTACTTAGTCAGGGACATGAAATGATGGTTTGCTACCATTAAATACCCAAAAATATAGGTCAAATGCTTAATGTGTTAATAATGTAAACTCTTGCCATATTAGGAATATTGACTAAGATCAAATTCCTTGTCTGTAAATAAATTTATATTAATATTAAATATCATTTAAACTTATATCTACACATCTATTTACTTATTGCCTTATAACCATAGTGTCTCGTGTCAAAATCAATCAGATATAACTAGGCCATACATTATATTTAGAAATATGAGTTGTAATCGAATTAGTTAAGAGTCTCTTGTATCTTCCTGATCCCCATGGCCTAAAAGATGCTTGGTAATGTGGTGGCAAGTATATTATCTCATAGTTATATGTTGTGTAGTCAATCTACTAGATTTGAACTTGGAATTGTAGGCCCTGAACCCACCTGTGATGCTGCTCTATGACTATAGTGGAGGAAAGGTGCAACTGGTAAACGAGATATATGAACTCTGACCGTTACAATCTATATGTTGCAAATATTTTGGTATACAAAATAGTATATACAAATTCTTATTGGTCAGGTAGTTTTATATAACTAAGAATAAGAAATCATTTATTACAGAAATACTTCAGGTATGATATGACATAGCTATTGTTTAAATTAATTTATCGATCATATCAAGGATTAGTTTGTCTCATCTATAGTCTCTCTTTCTTCTATTATAGCTCTTCTTAACAATTTTTTTTTAAAAATATGTTTTTCTTATCACTAGAATAAAATGATTATATCACTCCTGAGTAATGTTCTCTCTAATTTTTACTAACTATAATCCTCATGTATTATCGTCTGTGCAGATTATATTAAATCGAAATAATTTGTGCACCATTTGAAATAATACTTACTTAATTGATTTTACAATCAATTATGTAATATATAGGGTATATGAGCACAGATTTTCACATGACCTATCACTCTCCACATTATCTCATAACACTGATACACTTGAGCACATATATGTTGAAAAGATAATAATCACCAATATATGTATTTCATGCTAAATCAGCAATCATCAGTTGGTCCAGATTACCATCTCCACACATATATGTGATAAGTGCTCAGATATATATTAAGATAGCCAAACCTCATACTTTAATGGACAGACTTCAATCTACTCCACACTCCAACTCTTTAACTATCCATCCAATTGAAAATCTGATGATGGAAATGCTCGAAGACCACCCTGAGGCTGAAATTCGTGCCACATGCATGTTGATCCAAGGGCAATCTGACCCCTCATGAACCAGACATAATATATTTACTACATATACAAGGGATGGGCAGACATCTCTATTTATGTAATAACTGAAACACACAGGCATATTATATACCTGTGTCTATATATGTAATATATATGGTATATGAGCACAGACTTTCACATGACCCATCACTCTCCACACTATCTTATAACACTGATACACTTGAACACATATAATTTGAAAAGATAAATAATCACCAATATACGAGTATTCCATCATCAGGTTTTCAATTGTATGGGTGGTTGAAGAGTTGGAGTGTGGAGTAGATTGAAGCCTGTCCATTAAAGTATGAGGTTTAGATGTCTGAGCACTTGTAGCATATATGTGTGGAGATGGTAATCTGGACCAACTGATGAATGCTGGTTTAGCATGAAATACTTATATTGGTGATTATTTATTTTTTCAACATATAGATGTTCAAGTGTATCAGTGTTATAAGATAGCGTGGAGAGTGATGAGTCATGTGAAAGTCTGTGCTCATATAATCAATTATGTAAGTAAAAATATGTAAGAAAAAAATATAAAGATTTTAAATTGTAATTTCAAAAAAGTTTATTTCAATATTATCGTTATATAAATCCATATGCATATATTTTGTTATTACATTCAATAGATAG
The DNA here is from genome assembly GCA_028023455.1 of Epiperipatus broadwayi. Taxonomy (NCBI): domain Eukaryota; kingdom Metazoa; phylum Onychophora; class Udeonychophora; order Euonychophora; family Peripatidae; genus Epiperipatus; species Epiperipatus broadwayi. The sequence continues at coordinate 5,336,364 of JAQFVV010012457.1, forward strand.
TAAAATTGTTTATAAAAATAAAATTATTGCACGATTTTAAAAAAAAAAACTAATACATTAAAAAATATGCTACTGAATTCCAATTGTCACATACAATATTACATCTTTTCTCTTACATCTTTACAATTTAACCATTTCGAATATACGTGATCTATCATCAGCAATAAAAACGTTACTCTCATAAAGCATATAAACGTAGAGAGAAACATCCTTGTTAAATGAATGTTTGTGACCTACTGGAGAAAACTATGCACTCGGCGCATGTGATATCAGCAAATCAATCCAAAATCAAAGGTCAGAGAAAACACGTATTTCAAATGCAGGTTGATAATCAGTGCATGAGTGCAGAAACATTCTTTTTGAAATTTACTGTTAGCTGATGTATTTACGTACCTTGTTTGTGTATTAATTTAATAGCGCTGCGAGAACGCACTAGTGCACAGCTTATAGAGAACATTGCAGTCATGTGGTACTATTTCATATTAATACTGCATCTCAGGATTTTCACTTAAAAAGCTGACAACATTAGATACAAGATTCCTGCATGTAACAACAACGTGGAATGGTTTTAAAAGACACTACTGTGAGAGCAAATCCTGATATTTATTTAATCGTAAAAATATGATTTTTTATCATGTTTATCGTAAAAAACATAAAATCTCTGTGAATAATTGCTAACGCAGATAAGTTGCAACATAAATGAATCCAATTACATGGGCATTGACGGGAATCTGCATGCATATCTTGCTTAAATGGCCAGCCTTTCAAATTTAAAATCTAGTGTGGTAAAAAGAGGCATATTTATCTATTGTTTTCATCAAGGTTAAGATCATGCTATTTTAGTTGTATTTTTTGTTGGACTATTCTCATTATCTAATATAGTTATATTCATATATTGGAATATCCCCATAATCTAAGAAAACATATTTAATGTCTTTAGAAAAAAATACTGACAGTTGCTTTTTGTGGGATAGGTCAATCGGTTAGAGCGTTACATTAAAATTCAACATTGTACAATCTAAGAGTCCACATTCAATTCCCATACTAGTACTCTCATTGGTCAGTCATGTTAAACCTGAAGGAGAGAGATTAAGAATACATCTTAAAACATTATGCATATACTAACCTGTGTGCTATTATTGATAGTTAAATGTAATTGGAATATTTAAAGAAAGTTAAATATTGTTAAAGACATTCAATACTTAATATTAGATGATGTAAAATAGTCTAATATATAAAGACAAATAAAATAGCATCATCACAAACCTTAGACAAATATTAAGTATTTGTCATGGCCCGATATTATATCAAACTTTAAACATTATGAAAATTATGTCTATCGCTGATAAAATATCATTTAAATTTCTTATTTAAATGTAAATGAGAAAAGATACTTTTTAAGGGGTTGCAACTAAAACCTTTATTCACTCTCAAATATCTGGGAAAGTAACTTTGAGAACAAATAAATCTTTGTTAAGAGAAAGAATATTTGTTCTAAGGTTTTCCAAGTATCACATCTTGACTTCCATTAATAATGTAGAATATTTCCTACATAATAAACTTACCCATGAAGACTTCACAAAAATCTCTCAAGCTGTGAAAAAATCATATACTACATTATGTAGAAAAATAAAAGAATGTGAAAAGAAAAAAAAACTTACAAACCTACAGGGGCATATCAAGAGTCATAAAGTACCAAGCAGTGACCAGTTTCATTTGTTAAAATTTTTTGTTCTAAGTATCTAGCATATACTAGAATTTCGGTTCTGAAAAAAAAAAAAAACTTAGCCATCACACCATGTAATATATTTTTATTAGATGTAATGGCAGTCTATTATCATTTCAGTGAACAAATACATTGAAGTAGCAAGTGCAATCTTACCTTCAAAGAAAATATTAAGTCCGATTTAAAATATATACATTTTATTTTTTTTTTGAAAAAATAGTAATCATGCTTGAAAAGAAATACGCACACACACGCATATTGAGACAGTAAGATTCGAATTCGAATCTTAAGTTTCACCTTTTTTATCATCTCTCACTCACCACCTTATCCTACCCAAATTTAAACTTTTGGTATCGAATTGTGTGTGTAGCCATATTAAAATGTATAAATAACTGTAAAGTTCACCATGAACGCGCACACACACACTTCGATAACAAATTTAAAGCAATAAATACAATATTTGATATAATTTTAAATTTCTCTTTTAGTTATATAATGTTGATATAACTTTAGCTATTTATTTTAAAGTATAAACTTTCGATAATATATTGCTATTTTAAAAAGCGTATTTTAAATAATAATTTTGAAATTAGATTTTAATTCAAAGAAAAGTAAAAATCAATTATAAATCACTTTGTACTTAAATTTGGCAAGTCATGGTCGGTGAGAGATATGATAGATTAATTAGAAAAATTCTCTAAAAGTTTAAATTAATAAATTGTAAAAAGGTAAAATAAATCTAAACAATAGAACTGTAGCTTTCTCAATTAATTAAAATTCTAAAGACTCTTGTTAACGCATTGATTCTTCTTGGGGCAAATGAATGGAACTAAAAATAAACTAGAACGAAATTAAAAAGAAAATATAAAGTAAAAAAGGACATATGGGATTTCTAAGAACTTTTTAATTAGACTTTGGCTGTGCTCTTGCTTGGTTGAGAGATTCCAAATCCTAAAATTAATTCGTCCACTACAAGAAGATTGAGTAGGAACCGCCCAGACTATGCCCCCCCCCCTGGAGATGGTTGATCATATATCCAAAGTTCCACATGTGCCCTTCACCATTTAAACCAAGAGGACCTGCTGCCCAAACAATTGGAAAGCTGCTGCTGCTATTGAAAAGAATCAATAACCCGAGTGCTGGAAAGAACTGCTACTGTTTGAACTCATGAACAATCTGCTACTCACCATGAAATCTGAAAGCTTCTTATAAAAAAGGTACATGTACCCAAGGCCTTTAGAGTACTCTAATATTATTCAAGCTATAGCTTACTCTCTATATATAAATTGTACAATTATTAATTTCATGACTAATCTATTATGTAAATATCTTTTAATAGTCTGGCTTACCTAACTATGTCTATTTCTTGGGTAGTATTTCTAATTTTACATTTTTTATTATCTAATGATAGCATGCCTATAAAATTTCCGATTGGACCTCGACAAATTTAATATAAATCCTAATCTAAATGGTTGCCATCTTGTACAGTGACCTACTAATCTATTTCTTTATATACACACGGGTCTCTTTTTATGCTGACTTATTTTCGTGTTTCACTGAAAGTCGATTTCCGATAATAGGCTATTTACTTTAAATATTAAATTTTGCGCACTTACGTTATATTGAAAGTAATAGCTCATTATTGGAATTCGACTTTCATCTTAGTAATTTCAATATTTTCAGTGCTTTATAATAGTAAGATTTTATACAATAATGAAATTAAAATCATGATTTTCACATTTTATGTATACACATATTAAATTTTATAAGATTGTAATGTAAATTTGTTCAAACATTGTGCGTGTTAATTTTGCATTTTAAATCACATTCTGTTTTTGCTTTTTAAAAAAGAACGTAATCAATTATTATTTTCTTATTACTTACACTAATCATTAACTTGTTCTTAAATTCCAACGAGAGCTAAATGGTTGTATGTCTGGATATTGCAAGCTTCATAAACAATTAATAAAATCATCATCCCACAGATTAATTACTAATTACGTTGTCACCAGAAAATCAACACAACGTGAGAGTGAAGTTGGTGCTAGTTGTATTTCCTCTTGAGAAAAATCTGATTTTTTTATTAGTTTGCAAATGAACTAGTTTATCGATAATAATTGAAACATGTATAAAAAAATGTAAATTACTGTACAGTAAATTATGCATAAAAATATATTATTTTGAATAAACTTAAATGTTATAGTTAAAAAAAGTTTGTCTTGTATAATTTTTTTTTTAAATTTGAAATATTTTATTAGTCATATTTTATTTCCTTATATTTTTTTTGCGCGAATTTTAAATTAATTTTACATTGGTGCTTTGCTTTTATGCGAATTTTGAAAAATCACAGACCACATCCTCCCTTTTTCAATGTAAGTTACGTCTTTTTTTGCATGATGTCTTTTTTTGCATGATTTCGTTTGTGCGTGTTTTCTGAGGAACCAATCTATTGCATAAAACGAGACCCAGGTGTAAACTCATATTGTCTGGTCACCTCAGAAATATCCATAATTATCTAAAATACAAATACATGATTGCCTGAAACATTGGATGCATGTCTTGCAAATCTTATAATTAATATTTACTTCTATTAAATTATTTTGTTAGTTTCATATAAATTGACATGCATTCGGTGGTTCATTTATTCTAAATGCAGGGGTCTACTACATAGCAAGTGGCAGACATACCAGTGCTTAATACCCACCAACTTACCTATTGCTTTTTTACACTTGTGTTTAGTTTTAAATAATAAATCCATTAAGTGCATTTCTTTGAGAGCCAAATTCGTTATTTATTATGTTGGTAATGTAGGACCGAGTCATAAATGTATTTTACATCTTAACAAAATATTATGTGATTTATACATGTATTACAATTTAGAGATGTGATAACTTATTGTGAGCTTTGGATGTCCCGAATCTTACAGGATTTACTGAATCCCAGTTGTCCTACACAAGTGGACATAATGAATGTTCCCATAGGGCTTGACACCTGTCACACAGTCAGGAAGTAAGTGCGGCATGAACCCTTTGCACCTGATTATGCTTATGTGACATCTTACTTTTCAGCCTATGGCAAACGCCAGCCCATTGTTTTAAACTCATCCATTGGCTTTGCAGTTTTAATGTACTGCCACACTTGCATCGCAGTTCTAAACATACCATGTGTTTCTTATTATTACTTTTATTATTCCATGTATGACTTCATCTCTGCATTAATGACATAAAATCACCCTCAAATAAATGTCTGCCCATAATTAATCATTTATAAATATCTTATTTAATTAAATAAAATATATGTCCACAGCTGCTATTATCAATCCTAATTTAGACTCGTGCATTGCAAAGATATTAAATCCCTGAAGGCATGTTCTTGAAATACTTGCTCAGGAATTCAGGTAGCTATATTACGTCAGCCAAATAATTGTGTGTCTTAGAAAATAACACAGTATCGGAATATTAATATCGCTACTGAGATTTTAATATAATCCAATGTTTAATTAAATGATTTTAGTATAAAATATTTTGATTAAATAATTTCAAATCATATGTCTGCTGTCATATATTTATTTATTTGACACCCATTCAATATACTATCTCCTCGATTATTTAAAATATAAATGTCTAATATTAATATTATATCTAGTAACCCAAAAATAAAGTCTATGAGTCTCTCGCATCTTCCTGATCCCCATGCCTAAAGAAATGTTTACTACTGTGGCATCAGATGCATTGTTTCGTAGAGTGTATTGTGGAACTGATAAACCATGTTCGAACTCAGTAATACTTGTAGCTTCACTACCTGTGCGATGTTTTTCAGGGTGGTGGTCTAATTCTGTACTATGTTAACGAAGCATACAAATCTGACCATGACAATATATATATATATATATATATATATATATATATATATATATATATATGTTAAAACGAAGATTTATATAATGGTCAGGTTAAGATGTATGTTTTGATTATGTATATAAATATGTGTATAAAATGTATTAATTGTGTGATTATATATTTGGATGATGAAGTTCTGATGATGTCTGTAGGACAGTTGCAACTGTATGAGTAATGATTTGATATAAACATATTATGGTTCAATGTATAAGAATGTTGGAAATGATATAACATGTAAATATTGTAGTCAATATATAAGGGAAAAGATGAAGAAGAAGAAAATTGTCATTTTAAATGAACATGTGTACAAAATAGGAAGAAAATCCATTTGACAGAAGTAGGATAAATACCAGTTACATTATTTTTGTAACTTTGAAAAAAATAATAATTCAAAGGGAAATTTTAACATTTCTTCCTCCCCTTTTTTAAATATTTTAATTCATGATAAGTGCTTCAAATTTTTTCCTCAAATTAAACAAATGTGTTTTCTTAAAAAATTAGTGGCATCAATTGATCATGATTAACAATTTACTGAACCAATTCAAATCGAATTTAAAGTAAGTCCAACAACGTAGTTAGGATGGAATATTATTAGATATTTCATTGTTATATTGCGTTGGCATCAGACTGTAAACATGTTCTAAATCTGGAAAAAAAATATTTTGCAAATGTAGGTTACATATGGACAGACTATATATCCAAACAAACAGAAGTTTAAGATGAAATTAAATCACGTAAAAATTTAAAGTATATCTGTTTCTTATAACTCACAAAAAATTGTAACTTAAAATGCTAATAATATTAGTTTTAAATTATTGTTACTATTATATTTTTATATTTTTTTTCATAAAACTATGACGATAATTACCATTAAAAATGATATTGTAACATTACTGTTTAATATTTTATTTTAGAGGAAATGGTTAAATTGTATAATAACATGTAAAAATGTTTAAATGATCTATCAAGTAAAGTATTATGAGTCAAAAAGCATGTTAATGAATTAATCATACAATGAGACTATATGACTAATATTAATATTGTAACAATGATAAAAGATAATTGTTTTTTTTAAATAGGATAAAAATATTTTGAAAATTAAACACATTAAAAACAAAACTATTTTTTTTTTTTTTTCTAATGTAACATTGTCCATTTCGGAACCAGTTGAAATAAATATACAAATATTAAAGATTAAATCACCCCACATAGTTAAGAAATACAGTACCACCTTCTGTGAACTAATATATAAATACATTAGAGTTCATAGTTTAGAATAGTCAGATAAAAATGATACCACTTTGACCTGTCTGCTATATGATGTTATATTTTGAAATATGAACAAACCCAAACAAAATCTTGAAATTTTAGCAAGCAACGATCTTAACTTTTTGCTACAAACAAACATATTTTACTAATATTATATAAAGACAAACTAAACTTTAGTAATTTTAATCTTTAAACTACCTAACACAAATGTATAGAAAATAAACCCAGTGCATAACGCTATACTGAATTAAATATAAAAATATTAAACATTAAATCACCCCATATGGTTAAAAAATCCACTACCACTCTATGTGAACTAATATGTAAATACATTAGAATTTGTATTTCAAAATAGCCAGGTCAAAATGATACCACTTTGACCTGTCTGCTATATGATGTTATATGTTGAAATAGGAACCAACTCAAACAAATAACTTGAAATTTTAGCAAGCAATGATCTTAACTTTTTGCTACAAACAAACATGTTTTACTATTTTTATATAAAGACAAACTAAACTTTAGTAATTTTAATCATTAAACCACGTAATGAATTCTAATGTATTTATATATTAGTTCACAGAGGGTGGTACTGGCTTTTTGAACCATGTAGGATGATTTAATGTTTAATATTTGTGTATTTATTTCAGTATAACATTATGCACTGGGATTATTTTCTATACATTTGTGTTAGTGGTTTAAACATTAAAATTACAAAAGGTAAGCTTGTTTTAATATAATAATAGTAAAACATTTTTTGTTCGTAGCAAAAAGTTAAGATCATTGTTGCTAAAATTTCAAGTTTGAGTTTGCTCATACTTCAATATATAACATCATATAGCGGAGAGATAAAAGTAATATCATTTTGATATGGTGAGTTTGAAATAGGAACTCTATTGTATTTATATATTAGTTCACAGAGGGCTGTACTGGTTTTTCTAAACCATGTGGGGCGATATATATATATATATATATATAAACACACACATAAATTTTGGTAGATATTTTTTACTTTCCTGGAATAAAATTAATAAAATAAAGGGTTAAATGACTCTCAATTTAAAATAATATTTTATTATAAAATTAAATATTTAAAAAGATCTGGTAAATAAAAATTAATATTTTTATTCTCATTTTGAAATTAAATTAAAAAGTATATTTTATGTTTAAAAGATATCTCATAAAGGTTAATATTTTTAGCCATTCTTTTTGAAAAATCTTTTAATGCATGCTTGTATAAAATTTTATATTTCAGTCTAATCATGTATATCACAATTTGATAAAAATGTCAAACTCGTTTTCAAAAAAGATTAGAGACTTAAAAAACACTGTTTTTAAATTTACTTTATTTTATCATCTCAGTTGAGTTTATAACAGGGCTGATAAAAATGACTGTTCAGTTTAAACTTGTAGTTTTTTAAGATCTGACCAGAAGTGTCTGGTTTTAATATTTTGAGCAGGTGGTCAATTGCACAGCAGAAAAGTTTGACATAATACTTTTTGAAGACTGTTCTTGTCTTAATATTTTTGAGAACCAGTTAGCTAAGAATTTCTGGCAAATTCTGGTTTAAATTTTTGAGAAGCAGTTGGCCAGAAGATTTGCTGTAGTTTGCAGTACTGCTGAAGTTGGTTTTCCAGAATAAGAGAAATAACATGGAATAATTGAAGGCAGGAGAGTAGATACAGAAGCTGATACTATTTTCTTTCACAGGAGTTTTGATTTACTTGAAGCTGGGTCACTTTTAAATCAATAGTCTGAACAAATGATGACAAAGTAGTTTTCTGGCCTAAAGCTTACCAACTCCTTCTCTATGTGGATATCTGCAGAAGAGAGACAGCCAAGAAACCTGATTCTCTGTCTGCTAATGACAAGCTAGTCTGCCAGTATTCCCAAGAGAACCCCATAAGTTGCTGAAGAAGTAATTATATGTATGATGATGTATCTATATGTAGAGAAGCACACACACACACACTATATATATATATATATATATATATATATGTGTATAGAGATATATGGATGTCATTTGTATATATATATATATATATATATATATATATATATATATATATCAGGTGATGGTGAATAACATCATATATTAAAAATGTCATTCTAAAAGTGAGATATATAATCTATAACAAATATTTTAAGTCATTTATTAAGAAAACATCAAAATTGTAATCATCAAAGAATAAAACTTTTTATGAAAATAACAAATTAATTTTATATTTTTTTAATATTCAATCAATTATGAAAAATAATATTATTGTAACAAATTAAAATAGGACATATATGTTATTGTTGAATTTCAATTGAAATATGTAGTCATTTTATATTATAAATCATGCACTTGTGTGCATAAATTTATAAATCATTGAAATAACTTGAAATTTGTGTATTATTCTTGAGAATCACAATGTGATAACTTTTATTATTGTGCATATTACTTAAAATTAGAAGATTTAATTTTGTGTACCTTAATTTTAATTTTTAGTTATTGTTGTTAATAAACTTGTATTCAATTCTTTAAAAAGTGTATTGCATCATCTCTTGGGCACATAACAGTAATCCACTTACATACTCTGAGCTAGATTTAAGCATGGGATGAATATATAAATAGTGATGTATTTAGTGCTTTAGGAGCATTTCATTATGATATTGTCCTATTTTTGTTGTGATGATTACATTTTTCAAAGCTCATGCACTACATTTTATTTTATTTTAGTCTTATTACAAATTAAATTTATCATTGGCCAGTACACTAATGATACTATATATCAGAGCATTGATGATAATAATTATTGTTTAGATTTTTGATTATTATGTATTCTAATGGATGAGCACTTATGTGGTGCATCCAAATTAATGGTTCCAATAATCTGACAAGCTAGCAAAGGCTAAATGGTAAATCTATATTGCACAACTTATATAGCATATTAAATAATTTTTACAAAACACTTGGAAACACTATTTTAAGCAAGTACTAAATGTAACTTTAAATAATCATGAAAATAATATTTCAATTAAAATATTACATGGTCACCATTCTGTATGCTTGCTCTTTACTGTTATTAACACAGGCAAAACTCTCCATACAGTATAGCCACTTTAGACAAGCTAGAGTAATCACTGGATGCCAGAAGGCTTGTTCATAAAATCCCTATTCAGTGCCTACTCAACCAATAATCCTAGACTTATGTACGGCATGCGGCCATAATCAGTGAGGAGCCTTGGATCTGAGAGCACTGTACCTAGATATTAGGATCTAATGCAACCTTCCAGCAGCCACCTACTTACCTACAAAACTATGAGAATAAAATTGAAAACACAATTACATTTTTAATTTGTCTTATAATTATTATTACTATTATTTTTCTTATTGTTGTTAATATCATTTTAACATTTTTCAAATAAAATGTGAAATAATTCTATTTTTATTAAATATATATATATATATATATATATATGTGTGTGTGTATTTGTGTGTGTGTGTATAGCAAAAAATCGTTATCATGTAAATAGTATATTAATATAAACAACATATAAAAAGTTAAATAGACAGATATATAGGTAGGGTTAGATGGATGGATGGATGGATGGATGGATAGATAGATAAATAGATAGATAGATAGATAGATAGATAGATAGATAGATAGATAGATAGATAGATAGATAGATAGATAGATAGATAGATAGATAGATAGATAGATAGATAGATAGATAGATAGATAGATAGATAGACTTTTTATGGATTAACAAATTAATTAAAAAAATTAGCAAAAAGTGGATCTAATAATTAAACTATGGATAAAAGCATAAGTAAAAAGTAATCTTAAATATCAGTGAAAAAACGATATAAAAAAAAAAAAAAACATTTTCATATAAGCTACTGAAACAACTATTAAATATCGACTTCGAAGCAAGTCATTTTTCAATATGCAACGTTAGTGAAATAAAAGCCATACTAATAAATCTGCATTAAACGATGATTAAATCTTCAGTATTTACCTATCTATTTTAATCTTGTAATTAACAATACGTCAATAGCCATTTACATGTTTTATTCATATTGTTTGCGACTTGTCTATCTGGAAAAAAAAAATTCTAATTCTGACGGAAAGTGGAAATAAAATTAACAATTTGTCGATTTATGTATCAATCATGTGACACTTAATTTTACATAAAATACCATAAATTAAAAAAAAAAAAACCACATAAATATAAACTCTTTAAATATTAAATTATGTATTTTGTAGTCCTTTTGCACTTAAAATGAAGCATATTTCATTAAAGTAATTTAAGAAGCAATCAATGTTAATTTTAATTTTAATGCAATGTGTAACTTTGCTTGCATAAATTATTGAAAAATAAACATTTAATCACAACATTTTCATTGATTTATTTTTTCCAATTAAAAATATAATACCATTTAATGTTGTTAAGATTCTTTTAATTAATCCATGAAATACAATAAATTATCAACTATATTGATTATTTTAGAAATATTCAATCGTTTAATTTATTGTAAATAAATTAATTGTTTTGTGAGTGATAATGTTTTTATGTAACAGTATAATGATTTTTTTATTATTATTGAAACATAATATTTACAACAAAAAAAATAAAGATAATTAAAGTTAACTGGAAAAGATACTGAATTTCAAAAACCAGTGTTTGAAATCTGTTACAATTTAAGTAAGAATTTTATTTTATGATTTTAAAAATGTATTATTAAATACTAATAGATATAATTTCCTTCTATATTTCTAATATATATGTATATATGTATTTTGAATTAGATATTCACATGATCTTTTAAATTGCTAAATAATAGAATTAAGGAGATGATATATATATATATATAATACTCGTTATAAAATATATGTATAAAGAAAAAAATTAACCGTAAATACAATATTATAGGCTAAATTCGTTTGTAGCACTTTCGATTACGTGTTGGTCAGCTTTAACTGAATTTCAAATTTTTAAACTTAATGTTACGTATACTTTCATATATATATATATATATATATATATATATATATATATATATATATATATATATATATATATATATATATATATATATATATATTTATATCATCAACCATTATCAATCCATTGCAGGATGAAGGTCTCTCCAAGTTTAATCCATCTTCTCCGATCTTTAGCTTCTCTTCTCCACAACACCCCTGCACATTTTCTTATTTCATCCATCCATCTCACATGTGGTCTCTTTCTGGGTCTTTTACAATCTCTTGGAATCCAGTTTAAAATTTCAATTGTCCATCTATTATCATATCTTCTAGCAATATGTCCAGCCCAACTCCATTTCAATCTTTTAATTTTTTCAATAAGGTCAGTAACACCTGTTTGTTGTCTTACCCATACATTGCGTTTTCAATCTCTTCTTGTTACTCCCAACATACATCTCTCCATACTCCTTTGAGTGGTCTGAAGTCTCTGTATTGCTCTTCTATTAAGTGTCCACGTCTCAGATCCGTAAGTAAGAACTGGTAAAACACATTTGTTAAAAACCATCCTTTTCAAACACATAGGCATATTTTTTTTTAGTATCAAGTTATTTCTACCAAAAACACTCCAACCAAGTTTAATTCTATGATTAATTTCCTCCATTATGTTTCCATCTGTATTATTTTATCTGACCAAGGTATTTGTAACTGTTAACTTCTTTTAATTCTTCATAATCAATCTTTATTTTCATATTTTGAGCAAATCGATTAAACATTACTTTAGTCTTTTTAACATTTATCTTTAGTCCTACTTTTTTACTTTCATCTGCTAACTCCTGCAACATTTCCTGCAGCTCTGAAGCATTATTTGCAAAAACAACTACATCATCTGCGAAATCTAAATGACTTAAATACTCTCCATTTACTTTCACTCCTTTAGTTTCCCATTTTAATCCACAAAATACTTCTTGCAGCACTGCTGTAAAGAGTTTTGGAGATATGGAGTCACCTTGTCTTACACCTTTCTCAATGTTAATTTTTCCAGTATCATTATGTAATCTAATTGTTGCTGTTGATATATATATATATATATATATATATATATATATATATATATATATATATATATATATATATATATATATATATATATATATAATAGGGGGTATGTGAGAGAGAGAGAGAGAGAGAGAGAGAGAAAGAGAGAGTTTGTGAATGCTAGTCATATTTTATCACTAAGAATATTAATTTTCAGAAGTACTATATATAATTTGTTGAATGTTCACACATAAACAATCTTCAGCATACTGTATTTTTTGCAAAGGAGAGAAAATAGTAATGATTATTCAAAACGAACTTGGATCACAATTATCTCAATTTATACTTTTTGCTTTATATTTTTGTTTTATTCATTTGCCTAAAAATCAGATCAAAATTAGATTAGTTAATATTAAAATAATATATGGCATGTTTCATAATTCTAATATACAATAAAAACAATGATGCTGAGAATATATAATTATCATAAATTAAAATTGCAAAAAATAATATTTTTATAATTATTAATTTATTCATAAATTTTAAATTTTGAATATACAATTTTTCAAAATATTTTAATTATTGTATTTAAAATTCTGTCTCAAATTATCTACAAAAATATTTACTAATCATTATTAATAGAAGATTTATTGATTTTTCTACATAAAATTCTGAACATTTTATGTTCTTTTATTATAATTTACGTCCTAGATAAAACATATTCAATTAGATTTTTTTTCTTTTTGATAAAATAACAACTATGGCTATGTAATAATTAGTTCTATATTTATTGTTATTAGCAGGAGATGTTTATATATGTTAGTAATTGAATTTATTCAATTTATGAACACACACTCATATATATATATATATATATATATATATGTTTTAATTCAACATTAGTATTACATCAAAATTTAAATGAACTTTCTATCGCTATGAATATATTGTTAAAAGGAGTTTACCTTGACAACAATTTTTTTATTGTTGATTCTTATTGATATTGGGATCGTCTAAGTGTTGACTTTTTTGATGATACATATAATATAAATGTATACAACATAATAATATTATCCAAAAACAATTTTAATTAAAATTCTTCTTTCTCAAGTGAAATTTAACTAAAAAAAGCATTTTAATAATAATAATAATAATTAATAAATTAAATATGTTTATTACAATCATTCATTTAATCACATATCAAAATATATTTACACAAATACAAATGTGATTTTTCTTCCTCTAAGCTCTAATTTTATTTTATTAGATAAATTATTCATTTTTGCTGTAATTTTAATCTCTTTATATTAAAAGAATATTTCAATAAAGATTCACATAAACATTTATATGTGACAACAAGATAAATAAAGGGCAAATATTTTTGACTTTGTACAACATTGTTATAATATATCTAAATTTATTAATTAGTATATTTATGTAAAAACTATCATTATTCCATGATATTTAATATATTTTACTGATTCTATTTTTGTACTTCTATTATCACTACATCTTACACTATTCTCTTATAATTATTCATGTGAATATAGATGTATATTAATACATTTATATTTATTATGAGGAGAGCATACTATTATAAATGTTATTATTACCCTCTCCCCCCCATTTATATAAATTTTACTTTCAAAGCACCAAAAAACAGTTTTGTTTAGACATTATTGTCATTCTTTAATTGCAATATCAATATTGTTATTTATATTCTTAATAATAGTATCATCTGTATATAGATTCTTAAATATTAATATTTCATAGATCATTTTATAAATATCAGAAATGACATTAACTTAACTATAGGATCTTGAGAAACCCTGGAATTTGTTTTTTGCTAATTTCTCAATATATCTGATGTTTTTGATACAAGATATGTATCATTTAAGTAATGTAAAAAAAAAACCCAGCAATTCTATTCTAATTCCAACAATTTTGTAAACCGTGAATCAATTGATTATACTCCTGGGTCTTATAGTAGATAGGTTCCTCAAAAAATGTGCACAAAAGAAATTGCACAAAAATAGACTTACCTTACCTTGACAAATGGGGGATATGTAGTGTAATTTTCCAAAAAATCCTATAAAAGCAAAGCAACAATGTATAATTAGTTTAAAATTCGCATAAAATAAATAAGAAAGTAGAATATGACTAATAAAAAATTTCATATTTGAAAAAAATTGACTCAAGACAAACTTTTTTTTACTTTTTTTATTAACTACAGTATTTAATGTTATTCAAAACAATATATTTTTGTGCGTAATTTGCATTTTTTCATGCATGTACGGTATTTTAATTATTATCTCTATTTGAGACATCAGATTGATCATGATGTGATGTGAGGTACTGTAGCTTTTCCTTAAACGAAATCAAAAGGAAATACAACTAAAACGTTTTCAAGTCATTGTCCATCCTTGCCAATTCGCTACGTGATCGAAAATTGATATTTTTGTTTCCAAAGAAATTCATTTTTTTGGGTGTTTTTACCTCTCCATTAGAGTAAAGTAAAAGTTTAAAATAAAAATAAGAGCTTAGACTTAGAATAATAAAAAGACATTGACTCACCACTGATGAGAAAAATGCAATTAAAACTACCAAAAATTAAATTCCTATTTTTGTCTTTAATTTTTTAATTTTAAATTCCAGTTAAAAATCAAATTTCATCACTTCAAATCACATTAATTTAAGATCACCTTACATAATTTTTAAATTGTAAATTACAATTAAAAATCAGATTTTAATTGTCAAATTTAATTGTGTTCACTGCTCTTACTCTGCTTTTAAAAATAAACTTGCGGACACTAAATGATTAATTGATTACATACTCTTTTTATAAAAAGCAAAACTAGAACGTCATTTAAAATGCAAAAATAACAACATACATAGTGTAGGCATCTATAACGTTTGAACAGATTTACATTATAATCTTATAAAATTTAATGTTTGTATACAAAATGGGGAAATACTGATTTTAAGTGAATTATGATCTTCTCTATTGCATAAATCTATTACAGTACTATATAAAGTGCTTAAAATATTGAAATTATTAGATGGAAGTCAAACTCCGATAACGCGCTATTACATTAAATATGATGTGAGTGCACAAAATTTATAATATTTAAAGTAATAGCACATCATCAGCGCTCCACTTCTGATCTAATAATTTTTATCACATAAAAGAAAATTGCATACAAAGATATTACCAAAGTAACATGAATCACATAACTTCGAAATCACATTAAATAAATCCGCATAAAATGAGACCCAGGTGTACTCAATAATGTCAAAAGTCTTATAAACATCTAATATAAGTACAGATACATATTCTTGGTCATTTAATGCACTACTAATATTATCTAAAAAATTCTCTAATAACATAGTTCTGTTTCTTATATGAATATAAATTGTTTTTTTTTAATAAAAATATATATTTAGTTAATCTTTTTAATTACTTTATACATATATTTTTTTTACTGTTTTAGCAATTGAAAGAATATATATATATATATATGTTAAAACGAAGATTTGCACGGGTTAAATATATAAAATACATATTTTGCGGGTTCATCCATGTTAAAAACTTTTAATATTAATATACTGACGTTTCGACTTGGTCACACAAGCCATCCACAGAGTTATAAAAGGTAGAAAGACGGTTGTAGAGGCGCTACAATAACTGATTTGAATAAAATGTTAAAATTCCACCAATAGCAAAAAATGTTAAATTTAGGAATGTTTTTTAAAAAAATCTTTCCAAATAGGAGGAAGTTTACATGTATCATCTCGCTTATTGATAAAATCTGGCCTTTTAAGTATCTCAATGGATTCTCTAATTTTGCATTGGTAGAGATTATCACATCTGGATATGATCCTGGTACTAGAAAAATCAATTTTATGACCTGAATCTATAGTATGGAGTGAGAGTGCTGATGATGATGAGTGTTGTTTAACTGCATTATCCAGATGTGATAATCTCTACCAATGCAAAATTAGAGAAGCGATTGAGATACTTAAAAGGTCAGATTGTATCAATAAGCGAGATGATACATGTAAACTTCCTCCTATTTGGAAAGATTTTTTTAAAAAACATTCCTAAATTTAACATTTTTTGCTATTGGTGGAATTTTAACATTTTATTCAAATCAGTGATTGTAGCGCCTCTACAACCATCTTTCTACCTTTTATAACTCTGTGGATGGCTTGTGTGACCAAGTCGAAATGTCAGTATATTAATATTAAAAGTTTTTAAGATGGATGAACCCACAATATATATATATATATACACCTTGTTCTCAGATTTATGTGGATTATTTTAATGCCATTTTGAAATAATGCGATTCATGTTTCTTCTTAATATCTTTCATATTTCACTATATTTATTAAATATCTAGAAATTTAAATTTTAATAACTTATTTTGCCTTGAAATACTTTTTTTTTTCAAAAATATAATGTTATTTTAGCAGCTAACGTGAATATGACCTGAAGTTATATTTAGAATAAATAACCTACTTATACTAATGAGTAAATAATAATAATAATAGATTTAAACTTACATATAAAAATATCACGATACATATTCAAAAATTTTAAACTTTTAAAATGTATTTTGTTGGGTATAACTGAAATAAATAATGTAGATTTTAAAATAAATAACGTTGATTTTATTGATTTTATAAACTGAAAATAATATTTTTAATGATAATGTATAATCTTTTTGTTTTGATTGCGATCCTCATTTTTTTAATATAGAAACAAAATGTGAACATTTAAAATTTATTTCAGTAGTAAAAATCAGTTGTCAACAGAAAACCATTAACACAGCACAAGACTGAAATTGGCACTAGTTATGTAAATGGCATGGAGCAGAATATAGTAAAAATTAGGTTGGGGAATGGAAAATAAATTTGCTAACAAGTTTCTCTAGCATAATTGCTGAGAGATTTTTGACTTATGTCAAAAAGAAGCTACATCACATCACATCGCCGAATCTGATTTTTTACCAGTTTACAAACGAACTGCACATTCGAAAATAGCGATAATGATTAAAATATGTATTTAAAAATGTCAAATTAAATACTGTAGTTATTAAAAAAAATGAAAAAAAGTTTGTATTGTACCAATTTTTTTTTTAAATATTTGATATTTTTTATTAGTCACACTTTATTTCCTTACTTTTTTAATGCAAATTTTAAAGTATTTTTTTCCTGTTGCTTTGCTTTTATGTGAATTCTGAAAATTACAGACCCTATGCCCCATTTTTTAAGGTAAGTTAAGTCTATTTTTGTACAAGTTTTTTTTATTGCTGGTGTTCTGTGGAACCTATCTACCACATAAAATGAGAGCCAGGTATATACATAAAATATTCAAATTAATATTAATATACTAAAATACTGTAAAATTCACATAAATTATAATTAATCGGCAATCATCAAATGTTAAAATAACAGAATTGTGGGGAAACTAAACTAATTTGAACTATGGGTATTATGAAAGGAAGTCTCAGTTTGATTATTCAATGTTATACAGTTGATAAAGACTACAAGATGTGTAGTAGAAAGTACTTTGAATAAAATAACTTTAATTTATGTGAATTTTACTGTATTTTAATATATATATATATACACACACACCTGGGTCTCTTTTATGCAAACTTATTTAACACGATTTTGAAGTTACGCAATTCGTGTTTCGCCAGAAGTCGAACTCTGATAATGCGCTATTACTTTAAATAATAAATTTTGCGCACTTACATTATATTGAAAGTAATAGCAGATTATTGGAATTCGACTTTCATCTTAGTAATTTCAATATTTTCAGTGCTTTATAATAGTAAGATTTTATGCAATAATGAAATTAAAATCATGATTTCCACATTTTATATATACACACATTAAATTTTACAAGTTTGTAATGTAAATTTGTTCAAACATTGTGCATGTTAATTTTGCATTTTAAATCACATTCTGTTTTTGCTTTTTAAAAAGAATGTAATCAATTATTATTTTCTTATTAATGACATTAATCACTTATCTTAAATTCCAATGAGAGCTAAATGGTTGTATGTCTGGATATCATGAGCTTCATAAACAATTAAAAAAATCATCATCTCAAAGATTAATTACTAATTACATTGTCACCAGAAAACCATTGACACAACATGAGTGTGAAGTTGGCGCTTGTTGTTTGCAAACGAACGTTTTTCGGCAAATAGCTGTAATAACTAAAACATGTATAAAAATATGTAAATTACTGTACTGTAAATTATGCATAAAATATATTATTTTGAATAAATTAAATATTATAGTTAAAAAAAGTTTGTCTTGTATCAATTTTTTTCAAATTTGAAATTTTTTATTAGTCATATTTTATTTCCTTATTTTATTATTATTTTTTTTTTGCGTGAATTTTAAGGTAATTTTACGTTGGTGCTTTGCTTTTACGCGAATTTTGGAAAATCACAGACCACATACCCCCTTTTTCAATGTAAGTTACATCTATTTTTGCATGATTTCGTTTGCGCGTGTTTTCTGAGGAACCTATCTATCGCATAAAACAAGACACAGGTGTGTGTATATATATATTGTAATGGAATGTAAATATATGAGAAAAAATAATGCACTAAATGTGGGAGGACAATTGTAATTGAATGCATAATATATCAATATAAATATAGAAAGATGAATTTAAACATTGGTAATCAATGTAGCATGTTATATAAGCTTCAAGTAAAAAAATTATGTGTCCTAAATTATTCAGTGGCATTTATAATGAAAAATACAATTTGAAACTTTATATGTAATCAACAATCATTAATTGACTAAGCCTTCCGATGATATAGCATTTAAAATGAAATAAGTAATCTCTTAAATTATTTAACTTACAAATTCAATCTATAAATTGCATCATTTACAATGGATAGTCTATATTAGAAATAAAAAAAATATTTGGATAGGATATACCTATGAGGCACCCATAAATTAATCAGGTTTCATAATAACTTGTCAACTATAATAAAATTCATGTGCCATGCAAGAAGAAAGAACATATCTTCTCTCATTCAATTCAATATAAATATAATACAGATAAGAAGTGTAAAACCTATTTAATAGCATGTTATACATATATTAAGATAAAATAAACTGCCTCCAAATAAATATATTAAAATATACTATTACCAGGGCTAACTATATAAGATAAACTTAATAATATACTGCATTGACTATAATACATTACTAATTAGTTTTCAGGGTTAAATTAAATTACAATTAATTATATATCAATTATAATCTGGAACAAAATGTGTTTTATTGAAACCAAAATATATTTCTTCAATTGAAATTACCAATAATTCAATAGCAAATAACTAAATGACTGAATTAAGCAAATATTAAATGGATTCAATGAATGAACCATTTATTAGAAGTCATTTATACACACATAAGTTATAAATTCAATGTCCATATAATGTAAATCATCTTTAAATAAACATTTACATATAACTAAGTGATTTACATCTACAGTGGAAAAGTTCTGGATGATCATAGTATATACATAACATGTGTGGATTATACTAACTGGTCATATACTTATAAATTCAACCATCTACAATTACAAAATATTGGTGGTTGGTTTGTAAATGATTACAAATCATGATAACACAAAACACAGACATTCTTATACTTTAAATCACTAACATAATTAAGAGCATCCTAAAGGAATCACATCATTTAAACAAACTTATCTTGACATTACATACTAAAATAGAAGCAACCTCACCTACTATGATGAAAAATTTAGTTTTAATTAAATCTCATGAATGATCGACCCAAAAAGAGAAATATATAATGCAACTAACATAAATATGTTAAAATCATGGTGTCTTCCAAAATAAGACCTAAACTTGAGGCAAAAGAGGGTGCCTGAACCTCTTGTCTCAGTGCATCAGAAAAATATATGGATAGGCTTACCGAAAACAACAACAATAAGTACCTATGAATATGTGATTACAATCATTGGAAACATAGTACTATCAACTCATGGATAACTGAAATACAGATGGGGAATTTATCCACTCCATCTAGCACAATAATAATAACTATAATAAATAAGGCCTGACATATTAAGGCTATTTTACAACTAACAATATCAAGATAAAAACTTTACAATAATGATCTAAAGTTATAACTATAATTTTAACCTCAATAAACAATAAGTAATGTCTGCACCAACAAATAAATTTAAAAGTCAACTGACTTAAAGGTAAATAAATACAATGACTACCATATGAAATATTGGCACTGATATATATATATAATGCATACAAGTATGAAATATTCAATATGTCAACTTATAAGACTTAATGGATATGAATAAGATGTAACCAGATTGTGAGAATAATAATTGAAGAACTAAGATAATTATTAAACAATGATATTATTTATAAATACAGTTCTGTAAATTTGTACATTTACACAATTCCTATGCAATAAAATACAACTATTGCTTTCCAAATTAAATTGACAAATGGCTTTTATTTTTTAGTACACCTATATGCAAACGTTGATCAAATAAAAAGCAATATATATATGGAATTACAACATATTTGCATTGATCAAATAAAAAGCAATATATATATGGAATTACAACATATTTGCATAGTTTAAGTTATAAAATGTCTTTAAAATAAATAAACAAACATATATACTAAAATCGATTTTCAACAAGCTTAAAATTTTACCATTGGAAATAAATTTGTAAGTTAGTTTCTGAATATGTTAATTGTATATTCTTTCATAAAGATATATATTAAATGTTATTAAAAAATAAAAATAAAAGATAAATATTATTTGTTACCCTCTATTTACATTATTGTCCAGTCATTGTAAATCAGCTAGCTATTTCCAGCACTTTCACTTATTTTATTCATCCTAAAATGAATTGATGTGATGTAAAATATGTATATATTGCAAGTAAATTAAGAGATTTGCTTTTTGTTGTTAAAACCATTAATTTTAATCATTTCCTGGACATTTAATTATATATGCAGTGAAATTGAGTATTATTTTGTATCACTAACTAATTTGGAAGTTATAATAAAATATATTAATCAATTATGATAGCTATTTTTTAATCTTATTTAAGAACGCCAGTTTACTTTTGAGGTTTTATGCTTCATTGAAGTTTCCAATGTTGTTTGATGAGCAAGTGGAAAGGCAAATGCCTTAAAATGATAAAGTTGAACTTAGCCAGTCGTCTTTAGTATTAATCCTTAATCCAATAATTTTAATAAGGAAATTTATAAGAGAAATTTGGAGAAAATGACGAACGAATATAATGTCTTCTTTTTTAATTTTATTAATCAGCAAGAATGATGACGATATCCAGCGTTCCATAGCTAGCAATCTTTAACACTAATGTTTAGCATTTTAAAATATTTTTTAAGTAACAAAAAAATAATAAAAAATAATATGAATAAACAAAATACATATATATTACATCGAAATTTTTTTGTTGTAATTCACAAATCAAATTAATATTTAAACAACCAGAATAATATTACTATATCTTTTATAATTTTTTTTAAAAACAAATAAATAAATAAATGTACTATAAAATTATATTTAGCAATTTAAATATCATTGTCAACGATTATTTCTTTATACACACATTCATAATTATATACATATATTTGGCATTATAATGGTCCATCTTAAAACAAAGTTTATCATAATAAATACACAAACCTGAACTAAATAACTATAAAACAATTAATAACAATAACACTAACAACTTATTTACAAATCCTTAAGTAAAACTATATCGAAGACATTTTTTTTTTAAAACCATACTAAACCTTCAAATTATAAGAATGGATTCCATTACAAATGATGCAACAATGTGTTTGGCACGATATGTTTATTGATGATCCATTACAAATGGTGCCATCAATGTGTAGGCTTAATTAATTAAAGACTGTTGATAGTTTTCCATTACAATTGACATGCTATTGTAAGGGCTTGGTTGGTTGGAGATTGTTAGTTATTGGTTTACTATTACAAATGGTGCAACCAACTAAGGGACACGATTAACTGTTGATTGTTGGTGACAAGCATATTATTATAAATTATGCAAACAACTTAGTGGTTTGATGATTATGTTGAGTCATGATAAATTTTAGTAAATTTTGTTTATAGTTAAAAATGTTTAAAAAATATTATGGACCAAGAGACTTATTATTATATTTGTAATTATTAGTGAGAAGTATTATATTACATTTGCCATAGTGTCAATCAACATTTTCTAAAAACCAAAAGAGTCTTAATTTTATGAATTTAATGGATCATTGAATAGCTATAATTATAATTAAAATTGAGGTATTTGTGTTTTACTTGGATAGTTAATGGTGTTGTGGTATAATGACAAGGGGGAGACAAGCCTTGAATGATAATAATTATTATATATAGAATAATAATATGATATACATAAACATGGATAATATTAATGAAGTATTAAGTGGTCCTTATATTTGTTTGCAGGAATTCAGAAAATTAATTGATGAAATGAAAGCTGATGCTAATGAAAGGGAGGCTAAGTTGATAGCAGAGCCATTTCTCAAAAATTGGAGCATGTTTCTTAAGAAATAAAACCTAGTTTCCAAAAATTGGAGACTACTTTCCAATAATTAAAGGTTACAATAAAAACTAGCACTGATGAAGTGAGTATTAAAATAGAAGATAATTTTGATGAAATAAGTCCAGAATCAACAAGAGTAATAATGAAAATATTGAATTTGAAGATAGTCAGAATGAAAAAGATAGTGATGAGTCTTCTTTAGCTAAAAGTCAACCTTGTTTGACTGGTAATTATAAAACAAATAGCTTTGTAATACAAATAGGTAATTTAGAAATTCAATGGTGTTATTGCTGTGAAAAACATAATGATCAGTGTATAAACTCCAATGATAGTGAAAGACTTATAGTTAATGAAAACACAAGATTATTTATTGAAAATATAATTTTGTGTGGAAAATGTGGGAAAAAAAATTTGTGAGGAAAATGTCATGATTGATCAAAAATATTTACATAAGTTGTTTTTGTGCAACAGTTTTAAAAGTAATAATCAGAGTTTTGATCATCAGTTGTTTAATATAAATCTTCTTAGGAGGTTTCTGAATCATGTGTATGCATATAACATGAATGCAATGGATTATTACTAATGTAATAAACCACTTGAAAGACAGAACTTAATATATAAATGTAATTCTTCTCCATCTATAGCCAATGATGGTAGAGTTCATACAAAGAGTTTGGTATATCATAACATGAGTGTTGAATTCAAGAAATTTTGTCTGGTTATGACAAATTACATTAATCATAAGACTTTATCTTATAAAGAACAGTATTGTGGTAATTTTGTGTTGTACCAAGAAAGTATATTTTTAGATAGATTACAGCATAAATATTTGAATGGGAATTTGTACCACTGTTGCAATAGAAATGATTTATTTTACAAATATCCCAGCAAGACAAAGTTGGTAAGAAATATAGCATTGAAGTTTGAGAGGAATAAGAAGGTAAAGAAACCAAAAATGATTTTTTTTTTATGAAAAGTGTAATAGAGGGATGAAATTAGGCAAAGCAAAAATAAAACTTAAAGTAGTGAATAAAAAGAAAACCCAGATGAACTTTCTTATATATAATGTTGATCAAATGGAAAATTTTTGAAAAGCTAAAGCAAAACTGAAAATAATTAAAGATTTATAGTATAGAGAGTTATAGAGAGTTTGTATAAGCATATATTTATTTCCCATATAAACCATCAATTTGTACATTGAGTTATAAAAAGCTTTTTTTTATTTGATAGTATGAAAATCGCCTGGGAGAAATGCCTTGACATAAATCCATTATTAAATGGTTCAAAATAGTCAATCGATGGCAAATCTATTTCTAGTGTAGTTTATACGATTCCTTGCAGTTGATATAAAATTTCTATAAGTAAACTGACTTTTAATGAAAGAGTTAAATATCAGAAGAGTAGAGTTAAAAAGATATAACTTAGTTTTTGTAAAATCATGAAGTGAGTAGATATCATAAATTATTAGTTGACAATGTAGTGGTTATCTTTAAAAAAAATGTAATTGAAAAAATTAAAATAACTTTGAGACCATCCATCTTGTCAAGACATTTTTGATGTTAAAGAAAATTAATATATATATATATATATATATATATATATATATATATATATTATATATATATATATATATATATAATTAAAACAAGTTATAAATTTCGTAACTTGCTTTTAAGCATGCATTTTATGATCACTAGATGAAGCTTTATCAATTCTTCTAAACAAACTTTGTTTTTATAAGTGCTAAAAGAGATAAAATTTAAAATCTCTATCATTATCCCGATCTCCAGTCCCGCTCGTTTCAAGCTTTTGGCTCATGGCAGTGGAGGGCTGTGGGACTAGAAACTACAGCTAAAATACCAATTCAAAAGTCAGCAATTATAAAACATGTTTCTATCAATTTAAAAGCATGAAATTATTAGACATGTAAATATCATCAAATCCAGCTTGACAAACTAGAAGCCATATGGGTTTTTGCAATGCTATATATTGCAGAGGTTATTATTATATGATGAAATTGAGCTGAATTCAGTATCATATAGCTATCTAGTTTGTCAATCTGGATTTGATGACATTTACATGTCTGATAATTTCAAGCGTTCAAATTTATAGAAATGTGTTTTATAAGTGCTGACTTTGAATTGGTATTTTAGTTTTAGTTTCTAGTCTCCCAGCCCTTCACTGATGTTAGCCATAAGCTCGAAACCTGCTGGTCTGGAGATGGGTGTGTATATATATATATATATATATATATATATATATACACCCAGCAGGTACATCTATTGCTTTATATATATATATATATATATATATATAAAGCAATATCTGTATTAAAAGTTATTATAAAATTGGTAATAGTGTGCATACTGAACCCACTGCTTGATGGTGTCATTTTTTACAAAATGCACATCAATATACCATTTTAGTGGTCTTAATTTATGGATGACACTACAATAGGTGTATTTTGAGCCATAACATGCCACATGAGGGGATGTATTCTATGATTATGTAATGAAATACTACACATGTTGTATTGCAACAGTATTCTTCAAGTGAATGCTCTTGAACTCTCGCTACTGTCTGATTTAATGGCGGCCATATTTGAAAGAGACAAAACACTGCAAAAATTCATTGTCGGAATTTTTTTAGAAAGCATAGTGGAATAGTATTCCATATTAAGAATTACCATGTCATCACACATGCTTCCCTACACTTTTGAACTGCACACAACTTGAAATGGTTTTTTTTTCAGCAGAGTTGTTTTTGATTTCACATGCAAATGCTCGTTTATGCGTGAATCCATGTGAGAACTGTAAAGAAAGTTGGTTCGCTCCAAAGTCCCATTACTTACAGCTTTGAGACTTCCGTCGTTTTTTATTTGCGTGTTACTTTTCTTACAGCTTTGAGGCTCCCCTGCAATTTTATTTGCATGTTATTTCTGTCTTTTTTATGTCCCCCAAAATGGTCTTTTTTTGTTACTTGTTTTGGCTCATAACTTGTCCAAAACTTCGTTTATTTTTGATTCAATAAATTATTTTATGGAAAGCTGGTGTTTTTGTTGTTGTTCACATGATTAGAAAGTAGACAGCAATATTTAATAAGTTTCATTAAGAGTTATTTTATTATACCAAAATTAAAAAAAAAGTGTTTAAGAGTTTATTCAAAAATCCCCAACCAAATATATATATATAATAAATAACTGTGCGCTAACATAATAAAATGTTCAAAAAGAAGTCGATAATTAAAAATCAAAACAAACATTCCCTGCTACCCCACTCCACCAACCCTGGCTTAAAAAAAGGGTTCTTTAAAAACGCACTCTTTATGTCCTTTTTAAAATTAAAGACCCAAAAATTAAGGAAGAAATTTTGCTATCATATACTACAACTTTCTGTAGCGTAAAGATTTGAAACAAACAAATAAAAAACCTCGTAATAAATTATCAAAAAAAGACAATTCAAAATCAAAACTACCCCTATCTCCTCCACCTTCTAAAAACCAAGTGTTTGTTTATTCAAAAATACCGAATTGTTGAAGTCTTTCAGCAAATTAAAACATCAACTGAAAAAATAATAAAAAAATATTATTAGATAAAGTTTATTCACGTTTCTGATGTGAAGAAAAGAAAGACTTAAATGCAACAATATAAAAACTGCAGGATTATTTAAAGCTCTTGTAATGTTCTTTTACTATTGAGTAATATAACAGTTACTCCTTATTTCTCATAGCGTTTCTTCACTATAAATATTGCAAATAAGTATTTTCTTTCTTCATACACAAGGTAGATTAGAGAAAAATATCAACTTCCACTTTTGAACATTTAATGCACAATTAGCTTTGAAATTTAACCTTCATAATATCATTATCACTTTTATTATTTTCACATATATTTGCAAAGATGCATTTCAATACATATTTATTGGGATCGTGCATCCTGTATATGTTCAATATATATTTATTAATCCAATTAGTAATCTTAAGGAATTATCAGATCATGAGATGATTGTGGTCTCTACTTTTAAAAACTTTTATCATTTTAAATTAAAGAAAATAAAAGACTGAAAATAAACATTGTTTTTGGATGTTGTTATTATTATTGCATATAATTATTTGATTTTATAGCATGATTCAACTATCCAGAAAATATTATATTTTACATTTAACATTTAAAGTATTATTACCATGATAAATTACATATTGGAAATTAAGGTTAAATATGAAGTAATATTGATGTAAAACTACTATTCTATTTAGTGAACGTGTCACTTCCACTGAAGCCAGGCAAAGTTTTATAAAGTCATACGTGGTTTTACCTCAACCTAAGTTTAAGGTAATTTTAAAAAAATAATGTCAGGAATTTTAATAAAATAACTTTAAAAATATATAATATTTTAGTATATTTATTCATAATTATTGAATTAAGGAGGTATACGCTATTATTGCTACTAAATTAAATGCAACTATATACTTTTAATGACTTTCCTGCATATTTTGTAAGTTTTGTAACACTAGGAAAACTAGTGGCATCTTAGTTTAAAGTAATATTTCATTTTAATATAATCATTTTGTGAGTATATCAGAAACTTAGTTAGCAATAAAAAAATGAATATTTTTATTATAGTTTGCTTTTAAATGTAGTTTGTAAATGAAAGTTTCAAATCCCTTATAGTTCCAAATTTATTATAGCAATATTTGTAATACATATTATAATTATTATAACTAAAATATTTGTAAGGTAAATTATGAAATTTTAAGCTTATGGGTTTATTGACCAACTTATACTTAAATTTACGTTTGACATCTATTTCCCTTGAGTATCTTTTAGTTTGATAGTGAAACATACTTCAAATTATTAATGACAATATTGGGGTGTTCTTCCATAGGTGCAGGTCAAGTAAAATTTACTCCATTGTTTGTAAGTTAATAATAATAAATTATTTGTACTTAAAATAATAGTAAATTGCAAATAATTTCTACACTTTGATTAATAGAATTATCTCCAGATTTTGATTTCTGGTTTAAAAAAATATTATTTTTCTTCTATATGATGAGAGATCAATCAACAGAGAGAGAGAGAGATAGAGACAGATAGCCATAATAAAATCTGGCAAACATATTTATAGAATTTTAGCCAAAGGCCTGATTGTAAACAAAAGAAACCAATCAAATGGATGGCAATTGATTATTTTTATCTAAAATTAGCAATCTACACTTTTAAATACAAAAAATAACTAATTAAACCATTCAACACTATTTTAGACTAAACTAAAAATATATTTAATAAATATTTTTGAACTTAAAAATAATTATAATTTTAAGACTGTTGACAAACTTTTAATGAATAATAAAATATTAGTGTATTTCTATGGTCTTATTTAATAACAATATGACCGTGTTATTTTAGAAATATTAAATCCAATCTGTCAGATAATATGTAAGAAATCTCACACATAATCTGGCAGAGGGCTGCAACATAGGTTAAACAGTCCAACTCTTTACCATTCTAAAGAAATCCATTTATTAGATTTATTGATTTTTATTCACAAAAATTGACAAATATTAGACCACACCACTGGTTCAAATCATCGATTTAATAATGAAGATTATTGTTGTTCAAATTTTAAAATTTTAATTAATAGTCCGACAGAATTAGGCTTTATATCTATCAAGCCCAATCATAAGGTTATACATTTTGTGTATTGGCTGAGGGGAAAATTTAAATTTTTACTTTGATTGTTTTTTCTTTACTTTAAATGACATGTACCAAATACAAGGATATTTTTTTATCTAGCAAGAATTTTTTTCTGATAACCTAAAAGCAACTAAAGAGAACATCTTGGACTTTCTAACACTCTATAAGAACATATATTAATTTTTACTTCTATATCAAGTTGTTTTATGGGTATGGTATCAAATTGCAAATATTGTACATTATTCCCAGCCTCTTTTGTTAAACTAGCAGTACCATCCACATAAGGTTCATTCCCTGGTTTTATCTCATATCTACCACTGCATATATTTGCAAAGGAATAGGGAGAGGATCTCGTCATTTGAGGAAGATAGTTATTCTCTCACAGATTTCTGTCACATTGGAGACTATGTCATAATCAGACAGATAAAGAACCATGTGACACACATATTGTGAACTGAGTAAGGTGATTACCTCATCTTTGGAGGAAGATATTTTTTCCCACATGGTTTCCTATCAGATGAAAAATCTGGTGTAATTTTTCGTAAAGAATAAGCAGAAGAACTCATTTTTGGCGGAAGCTAGGTCCTCACACATTGCTTCATATTAAATGGAATATATTGTGAAATCAGTCTTAACAAATAAAAAAATAACCCCATCTTAGGAGGAAGGTAATTTGTCTGTAATGGATTCCTGTAAAATTGAGGCTCTGGTACACATGGTCTATCATAATAAGGAGCTGGCCTCTTCTTTGGAGAAAGGTAGTCTTTCTGTAGTGGCTTCAATACAATGGAATATCTGGTGTGATGTCTTACCAAATAAAAAAAACTGACCTCATTCTGGGAGTAATGCACTTCTTCTGATGTCGCTTCCTATAAAATGGAATGTTTGCTATAAACAACCTGACAGAATAAGGAACTGACCTCATTTTAAAAGGTAAGTAGTTTTTCTGTCTTGGCTACATATCAATTGGAAGGTTTTGTACAAACAATCTGACAGAATAAGTAGCTGGCCTCACTTTGGAAAGAAGGTCATCATACTGATGTGGCTTCCTATCAAATGGAAGATGTTCCAATATAATATCATCAAATGGGTAATCAATATGCATAGAAAAAATGTGAAAAGAAAAGGGCTTCATCTTAAGAGAAAGATATTTCATTTTCTAGGGCTTCCTGCCTAAAATTTATTTGGTTTGTTTTATTTCTGGGAAGTTGGTAATACAATGCTCTACTAACTTGATTGGGTTATTGTCCCTATTAAAAGTTTAAAATATTTTGTTTTATGTACATTTCATCAAAATCAGATGAATAAATTTTATTTCCCCTATCCATTTCATCAAACTTATCCATTTTGATTCCTCTGCATTTAATCATTCTTATTTTTTGTTCTACAGCTTATAGAATCTTATTTAAATATTTCTACTACACATTCAATCCCCTCTTTTCTAAGCTTATTCCGACTTAGAATAATCATCTGTCCTTGTTAAAATCCATGTTCCAAAGAAACAGTTATTTTATTCAACTTACCTTTGATTCCTGGTGGAAATTCCTTTACATCATTTTCTGTCTCTACCTTCAACATATTTTTTTTCTGGTTGTGTTCTGATATATCATGTCAATCGCATGATGACACTATTTCTAGCTTAATTTCTAGAAATATGCTGTTTTCACAGCCGCACCCAAGCATTTAGGCCTTCTTTCTACAATAAATCTCAGAAAGGGTGTTAACTCGGAATTAAGCCTTCTTTCTACAATAAATTGTATAAAGAGTATTAACTCGGAGTTAAGCTTTCTTTCTAGTTAAAATCTAAAAAGAGTGTTAACTTCGGCTGGCAGCTAACACTGTGGCTTTTTTCTATGCTAAAAGCAGAGAAAAATGTCATAGTTGTTTGTGTTACACACTATATCATAATGCTGTGTTATGTATTTTATGTAACAGTATTGTATGAGGGTGTGTTAGGTTGATCGTGTCAAAATTATTTAAATTTTCATTGGGGCTTTTTTTTCGTAGTAATTGATGTACTGTTACATTTTAACAGTGTCGTGATTGTTCCTCATAAAGTTGTAAGTCTCCTGAATTCTTTATTAGGGTGGGATAATGCAATATTTTGTCGATCACGCTTTAAGTCATGTTTTAGCAAATAATTTTCCAGACCAAGAATATGGCTAATTCGAACACAAAAAACATGAAAATATGAGATTTTCCTGACTTGAAAGCTGGTGCTGTAACATTTCTACAACAGAAAAACATTATGTTGAAAGAAAAGAGATGTTTGTGTGGCGAATATATGCCACTTGAAGTCCATAAACATCTTTTGACTTTCATTTGTAAGTCTCGTTTTTGCTGACAGAGATGTTCACTTTGTAAAGGCAGTTTGTTTGAAGGATTCCAAATGAGCTTCGTCAAATGTAAAATAAAAGTAATTTAAATTTTTATTTAAACATGCATTCTTTCTTCCAATAATTGTTGTCAATCAAATGTAAAGTAAAAGTACACCTGGGTCTCGTTTTATGCTGTAGATAGATTCCTCAGAAAATGTGCACAGAAAAAATCGCACCAAAATATACATAACTAACCTTAAAAAATGAAGGATACAGTACTGTAATTTTCCAAAAATCACATAAAAGTAAAGCAACAAGTAAAATTACTTTAAAATTCGCATAAAAAAATAAGAAAATAAAATATGACTAATAAAAAATTTCAAATTAAAAAAAAA
The DNA here is from genome assembly GCA_028023455.1 of Epiperipatus broadwayi. Taxonomy (NCBI): domain Eukaryota; kingdom Metazoa; phylum Onychophora; class Udeonychophora; order Euonychophora; family Peripatidae; genus Epiperipatus; species Epiperipatus broadwayi. The sequence goes on from JAQFVV010012457.1 coordinate 5,368,314, forward strand.
ATGATACAAGACAAGCTTTTTTTACTTTTTTTTATTAATTACAGTATTTAATTTTATTCAAAACAATATATTTTTATGCGTAATTTACATTATTTCATACATGTACAGTATTTTAATTATTATCCCTATTTGAGACATCAGATTCGCCATGATGTGATGTGATGTGAGGTATTGTAGCTTCTCCTAAATGAAGTCAAGAGGAAATACAACTAAAACGTTTTCCAATCGCTATTGATCCTTCCCATTTCGCTAAGCGATCTAAAATTGAAATTTTTGTTTCCAAAGAAATTCATTTTCTTGGGTGTTTATTTTTTTTCTCCGTTAGAGTAAATTAAAAGTTTAAAATAAAAATAAGAACTTAAGACTTACAATAATAAAAAGACACAGACTCACCACTGTTGGTCAACATTTAATTAAAACCAACAATTAAAAATTAAATTCTTATTTTTGTCTTTAATTTTTTAATTTTCAATTCCGTTTAAAAATCACATTTTCATCGTTTCACATCACCTCATTACATAATTTTTAAATTGTTAATTACAATTAAAAATCAGATTTTAATTGCCAAATTTAATTGTGCCCTCCGTTGTTACTCATCTTTTAAAAATAAACTTGTGGACACTAAATGATTAATTGATTACTTACTCGTTTCATAAAAAGCAAAAATTGAACGTGATTTAAAATGCAAAAACAACAACTAATATAGTATTTTTCATCTATAACGTTTGAACAGATTTACAGTATAGTCTTAGTAAAATTTAATGTGCGTATATAAAATGGGGAAATTCTGATTTTAAGTGAATTATGAACTTTTTTATTACATAAAATCTATTACAGTACTATTATAAAGCGCTGAAAATATTGAAATTATTAGACTGAAGTCGAACTTTGATAATGCGCTATTACTTTAAATAGGACGTGAGTGCGCGAAATTTATAATATTTAAAGTAATAGCGCATTATCGAAGCTCGATGTCTGATCTAATATTTTTTATCAGATAAAAGAAAACTGCATACAAAGATATTAAGAAGAATCATGAATCGCGTAACTTCAAAATTGCATTAAATAAATCCGCACAAGACTCAGGTGTAATGTAAATTATTCTTTAAACATACATAAAAAACATCACCCCTACTAATTATTGTTAATCAAATGTAAAACAATAAAAGTAACGTAAATTATTATTTAAACATAATCCAAATTACTATTTGAACATACACCAAAAAAGACTCTCTTGTCAATAAAAATTAAGATACAACTATTATTGTCCCATTTTCAAAAGTATTATTTGGGAAAAATAATTTATAAACGAAAGAAAGTAAAAGTGGTTGTCAATCAAATGTAAAATAAAAGTAACTTAAATTTTTATTTAAAGATACACAAAAAACCACCTTCTCCCAATAATTGTTGTCGGTAATCAAATGTAAAATAAAAGTAATGTAAATTATTATTTAATCATATACAAAAACACTCCTCCCACTAATTGTTGTCAATTAAATGTAAACCAAAAAAAGTAACGTAAATTATTATTTAAAGATGCATAAAAAAAAACCGTTCTCTCTTGAATTTTGTCAATCAAATTTTAAAAGCAGTAATACTATTTAAAAAGCCAAATTATTATTTGAAAATACACCCAAAAAGACCCTATTGTCAATAAAAATTAAAAAACAACTATTATTGTCCCATGGTCAAAAATATTACCTTGTCTAAATTTTTATTCATTCTTATCTGAATGATTCGGTAATTCTTCTATACCATATTCTAATTTTCCCTAATTTTCATATAATGATTCAACTAATTCTTCTCTCTTACCTTCAAAACTTACCCTATTTTCATCTAGATATTGTACCAATTCTTCAATTTTGTTCCCTAAATCTTCTTAGTTTTCATTTTTAACTTCTGCAGATTCATCTACTAATATTTTCATATTCTCAGCTGAAGACTTTACCAACCCTGTTACCAACACATCTATATCAGTCTCTAATTTTTCCATATTTTTATTTGAACATTCTATTAATTCTCTTAATCTTTTCCCTAACTTTCTTCAATTTTTATTCATTTTACTTTCTGATGATTTTATCATTTTTTCACTTGACTTTTACGTTTCTCCACTGAATTTTCTCTTCTCTCTCAATTCTCTCTTATACTTATCAATTATATTTTTTAATTTCTCCAATTTTAGCAATTTTGTTGAATCATTGTATTTATATAAATTGATTCAGGATTAAGAAAACATACAGGAGTAGGTTCTTTAGACTCCACTGTTCTTTGAGAACCCAAAAGAATTTTTTCCGAATCGTTTGGTACTGACATTTGTGATGTAAAAAACATCTATTGGAAGAAATACATCACCTGATTCATTTATCTTGTAACTATATCTCGGGGTACACAATTTTAACTATAAATATAATAACTAACTTGTATTGACCCTACATTCACTATTTAACACATCAATCATCAATTTTAACACCAGTCCACTTATTTAAATTTTTCAATTAAATGCTAAATTATACACTCCATCTAACATATTTGACTTACTTATTCACCAATATATGTCTTAAAAAGCATGCCATCACCTTATGCCCAAATAACAAGAAACATATAACATATTGGTATCATGGATATTTTGCTACATTAAAATATAATTTTGATTAATAAAAAGCATATCATATACATTATTTATGATCACTGATAATAATTATTTAAGTCATGATCATTTACATAAATGTAAGGTCAAATATGATATAAGAAATTGAAAACCATCATTAATAACATAGTCATACTGACAAAATAATATTTACATGTTCTGAATCAATAAAACATGTGGTCAAACTAATAATTAACACTTTAATTACTCAAGCCATCGTGATCTAAGGTGGAACAAATCAGTAATGAGAGAATGTGACCTGTATAATCTCCCATTTCACATGAGAATATATAATGAAGTGCAAGTAAAATAAAACAGTGGATATAAGTAGAACATGCATACAGTATGAGTATATGTATAGAACATCAATAAGAGAGAGCAACCTCCACATTAACAGTAAAATAAAATAATAGAGTAAACATGAAGTTATGTCTAAACAAAAGAGCTGACTTTACTAACATGAACTTGAGTAGATATAGGAGAGGGTATAATGTACTTCCAACTTTATATTATCTTACGTTTCCTATAATATGGCATTATACAAGGCATGTTGATTAAACTAATTTTCAATATCTAAATACAATGATATTAAAAGACATCCATTTAATTTAAAATTAGGTGGTTAACACCTAGGATAATAGCTAAATAGTCAATAAGTATAAATACGCACAATAAAATACATAATAAATAAGTAAAGATGTAGAAGATATATAAGAGTAATGAAGAGCAATAATAATTAACTATTGTAAATGAATATGGATAGATCCAAGAATGAGAAAATGAAAAAAGGGGTGTGTGTGTGAGGTAAGGTAATGAATGGTGAATGTAGTAAAGAAATTGGATCAATGAAGGATTAACAAACAATGCTGGAGTAATAAGATGATATGATGATAAAATTAAAATAAAATAAAATATGAATGATCCATTATAACAATGGTGATGATGAATGGAATCCTGAAACATTAATTGGATATTATTAAAGTAAAAGCTAAGGGTCTTTATTTGAATAATTAAAGAAGAAAGTTTACATCTTTGAGGTTTTAATAATTCAATAAAACAATAATAACAAAAATAAGAGATTATAATGCATCAAATGAAATCTACTAACAAAGTCAAAGTTAGAATTACTATTTAATAATCTAATTTTTCAGGGTTCATATAACTTTAAATTTCAATACTTTTATAATGTATGTCTGAATTAGTAAGAGTGATTTTACTAATTTTCAAATATAAACGATTAATATGACATATTACATAAAGAGAATTTCTAAAGATCTATCAAACTACTTAATAAACTCTATAAATTTATAATAAATAAATAAATAAATCCATAATAATAAGATAAATATAATAATCATGTTAATCATAAAATATCTTGAAATATTTAATCATAATTGTAACAATATTATTAAGAGAAATATAATACCATTGATGAAAAATTTGGGTTTGACCACAATAATAAAATGACCAAGTTCATATATGACAACATTCTAAAATATCATTCATTTTAATCAAATATTTTACTTCTACTATGTCATTTTATATACTATCTCTGTATAATAACAACAATATTTTACTCAACCAATATTATGATTTTATGTACTCTCCTCATGAGAGTTTAATAAAATTCACTGATAATATGCTGAACATGTAATAAAATGGTCATACTCAGTGTTGGCGATGGAGATAGCAATAACAATAATGTGTTGATAGTATTAAGCAATTAGGTTACTAACAAACAATCAATTTCCAAAAATAAATTTTATTTACAATATTTACACATTTAAAAAAAAATTCAACAACAAAAATATATCCTTTATCCAACTTATACATGGAAAATACATCAAACAAGATTTAGTTAGAATAACTAAATATTAAAAGAGAAAGTTCTACTGGGATCTATTCAAAATTATAATGCGTTATTAACATCTATTATATTATTACTTGTATTCATTCTTTAATTTAAATTTTCTAACTTATTATTCATTCACTGTATTTTATTTACATAGCATTGGTTTAGGAAACTTTTTTATAAAATTAAATATAGGTAGCATTTTCCCAAAATTCATATTCGATGAGTTGCAAGCTAGCAATACCAAATTCTAGGCAACGTAATATAACAACTATTTCCTAAGCATTAATAATGGTGTTTACTATAAAATGCTAGGATCATATGATTTTTTTATTTCTATTTATCCAAGATGCTGCACTGTCACTGTTACTCTTATATATATTAAATCCTTAATATCATATTATAAAACTTTCTTTAAAACGAGTGAAAACATCAGTATCTTAGCACTTAACCATAAATATCAATAACAAATGTAGAACTTATGTTTGTAATCAGTTCCAGTAGATACTGCACTAGTACAATAAACAAGTACTATAACTAATAATTAACGGAATATTATTATTTACTATATGCCTAGTGTTAACACAGTTCAAATAACTAATTAATATATTTTCACGAATGATTTTATTGTTACCAACATCAAATAGGTAAGAATTAAGAATAGGAAATCTAGTGAAATATACAATATATCCAGAGATACAATGGAGTTGAGCTAAGGCAAATAAGTGACTAAACAACCTAGACCATGGTCATTCTATGACTACAAATAGTATAAAATCTCAGTGCAACTATTTGGGAACATCTACAGGCATATAGATAAGAGGGATGATTAATTCTTTGTTTAAGGAAATATACAAAATCCATTAAAATAGCATAGCATTAATTCACTAATAATTCTATGGGTATCATTCATGATACCCCCATTATAACAATTTACATTCTTACACAGATTAAGGGAACAAGTACTCCTTATATGAGATGACATTGGTATAAGGATAAATAGCAAATATAACAATGCATAGTCAAGCGTTGTTAGCTGAAATGTTATCGCAGCCACCTTGCAAGCAAGTAGTTGGTTGCAGACCATTGTGAGTTCGCATCTCAGCTGATGCTATGACCTATGAAAAAAATATATAAAAATGCATAATATCATAATCATCCAACATGACAACAACCAAATCAATCATCATGACAATTTACACTCGCATGCAGAGTAAGGGATGTATGCCTTTCATGAGAAGACATGGATATAAGGATAAATAGAAAATAGAACAATGCAAAATATCATAATCATCCAACATGACAACAACCAAATCTTACACTAAGTAACATCTACCATATAAATGTAAAAGTCAAAATATTGAAATATATCTTTAATTAGTAGACAAAAATTAAGCTTTTTCATCTTCAAGATTGGATAGTCAAATGCCAGCCAAAAGTGGTATGCATGGCAGAGACCAAATGACATCTAAATTCATGTAAAATCAATCAGATTCTCCTAAGTATGGGCTTCTTCAAATCCTCAATTTCAAGGGCAGAGGCAAAAGGAGTAGCTATTTAATTAATTACAAGAAAGACCCCATCTACTAGCTTCAAAATTTTGCAACTAGACTCAAATTACCTAATTGCCAACCTAAAATATAACAATTTGTCAAGTGTTTGTGGGTTAGTGGTTAGCATAGCTGCCTTCCAAGCAGCAGACCCGGGTTCGTTTCCTGGTCAATGCATTTGACATATGAACAAATATATATATATATATATATATATATATATATATATATATATATATATATATATATATATATATATATATATATATATATATATATATATATATATATATATATATATATATATATATAACCACTTCAAATCAATGTAATCTACCTCTACATTAAAAATAACCACAATCTAATCATGAAAATAATCACTGTTATTAATATGGCCATGGCCTCCACGTGATTTCCAGTGATTCTAATTGGTGATTTCAATGTGACATAGTTTTTTCAAAGAAAATATATTTCACCTTTTTAGTCATATACTTATGAGTGGAGAGGGCTTCTTCCACATAGATGCCTTCTCCTTCTACACTAAAAATACTAGATCATTGATTGACCTTGTCTACTACTCCCCAAGTATTCATTTCAAAATCAATGCAAATCTCCAACTGGTGACATTTTCTGACCATTTTACTTTAGAGATATCTCTTGAAACAAACATTGGGCATCCGATAGTAGAAGAGAATAATAACACCATTCAAATATTACTAAAACAGACCACACCTCAGGGGGTCATTTCCGAGACCTACATTTAGCTTTAAAAATGATATCCTAAGGTGGTGGAGGCATGGTTCACTTTCACTGGCATCATCAAATCCATAATAAATGAGGTTTTTTTAACAAAAAAGACCTTAACCACTTATTAGCTGACCTTGATACTATTGACCAAAACCTGAAAGAAATTCCACTTGATGATTAATTTATACATCTTGCTCTTACCCTGAAATGCCAATACAGAAATAAGCAGAGATCTCTGGCTGAATATATGTCAATAAAGTGAGACAAGAGATTCCTGGCAGAGCAACAATGTTGGTTCAAGAGTTACTTCTGGTGGGCACTGGAAGCGGGCAGCAGAAAACCCATTTCACTGTCATTAACAATACATAACAACATTCTTGTCAATTCAGAAATGATCTGTGCAATTAGAGAACACTTTAGGGCAACCCTTCAATCTGAACAGACTGTGAATGTCAATAGATTATTCAGGGTTAGATGAGAATCTGACCCACAATATCACTGATGAAAAGATCTGCATCAAGTTAAAAAACCTCTCAGAGAGGGTGCACATAGGAATAATACATCACATACAAAGTTTGTCCTTCTAGAGAAATATTCATTGCCAATAATCAAAGCCATGATAAACTACTTAGCAAATGGTAGTCAAGAGATTAACAACTTGTATCCAATGTATCTCATACATTTCCTAAAGAAAAAGGAATGGAAGACATGACTAGAAAAATCTGAGACCTATCTCAATGATTCCCCTTTTAATTAAAATTATAGAACAATTAATTAAGTATCAAATTCAAGTGAAAATTTATAAATACATTTATAATAACCAAAAGGCAAAAAAGAGAGATCATCATCTAACTCCATTGACCAAATGAAACTCTTTATTGATGTTATCAGAGGTGGGAGGATGTCAAAACCAATCACAATCCAAATTGACATCTCAGCAGCATTTGACTCAGTCAGAGACCATACATTCTGATTGACATTCTTCAGAAGTATGAGGTCCCAAATCTTTATCTGAAGATGATTGCAAATCATTAGCCAACAGAATCATCCACATCACAATGAATAGAAAAACTACACTTGGGTTTGAATTCTCCATCTCTATTTGTCAAGGATCTCCACTGTAGCACACTATATTTTATAGCCAATATCAACTCCCTATTGATGGAGTTTAAGAAATCATTGCCTGGAGTGTTTGTCTCTGCCATTGGAAGGAAGATTTAAACATCTCAGTTATATGGATGATATATTCATCTGTCTGCCTTCCAAGAAATATACCACTAAACTAGAGCAGATACTAGCTTAGTACTCAGACAACTATAAACTCAAATTCAATAAAGAAAAATTGACCTATAGGAGCTTGTTAACTGAGAGGAAAATCACTTCAAATTTTACAGCTGATCCACAGAAATTTTTAGGCTTTTATTTTTCAAAATCGAATAGTACTATAAGGAGAGAAGATATTTGCCGCACAATGACCCTCTTTTCTAATATATATGTTTCACTTCATGGAAAGGTAAGACTTTTAGACTCATTGATATTTCTGTAAATTAACTATTTATATCTGGTGTCTGCCCCTCCAAAAAAATTTATCAAAAAAAATTCACTACCTGTCTGCAAAACTATTCTGGGGATGAAAGGTTCCTGCCATCGGTCTTCAAAAACTCTAAATGCTTAGAAGGCTCAATGGCCTTTCATACCATTGTCTCAAAACCATGATATTCCAGAGAGATTATAACCTACTCTTCTGGATAGAAAATAAATACTGGACTATATTATATCAAGAAGTTATCACACAAACTGATAGATCATTCATTGTCCACAAATAATAGATTGTGGAATCCATTATTTGATAATATTCAGAAAGTTGTGATCTGAATGAAAATCCAATTCTATCAAAAATTAAATACTGGAATGCACATAAAATAATACATAGGGAAAATAACATAAATAAATGATCTCTTGGGATTAGCAATCAGCAACTGATTTTGAGATCAAAAATTCTAGTTCATTGAGGCAAAATTTCAAGATTTCTTAATAAAAATCAACCTGGACTCTTTTTGGCATACAGGAGAAATTTCAAGAAAATCAATTATGTGTGTCAGATGTGAGAGAAAGAAGAGGGATCAATTGACCACATTTTTCTTAGATGTCCTAGTATGTCCAATTACAGATCGATAACGTATTAATTGTACAGCAATATGAATGCAAACTTTAAATCAATTGAAGACTATATATCTCAAGGGTCTCTTTATGGACATAAGACTGGTGATTTTTGTGAATTATGCCATGGTGTATGTCACATGTAAAGTAACAATTGAAGGAATGAGAGACCCACATGTTACTAAATTTAAGAATGTCATGGAGAAAATCATGAAAAAGAACCGACTCATTGCTGCAAGCTATATCACAAGAGTAACATGGGACAAGATTGGATCTACTTTGCTTCAAATAGATATGTAATTGATTTAATTTTTGTACTTGTAACATTCAATACAGCAATACAATAAAAGTTTTCTTTAAAAAAAATAAAATTGCAATTATCAATTTTGAGGACGATCTGCAACAAAAATAATCATTAGCGGTATTTAATTATGTATTACATTAGAAAACGTAACATTAAATGTTCCTAAATGGATTAAAATTGGATGTTGCATTTTATTACCATTCAGAAATGGCAGCTTTAACAAAAAAATATTAAAATAAAGTTATAGTAACATAATAAAAATTAACAATTTATTGTAAGCGATTTTTACCTTAGCTTGTGTTCACTTTTGGATATAAACAAGACCTAAACCTAATATTACTCAATATATATTTTGGTTTATGAAAAACCTTATATTCAATTCTAATAGTTTCGGGTCTTTTATTTTACAAGAAAACTGACTGCGGTATCTATAATATTAAACTTACATAAAAGTATAGAAGCATTTCAAAATAATAATAAAAATATTATTAGATAAAGTTTTTTCATATTTCTTCAGTGAAGACAAGAAATATTTAAACGCAACAGTTTAGAAACTGCAGAATGCTCTAAAGCTCTCGTAATGTTCATTACTATTGAACAATTAAGAATTACATCTTTATATCTTATTGCATTTCTTCTCTATAAATATTGCACTTAAGTATTTTTATTCATGCATATAATAGGTAGATTAGAGGAAAAATGTTAACTTCCACTCTAGAATTTCTATATCCTTCGAATTACCATTATATTTTCATTATTTTCACTGATATTCTAAAGATGCATTTTAATATATATTCATTAGGATGTCATACATCATTGATATGTTCAAATTAGTATCCTAATGAATTTTCTAGTCATTAAATAATTGATGACTTTTCTCTTAAAAACTTTTAATATTTTGAAATAAAAGAAAGTAAAATGCTAAAAATGAACATTGATTTTACTTATTGTTACTGCATATAATTATTTAATTTTATGGCATAATTGAACTCTCCAACAAAATCATATTAATCATTTAATATTTACAATATTATTAATTTCGTGCTGTAATATCTTAAATTGAAAACCCAGTGAGTAATAAATGAATATGTTTATATCTTCAAGCTATTAAGCCAAGATGCTTAAGACTTTATATTATATATATATATATATATATATATATATAAAGTAAATATAGCCATAGATGCTTATTTACTTATAAAAGATATCGGTGGTGTTATAATATATATATATATAAAGTTAAGTAAAGAAACAGGTGGTATCATCCTTTTCTTATCAAAATCTCTGCCATGTGTCAAGGCATGATCGCTATTCAGACCACTGTTTAACATCTGATTGGCTATCTGAGAAACAACAGTAGGTGCATGTGAAAGACTAGTAATCTTTCGATTTATTACTAATATTATTAATATGATAAATTACACATTGGTAATTGAGATTAAATCTTATTATATTTAAAGAATGTGTCAATTCCACTTAAGGCAGGCAAAGTTTTACAAAGTTATATTCAGTTTTATCTCAACATAAGTTTAAGGTAATAAAAAAATTAATGTTGACAATTTTGATAAAATACTTTGATAACTTTAATATTTTAGTATACAAATTCATAATTATTGAATTAAGTGGGTATATACCATTATTGCTACTAAATTAAATGCAACAAGACAATTTTTAATTAATTTAATGTGTATTTTATAGGTTTTGTACATTAGGAAAATTAGTCGTACCTAGGTTTTGTTTAAAGTAATATTTCATTTTAATAAAATTCATGAGTGGATTAGAAACTTAGCAATAAAAAATAAATATATATTTTTATAGTTTACTTCTAAATTTACTTCATCAATGAAAGTTTCTAAATGTTTTTCCCTTGTAATTCCAAATCTATTGTAGCAATAATTATAATGTATTTTCCTTATATTCTTACTTGTGTTTTAGAAATGAGAGTTCCACATGCAGTCATTATTACATCTGATTGGCTGTCACATAAGCATGTTTAAAGTGCATCTTTTGAAGGTTTTAGCTTTTACATTATTACAATATTATCTGCTTGCTCTTAATAAATTTTATATATTTATAATGTATTTTATAAATATTATAAACAAAACATTTGTAACAAAAATTATGAAATTTTAAGCTTACATGATTCTTGACCAAGTTATTCTTGAATTTATATTTGGCATCCATTTCCCTTTTATATCTTTTAGTTTGAAAGGGAATCATTCTTCAGATTATTAATGACAGTAATGGAGTGTTCTTCCATAGGTGCAGGTCAAGTAAAATTTATTCAAATATTTTTACGTTAAAAATAACGACTAATTTGACATTAAAAAAGAATAATGAATTTCAAATAAACTCTACACTTTTAATAGTAATATGATCTTCATATGTGTCTTCTTTTTCTTTTATATGATGAGGAATAAATCAGCAGAGAAAGACAGAGAGAGATAACCATAATAATATACATGCAAGCCAAATAATAGACTTTAACAAAGGGACTGGCTGTAAAAATAACAAACCAATCAAATTATTGTAAGTGATTAAATTTGCCTCAAATAATAACATGACTCAGTGTGAGATGAGAAGTTTATGAAATTCCATGTTTGCAGTTCTCAAGAAGCTATGTGGGTCATTCTAATAGATGAATAAATGTCAGAATTAAGGAACATAGAAATGCTTTAATCAAAACAATTAGCACATCAGTTTTTACTTCCCATTTTTTAGAAATTGGTCACAAACCTGATTTTGACAATAGAAAAATGCTTGCTAATTTGGAAAGATATGATTTAAGAACCATGAGAGAGTCAATTGAAATATTAAAGAGACCTACTGTTTTAAATAGGGCTAATGAAGCACAACATCTTCCAGCTATGTGGAAACCTATCATTTTTATCTAATATTAACTTTAAATTAATAGGTGAAAAAACTGAGGCAAATAAATATTTTGTTAAGCCTCATATTGTGAATGCTGAACTACTTCAAGTTGAATCTCACTTCTCATCTCGCACTGAGTCATGTTATTCTTTGGGATCTAATGATTGTCCTTTCAAAAGTTAACCTTGGTAAAGGCAGTTGCTAGTCCATTGAAATATCGGATTGTAATGCAAAATAATACACAGATCGTACCCAAAAATATTGTTTTATCTACATCATATAACCAAGAAAACATTATATATATATATATATATATAATGTTTTCTCGGTTATATGATGTATATATATATATATATATATATATATATAATCAGTGCTTGGTTTATATTAAGATTTCAAATTTGAACACTTTAATGGAATAATTTTCCAAAAATCAGTTTTTACATTATTAAATAAATGCGGTCTTTTTTTCTTAATAAAATATTTACAGTACTATCGGTGTTATATATCTTTATCATTTCAAAGAAAAGTTTATAATAAACTCTTTTAAAATAGTATTTCTTTTTTTTTAATATTTTCTGCATTTTTTTTTTTTAAATTCTTTTAGAAATATTAAAAGTCAAGGTTTTTACCATATATCATTGCTTTTCAGATACAGCTATCTTTTCTTAAGAGATAATCTATTTAGGCTAAATTTTTGATGAACTTTTATGTCCAATCTCCTTGACAATGTCCAAAATATTAAAATAAACAATGATATATTTTTCTACATTAATATTTCTAGAATTATTTTTTCTATTAATATATGTACATTCATCCTTACTTTGCTCAAATATATACTTATTCCTGATAAGAATTCCATGACGACTGTAAATCTGGTTCAAGTTTTAACAGAAATACTTGATAGGGGATAATGTAGCTTTAACAATGTATGATTTTAAATTAATAAACTTATAACCTTTTCAATACTCTCTTTTAAAATAATTATTCCAAGTAATAAATTAGGCAATACTTTTTTATTAAAAAATATAATTATCAAGAGAGTTATTTATTTATTAAAACACCTATTTAAGTTATAAAAGCACACAATTGATATAAATTATTAAAGCACACAGAGACATGTGAACATCTACTTTATAGTAAATTGAACTGATGACTTAATTGGCTATTAGAGTTTTAACTGGTGATCTAATTTACATATTAGCCAAGATTGCACAATTAAAATTAAAAATAAAAATCATGACTCATTTTAAAATATTAAATATTACATTATTTAATTCTAAATTAATTTTATACTTTTATTTAGACAGACTAAACATTCTAAAATAACATTTTAAAAATAATACTTTAGTAATTTGTCCAATATTTACTTTAAATGTATCTATTTTTTAAAAATTTAATTTTATTAACTACATTTGTTTTGTAAAAACCACCCAATTAAATATTTTATAACAGTTACTTGTTATCTTGTGTCAAACAAATGGTTTCAATTTATAGAAAAATTCTAAAGCAATGTTGAAAACTTTATCTAAAAATTTTGTAAGCACACAAGTATAAATATTTGTGTCACATGACTTTTAAATCCAGACAGTATGACAATTTAATTGCTGTCTGATAACATAAATAAATTTGTAATTACAAAAAAATATTATATTAAAGAATAATAATATAATAATAAAATTTAGAATAATAATTTTGATACTATTAAATTAAACACATTTCTCCATCACAAAATATTATATTTTAAATAAATAATTTATAATACCAATATTAAATATAATTTTTATTTTAAATACACTAATTTATTTAATTCTAAGCCATTACTTTAAAAGTAGCTTTTAAGCTCATGTTTACTAGGTATTTTAGCACATGTTTTACTATGGCCAGTTTTCCCAACCATATACAATTACACATCAAACCGATTTTCATTCAAAATGAATCTTTTCAAGATGTTATAGTAATTCAAACTGTCACATGATTTATATATTAATTTAGCATACCATCTATTATTCAAATTTAATTTTACAAATGTTTTTTAACTTTCCAACTTTTATTTAATGACCACTTTCCACCTATCTTTATTGATCCTTGTACCAAATTCATACATTTATCTTTATTTTTATATGTATATATAATGTTTCATATAGTTTTCTTTTTTTATAATTATTACAATATTTGATAATTTAAATATTTTCTTCATTTTTCATAATATGGACTGTTTCCAAAAAATGGGGAAATGGACCTCACTTAATATCTTTCCTTTTTATTGCCCTGTCATATTCTTTACCCCTTTCTACCTTACTTTTTGCTGATTGATCTATCTATGTCATCACACATCTTTTACAAATAATTTTATAAACTCTTTCTACCTTATTATTTGTATCATTTATTATTTTGAAATTACTTACTAATTTTTTAACGATATATTATTTTTCTATCCAATAGCTCTATTATTCATTTTTTTCTTTTCTATTATTTAAAATTTTATATACATTACTTGAATATGGAATAGAAATCGATTTCTTATTCTCTCTTTCATTTTTCTTATTAACTTTTTTATATTCATATTTATTTGTTAACATATTTCTTACTACTTTACTATTATATCCATATTAATGTATCCTTCTAGCATTGTTAATTTTTGTTTCTTTCCTAACTTATGACTTAATGTAAGTCTATCATTTTTTCTTTTATTCTTATTAGTACCCCCATTTTTTGACGCCAAGGTTGACAATAAATTGGATGTATCATTTGTCTTATAGTCTTATCTTTTATGTACTGCTTTATATTAATATCTCCATTTTCATCTTTTTTTATAAATAAATCTAAATATTTTACCATCTTCATTATTTTCTATAGTAAATTTAATGTTAAACTTATTTTTATTTAACTCATTAAATGCCTTCATTATACTTCTTCAATTTCCTACAACTATAATAACATCTACATATCTATAATATATTATAATTGCTCCATTGTCAGTATATTTATCAATATATTTTTTTTCAATCCAACCTACCATATTTGATGCCATAATAACACTTATTGAACAGCCCATTATCCATCCTTTTTCTATACTCCAAAATTCATTATTATTTCATAAATCATATTTAAAACCTCTTCTATAATTTTTATCCACTTTTTTAAAAATTATCTTCTGATTTTTGATTTTATTAACTACAATGTTTATACTTTTTTCCCTAGATATAATTTGAAACATTTGTTTCTATATAAAACGATGCTATATTACTATTCCTACTTAATTTAACAGATTTAAAGTACAGAAATATGTTATTTAGGCAGGGGTGCCTCCAGCTATTATGTAGCCAAGACAGTCATTTGGTGGTGTTATTTATGTGCCAAAACAATGAAATATGTCATTATTCACTTGATTTCAATGCAAATAATATCATACACAGTGGCTATGTAAGTATAAAGTTACACACTTTATCTGCATGCTAAATATTAAATATTTAATACAGTATGAGTTGAGGGGAGGTGTACTTTAAGGTACCATAACTCTTGAAATATTGCTTTTCAAATAATCATCTTATAAGTAAATTGACATAGTATTGTGTCCTAAAAATTGTTATCCTGTCAACATGGTTCCTTACAAATATTTGAAGGGTACAGAAATTCAGAAAATGTACTTTAGAATAAAGTTTTTGTACAATAATGTGTTGAGGCATGTTTTGCATGAGATTTTTTGTGATATTAAAAAATGGCTGAATTGATTAAGTTGTATTACAATATTTGGCAATTGTCTGGGACAGAAACTAAGGTCATCATGTTTTTTCAGCAAGGAAATATTTTTCCACATTCAAAAACCTGTATTTGTGAAGAAAGTATGAAACTGGATCTTAATCAGTTAAGGTGTAAGTCCACATCTTGTTGCCATAGGAGTTTGATCTGAAAACAAATGTGATTTTATGACTCATGATTACCATTAGTGAACCATATGGCTGGTGTATGTTTGGAACTTTGGAACAATTGTCTGTGGAATAAGGTCACACAGAGATTGAACTATCTAAATACTCTATAATACAGTGTACAAATTGTCTGATGGAACTGTGCCATGAGAGCATTGCATCTCACCTCTGTCATCTAATTGGAGCTTCAGGGTTGACAGTTGTGGTAGATGAGACTCTATCCACATGCCAAAAGAATTACCATTGCCGAATTATTATTTAATAATGAAATTTTGGTAGATTGTGTCAGGAGACAGGAGATTGATTTGTGACAGACATTGCATCACATTCTGCCTCTACCATTTTGCAGGCCATCAACTAAAATATACATCCCAGATCGACCATCTATTTGAACTGTTGGAAGGGGTATAGAAGCTGTCATTTATAGGTGGTTGGTTTTAAGCATTTCACTATCAACTTCCACTACAACTTTGTTGGTCCTAAAACAGGTGGCCACATCCAAAATATAAAGCATTTTTGGGAAGCACTCAAGTGGTCAAACAAAATGAAACATGGCAAACTGAGACACTCGATATACAATTATTTCAGTAAATTAGTGTGGCAATATCTTCACAACATGAAGATTTTCTTGAGGCCTTTGTAGTCTAAATGTCACTTGCAAAAACAGACAAGTAGATTGAGTAGCACACACCATACTTTTGTTTCATTGTGTTTATTATTATTATTTTTTAAAGTTTTTGTTTCACTCATCTTTACAAAATACTGTCATTTATAAATATAATTATAATATTTTATCAAAAAATGTCCATTAATAAATTGTTAATGTTCATTAATCCATCATTTACAATTATACTGTTATTTATAAATAAAATTTTATTATTTTATGAAATAATGTTCATATTTTGCATAAAATAATTATATTTCACCAACAATAATCTAATTTACAAATACAATTTTCTACCATAAATAGTTAAATAAATGTGAGCTAGAATAATAATAATATTTTTTAACAGATACGAATGTCACCAAGTGGCTGGCTTCTTTTATTTAATATATTTATGTATTTATCATTATAAATACATTTAAAGAGGGGGAAGTTTTGTTGCAATTGTATTACATGTTAACAGTTAATGTTCAGTCTTGCTTACATATATTATAACTGATAAAATTGTGCATACTCATTAAAATCACATGATGGCAATCTCCATGTGCATTACACATTCTTAAGTCACATTTTTTTTTCTCAGCATGCTAAGTTCAGGGAAAAACAATTGACTCTTGGCCATTCTACTTCAATTATTGATTGCAAATAATGACAAAATGTTAACGAAATAATGAGTCATACAATTTCTTCATGTATATACATTAGAAAGTAACACATGCAATCTAGTTTCTAGTCCTCCTACCCTTTACTGACGAAAGCCAATTAGCTTGAAACTATAGTTCAAAGGTTGGGGACAATTTGAAACAGATATTGAATTTTCGATTCTCTCTCAGCATTTTCTGTAAACAAGCTTTAGTGGGCTATTGCTAGAGCTCCATCTGTGATCATATATATATATATATATATCATCCATATATATAAATATATATATATATATATATATATATATATATATATAATATATTGTCTCAAGACGTTTGACTTGGTCACACAAGTCATATATATATATATTGAAAGGAAGTGGTCTTTCCACTGAGCTTCGTTTGAAATAATAGAATGAGACCAACCCATTCTTTAGCTCTGTTAATATTTATGCTTTATTGATTAACATTGGTCATATATATATATATATATATATATATAACCAATGACTATATATATATATATATATATATATATATATAGTGTCTTTTTATTTTTTCTTCTAAATTTTGTCATAATTATATACAAAATTAGCAAATATATTTTTGACTTATATTATGAATGCTTTATTTTATTTCAGTCACTCAAATGTTTCAACACCTTAACAATTCCTTCAATAGCAACATGTTTTCTTCAGAAGAATATATGATAGACGTTTTTGATTATCTGTATCTGGTAGTTGTATGTTATGTTCACATCACCGCTGTAGTTGGGAATTTGCTAATATTAATCTCGCTGTTACTTTATTCTAAGTTACGTAATTTACCAAATGTATTTATTGGCAATTTATCAGTATGTGATCTTATCTGTGCTGGTTTTTGCTACCCTCACTATTTTTACAGTGTTGTTTTTAAATTTGATCCAAATTTAAATTGTGAATATATCAGTCCACTTTTTATTTCGGTCAACTTCGTTGCATTTTTTATTAACACAAATATTGCTGTTAATCGTTATATTCTTTTATGTCACCCCTCAGTACTTTACAAAAAAATATATAGTATCAGAAACACATTCCTAATTTTTGCAGGTTGTTGGAGTTGTGGTGTATTTATGTCTATCTTTCTAATATTTTTTAAATTTTTAAAATTTTCTTTCGAATATGTGCTTCAAAATTGTTTATTTGTATTTAATAAAATCGCAAGTTCTTTTGCATTTTACGTTGGTTTTCCAACTTATTTACTTGTATTTCCAACTTTAGTTTTTTGCTATTACAAAATTTTTAAACTTATATACAATTCTCAACAAAATTTACAAAATATGAATAATTCAGATGCTGTTCAGAGGCGTTTTCGTCAGAATATTCGTATCATAAAAATATTGTTTACTATTTTTGTTGTATATATTATTTCATTTTTACCAATAGGAAGTCTAGTAATAATGACCAATATTTACCTTCTTCCACATGGAGTTTTGAAAACACTTATGACGTTTGTGTATTTGCATACTACTGCAAATCCAATTATTTGCCTCTTAACTAATACTTCTTTTCGTCAATCTTTTGTAAATATATTAACCTGTAACTATAAGAAAAATAAAACAGTTTGTCTAAAAAAAGAAGAAATTCCCATAAACTAAACCATTTTCTACTGTTGTTTTATACATATTTAAAATGATTAGATGTTAACCAGAAAGATTCATTAGACATAAAAATCTTACTTCACTAAAGTATTTTAGTGTTTTTGTAATTATTATCATTGTTATTGTTTATTATAACATTTAATGATAAAATATTTTATTGTATTATGATATTGTACAGCTAAATACAATTATAAAATCGCAAAAATTAGGAACTAAAATTTATGAATAAAATTTTAGAAGGAATTGTTTAATTACAATTGCAAATAAATAAAAAGCTAATGAAAAATAAAGTTTTAAATCACTGAGTCATTTAATTTTACGGTGGCAGTGAGCAATAATATATGCATATGTTATGACATAGAATAATATACTAATGATATAAAGGTATAATAAAAAAGAAACGTAATTTAAGTATAGAATTAAAATTTTGAGTGAATTAATAACTATATATTAGAAATTAATATGCAGTATATCATTATTGGAAGGCAATACACTATATCGCGGTTTGAATATAAATAAGAATTATATATATATAATCATGATTTCATATGTCGGTAAATATTTAATGTTTTCAAGTGATGTTTATCATAATTTTGGAAATTGTTATAAACACAGTCAAATACAAAGTATTAAGTCATGATTTGTATTAATTTTTATTTTTTTATATATATTATTTATTAAACTTAATATCTTACCTTAAATATGTATAAGTTTAAACTCTGATATTTTTATTAAAAAAAACAATGTTTTGTTTATTTCATATTTTAAAAACAGTAATTTTAGGTAAACAAATTATATTTTCATGGGCACACTTGTTTAAAATATTGTGTAAATTCAAGGTTATAATATAAATTTTAAATTATGAATGTCTTAAAAATAATATATTTTTAAAAATATATTGTTTGCAATATTATTTTTGAAACAAATAAAAATAAACTCTTTTTATATGGATTGCGGTTAATTTGATAGAAGGTGTCTTGATTGATGGTAATGGAAAAGTCACAAAACAAATTCTGCATTTGATCACAATTTCTGCCAGAGTTATAATTTTCTCTCTGTCGTATTTCATGTTTAAGATTTTTACATCAGTCCTTAATAATCTTGCACAGCATTGCCTCCTTTAAACATCTAATAATTTTTCTCCGATTATATACGTTTGTTTTTATCCAAATATAAAATAATTCAGAAAATACTTTTGAATGTAAACAAGATTTAAGTAGGTTAATCCTTTTTTTGTTTAAATGAAATAGACTTTCGAATTTAAATTCCATCATATTTAAAAGGTGTCAATCCATTTTAACAGGTAAATGTCGCTGTTTTAATACTTTTCATGAAAATATGTAATTCTAAAGCACATATTGATTT
The DNA here is from genome assembly GCA_028023455.1 of Epiperipatus broadwayi. Lineage (NCBI taxonomy): Eukaryota > Metazoa > Onychophora > Udeonychophora > Euonychophora > Peripatidae > Epiperipatus > Epiperipatus broadwayi. The sequence continues at coordinate 5,388,683 of JAQFVV010012457.1, forward strand.
GAAGCATAGATGAAAAAGTATAAATTAATAAACATTAACTATTTAATTGCCCTGAGCCAGATTTTGACAACAATGCCAGAATCATAATGCTGAATAAAGTCATGTTGTACAGGTAGGCATATATAATTGATATGATATAATAAGTAAATGAAGCACAATATGCAAATAAGGCAATTACATATTCCATTTTTCAATGGAATACTTGAATACATTTTTGATGGAATGTCGATCCTCTGCAACTGCCAAGTATTTTCTTGAACTGTCGTCTCTTTCCTATATTATTCTAACACTTAATGAAAAACAAAACATGCGCCTCATGGTTTGTCCATTATCCAGAAAGATAGAGCTGTATTCAGTCCTTTGTTTAGCTTTATTGTAAAAATATGGGTGTTTTTTTTTTCATATGTCAAAGCATCGGCTGTGACGCAAACCTACAACTGTCTGCAACCAACATCTTGCTTACAAGGCGACTGCGATGGCCTCTCGGCTAAGAACGCTTGACAATACTTTTGGATCTATTTGAACGAGATTCTTAATAATAAATAAAGATGCAGGTACAATTAGTAGATACAATTGCTTCAGAGGTACCTTGTCTTTAATATTGCTCAACAAATTATTAAGAGAAGATGGGAATTATAAAGCTAATTCTGTTCCTGCTAAAGCAAAGGTTCCTAAGATTGTTTGCAATAAATGGAATGTAAGGAGGTTAAGCTATGTTTTAAGCATGTTATTAATGTTATTGTCTTTATTTACAATGATCCATCAAGTGTCAGAACTGGTAGTATAACTAATGAATTTCAAATGAAGGCAATGCCTGCAGGCCCTTGCAATAAAGGGGTCAAAAATTTGTGAATTTATAGCAAAAAAATTAATGTATATTCACATGAAAACAAGTATTAACTATATATCTATCTCATAAAGTGTCGTTGTTATATCACATAAACACCTGTAAATTATTTAAAAAAAACAGTTGTTAGATAATTAATCCAAGTGATTTTTTTAATTAAAAGAGATTTTGCAGGAAAAAATAATGATTAAGACTTTCTCAGACTTGTTAATTGCTAAATACAATTGTTTGGAAAGGGCATTATTTATTTGTCTATTTAAAAGAAGGCTATGAATATGAGGGCGCTGGGCCTCGAAAGTGCTTAACCACATAATTAAAAATACATAAAAAAATATTTCTTTATTTGTCTTCAGCTTTGTATGCTCATCCATGTTAGCCCATTTTATATATTTTACACTTAAGAACAATTAGCCACAAAGTTTAAAGTGTTTGCTCATTGTAATATATAACGTTTTATTTTTATATATCTTTTAACTGGAGCTTGTGTTGAAGGTATTTTAGTAAATTAAAACTAATAAAATATTATTAAAAATTCAATTGGTCAAAACAGGCTTAATTAAAGACCTTACAATGTTAGCTATTGAGCAGAAGGGAGCATCTAAAATCTACATAAAAAAATTAGTGATTTTAAAAATGCAAAAGTTAGAAAGAAATATTTTTTAAAGTGAGTACCTTTATTAAATTATCTAATATGATATTTGTAATATAAAACAAATATGTAAAAATTTGCGAATGCATGAAAAATCAAAATAAATTTTAAAATGGGCCTTTTTTGAATTTCTGCCTCCTGGCCCAATTTTTCTACCTATGCCACTGGTTCGAATAATACACTCTATAATAGATGGAAGAAAAAGAAAGTATAAAGAGGTTTAGGCAACTGCAAATAATCCACATGCTGTCAATAAAAAGAATTCATATGTACAATTGTCCATCATGTGCCTCATTTACATATTATATCATATCAATTATATAAGACTAAACTGTACTGCGTTACTTCATTCATCAATATGATTCTGGCAGTCTATAGCCAAAAGCTGGATCATTGAAATTAAGTAGTTTATGTTTATAAATTTAAATTTGTTCATCTAAACGCAACGTCAATGAGTGCTTTAGAATTACATATGTTCATGAAAAGAGTTAATTAATGTGTTGAAATTCACTAATAAAATAACAAATTAAACTTACGAATATTTAAAGTAAAATATCAAGTTTACCTCATTATTTCAAAGGATGAAAAAATGAATTGCAAATTACGAGTTCATATTTGATTTGTTTATAATAATTTCCAAAATTATCTTGAACAGGATTAGAAAACTTTAAACATCTACCAACATATAAAATCATGACAATAAATTATATATATACATACATTGTAATGCAATTTATGCCCCAAATATTAGCAAGTGCTGAATGCCTAACACTTAGCATAACCATTCAGAATAGTAATAAAATCACTAAGCAAAATACCTGTCAATGAATAGCATCTGCTACTGTACTATTACATTATTTTATTACTAAAATTATACTACTATAACTAAATAATATGGTATCTGTGCATAAACTTAACATGAGAGTGATGATGATAATGAAAGCACAAAGCTTTTATTTAAACAATAATCGGTACTATTCTCATTAGTGTGTTGATACCGCTGGATGGTGTTGTTTCTATGCAAAAGCACATATCGTTACTGGATCCACCAAGTGCTATGTGGAATAATAATAATAATCGTACAAATTCATTTATTTTTCTTAATAAATTACTGTAATTATTTTTACAATCAAAACAATTTATTATCAAAATATATTGCATAAAAATAGAATAAATAAATTATATATAAAATAATTAGATTAATATATCTACAATATTCTTTCATTATACTGTCTTTTATAAAAAGTATTGTCTAAGAAAAGATTGTGGGTAGAAGCACTGAGGTGTAATGGAAAATGATGACGATGCAAATATATAAATCAATAAAGAAGGTAGTTGGTAGTAAAATTCGAATATGTTGTAAGTATTTTAAGATTTACTAAATGAACAATGATTACTCCATGTACTACAAACCCCAATATTTCTCATACTTATAATAATCCATTATAATGTTATAATACTTTTAATCTTTATTTAGGACACATTTATTAGTACTGATTTAGTATATGCTCATGACCATTTTGAATTCTAAGAAATTGCCCAAAATTTCCCCTGACACATCCAAGCAATAAATGGCATCCATTAACAGCACATGGTCACAATATTATCATTCATATCAAAATAGTAACTTTCATCAATTATTAAAAAAAAACAAAAAAACAAATTTTATAATTTCAATCAAGAATTAAAAAATAAAAATGAAAATTTTACAATTTTCATTGACAATCAAAAAATAAAAAATGCAATTTTCATAGTTATCCTTAATCTAATAACGTGACTAAAATATAGTCACAATCGCAATTTTCATCAATAATAAAAAAAATAAAATGTAAATTTAGCAATTTTCATTATGATTAAGCAATCTATTTTAACTTCTCTGTACTTAAAATAACACATTCTTTATGAAAAAATAAAAATGAAATTTTCATACAATGATCTAATCAAAAATTTCTATTTTTAAACAAATATACGTTTGCTAGTTTATACAATCTACTTTTGCTGTTCTGCGCTCATAACCATTTATTACAAAATGCCAATCTACGTGCATATTTTAAAAAAATTGAGATTTTCGCAAATATTTTAAAGTTATATGTAGTTTAAAAATCTTTTTTTTTATTTACTTTATCTTTAAACAATCTACTTTTGCTGCTCTCAACTATAAATTTCAACAAGTTAAAAGAAAGAAAAAACGAGTCAAGAAAAATTAATGATTGGAATTAATGCTTTCTACTTAAAATAACATAGCGACTTTAAAATATTTATGAAAAAATATAACGTTTTCAAGAGTCCATAATGTTAATTAATTATTACCATCGTTAATTTCTTTTGACATTTTTTTTTCTTTTAACTTTTTGGTATTCTTATAAATTCATAGTTATACAAATTTTTTGATTTAAATTTAGATTTATCAACGAAAAATATTGATTTCTAGAGCTTGTATGGATCTCAAGTGATCAAGAGTAGATCTCATGACCACCACAGAAAACTAAATGTGAGCTTTAGCTACATGAAATTAATCAAGCATTCAACATCAAACTTTCTGGTAAGAAAAAAACCGAAATCCTATTAATTATAACAATAATATGTTTTATTTCATAGGGTTATATTTATGTTTATACATTTATCATTTTTATATTAGTTTAAAAATCGAAATTTTTGTTTAGATCATTGTATGAAAATTGCATTTTTATTTTCTAATTATTGATGTGTTATCTTAAGTAGAGAACAGTTAAAATAGATTGTTTAATCTAGATAAAAATTGCAAAATTTACATTTTAATTTTTTAATTATTGATGTAAATTGATTTTGACTATATTTTAGTAATGTGATTAAATCAAGTATAACTGTAGAAATTTAAATTTTTATTTTTGACTCTCGATGAAAATTGTGAAATTAACATTTTATTTTTTTAATTACCGATGAAAATTGCATTTTTATTTTTTAATTCTAGATGAAAATTGTTAAATTTGTATTTTAATTTATTAATAATTGATGTAAATTATGATTTGAAAACAAATGTCAGTATAGTAACCAAATGTTGGAAAATGATGTTATTTATTGCTTGGAAGTGTTAGTCGGGGTTTTGGACAGTTTACAGAATTCAAAATGGCCATGAGCGCATAATAAATCATTAACAATATATCATTTAATAAATAAGTATAATGTCCACATGGACCATCTATAAAATATTAAGTTCTCAAACAAAAGATTTTATTCAAGCTGCAGCCATGTAATAAGATAATATATTAAACTCAGTATTAATATAATAAATGTGGTTTAAATATATAATCAGAATATCATTTATTCTTTTCCATAAACATGTATATACTAAGATACCATAAAAAATACAAAAATAAAATATGAGGTATATACAACAAAATTATCTCATATTCCATAGAACAACTCAGAAAAAAGGATTATCTAAAAGCTATATGATATTAAAAAAAAAAAAACTTATCTTTTGAATCGTATATTCACTACCACACTAGTTTGAATGAAGAAAACATATTACTTGTCTTTTTTACGGTGAAGAAAATGTTAATTAATGTTAAATGCTTATTAAGATTTTATATAGTACATGCATATATTATACGTATATAATAAAAACAAACCAGACATATAATAATTATCACACGCAAATGTTTATGAATACTTTTAATCTATGTCAATACATATATTTTTCTCAAAAACATTTATTAAACTAATTAATAAGGGTGATATATTACAAATATGGATAATGAACAATTACAATATTAGATGAGTTATGGAACTAACATTATTGAGTTAAACAGGGATAGGTATTTAGTGGTTAAGTTCTTTGTTAACTTTATTTTTACTCTTTCTTTCTCACAGATTTCATTTTAATATATTCCTCAAGATCAACACAATAATTATATTAAATTTGTGAGATTGGCCTTATAAAAAATATCACTACATTTTTATTATCAATTTTAAAGAAATCGTATCCTAGTTGACCTGAGGTAAAAAACAAAACAATATTATTAGTTTCATAAATCCATTCATGGAAAGTATTTTTGTTAAAATATTGGCAATGTTGTTTATAAAAAATTTCCTTAAAATCATCCCTTAAGAGAGGGTAATTAATTAAGCTGCAATTCCTTAGGTTATTAAATTTCCTTTTTATTTCAAAATAAAGAAACGAGGAATACTGCATCATTTTTATATTTCCTGGAGTTTTCCGAGTTCTTTTCCAAAAACAAGCAAACATAGCTATTATATTACATCAACAATTTTGCAGATAAGTTTGAATAAACAAATAACAATTTTGCAGATAAGTTTGAACAATGATTTTGAAAAAAAAAAATACAATAAATTCAAGTTCAATTAAGACATAGTGAGCTAATCATTCTGTAGTTTTAAAAGACTGAAATCCCTTATTATAAATTCAAATAAGTCCATGGGCTTTTTTCTAATTTCATTGGTAACATTTCTTATTTAATTTTTTATGAGATCCAGATATTGAATAATAATTTAAATTATAGTCAAAATGATCATATCTGCTCTTGGGTGGTGAAAATTCAATCATGTCCTCTCAACTGGCCATTGGATTCAAAACGTGTAATAAAGAATTAAAACGACAAAATTTTGTTTATTACGTCAAGGGAGAGAACAAGAAAAGAAGAAAAAAAACATTGTGATTAGTCGACACCTGTTCATATAAAGCTGAGCACGGGATGAAAAAGTGGCACGAATTCATACTCCGTTTCACTCAATTGTGGTTAGTAAGCAAAAATTGTACTAGGTTGGCTGGATAAGAGTTTTTTTTCCAGATGATGTCCTCTACCTGGTTTTTATGCACAATCAATCATTTTATTCCATGTCAAAGTGCACGTTCTTACTCTTACTCACAGATTTCATAGTAATAAATTGCTTACAACTATTATATTTAAAATTTTTGAGATTCCCGTTATAGCAGATATCAAAACATTTTGTTAACCATTTTAAAGAATTGGTTTCGAGTTGAAATGAAGCAAAAACAATATTATTAATCTCTCAAATCTATTCATGGTATGATGTTTTTGTTTTTTTTTAGATACTGACAATGTTGTTTACAACAAATTGATTCCTTAAGTGATTACATTTACCGTTTAAAATTAAATTGAAAGAGTGACATATAATGCTTTTTTTTAAACTTCTTGCAGTTTGCTGGTTTCTTTTCCAAAAATCAGCAAACTCAGCTATTATATTACATAAACAATTTTTCACCTGAGTTCCAATAATGATTTTAATTCACTAAATATCAGCCTTTTACAGCTACTATGCATGCGCTTTTAATATGTGTTAAATAATAAATGAATACTTTTCATTGCCCATACAAGATATAGCATTTAAGAAAGAATAATAAAGAAAATTGTTAAATACAATACAGTCCATCCAATTAAACGTAACAGGTTGATTATTATGTAGTAAAAGTTTGAAGTCCTTGATTATAAATTTTAAATAATTTTATCGTTTTTGTACAAAATTTCAATTGGTAAAATTTCTTTTTTTTTAATTTTTTATCAGCACCAGATATTAAATAATAACATAAATTATTATTGTCAAGTCATGTCAGTGAGGATGATGATGATCAAGAGAACAGTATTGGCCCTTTCGAAGGTGAACATTCAATGATGCTCTTTGTCCCTGCTTTATAGCTTTAAAATGGCTTCATAATAAATTAAAATGACAAAATTAAAAATTAAGTTTTCTTCTTTTAAGTAAAAACAAGGAAAAAGAAGCTCTGTATTTCTGACAACTCTTGTTTATATAGAGCTGAACACTTGAAGGAAAAGTGACAGGATTCCAAACTCTTTTTATACTCAATTGGACTTGGTATATGAAACTTTACTAGGTTTCCATGGCAATGGCCTTTTTTTCCAGATTATGTCCTCTTAGTTGTCTTATACATGGTAAATCACCCATACATATTATACAATTTATAAATTTATTTAAACGCACATTAATTACATAAGTAATATTTACTAAGGTTGTAACCACAAGAATATGCATTTAAAATCCCCTCTGTTTTTCCAAAGCATAAGCTTGTGGTTAAGATCTGTAGATGTCCCTACTATCGTATTTTTACACGCATATTCTTTAGGTTACAGCCTTAGTAAATATTACTTATTATATAATTTATCTAAAATAATTCTTTCAAATAAAATTATTATCACAACAAATATATTCTTAGTTATATTTGTTTTTACATTGAATTTTACATTATTATTAATTTTATTAAAATTAACAGAATTAAAATTTCTAAATTAGCTGTACTAATTAATATATATATATATATTGTAACGATATATAAATATGTCGTTACATTAATTTAAAAGAAAAACAAAGTTCGCAAATAAAAATAAATATATTAAAAATCTATAAAAAAACTAAACGCTAAAATTAAAATGTTGTTAAATATATATATATATTCGCACAGATGCTAAACTTTAAAAAAAAAAATTTTTTTTTATAAATAAAAAAAAAGTATTTGAACGTATTTTTTTTTTTTTGATAAAAAAATACAAGAGTTAAATATTAAAATATTTAATATAAGTTAAAATAAAAACAGGTATTAATTAATTCCTGTAATCTATAAATGGAAATGATTGTTTATTATTTGAAAAACAAGCTAGCCCTCAAGGCTCTTATGTAATTAAAGGGTCAGATGGAAATTAGATAAGAGAAATTAGCTTGACCAATGGAAGCACCAAGCCTTGGCTCGGACCCTAACGAAAGTGATGGATTGGTGACGTTTTGTTGTTTGAATCCGTGTGGATAATATAAAAAGGAGAAATATTGAGTATTGGGCAGTTCCAGCTGTTGGTTTTTTGAGAGTGGTGATAGAGACGCACATATCACACACTCTCTCTCTATTTTAAAAAATGAACTGATTGTGATACCGAAATGAACCAGCTAATGCTACCTCCGGAACATCTGACCGGGTTTCAAACAAGGACTCCGTGGAAAAACAAGAACCTGGACTCTTCTTCCATAAGCTATTAACAATGAACTTAAAAAAATTTTAAATAATTAAGAACTTTCGTGCAAGCAATTTAAATGTTAAAATGGAATTTCTATCTGATCTTTAAGTTTAAAATCAATTGATGTTTAATTTTATATGTTTGTTATTGATAAAAAATCATTTCCATTCATTTTAATTGTATAAATTATTTATTGTTTAAATTTTAAATGCATAAAATTTAAAGTTGGGTATAGACATTGCATAGATTCGTTAGCGGTTGATGATGTTGAGATTTTCACAGTCGATTAGAATGTATAGGTCAACGATGTTAATGCAGGCACCTTATGGTGAGTGCCATGGGTTTTGTGTATTCCCTTTTTTGCAATTGACGTTATCGATGATTTTGTATTTTGATCGATTGTGTTTAATTTGGATGTTTTTGACCGTGGAATCTGTGCAGCCGATCTATACTTAACATTTTAAAACAAATTGTATAAAAGTTATCTGTGCGAACATATCTAAATGATAAATTTAAGTCGGGCGTGAACGGCTATATAGTTTTGTAAGGTTATATTAAGGGAGGGTAATCTTAGGTTATTTGTTTCGTGGTTGAATTGGCTCAATGGTTTCGATATATTTGTGTAGGTAGTAAATGTAGCAGGAGATCCGCCACGTGCAGGATTACATATATACGCCGCACACCCTCTGTTGCCTATGGAATTGGATAGTAAGACGCAAGACGCAATCCATTCCTATGGAGTTTTATGTTTATTGTTCTACTCGCCATCAGAAGTAGCATTCCTGGTGGTGGAGAGCAACAATGTCTTCTCACTATACTGTTCAGATGTGCATTCCTGACAGTATAGTCTATTTAGTGCCGTTGTATTTTCATGCTACATTGAATACATAAATGTATCGGATGATTGGCGTCAGTTTGACTTTGAACTTTTAGCCTAGGGTTAAATAAGGGAAGAATATTGTCTTTTCAAATGCAGATCTATGTAGCCTATTCATACCCGACCCTCTAAATAAAATATTAAACATTATAGCAAGCTATTTTAAATGTAAAATTAAAAATTAAGATAAAAATCTAAATGTTAAACTTATTCCTCGAGTTTAGAATGATTTTATATGTGCGTAAATAAATATTTTTCTGTGTTAATTTCTGGCAGTGGCTTTTATTATTTTTTTATATTTATATATAAAATTATATATTTTATTATCTCTGCGTCTCCACTGAGCTAGTGACCATGGGTTAACGATCTAAATATGTAAATAAGTGGAATACTAACAGCGCGTATCTGCCTACTTTATAAATTTTTCTAGGCTCAAATGCCTAGATGGCGCCCTTGGTAGTGCGGTGCGGTGCGATGCGATCTCCCACTTCGTTTGGATCATTATAATTGGCATCCCAAGTGTGGCCTTACCTCAGAGATTGACCCTGAGAAGGGGAATTGATGATGATGAAATTTTCTATCTTTAAGAAACCACTAGTATTTTTGAAAATAAATCATGCCCGCAATATTTTTTCTCAAATTAGTATAAATATATTTGTTGTATTGACGTGGAGTTACAGTTGAAGTTTTGTTTAAAAAGTGCTGCCAGTAAAAAAAAATTGCGCATATGTAGAGATAAATTCGAGGAATAAAAAGTAATAAATAAAACGTAGTAATAAATCTAAATCATAAATTTTTTTTTAAAAAAGTCTTGTTAAACTAAAATCTAATAGTTCAACTTGCCTAAGTAATAGTAAAAGATAGGAGAAATGAAACTTGGAAGGGAGGGGGCAGAAATTTAGCTGGTAATAAGGAATCAACAGTCAACATTTTTTTTATCATTATATTTGTATGTAATTACTGTTTTGTCTTTTAAAAAAAAGTTTTGTCCTTTTAAAATTTTCATATATACTGTAATCAATTTGTGTAACGTAATTAATTACTAACACTAAGTAAAGCCTTTTTTTTTTTTAATGTTTTTGTTTTTTGAGGAAGTTTACTGATATGTAACGATATATAAATATGTCGTTACATTAATTTAAAAGAAAAACAAAGTTCGCAAATAAAAATAAATATATTAAAAATCTATAAAAAAAACTAAACGCTAAAATTAAAATGTTGTTAAATATATATATTCGCACAGATGCTAAACTTTAAAAATATTTTTTTTTTTTATAAATAAAAAAAAGTATTTGAACGTATTTTTTTTTTTTGATAAAAAAATACAAGAGTTAAATATTAAAATATTTAATATAAGTTAAAATAAAAACAGGTATTAATTAATTCCTGTAATCTATAAATGGAAATGATTGTTTATTATTTGAAAAACAAGCTAGCCCTCAAGGCTCTTATGTAATTAAAGGGTCAGATGGAAATTAGATAAGAGAAATTAGCTTGACCAATGGAAGCACCAAGCCTTGGCTCGGACCCTAACGAAAGTGATGGATTGGTGACGTTTTGTTGTTTGAATCCGTGTGGATAATATAAAAAGGAGAAATATTGAGTATTGGGCAGTTCCAGCTGTTGGTTTTTTGAGAGTGGTGATAGAGACGCACATATCACACACTCTCTCTATTTTAAAAAATGAACTGATTGTGATACCGAAATGAACCAGCTAATGCTACCTCCGGAACATCTGACCGGGTTTCAAACAAGGACTCCGTGGAAAAACAAGAACCTGGACTCTTCTTCCGTAAGCTATTAACAATGAACTTAAAAAATTTTTAAATAATTAAGAACTTTCGTGCAAGCAATTTAAATGTTAAAATGGAATTTCTATCTGATCTTTAAGTTTAAAATCAATTGATGTTTAATTTTATATGTTTGTTATTGATAAAAAATCATTTCCATTCATTTTAATTGTATAAATTATTTATTGTTTAAATTTTAAATGCATAAAATTTAAAGTTGGGTATAGACATTGCATAGATTCGTTAGCGGTTGATGATGTTGAGATTTTCACAGTCGATTAGAATGTATAGGTCAACGATGTTAATGCAGGCACCTTATGGTGAGTGCCATGGGTTTTGTGTATTCCCTTTTTGCAATTGACGTTATCGATGATTTTGTATTTTGATCGATTGTGTTTAATTTGGATGTTTTTGACCGTGGAATCTGTGCAGCCGATCTATACTTAACATTTTAAAACAAATTGTATAAAAGTTATCTGTGCGAACATATCTAAATGATAAATTTAAGTCGGGCGTGAACGGCTATATAGTTTTGTAAGGTTATATTAAGGGAGGGTAATCTTAGGTTATTTGTTTCGTGGTTGAATTGGCTCAATGGTTTCGATATATTTGTGTAGGTAGTAAATGTAGCAGGAGATCCGCCACGTGCAGGATTACATATATACGCCGCACACCCTCTGTTGCCTATGGAATTGGATAGTAAGACGCAAAATCCATTCCTATGGAGTTTTATGTTTATTGTTCTACTCGCCATCAGAAGTAGCATTCCTGGTGGTGGAGAGCAACAATGTCTTCTCACTATACTGTTCAGATGTGCATTCCTGACAGTATAGTCTATTTAGTGCCGTTGTATTTTCATGCTACATTGAATACATAAATGTATCGGATGATTGGCGTCAGTTTGACTTTGAACTTTTAGCCTAGGGTTAAATAAGGGAAGAATATTGTCTTTTCAAATACAGATCTATGTAGCCTATTCATACCCGACCCTCTAAATAAAATATTAAACATTATAGCAAGCTATTTTAAATGTAAAATTAAAAATTAAGATAAAAATCTAAATGTTAAACTTATTCCTCGAATTTAGAATGATTTTATATGTGCGTAAATAAATATTTTTCTGTGTTAATTTCTGGCAGTGGCTTTTATTATTTTTTTATATTTATATCTAAGGTTATATATTTTATTATCTCTGCGTCTCCACTGAGCTAGTGACAATGGGCTAACGATCTAAATATGTAAATAAAGTGGAATCCTAACAGCGCGTATCTGCCTACTTTATAAATTTTTCTAGGCTCAAATGCCTAGATGGCGCCCTTGGTAGTGCGGTGCGGTGCGATGCGATCTCCCACTTCGTTTGGATCGTTATAATTTACGTTAAGTTACATTCTCCGAATTGTTACAACTGGCGAACCAACTCGGGCCGATCTTTAATAAACCATGTATACCCTGACCAAATTCTTCTCAAAATGAAACATTTTTATCTGTTTACATAAAGTCGTATACTTTAGATCTTATAAAAGCTCTGCCAGTAAAAGAAATAGCACATATATTAAACACGAGAAAGTATAAATAATTTTAAACTGTATTTCGTTAAAAAGAAAGTCAAAAGGTTGCGATTGATATGTTTTTTTTTGTTGATATATATTATGCTTTAACGTGTATAGGCGCGCATACCCATGTAAGTTTATGATTGAAATGTGGTACCTCACGATGAGTACCATTGGGAATTTACTTCAGTGTAATCCTATTTAAGCATTTTAATCAGTCATAAATAGGTTGGTGGTATTTATAATTGTGCTGCAAATATACACGTATAAATCCATTATCTTTCAAAATATATTTACTTCAATGCAACCTTCTTAAATAAATAATTTATAAAATAACTTGCTTGTCATGCCGTATGTAAAAATAAAATGTATAAAATAAAATAGAACTCTTGTGGGGAGGGGTGTAAACGTAAATGATCCTTAGGTAAGCGATAGTAAACATTTTCTTTTTCTTTTTGTATATAGTCTTTTTGTAAAAATATTAACCGGATGTTTTGTAAATTTTGTTAATCGTGTACCGTAATTACTAACCCTAAGTAAATTTTTTTTTTGATCATTTTTTAAGCAACTTTACTGATATGTAACGAGCACAGACGTTCGTTACATTGGTTTTTTTTTATATTTAAACATGAAAGTAAATTAAAAAGTTCGCATTTAAAAATTTTCTTTAAGAATTAAAAATTGAAATTAAATATCATCTTAAACTCGTATATATTAAATCGCACAGATAAAAAAAAATTATTAAAATAAAACTGTATTAAAAATAGAAAAGGTATTTTAAAAACAAAAACTTAAAAAGATTTAGAGATAAAAATATATCTTTGATTTGGAAAACAGGTTAATTAATCAGAAATGGAAATGATTGTTAATTAGTTAAATGTAAACCAGCCTTGGGCATTTAAATGTAAAAACACCGGTCAGATAGGAAAAACAATAGAAACTTTTAGCAAATGAAATAAATCCATTGGGAAATCGGACCTCAACGAAAAGGATCATCACATCGATGACGTAATGTTAAGTCAATCTTTCAAAGTAATATAAAAGGACAAGTTTGGAAATTATTAGTTAGTGAGTTATTATGATTATTACGATGTGACAGATAGATGTTAGTGCGGAGGTGCGGGAGAAGAGATTGAAGGACGCACGTTCAATCCCTTCAGTTGTTATAAAATGGAAAAATGAAACATCGCTTTTCTTATATTCAGAGGACCACAGGATCATCGGGAAATTTAACGCTGGATTTCAAATGGCAGGCAATTGTAAAAGATGAACATTTCTAAAACCGTAAGAACTTTCTAAGATAGATATAACGAACAATATTAATTTGAAAACACTAAGAACTTTAAATTTTAAACTTACCTAGTATTTAATTGTTACAAATAGAATCCTATCTGACCAAACTAAATTCTTTATTAATAGTGTTACTTGATGTATTTTTTTTCCTTATTTATGTAAAATCATTTCCATTTATTTATTTTTTATTCTTTTAAGTTTTTATCATGATTTTTTTTTTTTTTGTTTTTCGTTAAATTAATTATATAAATGTTAAACTTAAGTCGGGCGTGAATGGCTGTATAGATTTGTAAAGTTATATTAGGGGAGGGTAATCTTAGGTTATTTGTTTCGTGGTTAAATTGGGTCAATGGATTGGATATATTGGTGTGATTAGTAGATGTAATATTGATTCGCTACGGGCAGAATCGCTTCATACGCCGCACACTTCCGTTTGCCTATGGAAGGAATTATAAGTCGGATACCGCAGTTCTTTTCTATGGAGTTTTTTTGTTTTATTGCTCTTCTTTGCAGATAGATGTAATATTCCTATCTCATAAGAGGCAATTTCTTCTCTTAACCTTTTGTGCTGCCGTATTTTATTACATTGAATACATCGATATATCAGATGAATTGATGCCAGTTTGACTACGAATTTTAGCCTAAGGTTAAATAGGGATAGAATGTTTATTTTCAAAAGCAAATTTATGTGGTCTATTCATACTCGACCCTAAATAAAAATGCAGTAAATTTAAGTTGTTTATAGACGCTTGCATGGATTGGTTATCGGTTAAGTATGTTTTGGGTTTTCATATTTGATCAAAATATATAGACATTCGATAAATAATGATACCTTATGGTGAGTATCTAAAATGTATTTATTCGGATGTCTTTTAAGTTATTGGTGACAATGCAAGTATCTTATGGTGAATACTATTGGGTTATGTATAAATTTCCCTCCGCAATTGTCAGTAGTCAATAATTTTGTATTTTGATCGTTTATGTTTCTTTTGAAATGTTTTTAACCGTGTAATCTATGTAACCGATCTATAGCAACATCTTAAAACAAGCTTTTATAATCCCATCTGTGCGAACTTAATTAAAATGTAAAATTAGAATATAATAGTAATTAAATGTAAATTAAAGTCAAAAATCAAAGTTAAAAATAATGTTAAATGTTAAAATGTAAAACTAATACTAAAATAATTTTAAATCTTATATATATGTGCATAAATAAATAATTGTATGTTAATTACTGGCAGTGGCTTATTTTATTTATTTTTTAATATTGAAATATAATTAGATAAGATATTATATTATTTAATCTCTGCTATTCCACTGAGCTAGTGACATGGGCTAACGACCGGAATCAAAATAAAAAAATTTTTTTTTTTTTTACTTACGTATCTGCCTACTTTATAAATTTTTCTAGGTTCAAATGCCTAGATGGCGCCCTGTAGTGCAGTTTACGTTAAGTCGCTTTCTCTGGATCGTTACAATATATATATGCTTATTTGTTATTTCTATGACTTTCCTTAGATATATTCTTACTCACTAAAAACCAATTTAATATCACAATTTGTGAAGGTGAAAGTTTGTCTATGTGTATTTTAAACTGTGTACAATTCACTAAATTATTGCTGTTACTAATGATTTATTTATTTTATTATGAGGTATTCAGTCATAAATTATATATCTATATCATATGGGCTAGATAATATAATTTATTTAATGAATGTTTTAATTGATTATTTTATTAGGTCTTAACTATAACCAACATTTTGGTAGCCCTTAGCATAATTAGAGTAAAAATAAAATTAAAAAGAAAATTATGTTCTTAATAAAAATAATTTTTAAACTTGGATTATTATAATATTATGGAATTAATAGGATAACTATCACATTTACCTCTTTCATCTAAAATTATTTTATATTGACTTACAATTCTTATATTTATGATATCTCTATATAATTTAAAACCTTATCGTATTTACAATTACTTATGTGATGTTTCAACAACAAAATAACAAAGAAATAGTTATATCCAGTTAGAATCGATATCATAAAATGTAATATTTTTATATCTTAATTGTTTTAACAAATTTGATATATAGTACTATTTAATTAATATTATCAGCCTAGTTAAAATTTGCTTTAAATTTATGAATAATAAGTCCATAAGTTACTTGGATCATAGTTGACTTGCAGATCATCAGGAACCTCACGTATAAATGCATTTTAACGATCTGCTTTTTAATTTGGAATGACCCCTCATACAAATAACACTTTTTTTTTTAAATTTATGTTTTTTTTTAAGTTACTAACATGAGATGTTCACATTAATATTAAATTATTTATTCCATATCGATGAGGCTGTTGATTTGCCTGAGAGGTTCATTTCTGATCTATTTTATTTATATTCACGAATGCTTTAACTTAACCATGCTCAATAATCACTTACTCTGTGATTATGGGCGTAAATTGGATGAAATCGTGTGGACTCATTTTGAATAACATTAAGATAATTGATATTTTATTTTTTTACGCAATGATGGTGATGTCCATTCAAATATACTCAAAACAACCAATTCAACTTTTTCATGATCCTCTTGTATGATTACACTGTCGATTGTAAATAGATACCAAAACGTTTTTAATTTTCTGAATTTCACTCAACATTTACAAGCTTTGATAAGAGGGAAGTGTGACTGTTTTCTTCTCCATTGTGGAGTAATTTAACTCTGCACCTTTTAACAATCAACTTAGAAAGTATAACACATGTGGCCGTTGATGTCCACTAATCTGAAATAAAAATGTCATGATGCCCAAAACCACTTCTATCAGTTTTTAAGTAAAAATGTTTTATTGAAATTATGATACGCTAAAATAATTTACACATTAGGTTACCCACTAAAGAGAATTGTCAAATGCAATGAATTGATGAAACCACTTTTAGCTTCAGTTTTTTTTTTTTTTGCTATGACACACATTTAAAAGACATCATATATAACTAAAATGAATTTGAATTATTTAAAAAAAGGCAGGAGTCTATAGAAGTCTATGGCTAACATTTTATTCGGGTGATTAATTATAATAGGTTGCAATATCCCTGCATATTTTGTTTGTGTATTTATATTTTAGATATATCTCATAGTATATCAAAAATCGACCATAGTGGATTACGTAGATAGTCAGTAGAACACGTTTTATTGCATACTCTATTTATGCTGTTCAAAATGAACCTATAGACAATGTACATAAAAATTAACCTCTTCCATATGTAGAAGGGGATTATTATTCTCCAAAATTGATTGTCGTTATTGTTAGTTGTATATGTTAGTAAATTTTAAGTTATTTTGTATCTGGATAAGGATCTTTTTCTACTGGTTTATCTATAGTTAAATTAATTGTATTATTTAATAAGTTTTCCACATTGGGAAGCATATGCTAAATTTGTGTAGGATGTCTGATTAGGATGTCACCCCATATTATCTGAACACGAGTAGTATTGGACCTTATAATAAAATTGTTGAAGGAATAAATTCCACCTAATATAATGTTCATTGTTTATGTAGCCCATATTTAAAAATTCCAAACTCTTGTTATCAGTAACAACTATCATTTGGGATGTAAACGGACACACAACTGTGACTGTTTTCTTCTCCATTGTGGAGTAATTTAACTCTGCACCTTTTAACAATCAACTTAGAAAGTATAACACATGTGGCCGTTGATGTCCACTAATCTGAAATAAAAATTTCATGATGCCCAAAACCACTTCTATCAGTTTTTTAAGTAAGAGGTTTTATTGAGATTATGATACGCTAAAATAATTTGATCTAAAAATTTGAATTCTATTGTACTAAGTTCAGTTAAATGTTCATCTGTTCACTTTCATGGCTCATACTTTTTTAACTATTGACACTAATTAAGAGTGTCGTAAGCAGTTTTTTTTACTAAAATCAGTGGTAAAAGTTATCACAATTGTTTTTATATTTGCAGGTAAGGTAAAATTCTTTATAGAAAAAGCATTTATTAGGATGGAGTTCAATTACTCTCATTTTTATAATATGACCTAAAATATGATTTCACGTGCTGCTATAGTATTTTTATTAAGATTAATTTTAATATTGTTACTTTCACATTCTTAAAAATACACAGAGATTGTTCTAGATGTTCATCGATATTTTTGATCCAACATTAATATCATCGGCACTTATCCTACAAAATTTTATTTAAGCATCATATTATCCCAGTCCCACTATTTATCAATTCTAATGTCATTCCTTCGAATATATGATTATCTCTCATTCCGAAAGGCTGTATATTTCTGATCATCCTGGGTGGGAACAATTTTTCAGTAGCTAGCAATCAAATCAAAAGTGGTGAAAATAATTTTGTTCTTAAATTGTATTAAAAGTTCATGGTTAGTAGAAGGAATATCACGTTCATGTATAATAACTTGATTAAGGAAATGGTCATCTAAGCATAGCCTTATTGATCGATTTTTTCTTACGGACGATCTCTAATGGATTTATATAAGCAAAAGCACATTTTTCTAATTCTTTATTGAAACATTTTCTTGATATGGTGGTGAACCTCCACTTCATATTCATAAAGAGTAGGGTAATACTTACATTGGAACGGTTGAATATATATTTAATTATATACAATGAATGGATCACTCTATTATATCTGGTTTATCGGTAAATACGTGCATATGTTTACAGATTAAATGATAAAATTGTTCTTTTTGTTAAAAACTCAAAATATTTTAATTCTTTTAACTTTAATATTTATTTCATTTGGAATTACTTCCATACATATTACATCAATACAAAATGAATATTTACCTGATTAAAATTCCATTGAATTTGTTGACAATCAATTATCTGGTCTTTACAATATAGAATACAATTGTACTTCTTTATAAAATCTAAACCAATGATTATTTTATGAATTAATACAAGCATAATTAAAACTATATGCTCAAAGTGACTATGTTTGAGTAACATATTTATTCAGGTTTGCCTTGTGGCTAATTCATATTTTTGCCAATAACCAGCATAATCTTTGATTGTTTCAATGCAAAGGTAGGCAATATAACGATTATGTTAAATATTTTATTCAATATTTTTTGGAGATGATGGAAACTTGGCTTTTGGTATCCAATAGGCTTTTTTATAATTCTTTCAACTATTACTTCTATTTTGGGACAGTTATATATAGTTAATATACGGTCTAAGGACTCAGGTTCAAAATCATCTAATTCAAAACTTAAAGAGATTAACTTAAAAATGATTTAGTTCCTCCTCCAGTTAGTTATAGGCCCCACAGTGAAAAACATTTCAGTGATGTCCTATCTAATTTAACGCATATGCCTGAGTCAGGTTCCTAAAACATTTGACAGGATTATCCTGTGAATTTTCTACAGTATAACCCATTATAATAGTAAAATCTGTATTTATCATTTGAACATTATCAGTTCTATTTGCCGTGTGAATCTGTATTTGGGGCTTCCTTTTACGGTATTTCCTGTAATTCTTTTCAAGATTTGCTTTCTCTCTGTATCTTTCCTAGAAACCTAACATACTAATAATGGACGCAGCGTAGTGAGGATTTTCCTGCTTTAGTCTATAATACCCATCATTAATATGCTCACACATCTCCTGTATTTGTGATGCTTCCTCAATAATATGCCTATCAGCAGCAATTAAAATGTGGAGTATATGTTTTAGTACATTTTAATCTATACGTTTAACTATTTGTTTTTCTGATAATGAGTAAGCTGTTAATATTTTTAGCTTGTTTTTCAGAGAAATTATATGTAAACGTCCTTGCTCACATTATACCTGTTTATGTATCATCAGATAATTAATATGCTTTTGTCTTTCTTTGCTCCAAAAGTTTATAAAAAAAACAATATTTGAAATACCCATAGGTATTGATATTTGCAAATAAATACTGGCATCACCAGTATGCTATGAGATATAGCAATATTTTCTTTGTCTTTCATTTTATTGCGTGAGAATATTTTTTCCAAACTTTGGAAATATTCATTTGGGCTCTCATAATATGCCCATCTAAAAGCATTTATATGCATAAATTTGGATATAACAAGAATAATCTCAGGGATACACAATTGATCATCCACAACCTTTTCTTGAATAATATATATATTTTTTTTTTTTTTATATATATATATAACCTTTTCTTGAATAATATATATAACTCCTACATTTCTCATGGTTTTGTTCTATGATACTATTATTTTATACACCATCTTCAAAATACTTTTACTCTTTCTTAATTTTATTTCCTTCAATGAATCTTTCATTAAAAAGTTTGTGATTCTAATACATCTAATATAATTTTATTAGGAAGTCCCGCCATCTTTAAAGACATTTCTTCTTTTATATCTCTATTATTGTCTAATTTATTTCTCATGATTTGTACTTGCTATTCTATATAAACTCTATTTTCTATATTATGATTATCTACTCATGCAGTTTGCATTTTATTGGATCTACCTCAATTTCAAGACATTTTTTGTATTCTCTATAGTCTTCTAATTTCTTCTTAATTTTTTTCATAATAATTCTGATACCACATGATCACCATTTCTTATACTTGATGAAACTGCTATTAAAACAGGCAAAATACTTCATACAGCCATGCCACTCAATGCAATCCAGAGAAATCAATGGATGCCAGAAGGCTTGTGCATAAATTCCCTATCTAGTGTCTACTCACCCAATATCCCCAGACTAGTTTCTGGCTGCTGGAGACTTGCATTATATTCTAAAATCTAGGTGCAGTGCTATCATATCAAAGGCTTCTCACTGATGAAGGCCACAATCCAGAAATTAGTCAGGGGATATTGGATGAGCAGGAACTAGATAGAGATTTAATGCACAATCCTTCTGGCATGCATTGATTACTCTGGATTTCACTAAGTGCCACTACTGTATGGAAAGGTTTACTAGTTTAATAATTCTGATATTTAACTTTTGATTCTTTATCATATTATTTAATTTATCAAACAGCCTTTTATGTGCAAACTGTATATCTTTGCATTTTTTCTCTAAATTCCCCATTTCATCTTGATCTTCAGAATAAACCTTTTGAATGCTAACAACTTTTTATCAGACTCTTCTTCATTTTTATTTTTCAATTCTTTAATTTTACTAATTTGTTTTAGTGGATGATCAATTTTTTCTACATCATTTATCATTTTACTAAAACTTGTTATTTTAGTCTGTAATTTTTTTGTTATATACTTTATGGGTACTCTTTGTTGCCTAAGGCTAACTTCTTATATATATATATATATATATATATATATATATATATATATATATATATATATATATAGAGAGAGAGAGAGAGAGAGAGAGACTTTCTGATGATAGCCATTTTCACCGGGACCTTTTTGCTACTAATAAAATGCTTCTTCATAACGGTTTTAATTACAACATTATTAATAGGGCTTATACATATCAAAAGAAAAAAGATTTTGATACATCAAAAATTACAACAATTTTGCCATATATAAAAGGAGTAACTGATAGAATTGGTAACATTTTAAAAATAATAATATTCACACAATTTACACTACTTATAAAAAATTAGTGAAATATTTCCACTTCCTAAAGATAAAATTTCTTTGGAGTGTCATGGTGTATATGAAATTCCATGTAGGGTCTGTCCACATACATATATAGGATAGACTAATCGTAGAATAAATATTAGAAAGGAAGAACACATGCTGGCAGTGAGAGAAAAATCCAATTCATCAGCTATTTATTCTCATATAAAATTAACAAATCATGATATCAATTTTGAAAAAACAAATACTTTAGCAAAAATTGAACAATATGACCAGAGATTGCTAAGAGAAGCTATAGAGATTTTTAAAAGGCCCAAGAGCATAAATGAAAGGTGTGAATTAAAGAAGATTAACAACATTTGGAAGAAGCTATTGGAAGAGAAAATAAATTTTAAAACTTCTCAACCAATAGAATTTAAATATGAGGAGAAAGAAAACGATAAAACGGTTTTAAATCTCACGTGCATTCTTATGATTTGAGAAAAAGGACGCTCTGAGGAAGGTACTTGATATTGTACTAAAACGTCAGCATTTAGCTTTTTCACTACACGGAATATCCCGCAAATAGTAATAATAATGACATCTTTTATTCGTGAAAATATTAGAATTAATATATATATATATATATATATATATATATATATATATATAATTCTATATTAGAATTAATATATATATATATATCCGTTTGTATTCCATCATGCAGATCTTTGTATTTTCTAAAACTTTAAACATTCTATTTTCAGTTGCCTTAATATGCTGAATAAGTTGTTTGAAAATATCGCAGTGCTTTACATTATTCCAAATTGGTAATTAAATTTTGAAATCTAGCATCTGAATCTTCTTTAGAGTCTGCTACACCAGCTTTTAATTTTTTACAATCTGTATTAGACTTTTGTGACAGCCTTCAATTGACTTATCATATTAAACAGTTGTTGCATCTGAAAATATGTAAACTCAATTTTGGGCTTTTCAAAAATATTATCATTTGTTAATATTTTTATCAACACAATAATATAAAACAAATATGCTATTTTAAAACAATGTATAATTCTACTACTTATAGGATCATCAAATATTCTTAACCAAAAGCATCACAAACATGATGGTTTTAATGAACAAAATGCTCTTTACCAATTATCCCAAAAATGCAATTTACTTTATACATTTCACTTAATTATTTGACAATAAAATCACATCATTCTACAAATAAACACTCTTATTACCTATATATAAAATTGTTACATATTTAAAATAAAAATCATCATTTGTGGACATATTTCAAAATTCAATTTTTAAATTGTATACACGTTAATAATTATCTTAAGTGAATAGACGATCATTATTTATTAATTTACTCGTCCACCAAAATCATTTTCCAGTCATGTGTCTGGGCAGCATATTTTAATATAATTTATTCATCAAAATCATTTCCGAGCCACGTGTCTGTCCAGCATATTGTAATAAAATGTATGTCCTAAAATCACAAAGTGGTGATTGCCTAATGCTTAGCTTAACCTTTCAAAATAATAATACAGTCACTAAGCGAAATACATGTTAAATGAATAAGATCTTCTACTGTACTGCTACATGCAAACATTAAAATTTATATGCAATCTCATGATTAATTCACTATTTATCATATTTTATAACCTTATAAATGTCTAATCTCTAACAATAGAGCAGAATATGTGTGTCTATTATAACATTATGAGTACCAAACTAATATTTTCCTACATATTACTTTTAATACTCTCCAGATAATGTCTACATTCTTAAATATCATTAAAATATAGTTTCACAAGTTATGACTGAATATAAATGAGGGTATTGATATTGCATTTAGCATATACTTTAGCATATAAAATGAACTGTAACAATAGTGCCAATGATAAATACGGCAATTTGAACGTAAATAATAATCATTTATGAAACTGGCTAGAGTATAATGAAAATTGTATTACTAAAATTATACTACTATAACTATAAAAATGTGACCACGTGAATAAATTTAATATGAGAGTGATCATGATTAAAACGCACAGCCGTTATTTAAACAATAATCTAAACAATTTATTCAACAAAATATATTGCCTAAAAATGGAATGAATAAAGTATTTATAAAATGATTAAATTAATATTTCTACAAAGTTCTTATATCATAAAATCATTTTAAAAAACCGCTGTCAAATAAAAAATTGCAGATGGATGCACTGATATGGAATAAACAATATTTTTGTCACAAACACATAAATCAATAAAGAATGTTCCCTGTGATAAGATTTATATGTCTTTAGTATTTTAAGATTTACTAAATGAACAAATATTACTTTACGTATTATAAAC
Organism: Epiperipatus broadwayi; assembly: GCA_028023455.1. Lineage (NCBI taxonomy): Eukaryota > Metazoa > Onychophora > Udeonychophora > Euonychophora > Peripatidae > Epiperipatus > Epiperipatus broadwayi. The sequence continues at coordinate 5,412,606 of JAQFVV010012457.1, forward strand.
CCCAATATTTCTCATACTATACCCTTATAATGGTATCCTATTATTAATCTTTATTTAGGAAACATGCATCTTTCAATAAATAAGCGCAATGCCCACATGTCCCATTTATACAATATTAAGGTCTCAAGTGAAACTTTCTACTCTACCTGTAGTCATAAAATAATTATCATCTATTAACCTCACTATTATTATAATAAGTATGATTTAAATTTATAAATGGAAAATAACTTATTATTGTCCATAAACGTGTACACAGTAAGATATTATAAAAAATCCTTACTTAAAAGAAGGGATGTGTATGCACTAAGATATTATAAAAAATCCTTAAATAAAATAAGAGGTATATAAGACAAGAGAATTTCATGTCCAATAGAACAACGAAATTAGTATTATCTAAAAGTTACAATATTAAACGAACAACCTATCTTTAGCATCATATATTTATTATCACAATAGTTTGAATAAAGAAAAAAAATTGCCTGCTATTCTTATGGTGGCGGAGAAAGTCAAATAATGCTAAATACTTATTAACAAAATTGTATTATATCCTACAAGAAGCAAATGATTATAACTACAAACCACAGAGATATTTGTTACAAAATACACATGTTTGTGAATAGTTTTAATTCATATTAATATACATATATTTACTCTTTTCCACAGATTTAATATTAATAAATTCCTCAAGATTAACTCGACTGTTATATTTAAATTTTTATGATTGGCATTATAGCAGGTATCACAACACATTTGTTATCCATTTTAAAGAATTTGCTTCTTATTCTATATGAAGTAACATAATATATTCTTTGTCTAATAAATCCAATCATAGTATATTGTTTTTGTTAAACTATTGATGGCATTGTTTATAAAAAATGTTCTTAAAATAATCCATTAAAAAAGTAATTAAGTTATTATCCTCACGTGATTACAATTAGTAATGCTACAAGTAATATTTGCAACAACAATAATTCCTTCTGCAAACTTTGAATGACATAAATATATTAAATTTACATTTATTGTCGGATCTTATGTGTCTTATTCATAAAACACTTTGTAAAATTGACAAAAAGGTCTTAAAGTTTTGCAATAATTATCCAATCAATATTAATCTACTTAATATCATCTGTCAAATCACCTACTGTTGCATTTTGATGAATATGTTTATAGTTCGGTAGGTGACCATTTATATTAAGGGAATATGGATAAGCTGCAAGACAACTTTCATCAAACATCCTAGTAAGTTTATTGACTGTTTTTATCTCCGAGTCCAATACTAAAACATACTCTGTGTTTTATTTTTTTTCTTATTTTCGTGGAAGTTCTTACATGAAAGACCAGTTTACTTTTCCTGAAGGCAAAACAAATACAAATTACATTGATATATGTTTGAGATTTTATTAGATATTTACAATAAGCATAGACCAAACTAATTATAGTCACTTTTGTACAGACTGTAAAAATATCAATCTAGGCAGTAGTTGTATATCAAAACAGAAGACCTTTAAAATCTCCTTAAAAACATCGAAGCTACCATTAGCTAATATATTTTTATTTAGATAAGTACACTATAGAATACGTTTGGAAGATGAGAGATTGTATTATGTTGAATAATATCAATCTAATAATATATAGGGTAATATTGGGATTTGTGGAGTTAAAAGAAAAGCCAAATACCATTAATTTTAAAAGCATAAATATTGAGAAGCATCTATAGATTGAGATTCATTAACTAATTGTTGAATAACAATCTTAATAAGATCGATGCTATATCAGTCTTTTTGAAAATATTAAATATCGATTACAACAGAATATATAAAATGCAGATTATATGCATATATAGATGAAAGTAATCAAAAGTTAATCAATACCAAAATGTCAATAACAATTAACAATTTTAGTCTAATCTCAAGGCAATCTCCAAAATGTTCCCACTGAGATGAAAAAGATTAGATGGGTATTAATATAGCAATATAGAAAATGTTTTTTGTTTACTTTAAATTCCATTTTAAATTTGAAGTGAAAAATTTTAATGGTAAGACAATAAAAATAACAATATCTTGTATGTACATTTAATTGTGGTGATAGAAATGAAAGAAAAGATGTCGTTATGGAATTTGCTGAAAAATTTCATCTTGGAAAAAAATGTTAAAGTTAAAGAACATGGCAATTTTTAAAATAAAATAAAGCAGAATTAATTTATATTTTGTTTTTAGAAATATATATATATATGGTAGTGTTCTGTTTTATCGTTCACCTGCTTGATGATGCTATTTCTAGCTAAATTTCTAAAATTATGTTTTTTTCCCTCTGCTGCAGCCAAGCCGATAGCTTTCTTTCTACATAAAACACAGAAAGAGTCCATTTACTCGTCTGCTGGCTATGCTGTACCATCTTTCTATGATAAAAGCACAAAAAATGTCTTCATTGGCTGCAATAGTTGCTTGTTCTATGCACTGTAATGCTGTGTTATCTCTTTTTGCTCAGGTATCGTGTGAGGATGGGTTGACTAGTTGACTGCATCGTGGCTAAATAATTGAACTTTTCAGGTGCAGTATCTTTTTTTTTCATGTGAACTAATCCACTGGTATCTTGGATCAGTTTTAACAGTGTCATCACTGTTCCATCAGGACTGTGTAACCCTCAGAAATTGGATTTTCGGGTACAGGACAAATACGATAGCTGCTTCGAACTCTGAAACTTATAGTTCCCAGACACTGGAGTTGGCTTTCATTTTTATATTTTATTTGAATATTATAATTTTGTGTAAATTGTAAACAATCGCTGGCCCGGAAACGTTATATCTATGTGTCTTTGCTTAGCATCAATGCCATCAAGTGGCTGACACAATAGAACAGAAAACCATCATATGTATTTTATGCTTGTATTTTCAAAAGTAAACTTTATTAAAAAGATTACAAAAATTTTCGGGTACATTTACCTGTTGAGAATTACAAAGTGTTCAATGTAATAAGCTAAAACAATTATTGATTATATAAAGTACATATGCTTGATAACAATTATTATCCATAAAATTGTCACTATAATGTTGATTAATGTGTATCTGAACATGACTATTTGTACATGGATCGAAATGTGTCATTCACTGAGAAGTTATCCATCACCCAATGATTGCACCTCTGCAGCCCAGAAGTGAAATCACAAATGTTTCAGCTGAATAGATGGACAAGTCCGGTATTGCACCAACCACCACAACAGACAGTGAGGTCCAAGGCTCAAGTCCATTAAACAATAAACTATTGACCTGCAGCTGAGCCATGTCAAGACCATTCTAGGTACATCTGTCTCCCAATTAACAGTCCATATGTTCAGGGACCACATTTTATCTACTTGGCCAGAATTAGAAAGCCAACTATAGAAAACTAACAAGAAACAAGCCCAGATCTGCACTGCCTAAACCTACCCTATCAAAGAGCCACATCAGCCGACCAGAGCAGGAATGGCACTGAGACTTTTACCAGAAGAACTGTTCATCTATTACTGGTTAAAAGATAATGATAATGCAAATCAAGTTGAAGTAAAATTGTTTTATGCAAGCGATAGTAGCAGTTAATATTTTTAGTCTTCAAATCATCTTACTGTGAATCTAAATTACTACTTGTTAATTGTTTTTAAATAATAACTGGTGTTGAGTATATTTCAAACGTCATTTAAATTAATAAAAAGAGTAATAGATATACTACTAAGAATAACGTACATTATTATAAAAGAACAACAATTGTATAATACATGCTCTACGATTATAAGGCCATGTATAAAAAAAGAAACGAAGATAAAAGTATATAGGCTGATATAAAAAGAGTTTCTAATAATATAAAAAATATAAATGTGATGGAAAGAAAAAAACTATAAAAGAAAGTGAAAGTTCTAAAAGTATAAAACGATTTCTTCGTAGAAGGATTAAAATCTATTTCACAAATAAAAGCAACTTGTAAAAGGACTAGTAGATTCTTATAAAGGATTCTATGATAATAAAGAACAAGAAAACAAATCGGTCGTTGCAATTATTAATTTTTTTTAAATTTTCAATTTCTTTAAATAAAAAAAAAATGATTCAAATAATTAAAGAATCTAAGTAGAATCAAAAACTACAAGAAATGGAAGTTATTGTTGTTATATATATATATATATGTATTGTTACCAATTATATATATATATATATATATATATATATATAATTGGTAACAATACATAGCTTTGAGAACAATTGTGCTACACAAGCAAGCGAACTAATATATATATATATATTTCCCCAAAGTATAAATTTTATTTGACTCAAAATAAAAATTATAAAAAGTTGCGAATTTAATGAAAAAATACTGTAATATAAAATTGTCTTTTTTAAATTTCTTTCACAAATTGTTTAAGAAATTTACTAAACTACAATAAAACCAAGATTAATGTAGATCAAATGCAAAAAGTTATAATCCATCAAAGTAATCAATGATTCGTTGTAGAAACAAACACAAAGTAATTTTAGAGAGAAAAGATAAACTGAAACTTTTTACAACACCATTGCAATCAGTATCTTGGAGGTCCTTTTGAAAGCCTAAAGTTGGTGTTGAGTAATGCTCCTCTATGATAATATTTTACAAATTTCTAAATTTATAAAACTCAGATTAGACTTTATGCAGCATGTTACGTAGAAGTAGGTAAGAAATGTATGATCTTTTCCTGACAAACACTATGTTTTTTTTCTATTTAATGCACATGGTTTTTCTGGTTCACAGGATGGATGGATGGATCTTGTGGCATAGATGCACTGTCATCTTGAAGTATTTTCTCATGAGTCTATATCCTAATTATTGTGAATATGACTTTAATCATTGTAATTGTTTTTTTCAGTACCAAAAATTTGTCAAATGAACTGGGAGTGATGATATATGAAAAAACATTACTGCAAAAGTTGAATCAATTGACTGTTGTGTTGAAAGATTTGCCTCTCATGTTGGCAACTAGTTTTAAAAGGTGGTCCAATATTCACAAAAAACAGGTACAAAGCCTTTCACAGACTCAATATGTCAGTTATTCAACCAATTAAATTGTCAGTATATTGTAAAGACATCTCCATGTTTTGGACTGAGTGAGTCGTTTGGAGATTTGAATATAGACAGTCCAACTTCAGTATTGACAGCCTCTTGAGATTTTTTTTTCTTCACATAAGAAACCTGTATTTATCATAATGCATTTCCAAATCCATTTTGTTCTGCATTGTGCTGCCACAAAAATGTCAATGTAATGTCCTCAATGGCAGTATGATTAAATAGAAAACAATAAAGATTTTCCAAAATGGAAACATTTGCGCTGGTGAAATGGCCAAATACTTTAAACATTATGTTATAATTTTGCCCTGATTTTCACTTTGTCATAACAATGAGTTTTTATTTCCAATAAAATACCTTCTATTGACAAATATGTATGATATATGCACTTTTCCTTTAATCACAATCTTTTATCACAATTTTTGTATTAATTTTTAGTTTAGTAGATAATATTCAATATTTTATTATTGTAAAAATATACATCACATTTAAAGCTGCAGTATCTAATTGTCGCAGTTTGTAAAAATAAGAGTATTACATTTACCAGATAGTGTTTTTTATATAGTTTTTAATGTAGTAAAATTATATATATTTTTTTTATATATATATATATATATATATATATATATATATATATATATATATATATATATATATATATATATATATATATATATATATATATATACATTAAAAATCCATCAGCACTTAGATAATACCAATGTCAATAACAATTGACAATCTCAAACTGTTGTAAAGACACCTCCTATTAACAGTATAGGTAGAATCCCACCTTCATTTATGGTACAATATATTTATATAGACTCTAAAACTTGACTACAAAGCTAACTGGTTTTAATGATTACTTACAAACCCATTTGATTTTGAGCATTATCAGTTGATATTAAATATTAATGTCTTTAAAAGGAATTTTAAATTTTTTTAAACTTTCTAACTCCATTCAACTGTTAATAGTAGCACACAGATTAAGCATATACACAGCATTTCGAATAGAATTATTTTTATCTCTTATTCTGATGTTGATGCCTGATCATGTGAGTGTACTATTATGGGAATCGAATCTGAACCTTTAACTTTTGGATTATTGAATGTTAAATAATGCAAAATGATTTCAACTATATGCTCTTGGAGATTTTTTTGCAGCATTAGGATAATGATTCTTTATCTTCTAAGATTACACTGTCATCCAATTTATCCTTATATTCCTGCAAATAAAAATATATTAATGGGTTTTATTGTTATGGACATTATTAAGACAAATAAATTTATTGTTAAACTTAATATGACAATAAGTATACAATTTTTACACAATATGTTGAAAATGTATTTCTGATATGATTAGTAATAATAAGATTTGTAGTAAAAGTCAGATGGATTCAAGACAAAAAAAATAAACAAGGAAAAAATCTAAACATTATTTCACATGAAATTATCTTATACATATCAATCATCAAAAATGTTTAATCCACTGACAAAGCCACCCAGCTTTGAGAGAAATTAGCTTTATATATATATATATATTGAAGCAGTCGGATCTGAGTTCGATCCTAGCTTCATGTTATTTATTCTAATACTAACCTTAAATTTCCGATGCAATGGGGCTTTATACGTTCAATCCACGCTAATTTCCAAAATGAATAACTTGTTTCAAATACGTAGTAAAATTAGTTAGTTTAGTTAAATTTGATCAATTCTCTAAATAAATTCATGATAAAATATTCATGAATTTATATATATTAAATTGCGTGGATTGTGCGTATATATATTTGTAAATATTAAATGTATATAATTGTTCGAAAGTTTCATTGCGTCGGGAATACTTGTTTTTTTTTTACTTTTAAATAATTTGTAAAGTTTTGCGAATAAAAGCTACATTCCTTCCATGGGCTTTCAAATTCTCAAAAACAACAGTAAAGTTTTATTAATTAAAAAAAGATAAGAATTCAATTTTTAATTAAAATCATTTCAGACTTTAAGAATTCATTTTCTAATTAGGAAAGGAATTCACAAATTAGTTTGAAAGCTTATTGAAGGAATGTTTTGGAAAACAACTAATTATAAGAAAAAACCAGATTGATAACAAAATGAGCGCTAGCCGGAGGCATCAGGGAACAGTAGATATATAGCCCTGAAAAGTAAAGAAGGGGCTAGTGAGTTTTTGATTGTAGAGTAGTGCAGTGAACTCTGTGCATATTAATTTGTTTTTCATCATGATAGAGGGCTAGAAAATCAGGGATCTGGCTGCGGTTCCTAAAGTCTCGAGGAATCTTCACTGGAGCTCTGAACCGTTTCTCGGATCGATAATTCTGCTAAAATAATGAAAGCTACTAAAATACTACTCCAGTAGTTAACCAATGATGCCTACGTTTTCAACAACTTGGAGGTGTAACTTAAGGACCAGCGGAAGGGGTAATATGAACGTTAAACTTTCTGGCCAGTTCGAACTTTATTTTATACTCCTCCTATTTAAGAGCTCTTTATTATTTAATGTAAATCTTTATAAAATGCTAATATAAATTTATATTGTAATTCTTTCAATCTCTAGTCTTTAAACTTTTTCTTTTCTTACCTGGCGGTTCGTTTAATATATATATGTTGGTGTGCTTTATTTTAATGTCGTATTTAAAAATTATATGCCAATAATCTTTCGACTCGATGAGCCCTTTGATTCCATTTGCCTCACGCAAATAATATAACATTAATTTCCAATAGTAATTCTCGCCCATTAGAACTAAATTTGAAAGTTCTATTAATCATCGAGTCGAAAGAAAATATTACATGTTTATTATTTGCTAATTGGCAAATAATAAACTATTAGCTTCATTTTTCACCTATGTCCCCAGCTACTAAGTTACAATTGTTTATATACTCACAAAATGTTATAATATTGATTTCTTGTTCTACTAATATATATTTATTCGAATATAACCTTAAATGTTTTTATTGCCAAAAAGGGTCGATAAAGGGTTAAATGTATTTTAATTCCATTTTTGTTATTTTAAATTGATATTCAGGAAGGGCACGAATATTAAGGCATAATTAAGATAGTTTATAAATGTTTTCAAAATAGTTCGATAAAGCTCGTTTGACTTTAATTAATTGGTCAAGTCATCACGTAGAGCATTCTACATGGGTTTTATTTTTCAACGATGACTATCAAGTCATCATCATCAAATGTTGCTGACGTAGGGCCATCTTCCGCTCCGTTAGGCTGGTCGGTGATCATATTTTCGCATTTAAATTTCTCGAGGAAGAAAATACTTCCTTTCCGTTCCATTAGTCAAAGGGCGTAAGACTTGCCAAATGCAAGCCGCCATAGGACTTCGACCATCGACTAGCAATCATCTTTCAATTTTACTCACTGCCTTGTAATTCGTCAGTACCATTGCGTCCTTGTTTCAGTAAAACCCGCTCCGTGCTCCTAATTCGTGATGGAGTGATTTAAATTAAAGTCGAACCAATCCTCAAGTATATTTCGTTTAAATCAGTTCTCAAATCAAGATTAAAGTTATGCCTTGAAATACGTTTTGCTCTTCAGGAATAGATTTCCGAATGTGGGAATAAATCTCACATTCCACCGTAATAAAAGTAGAATACCCATTTCCGTTCTTAATAAATACCTTTATCTGCCCTTATATTTCTCGTTGGGGGCATAGACATAGAACTCCATGTTGCGTAACACTGGTTGGCATATGATAAGGACCGCCATTCTTATTATATTTATAAATTCTTTTAAAGACTAGAGATCACTAATGCAATCTATATTTTTTTGAACCAAACAAATTATTATTATTATTAAATATTTTATAACATACTTGGTTTCTTAGTTCATCATTCTTTTATAATTATTTAAATGTTAATACCCGCTGTCTGTGTTGGCAGCCCGAACATACATATGATTTGATTTAAAAGGTATTCAAAGTAATTAATTATTAAATATTCGTGTCAGTGCAAGGGTCTCTAGTCCTCACCAACCGTTGAACTAGTTCTTGGCGCATAGCGCTGTGCCGTCGATTTCTGCTATCTGAGCTGTTGGGTTGGGTTTGAATTCGGTTTTGGTTAAGCTGAGTTTGAATCCGATTTGACATTGGGGGTGGTGGTTTTCGACCGGTACAATATATATATATATATTGTAACCCACTCACACATCACCATTCACATACATTATATGAGCAAATGCCAAGGGCGCCAGTTCCCTTAAAGAATAGAACGATTTATCATTTTATATGATTCATAATTAATGCTGAGACTCTTTTATTTATGTTTATCTGACAGCTTTGCTCAGTCGGTGGTTACAGATAGTTAATAACATATAGAATATAAATAAATGAAGGAAGAAAGACTATAAACTATCAAATAAAATATAAACCTTATTTATTAATTAACCAAATGATAAAGGCTAGCAGACTTTTATTTATTCCATCTAACAAAATATAATTTCAATTTGATCTCTTCCATCATGCAGTCATGCTCTATTTTAGCTCAATATAACTCTGACAGAATAGAAAAGCATAACACTAAATAACTTTATTATTCAGCACATCTTAATCTAAATAACTGAATTAATGTTCCTCTAGAAATATAAAATCAGATCTCAGGGAATCTATAACACAGTTAGACTATAGAACTATTTTAGCCAGTAATTTATAACTCTAAATTATAACAAAATGTAATGAAATAATTTGAATAATGTTTTACTGGGCTAGAAATTAGATAATGAAGGAGATAGGGTATCTTTTACTCTCACATCATCATCCAAATAATACACTAACTAGGCAACCTTTTCATAAGTCTATCAAGTAGTAAATATTTCATGTAATGTCTGGATCAAGGAAACAATATATTTTAGACCTCAGCATATTTAATATTAAAGCCATAAAATAATATACTTATTTTTTGTATTAGATATATAAAATTGTGGAGATGTGGAAACTAGAATACGAATGCACACAAGAATAACTCAAACACAGTTTTTTAATAAATAAACAAATCATTTATTTAAACTCAAGATTTAAATTTAAAGTAATCAGTTTACAATAAATTTATTTGTCTTAATCTTTAAATCCACACCTAAATTCATAAACACAAATTTGGGATTATCCCTCTGACATGTTACATCGTTTATTAGCTTCACACTTATGGACGTAAATTAACAAGCAAATAAGACTTGAATATTCTAACTTTGAATTCCAGAGCTATCCAAACATTTCCATGTGCAATACTGAATAAATAATATTTTATCCTATGGGCACAATATACACTTTTGAGAGGTTATATTATCAATTGTGGGAATAAAACAAATCAGTACATTTGGCTATGAAGAGAGCAGCTTTCAATAACTTAATTAGATGATCATTTTAAATAACTACTTTTTACACATAGCAATAAAATCATACTCATTCCGATGATTTGATGACTTCTAACATGTGGCACATTAATACGATATGTTTTAAAACATTTATTTCCTATTTTAAGTTTAACAATCTTATACCTTTATATACGCGATATTATTTCCATTACGCATGAGTATCACATCCTATGCAATAATAAAATAAAACAATCTTTTTTTTCCCACATTATCAATTTATTTAGGAATTATTAAATAAACGTTTTATTTCCGGCAATGTCATAAACCAACCAACAATCTACTCTAATATTCAATAAAGAATTTACATTAACTATTTATCCACACTGACTGAATTACACAGAGCTATATTTTTATGATAATACAAACTAGATGTTCACGAGAAATTTGAGGAGCAAATAAACTCTCTAACTAATACTTCAACAACTTATTTAAATCTGAAATACACTATTGGTGCAGAACTTGTCTTAATACCAGGACTATGAGAGAACACCACTTAACTTCTTAAATATTACTTCATATTACGTACATATCCAATCTAGAGTAGACTCTACTCATGGCGAAATAATTAAAATATAGAAAAGGGGAAAAAATCTCATCCCTACAAACATCAAACGTATCAAGAATAATATCCTTTTCCATAACTCTCCTACATATCTAACACTATACGCTGGCAGATAAATACGTACAGATAAATCACTCATCCCTTCAATTCTTTTAGAATATGACAATATCCGAAATTTACATAAGGAAACAACTATAAAATTAAATGCTTTATTACTTAAATAAAATAATTGCACAAGACAGACCCACATATGCATAAATGAGAGTATGAAAAACAATTCTAAGTTATATAATGTGCAAAGGTTACGATAAATAAATGATAGATTAAAATATAAACTTTTAGCTTAAATTAGACTTTCAATTGTTCCAAATTTAAATAGTAATAATTATTATGAACGAAGTTTATTTACCATCTGTGATACGACATTTTTTTCATATACTCGCTACTTTGAAAGCCAAAATTCTAACTTTGAGATAGAGAAAAATATATATATCAAACTAAATATGTCTCTCTTTAACAATATACCCTAAAATATACATATTTCATCTTCCTAAAGAAAACAAATCATTTTTAAATAATAAAATTTACCAGCACACTTACAATTTGCGGGTACGCTCCTCCATGACGGTCTGGAACTTCACAAATAGCATAATTGTATAAGCAAAATATAACAATATAATATGTCTATCTATCTATCGTATACATCCATAATGACAATTAAAAAAAAAACAATAAAGAAAATAAAAGTCACTTATCCTTTAACTTAAAAGAAAAAAGTTCACTTGCAATGTTTATTTTCAAAGTTTATTAAACGATATGGGGATAGATTCCAAAATGAGTGCGTGTCTAATAATAATATGAAACATAAAAATAAAGTCTTGTAGGACAAAAACAGTTATAATTCAAATTCAATTGAATGATCTCCAATGTTCTTAGCGAAAGCTAATAGAGTTTACTTATATATCACGTAAGTACTAAATTTTTAAAAATGATAATAATATGGAAGATAGTTTCAGATCTATTTGTACTATAATAATTGCTGAACACCTTCCCTAGTAATTTTAACTTAGCAATAGATTTTAATACATGTCCTAGAGAGCATTTGTTTTTCCTATAATTTGTAAGCTAGCATATACATATTTAATTTTAGTCATTGCAAATTAATTCTTCATATAAAACTCATGATTCTCTAAGCAATAATCTTTTTTTTATAATACATACATCGCAGAGAACAGAAATATTTAATACTAACGTCTTTTAATCCGACTTAAGTATACACCCATTCAATAAATAGTAGCAATTAATTAATCCTTCGTAAGTCACTTATTATTTCTTTAATAGAAAACATTTTAAGTTTATAAGCATAAATAAAAGACAAAGTTGTTGTTCCGTAATAATTTAAAGTACAGCATAATAAAATACACGCATCCTGTTAATTTTCATTTAACTTTTATGGAAGTAGAATATAAGTTTATCTGAGAAATGAACATAAATCCTGTTAAATTGTTCTGCCTAAGTTTCCATAAAGTATTGTAAAAGCCACACAAGTTAGTTAGCAGATTAGATAGTTCATGCACTTTAACTTTCTTCTTAATAATAATAATTACAAATAAATAAAGTAGCACAAATTTAATAATGTAGACAAACATTTTAGAATGAAAATAAGTATGATAGTGTTAATTTGAACGTTTGAATTAAGCATAAGAATGGAATTGATATATCTTCTTTATATCTTAGTCAGACATTCTAATTGAAGACCTTCTTGAGAACTTGGATTTTCCTATGACTTTTTAAAATTTACTTTGGAGCTTTAAAATGAACTTGACTTCTGGAAAGGATATATACTTGTTACAGGCAGAAATGAACTAAGGCACTGGTTACACTAATAATAATGAACAAATTTTACTAGTGACTATTAGTTAAATAGATATCACTTTTTCCATCAAAAGGTCATTTTTTCCTCCAAAGTTTAACTCCACCCTTTGCAGACAAGAGTTAATTAATATTCAAGAAATCTTTTCTTGAAAAAAAAAATCATTTTGATCTTCACAGTTAAATCAAGTTAAATAAAACAAAAAAATAACTTCCTACAAACTTAAAACAAAAGTGAATATCGATTAGCTATTAAATAAAAATAGTTGATAATATTATTTAAATTGTCAATAATTTATTAATCCAAATATACATTAATTACTTAAGAAAATATATTTTTGCTGAATTATTACAGATAATTGCTGTAATTTAAATGTTTTATTGTAAGTGTAATATTGTTTACTGTAATTAGAATATGATATGAAATTGAGAGTGGCATACATGCATGTACCCCAACACTGCAACATCAATGTTAAATTATCCTGATTAAATATAGTTGATATTGCTATGGGTTAAACATATTTCACTGACTATAATATTAGTGAATGGATGGATGTCAATGAATAATAAATCAGAAAACCGTTCAAGCAAACACCAACACTATCTTATAAACAAATAAAACAACTCTGCATCAATCTAACTATTATAACAACACTTTCTGTAATAATCCACCCCCTTCCTTGCATTAAACACTTTATCAAATATAATAACAACAATAAATGCTTTAAAAATTACTAATCAAAATGCACAGTTGGCCCACATATAAGTTTTTGAACAATTAATAGAAAGATTTTAAATTTTTAAGGCTATTTCATTTTTTTTAGTACAATGCAGTTATTCACTACTGACACAATATAGTTTAATTACTTGTGCCCATTCAGAAGATCACATTATATATATATATATATATATATGTGCGTATGTGTGTGTGTATTGTAACTTGAATAAAACATTGAGACAGTATCACTTATGAAATAATATCAAAATATTTCAAAATAAATCCAACAGTAATTTTACCCACTTTTTATTTCTTAGTTTTATTAAGTGAATATTTAAGTTAATAATAAGTGAATATGGAGTAAATATGCTCTATGAGTGTTCCACTAGATTATCTGAACCTAGACAAGGTTAGATTCTATACCTATTTCAAAATGTACTGGATTTAAACCCTTTTGGTACTTTATTTATAACAAAATGTAGGATTTTTTTGATTTTAGACCCATATCACATTTGCACTAACATGAAGGGAAACAGAAATCCATCCTTAACATATAGTTGTGCATATAAAATTCATTAGACCAAAATTATCACTTAGATTTTAATATTATTAATGCATTTTAATATTTTCATAAGTTTTATTACTTCATATTATACTCTACCAATTTATGGTGGCAATTCATTCATCCTTGCATGGTGTGGATGATGGAATAGTGGTTATTATCTTATAATGACTCACCAATGACAACCAAATACAGTGAATATTATTATTTGTCTATGGCCATAAACACTTTTATCTAGATCATTAATTTTAAAACATGATGATGATGATGATGATAGCACTTCCATCTACAGCTTTAGAACTAAGACCTAACATAAAATTTAGATTTTTAGAAATCCCATTTATTTGGCTAACTTTAGTATATCTAAATTAGAACTTCAATAGTTAATATTCAATGGTGATGACTGATCATAATTAATAACGCAATGAATAGAATACTATTAATAAAGATAAATGTCTCTTTTAGTAAACCAAATTAACATTTATTACTGGACTACTAAAATATGCTTACTATTTAAAGACGTGAAAATTTATCTGAATAACAATTATGAGTGATTTATATTTAAATCATAATATAATTATTAAATCCTCCCCCCTTTTTCATTAATGACAGTATCCAACATTTATCCCAGTATAACATATCAATTTGGATAAAAAATTACTACAATTTTATATCCACAAAAAATATTTCATTAAAAAAACACTATTTGTGCACACATACATTCATAATCTTATAAATCTAAACTTAACATATAAAGTAAAATGATTAATTAAAAAAAGTGTTACTTAGGTTGAAAAGTAAAAGATTTACATAAACAAGTTTAAATTACTTATCTCCCCCTCTAAGCTATTGAGGTCACTAATTATTTTCTCAAAAACCATAATCTACCTTCTTCAATGCTATATTTCTATTACTTTTAACATATATAAAACACACAAGTATTATTATATTACTGTGTATGTGTATGTTGAACCCCATTATGAATAAAATATTATTTAGAAAAAATAAAAATAATAATAATAAAAAACTTTATATATTAACATTTCATAAATTTAAATTAATATATAATAATATTTTTATGAAATAAAATTAATCAATAAGTGGATATATCAATTTTAGAATGCATAAAATCATTAATAAAGCTTATAGCTATTATTACTGACACTCTTTGTTTTACTTGATTTTGGGTTTTAATAATTCAAAGATAAGAAAAGATAAATATTTTGTTTTAAAAATTTTGCTATCATAAATATATATATATATATATATATATATATATATATATATATATATATATATATATATATATATATATATGATTACCAGTCCTTTTATTTTTTTTGAGGCTTCCAATCGTTCAAATTCAGCCTGTAAATGTGTGTATATTTTGCAGCAAACACATACACCAATATGTAATATGCATGTATGACAAATTTACATGGTTCACTGGAACAGTCTTAGCCTTTTCTAGACTTGAGGCTTGTAATTCTTTTATGGTGATGATGATGGTTAAATTACTTGCTTTAGTAGAAATCATATGGCACTGAAAATGTTTCTTCTTTTCCTGTTCAGCAAAATTCTTTTAATAGATTAATGACATATGTTTTCATATTTATAATTTTTGCTGGGGTTTAAACTCAGTCACTGGCACAACTGAACAAGCATGGTTTAACACTTTTCTGTGAATTATTTATTTTCATTTAGCTTTTAAATGCAGATGAATATTTCTTCTATTTAAAACACAGATGAGCAGTCAGTCACTTCAATTTTACTTTTCCAAATCAGTCATCAGATGTAGAATACTTTTGATTCAGAATTTTTAGATGCATTGGCTGATGGCTGGCCGGAATATTCAGATGAAATATATATGTGTACTTAGCTGGTCATTGCTATATGCTTTCTAAACAAAATTATATATAAAAAGTGAGAGTAATTCAAATCAATATTTTTCTCCTTGAGAATTTAACTAGTGTTCTTTATAGTTTCAATATTTAATCTGTCTAATTTCTCTATGTGACTGAGGGCTTTTATATGATTGAGCCCATGCAAGACATCAGATAGAAAACCTGATTTTTATTAACAAAATCATTTGATTAAAGCTGATCCTCTGCTTCAAATTTACTGATAATAAGAAAATCAAAATAATAAACATAAACAACTGATTTTATTTATCACTTAACCAGTCTATTTTAAAACTGATTATCTATTTCAAAGTTACTGTTGCAAGAAACCCCATTTTTATTTTTTGATAATTAAAATGAACATATATATATATATATATATTTTTTTAATGTTCACACCTTTATCCTAAATCTTAGGTTTGTAAAATTTAATTACTCTAATTATCTCCGAGTTACATATTCTCAGCTGTAAATGTTAGCTGAAATTATAACCTTATGAGCTTAATTAATACAATATAATTCTTTACACATTTTTCTCCTTCAAAAAAAAAGATTTTAACAGAATTTTCTTTTATTATATGTAATATTTTAACCATATTTTACTATATGTGTAACTGTAAATGTTTTTATGTAATATACAGGCACGTTCTCTGTCATCCAAAAGACTTGCTTATCTAAAGAATCTAAATGTTGTTTAGAGGCGAGAATTTAATATTCAAAAATAAATTTTTAGAACTATTAAATCTAAATTGCAGTTATAGAAAAAAAAATAAAAATAGAAAAAATAAATAGCAGAATTTAGCAAGTGTAGATTAATTTTGAAGAAAGTTACTAATTACAAATATGAAAATGATTATCTAAACTAGTGTCCACAGACAATTGCCTATATGTGTCATAATCTTACTTTTAAAATAACTATTGAATCATTCAAAGTATGCACTATTCTTTTTGGGATATATCTACACAAACACACAAATGTCATAAATATTTCCCCCATTCTTTTTGTGTCTTAGGCTTTTGGGAACTTGATCCTGTAAAGTTTAAACTTGGGTGCCCTACAGCTTCCTTTTCTGTATAAAATGTGATGATGATTTTTTTGTATTTTTACTTTATGCACATGACTATAAATTTAGCCATAGGCTAAACTGAAATGGGAACTATATATATATATATATTGTAACCTATTCTATAGATCGCTATAATCATAAATTAATCATGTTGCACGTTTTTAGGGCGTCATAACCCCCCCCCCGTAACCTATCATACTCATCTAGCTAGTCAAGTGACACGTTTGGGAACCATAACTTCCTCTGCAACCTTCCTAGCTACAACTAATCTAGAATATATGCCTAAAAATAAATGTTAAACTAAAGAGACGATTTCTTTATTGACTAAGCTCGCATGAAACTATAAACTTAAAAAAGATTACAAGGTGATTAATAACTTCTGGTCAAACTAGCTTCAAAATCCACAAAACAAGCAAACAAACAAAAGGTTATGAAATAAACTTAATATCTGCCAAACCAATAAATAAATAATAATTAGATCGATGGAAGGATTATGAAATTAAAAATATAATTTAGGCAATAAGTAAATTAAGATGTAGATGACTAAATGGATGATGAAAATAAATAATAATTAAATAATAAAATAAAATGAATCTGAGAATGAAAAAAAAAAGAATGAAGATGTATCAGAATAATGAATGATTAAGATGATGGTAGAATAAGAGTTAATGGATGATTAAGATGATAATGGAATAAGAGCTAGTGAATGGTGAGTTAATTAGTATAATAAATTAGGATGAAAAAAGAATAAAGAAAAATTGAAATGACAGATGAGAAGAATGATGATGATGAAATATGATGTCTAGAAATCTAAATTTGGTATTGAATTAAATAATAATGAGATAACTAAATCAAATATGGATTCCAAGCTTAACAAAACCAGAATATTCACCATAAAGTCAAAACAAGCTATACATTTCAAACAAAAGAAGCAATTGATACTTTAAAGTTTGGTTGACTTTTATAAAACAGTTAATGTAACATAACTCCAATCCAACTACAATAAATAACTAGATATAAAATCATAAATTCAAATCCAATTATTGCAGATTAATATAACTTATTCTTCTCAAGGTTCACATAACTTAAAGATTGTTATACAAGATATACTTGGGTCAGTGAGAGAGATTTTGCCACTACCCAAATACAATGCACAAAATGGCTCTTGATACAAAATCAAATTAACAAACAATATTTACTAATTCCAAAGAAACATTTTAAATTCCCTAACTATTATAAAATTTAAGCTTCAAGAATTAGGGAAAATTTTGCAATAGCAAAACAGAATAACTTACCAACTTCTTTTTCTCAAATAAATATTAACAATGTGATCAAGATCAGAGAATGATAGATCTGTGGGTTCAAATAAACTGATTAAACCAATATTAAGAGTTTAATCTTTTAGTATCCCACTTATATTAATACTCACCCTATATTACAGTATTGTGATCATTAAGTAATGATGCCCTAGATATACTCATAAATTATAGGGCTTAAAAAATATTCTGATATACCAACATATAATGACTTATACAATATTGATCGATGATGATTTCCATATAATCATAAGATATGTCGATAGCAATAACAATAATAATATGTGTGTGTTGATTAGCAATAGACTACTGACAACTAAATAATTTTTAACCCAACAAGATTTATTTACAATACTTACAACTTTATTTCAGACACATTGCATGAAATAAGACAAATCCATTAACTAAAATCAGGCATGGAGATTAATTGGTATCCCATTGACGATACATGTAGTAAGTAATGACAAACTAATATAATGATATTCATAGTATCACTATTATTATTGGCTATATTTCTATTATTATTCTATCTTATAGAATAATATACTATCTTATTTAAGTTAACTTAGCATTTAAATTATAAATCAATGTATTTACGTCTTTGGGATATACACAATTTTTTAAATGTACAAACTCTAAGTTATAATTTAGTATATTAAACTGTAGCTATTTGATTTATTAGAATATGATAAGGGCAATTATTATATGCAGCACATTTAATAATTTATTATCATTTACAATAAAAAATTCATTGTATTGATGTGGGGACAGACATTACAAGTTAAATGCACCTATGCCACTAAAACATTACCTATATCCACAATCTAATCATTAAATATTTAACTGATCTTACCAATCCATCAGTGAATCACTACCTGATGAAGATAAATCAATACTGCCCACATGCATTTCTTGCTCTTTCATCTAGAAGTTCTAGAATCACTAGTAGGTTTTGGTTTGGTTTGTCTATAAACTGATGAAGATCCTACAGCATCATAAGACACTATTCCAATAAGGCAAACCCCATAGATAGACCAGTGTTCCTTAATCTAACTTTATCTTATCCTTGCTATTTGATTGTGAAATACTAAACTTCACCATACACAGTGGAAAACTAACTACATAACCTCATGAGGGATCAAACAATAAAGGAAGGCTCTACAAAACAACATAATATTTGTATAATAATATGGCTAATTCTAATACCTCTCCATAGGTATAAGTGTGAGCTTGTCTCTCATCATGGAAAAATAGAATTCAGACCATGGATATCCTGTTTTTTGGGATTAATTATGCTAACTAAGCATTAATTATTACTCAGCCTTGACAATATCATCCTCTCATTTAATTGGCAATGAAGGATTTTCCATCAGCCCATGCACAATATTAATATTATTCTATTTGGTGCCATTATATGTGGCATGTACTTATCAACTAAAAGCTGTCACAAATCCTTATCAATAACATAGCAAGGTAAAATAACACTAAAAATAAAAGTGAAAACAGCAATATTCCATTCACAATACAGAAACTATTAATGTAATAATAGATAAACCACCAAAATATATTTTAAATGATCATTAATTATTTTAAAATAACAATTATACTTTTGCTATAGCAAGGACTATGCATGTAAACACTGATGATCAACCTGCATTTTATATTTACAGTGGATATGTTCATTCATAGGCAAATTTAAGAAATAAAAAAGGCTTAGATAATTTTTTTTCATATAAGAAAATAATTGAGTCGTTATTGAATATCTTTGACAAAATTTAGTCTGTTTGTTCACCTTCAATAAAATACACTGAAATATGTTTTAAAATGTGAGAGGTAAATATCTCTCTCTTTCTCTCTCTCTCTCTCTCTCTCTCTCTTTCTCTCTCTCTCTCTCTCTTTTTCTCTAGATAAATGATATTTGCTATTGTTTTACCTTAATTGGGAAAATAGCAAAAAATACATATGAAATAAATGTCTATATTTTTATACATCTTTACATCCTTTTACTAAATATATTTTATACTACAATAAATATTTTTAAAAAAATCTCCAAATGACACATGACATAAATATTATAACACTAAACATAGCAATAAAAAAAAAAATAAACGAACATTCTCTTCCATTAGATTTTATCCTATTAGTCAAAGTTTATTTCATCCTTGTGAGCTAAAATGATAAGAAAACTGATATTATGATGAGTAAACATTCCTAAATAACATATATATATATATATATATATATATATATATATATATATATTGATTATCCTATTCGATGTTAGCATAATCAGACTATATTCAAACACTCTTCCAAAGGCAATAAAACTCATTTATTGGTTTATGCACTGATGTCAGCATGATGAGATAATATGTAAGCAGTTTTCCAAAGGCAATACCATTAAAATAGCTTTATTACAATCTACAAATGTTTTCTTACAAAATTATTTATTGATTTTGTTCTTCCCTCTATGGTAATGTCTGTAACAACTTTAAATAATCTGGACATTTTAACAAAATATTATTAAGACGCATGTTTCACAATAAAACTTTGAAAGTAAATATTTATTTTATTTCATTTCTATCAGAAAATTAAAATGTGATTAATGATATTAAGAATAATTTATTCAATTATAAATACAATATTCTTGGCATTTTTAATTAATCTGTAACTTTTCATTTCTATCATTAAGCAAATTCGCGCTAAAATCTTCATTTGGCAGATGAGTTTTCTTTCTTAAGACAGAATAAGGAATAAAATCATGCAATTTTCTTTTAACTTTATTAAAAGTTGTATGATTCAAAAATAAACTTTTTTGATTTGTTTACTTTATCTCCTGCCATCTTTCTTCAAAATTATTTCGAATTATTTTATTGAAATTATCATTTATAAGTAAACATATTCTTCTACTTGATAATAAGTACAGGACAAACAAACATGGTCAGCTTTTTATTTTAAATGTAAATAATTTATGCGTCATTTTTAAATCTGAGAATTTAAAAATAAACAGTATAAAAGCAAAAGCTTACTTTCTCTGAAATTGTTCTTGGTTTGAAGTAATATTTATTGAAGTAAATTATTATCCACATGATTCCCACTTCTCCTTTACAGTATGACTCAGGAATTATCAAATCGATGGTTAAACAGTGTTGAAATGATTACAAGGCTTTAAGATTTTCTATTCCATCTTTTTAAATAAACAATATTTTATAATACCATTCAAGTAGATTTCAATTTTTTTTGATTTTTCAGCTTTTTCTTCCTTTTTTTATGAGTTAGAATTTAAGTCTGTTGATTCTAATTCCTCTTTTTCTTAATCACATCCCTACAACTTTGTTATATCATATATAGCTTGTATTATAATGCATTGTGGTAACATATGGATCAATAACCTTACTGTGAATATTATTAATATTACTCCAACTGGCTTTATTTTTAATAACTACCCATAATTACCAAGACTGTTTTTAATTCACTACAAAAAAAAAAATATGCTTAAGAATTAATTATAATCATTCATTTTACAAGATTTAATAAATTTAATTTATTATTTGTTTATTTCAACTGCTATTCAACAATAATAAAATAGCAATATATTTATATCCCAATTAATAATAATAATACTTTTAAATTATTATTTTATCCCTAGTCAAAGCTTGTACTGGGTCTTACATCTCATCTCCACTCAAGCAGATTTTCTAGTGCATCCAGAACAGTCTCTTTTGAAAGCCACTTATTAAGATTTTAATGCCAAATAGATTATTATGATTTAAAATATTGGATTATTTAATACAGGGACCTGAATAAAAGGTCACAATATATATATATATATATATATATATATATATATATATATATATATAATATATATATATATATATATATATATATTGAACCTGGTTCGAATATGGGTCCTTCAAAACACTGGTCTGTTAGGCAGAGAAGAACATACTCAGAGAGTATGTATGCCCAAATTATAGCTATAAAATATATAACTAGCATTACATTTCCAAGACATAACTTATTCTCGACTGTTGAGTTCAACACCAGAGTTCAAAGCACTTTTTTGTTTCATGTAAACATGGGTGCCAGCTATCTATTTACAAGAATAAACAATGCAATTTGAACAATGGCCATTAACTTGATGCCTAAGTATCCATGACTAGCTCAGTTGTTGGTAATCATTAACAGATTATACATAATTAGTGGTGAAAAGAATTGTAAGAGAGATTGGTAAAAAAGAATTGATAAAAAGAGTTGACCGACAAATAAAGTTTAATTTTAAAGACAATTTATTAATTAACATTTACTAATTTTAAACATTTTATAAATCTAAAATAACACACACACATTTTAAATTAACACACTATAATATATCTTATGAGAAAGCATAAATAATGTTTGTCGTTTAAATAATCATATAGCATTCACAAACATGCACATCAATAGTTAATTTTATGCATGCTTTTAGAGTTCAAATTACTTGTCTCTGGAGGCTTTACAAATTCATGTGATGCAATGGCTATTATAGAAATAAAAATATGAAATATTATTACCTAGGATTTTGAATGTGGATGCAGAACTTTGTTTTCTTTGGTTACTGCTTTAGGTGAGAATATTTCCAGTTGGCTGGGATGTTTCCTTGATGAGTTTTATTATTATTTGCGATTATTATTATTGGAGAAAATTAGATACTGATGAAGATTCTTCAAAATGTTACATTGGCATTATTTCACGGTCAGATCTTGCTGTTTTCATTGGAGTTCAGGCTATGGAGAGATGTATGTTTCCTGTGGGTTTTTAACAATGCATTTCTGTTTCTGGATACACAATAAACTGAATTGTTATCTGAACTGAAACAATTACTCGATTGAATGATTGTCCTCTCTGAACTTAACTGACTCAATTGATTGTCTGATAACAAAAATATATTTATACCTGTGATGTGTTGTCCTTGTAATATCTTCCAGCAATATTTGTTGTCAAAATTCCTGTGATAATCTTTTGACGTGTTTTGGAAGATCATTTAGTTAGTAATAGCTATGCAAACGAGTTGTTTTATATCATTTTAGTTAGCAGCTAATCCTTTGGAGACAAGCTTTTTAATCCTGTTTTTTATATTTTAATTAATAGCCATCACTGTGTTTTTAATGATAATCTTCTTTTATTTCATTTTAATATTTATTATGCATACATTTTTATTTATTTAGAAGCGCATATATATACGCACATATACAACTAGTTTTAAGATTACTTTTTCGTTAATTCGAATGAAAAGAGATTTGTATTTTTTAAACTTTAAATTATATTTCAACTACTAATAATAGACTCTACTCCCTTTTATAAAACTTTTAGTTTAACTTTTTTAACCAACCCCCCCCCCACACCTTTTAATCAATTATTTTCCAACTTTTATTTCAAACTCTTTTATGAAAATAAACTGTAATAAAACTCTTAAACTTTTAAATATGTTTTCTTTTATGAAAGATTATTTTAATATTTTTTTAGATAAATTATCATGTGCCAATTTCAATATTGGTACAATATATATATATATATATATATATATATATATATATATATATATATATATTGAAACCTTTGGGAGAGAGAGAGTTGGAGTGCCAATTCTAATCTAAATGGCAAAAAATGAATAAAATGATAATGATAACCACTACTCGTTATAAAATAATGACCAATTGGAGAGACTCTTATGTTTGAAGCATGAATTAAACTCAGTGGCAGTTACAATAAAAGAAAGGATACTTCAGACACATCTATTTAGATAAAGGGAACTTTAAAATAATAATAATAATAATAATAATAATAATAATAATAATAATAATAATAATAATAATAATAATAATAATAATAATAATAATAATAATAATAATAATAATAATAATAATAATAATAATAATAATAAGAAGAAGAAGAAGAAGAAGAAGAAGAAGAAGAAGAAGAAGAAGAAGAAGAAGAAGAAGAAGAAGAAGAAGAAGAAGAAGAAGAAGAAGAAGAAGAAGAAGAAGAAGAAGAAGAAGAAGAAGAAGAAGAAGAAGAAGAAGAAGAAGAAGAAGAAGAAGAAGAAGAAGAAGAAGAAGAAGAAGAAGAAGAAGAAGAAGAAAAAAGAAGAAGAAGAAGAATTATCATATAGTTAAGTAATTACTAATTAAATTAAGAAGAGGAAAAACATCACTCTTATCTACAAAATACTTTTTAAGATATGTATTTCTTTCTATCAAAATATATTCTTTAAGTATATAAGTTATTTGCACCCACAGAAACATTTTTCACAATTCTTCATCTTAAATTTTTTTTAATATTTAATATTTGCTATATCAGAATGTCAAAGAAATGAATAAATTTAAATATTCTACTCTTGCAGAGTGATCATACAATATTGTGTACTGATTAAATAGTACATAGATTAAATATAGTATCTTTTTCTAGAACAATATGCAAATTAAATGAATGACTTATTCAAAAATATAAACAAAATAGCAATAATGATCATCTCAGAGTTTTTAAAATCTTTTAAGAATTTTTGTAAAAACTGGTTGCCAATGTATGACTGATATCCTGGCAGTGCTTCCTAACATTTCATCACAAGAGAAATAATAACACAAAAAAAATATTTAATTTGCTAAGTAATTGTATAATAAATTACACCATATTCAGAATAATAATAGTAATTTATCCTGGACATCACTAGAAATCAATAGAAAGAAAAGGGTACATTGTATGTCTTTCTATTATTCTATAGACAACACATACTAAATTATTGTGTAATGTTTGAATTTTCAAAGTAAAAAAAAAAAATGGTTAATAATGAGTGCAGACAGAAAATAGCTAGAATAATCTTCACTGAAATTGTATTCATGTGAATTTAAATTAAATTATTCAACTTTAATTTCTCTTATATAAAATTCCAATCCTGGAAATTGAGAAGTTTTTTGTAAAATATTTTCATTGGTAAGATGACAAGTTTTGGAACTGCAAAATTTGACTATCTGTTACCATATTTCTGATAGAAATCAGAATTGTGAATATTTTACTCTTTACAAATAGAAAATTTAATAACTGTACTAGACACATAAAATTTTGTGTGAACTCAAGACAAGTGACAGATAGAAAAACAGAAACTGAATAACAATACTTAAATTTATTAATGATTAATTATAAAAAATAATATGTAAATTTTTTTTATTATATTTACATTAAATCTTCCGAATTATTTGCCAACATAAGCACTGTTACAATTAGTTTACATCAGTCAGCACATAAGAGCATCAATACCTTTATTGACAATATCTTTTATGTGCATTTTTAAATCAAATATCCCCACAAACTATTAACTATTTCGGAATAACTTGTAGATTTATGACTTTATGCTTGTCCAAATTATGATAATATTAAATAGTGACTCATTTGCATAGTGTTTGCATATTAAATTGATAGAATTATTTCAATGAATGAGACAGAACTAGCTATGATTATGAGAATTACAGTTTGTCGAAGGCTCTCAGCCAATTTATTGACTAATTTATATTAATTATACAGCTTTACATAAGTGTGATAGCACTATTTATTATTATCATTATTAACTATTTAGTTTTTATGTTACATTTGATATATGAAATGTATTTTAATGAATATTTAATTTAATCAAATAAGAAAGAATAAATTGTGTATTTATTTTTAAACCTAATCATTTATTTAACATTAGTGAGTAGATTTATTGTTTATGCTTGCATATTTCTCTGTTATGTCAACATATCTTGCAAAACTAGCTAAATACAACCAATATGAGTTGGTGCCTTTATTAAATATTTTTTCAACTTGAACCTCAATTTCAATGAATAAATTTCATTGCTTATTAATGGAATGAATGTTCAGGGGATGAAACATCAAAGCAGCTAATTTCAAATTACACACAATCTAGTTCAAGAGACATAGAAAGGGGGGTGGTGAAATCATTCATATATAATTGTCAACCTATAAAAAAAGTTTGTTCATATATGCAAATTTCACCATATACCTCTGTTCATCTGATATACTTCCAGCCTGAAAGTAAGCTATCTACAGTTGTGCACTTGATTAGAGGTATTTTAAAATCATTTAGAATTTAAGGAAAATATTATTATTGCTGTATTAATGAGATTGGTGTTTGATGTCGGTTGCTAAATGACACTCATATATATATATATATATACTTTTCCTGGAATGTTTTTTTTTGTTTTTCTGATAGTATAGTGGCCACTGCAGAAAATTTCTAACTCATATTCTGATATAGGATATATTCATGATATATAAGTTCTACTTATAAAATTTCTTAAAGAAATCATATATGAATTCAATATGGTCGACAGTGTTCAAATATTGCCTACAGGTATTATGGCTAAACAGGCAAAGTTTTATATTCACTATCCAGTGTGGTCCATGTATCCATTTATAAACATATATATTTTGTGCAGATATTGTAATTGATACCAGGGTATATGTTAAAACAGATTACCAATGAATGGTGCTGTGAAAGTAGGAGAATGTCAGGTTAGTAAGAATTTTTTTTAAATTTTGTCTTGTTATTATTGTGTTAAAAATAAAGCATGATATAGAGGTGAAAATAGGAGTGAGGATTAGAGGTTAAACAGTAAGACAGGTGACAGTCAACATAGTACTGTTTTAACTGTGGTAGTGAGCCCAGCATTTTATAAAGGGAATAGTAAAAAGGTAAATTTTGATTTATTTCACTCACTTAAAAATAAAAGTTTATTCTCAGACATATATAAAACAAAAGAATAAAAGTTCAAAATAAATGAAAACATGTTCACAAGAAAAAAAGGAAAACAAGATACATCTGTCAGCTGAAATAAGAGAGACAGACATAATGGATATGATGATAGAAAAATTACATGAGATAGAGGGGATGGAAGTAATAGTATTCAGAGGACAGGAGGAAGAGAAGCCAAGAGAGCTTATATGCAGTTTACAAAAATACTCGATGTGGGATGTTGGAGAAATGCAAAATAGTTGTGGCAAGTATCTTCCTTCAAGGTTATGCCAAAACATTGTGGGATTCGAACATACATCAACCCCAAACATTCCTAAAGTAATAAATCACCTTGAGAAAGACATTTTGAACTGAGAAACAACATGAGAATTTTATACTGTGACTACTTAATCAAATGTTTCCAAGAATGGTGACGAAAGTTATGTAATTTTTTTTCAGATGACAAGGAGCCACACTAAAGGTATTAGAGCGGTGTCAACTATCTGAAAATCAAATTGTAAGAACAGTGTGCTGAAATTTTGCATTGAAAATAAGATGCTTGGTCGGGATTAGAGGTGGTAGGTCAGCTAAAGAACCTGACAAAATACTAAGTCAAAAATTAGGTACATGAGTGAATGTTCATGGTTGAAGACAGAAAATTCATGGTCAAATGTCAATCAGATATGGTAGAAGGAAATGGATGAGAGTTTGTATAACCATGGAAAAGGAAAACATGTGGGGAGATTGGTGTGTACATGGGAAGACAGTATCCCATGCTATGTTAAACAGTAGTATCCAAAGATATTGAAAATTGATCAAATAGAAACTCTCATAGTTTCAGGTAATAAAATGTCCCATCATTCCAGAAATACTATATAACACACTGGTAAAAAACTAATCTTACATAAGAATTCTGAAAATTGAAGGTCACCCAAATAAAAATGGTGAATAATAAGAGGGCCAAGGTAGAACTGAAGCAAATATGGTTGGACTTGCAGATTAATGGGAAACCTTTCACTCAAGTATTCCTTATTATGAAGAACATGATACATGAGGCCATATTAGGGTCTGAATTCCTAAACAAATACAAATATGTTCTGCACTACAAAAAGAAAGAGTCACTTGTGAAGGAGAAATAATTAAATTTCTGGTGCCAGACCTAAACTATTTAATATTGGTCATAAACAGTTAGGAAGATTTTTATAGACCAGGTGATAGCATAAAAGATTTAGCAGGCAAAGGTTGCTAAAGAAGAAGAGGGGTTCACACAGAGAAAGTATTGTAAGAGTATGGACACATTTTGTCAGTAGTATCTGATGTAATTAAAGGGTTTGAAAGCAGAATTAAGATAAAACAGTATCAGCCTTTTCAGTCTAAGTCATACTATGTTCTACATCAATACCAGAACAATGTTAAGCAAAAAATCAATCAAATACTAAAGTGGGGAATTTTTTTAAAGTGTTCCTCCACATATTGTTATCTGCTGGTGGTTGTAAAAATAAAGATGGGTTGGACAGGCTGTGTTTGTATGTCAGGCAGCTGAACCAAATAATGATCCTGGACTGTAATATCCCACCACCTATACAGGAACATTTAGGAAAATTGAAGGAAAATATAAATATTTTCCAACTTTTTCACTTGACCACCAGTTAATGGCAAATCCAACTCAATTCTGAAGACTGAAAGTACACTATACTGCCTTTACATATGACAGTTATTCTTATCAGTTTAACCATATGCCATTCAGCCTAATAAATAATGGTGTTGGGTTTTTGATATTCTTGGATGAAGTGTTATTGAAGGATGTCAGTATGTGGATTACAATGTTTGTAGATGACATATTAATGGCATCAGCAACCATTGAGGAACATTTTAAGGATGTAGACCTATTTTTCAAAGAATGACTAAAGACAGGTATTATGGTTAATTTTAAAAAAGCATATTATGTAAAGATGAATTTGCATATTTGTGTTATGTGGTGGGTCCCCAAAAGATAAAATCATACCCAGACAAAGTCATAACCATTAGATAATTCAATAATCTTAAGTCTCAAAAACAAATTTGATTGTTCAGGGCATCTGCAATTTTTACAACAGGTTCTAGAGGGGATTTCAGAACATATGAAGCCTTTTTTTAGTATACTAAAGAAGAATGTCCACTGGAAATGGGCTCAGGAATGAGGGAAAGCTTTGGAGCAGACAAAGAGGGGATTTTAGAAATAAGCCACATTGGCTATCCCCAATTTCATTAAGTCGTTCATCATACAAATGGACAGCAATGAGTATTGGCTAAAGATCACATCATCTCAGATGCATGATTATGATCAGGTGGCAGTACTACAGTTTATAAGACAATTGCTTAAATTACTTTATCTTCACTATACCACTACTAAAAAGCAAACTCTCATACTCACCTGAGCATTTTAGAAATTCAGGACATCCTTGCCTGGATTAAAAGTGGTTGTCATTACTGTACCAGTCAAAACATGTTTATCCATCTAACATGAGCTGGAACTCACAAAATGTACTTCAAACCCAGTCAAGCCCAAGATTTAGATCAGGAACCAGCCTGAATTCGAACCCACTCTCTAAGTCCCAGATCAAACACCTAATGGATAACATAATAGTGATGGCCCATGAGAATTAATCTTAATCTGGCCAACTAGCAGAGCTGAGCAAAACAATGAGATATCTATTAACTATGACTATATTAAAATATACATAAGCATGGCTGTAATAGGTGGAAGTGGAGAAAAGGAAGGAATTCAAACTACTCAAATAAGTTAGACAATAATATATATTTTAATATACTGACAAATTATAATACATTTATAAATAAATTATAGACACTAGTGTGTGCGTGAATGAGCAAGTGGTTACATAGTGTCATTCATGCTATTAGTTCTCATATTCTTAGCTAAATAATAAATTACAAATAAACACACATTTTGGTGGGTCCAATATTAAGATGCCAATCAGTTAATAAAAGGAATTACATAATATTGCTATTAACACTTTGATTTACGGTTCTGAAACATGATAAGTAACATATGATTTAGAGGAACATTCTGAAATTAATTATACATATGATATAAATTATTTTCACATCATTGAGGTTGTGAAGATAAACAAAAGACAGTTAAAAGATTATATTTGAACTATGACAAAAATATTTATTGAAAAATTATTTAAACAATAGTAAGACGAACACTTTATTTTTCCCAAGGCATAAAGATACTCTTAAATATAGATATATAAATTACGAAGGTAGGATTGTATATGATTGAAATAAACTTTATTAATAAAATATAAGTAATTGGCATTTATATATATATATATATATATATATATATAATTATAAATTAAGCTTTGCTTAAAAGATATATATATATATATATATATATATCTTTTAAGCAAAGCTTAATTTTAATATTAGAGTATTAAAACTGGGTCATGAAGCAAAAGAAATAATAACACAAAGAAATTTGCAGGGCTGACATAATAGCCTAAAATAACTAAGAGGAAAAGGTCGTGCTTCTGGATGAAAAACAAAATCGATGGACATAGCATGTGCCAAACTTAGGGTCACCACCAGTGGCCTTTTATATGAAGAAAGAATATGCATAGCGTGTGCCAGACTTCAGGGATCACCACCAGAGACATTTTTATACGAAGACTTGAGAAGAAATCTATGGGTTCGAACCTTATGTAACCCCCAGATTAAGAAACACACACACACACACACACACACACACATATATATTATATACATATATATATATATATATATATATATATATATATATATATATATATATATATATACGAAGATAGGCTAAATGACAGAAATGCAGTAATGATACATGTCTCTAACAACATTGAATAAAGTTTACTGCTTTAAATAAAATGACCCGTGTTTGAATACTATAATATGCCATGCAATTATAATATATATAGAGAGAGAAATTTAGATTTTATACTTGAAGATTTAGATTTCAAATTAATAAAATATACGTTAAGATTTGATTTAGCAAAAGAAACATTAAGATTTTCCCCAATCATTTTTCTGCTATTTTAAATAAATCAATTGCACCTTCATGATTTTTATAATGACTGGAATATTTAAATACTATATTTGATATTTTAAGAGTATGAAAAATGAAGTAAGATTAGGAGTGATATAGGAAACAAATTATAAGTCACCCTTTCAGAATTTAATAAATAATTATAAAATAAATGTTTCAGAGCATTAATTAGCTTGAGTTCTGGATTTTCAGAGTTAAATAAATCAATTTTTATATTAAAAACGAACCTAAAATGTTGATTCATAAAACAATCTGGTGAACGTATTAATTAACAATACGTTATATTTTAAGGGAACATTAATAAACTTGATTCATGAAGGTTTAGTTAAAAATGACAGAAAAGATTTTTATAAATTAAGCTCACCAGTTTGTTTGGGATTGGCAAAATAATAATAATAATAATAATAATAATAATAATAATAATAATAATAATAATAAGAAAAAAAAAAAAAAAAATATATATATATATATATATATATATATATATATATATATATATATATATATATATATATATATATATATATAAATCAAGTAATAAATAACTAACTGCACCAAAATTAAACAAAGTAAGAGCATATGAGATAGATTAGATATAACGAAATCATTTGAGAGCAAATTTACATAGTATATATTAATTTAAAAGATAGAAAATTGAACAATATATTAGAAATCTTGAGAGCAGGATTTGAGATTAGTGAGGCTAGATTCGTAAAAGTTACCTTGCGCAAATTTAATAAGTCTATTTTCATGCATGGCAAATTGAGTATCCAAAATGAATTCTTCTTGGTGACAGTAAGCTTCTCTATTAGCATTTTTAATGTTCTCCATTGGGCCTTTACTTCACTTTAGGGTAACATAATATTATGGCCACAGAAGACAACCCACAAGGGTCAGGAAAAGCTTTTACTAGATCTTCTTGAGATTTCAAAACAGCATAGTCTAGTAGCAATCACTTTTCTCAATAGTAGCTAATCTCTCAATAGTAATTAATCTCCCCTGTGATTCAAAATTCAGTTATTTTATACTTTTTCTTTTATCAGTTGTTTTTGAATATGCAATTGTAAGATAATGTCCAAAAATAAATTCAAATCTATTTCCAGATTAGAAATAGATTTGACATGTTTTAACAAAAGTAAATCTTTAATCTACTTAATCCCATTTATTTTAAGTAAAACTTTAATTACAAAAATACCTTCCCCAGATTAAAACAATAGTGCTTCCAACCCCTAATTATTTTTAGACAATTAACAACACTTGCATCTTCCATATTGGATTTTGTAAAAAAAATATATAGTTTAATAGAAAAACAAGCCATTTAAAAAGAAAAAGTTAAAAATGACATACAATAAATATTTAAAACATCAATATTTTGTTAGTTACTTTTGCTCCTATGTATATATTTGAGCCGCATCTATAATACTTTAATAAAAAGAACTAATAATTAATAAAAAAAAATTAATAATAATTTTAAAACATGTTATTGAAACATTAAATTTTATAATTTAGGCATGTATCTCAAATATATATACATGAAATATATATATATATATATATTTAGGCATGTATCTCAAATATATATATATGATATATATATATATATATATATATATACAACAAAAAGGAGCGGGATGGGATATAATGGTTTGAATACGGGTTAGTAGGTAGAAACATGAAGCACAATCTTAAGCTAAGATTTACTGATTCATTACTGACCATAAAAGCTTAGAGTTCTTAAATCACAGCTACTTCCCCAACATCAGCTGCTTCCCTGGAGTCTATATCTACAAGAATATAACTACACCATAAAATATTCCAAAGTGCCAGAGAATATTGTACCTGACATATTGAATCATAACCCTTGAATGTAGAGAACCAGTATATCATCAGAATGAGCCTGAGAATAAACAAACCAGTGAAACAAGACCTATACCAAATAACCCATTATCAATGTGAAATATGACAACTGAGGATGCTGATTGAGCAGCTAGATGAAAACAAAATAAAGGACTTAGAAATGCTATGAAACAAAACAGGATGTTACCAAATGAGATAATTGATTTTACAATAAAAAATTCACAAGAACCAAGAAGAGTGAAAACATGTCTGACCACATCATATGAGGGATGCTGTT
This sequence comes from Epiperipatus broadwayi, assembly GCA_028023455.1. Classification (NCBI taxonomy): domain Eukaryota; kingdom Metazoa; phylum Onychophora; class Udeonychophora; order Euonychophora; family Peripatidae; genus Epiperipatus; species Epiperipatus broadwayi. Next base: position 5,446,044 of record JAQFVV010012457.1, read on the forward strand.
ATTACCCATGTACACTAACTCTTTGGTCATTATAGCAAACCCAAAACTGAGTGTTTGCTCTGATACTCTTTTTATTGGTCTGGAATGAACACTATACTTATGGTCATTGTAGGCCAGTGTGAGACATAATAATGGGCAAAGCCAGCTAATAGGAGTTATGTAAAACATATGACTTTCATAATTCCAACAGGTCCCAGGTAATAATGACCCTGGATTATTATGGTCCATTACCCAACTATAACAGAAAGAAGTATCTCATCATGGTATATAATCTATTTTCAAAATTAGTAGCTATGTACCTGATACCTGAGGCGAACACTAGAAACACCATAAAGGTGCTAGAAAATAACCATGTTCCCACTGTAGAAAAATCAAATGTTTTTTTCTATCATGTCACAGTCCATTTATATCAGGAGAATGACATATGTGGGTAAAATGACAAGGAAATAAGCATGTGATGATGTCCATCTGTAATCCACAGACAAATGCATGTGAGAGGGACATGCAGAAATTAGGTTGACTACATAGAATCTATATTCCATTGAACTCTCGATGTTGGGTTAAACAAGTTCTGCAGATTGTCTAATGGTTGGTCAATGAATCAACAAGGTTGTCCACAATATCACTGCACTTAGGAAAAACAGGTAAACCCTGCTTGCCAGGAAGAAAAGAGACACCTATAGATGTAGGAGCCACTAGGGTTCAAGATTACCATACCCTTATGAAAAGAAGTAGAAATTACAATAAAAGTTAGTGAGTACATTATATCCATTCAAAATATGGGACAAAGTAATGATTAAAACACCACATGTTAGTGACCTGGGGAAGTTCATCTGCTGTATATTTTGTAATTTATATGAGGACTTGTTCACTATTGTATGGCACCAGGGAGACAAAACATTTTGAATAGACACTTGATCAGAGATTAAATGGTTGAACAATCATATGCTATAATGGATTTTTTTAGCCCTCAAAGTACCACTACCTCATTTTGAAGTCTTTCCAATGGGGGCATTGTAACACAAGCTGGGTTGAAAATCTATTACATTCATATTAAATAGTATCTACCAACTGCCCTGGATAAACATTTTCTCTTAAATTGGCTTCAATATGTTTGACTATTATACATGAGTAGTGATATATATATAATTAAGAGTGTGCTAATAGCTCTAAACAAGTTTATAAAATTAAGAGTGTGCTAATAGCTCTAAACAAGTTTTTTTTTTTTTATTTATGATAAATGCTACTACAAGAGAAAACATTCAAATCATTTTTATCTTGGATTGTCCCCATCCCCAGACCAGTTTCGACCTATGGGTGTCTTCAGTGAGGAGTTGGGACATTAGATCTAAAAAAACCAACTCAAGCAAAGCATTTATCTAAAAGATAATTGTTAGAAGAAGATCTGAAACTTTTAGACATCTACATGTCTTTAAAGTCAGCTCTCCAACTGAAAAAATCATATGGGCCTGAACTAATATATGGAATATCTGAATTAAGTTCAGGCCCATATGATTTTTTCAGTTGGAGAGCTGACTTTAAAGACATGTAGATGTCTAAAAGTTTCAGATCTTCTTCTAACAATTATCTTTTAGATAAATGCTTTGCTTGAGTTGGTTTTTAGATCTAATGTCCCAACTCCTCATTGAAGAGACCCATAGGTTGAAACTGGTCTGGGGATGAGGACAATCCATGATAAAAATGATTTGAATGCCTTCTCTTGTAGTAGCATTTATCATAAATAAAAAAAAGCTTGTTTAGAGCTATTAGCACGCTCTTAATTTTACATATTTGTAAGTGCAAGCTATATATAAGTCATGTGACATCTGACTTGTTATTATTACTATTATTATTTTACTGTTGTGGCTTTAGCTAAATTAAAGAGCTAAGCCTACTAATATATGGAGTATCTGAATTAAGTTCAGGCCCATATGATTTTTTCAGTTGGAGAGCTGACTTTAAAGACATGTAGATGTCTAAAAGTTTCAGATCTTCTTCTAACAATTATCTTTTAGATAAATGCTTTGCTTGAGTTGGTTTTTTAGATCTAATGTCCCAACTCCTCACTGAAGAGACCCATAGGTCGAAACCGGTCTGGGGATGGGGACAATCCAAGATAAAAATGATTTGAATGCCTTCTCTTGTAGTAGCATTTATCATAAATAAAAAAAAGCTTGTTTAGAGCTATTAGCAAGCTCTTAATTTTATATATTTGTAAGTGCAAGCTATATATAAGTCATGTGACCTCTGACTTGTTATTAATATATATATATATATATATATATATATGTTTAACAACTGCCCTGGATAAACATTTTTCCTTAAATTAGCATTAATATATATATATATATATATATAATACAATACCCATTATAATATATATATATATATAAGAAAAAACAAAAATTAAGAGTAAATACAATATTATTAACATCATCAGCTTTAACTGAATTTCAAATTTTTAAACTTAATGTTACATATATTTCCATAAGCTGTGTATGGCTGTATTTGCAGTTTGCCTAATAATAACATTGTTTTATATTTATCAATAAATATTGTCTCTTTAATTTTCTCTTTTTATGATTTCTTTTCTTCCATTAATATTTTTCTTTCATTACTATTAAATGTAAAATTATAATTACAAGTTTTTTCATGGTCAAGAATACTGAAGCTGTATTAAATTGACTATTTGCATTATTTTTAGTTCGATTATATAATAATTGATGCTCCTTCAATCTTTTTTCCACAGAACTTCTCCATTCACTGATGTAAAATTTCTCACATCCACATGAAATTTGATAAATTATAATACTTCTTTGTAATTTAGGAATTATAATCTTAGAATTGGTAATCAATTTATTAACATTTGGAGGAACACAAAATGAAATATTATACTTTTCTTGAATATAAGATTGCATGTTATTTATAAATGGTATAGATATCCATTTTTATTATCTAAAGTAACACTGCAAACACTTTTCTTATAATTAAATGAATTTACTTTATGCAAGATTTGGTTTTTATCATAACCAATCTTTAAAAGTTCATAAGCAAAGAATTCAATATTTAAAATTTATCAAATTTCATGTGTATATATGTAATTTCATGTATATATGTAACTTAGCATATATTGACGCACAAACTAAAGCTGTTCTGAAATGGTTAAAATATCTTAATTAAGATATACTTACAAGCTTATCACTATTCTAAGATATATTTGATTTAAATATAATAGGTAACTAATATTCAGTTGAAGTGATGAAATGCACCATAAATTCATAATTCTGTATTGTAATTTTTCTCCATATGCTGTAATCCTTCTTAGAAAAATAAAAGCCTATATAGATAGCTTTGTAAATTGGATTCATAAACTTATCTTAATAGTATAATTATAAATACTATGAAATGAACTGATGATACTGAATAGTTTCATGAAGAAAACCATTGTTAGCATCTTAATTTTTATTATATGACAATGTTGTCAGCAGTGCATATGTGTCCTTAATAGACGCTACAGCGTATTCACTTGTTGCTGTATTCTTTAATGGTTTATGTGGTCGCACTTCACCATTACTCCTAGTTCGGGCAATTATCTTCTTTCAGATGGTGGATGGGTTCGAACCTCCCCATTCTGAACCCTTAGGAATGGAGCATTAGACTCCCACAGAGCATTAGACTCCCACTTAAATAAATTGCTTGATCATCTGGACTAAAAGTCTCTTATTTTCACAGCAATGAGTTTGGTCAAAGGGAACCATTACTTGGTAAAAATCCCATGAATAAGGAACATATACAAGACACAAAGACTCAGAATTAAATGTTTTCCATACACCTTAGTATCTGAAGTCTGGCTGCCAATAATCAGTTCATCCCACCATTATAATTGTTATTTTCAGCTTGGATCTGAATTCGAATCCAATTTAATATGCATATTAGCTATATAGAGAATATATTGATTATTCGCACTTAGTTAAGTATTGTATTCTTTATAAATGTTTGTATTCGCTTCCACTAACTATAAAGCAAATCTACATCCTATGATATAGCATAAACTAGGCATAGGTAATCATGAGCAAATTCATTTAGTTATAAAATAATATTAAAGCTCATAAAAACGTAAATTCAAATGTATTATAATGTCATCACCTGCGAGTGATTCATATATATAGCTAAGTAAATTAAATATTTGTAACTTAAAAATTACAATCACCTGTGAGTGATTAAAATGCTATACATAAACCGGAAGTGCCTAAATATTAGATTATCACTTACGAATGGTATACATATATGTAAGAAACCCGTTAATTTGTAACTAGAAACTTAATATCACCTGCGAGTAATTTCACACACCATCTATATATGTAGACCAACCTATGTAAAACTCAGCCATAAAGAATTATATAACTAAAATGATCACTTGCATGTGAACCCGATCTTTAATGTAAACATCCCTTAATCACGTGAATGTGAGACCAAGCATCTAGCTATTGTAATTTTGTTTTAATTATTATTTCAAAATTTAACTTCATTAAATTAATTTTAAATTTAACTTTGCTTCATGTCTTAGTCTTGCTCACTGACTCATAACCATTCCATCATTTAATAATTATTTATTATTAGTTATTAAAAATCATTTCATTGTTTAATAATCATATACTAGCCACATGATACCTATATAGCTATACTCGATAAAATGTCAACTTCCTCCCAGTCTTTTGCTCTACTGATGTTCTACTGCTGGAATGTGGTGAAGGACAATACTGCTGTAAACTCAGTTGTGTCATCCATAAGGTGGTAAATCTCTGAACAATAGTAAAGGAATTAGGGATATATCAGACCTGTGATTTCACCACCATATTCTGGTCAGACTTGGGATGATTTACTAAAGTTCTAGGTTTTGTTATGCGAATGTACATATTTGACCATTACAGTATATTATTTTTGGTTCCCTTTGTCAAAAAGACATAAGCTTATATAGAAGCAAACTTATTTTTATTAAAATTCAAGGTTCCTGAATGTAAATATAATTTTATTTCCATTAAGTGAACTTATAATTGCATATTGTACCCTCAAATATTCTTATTCATTGTTAAAATATTTATTAAACTGTATTGTATAACTGTATTCTTTTACATTCTACTTCATACTTATATTAACTATTTAGTATTTTTTTTTCTTTTATGTTGGATTTTGATATATGTATTGTATTTTTAATGACTGTTGAATTTAATCAAATCATAAAGAATAAAATTATGTACTTACTTTGAAACCGTAATCATTTATTGAACATTAGTGAACAGATTTACTATCTATGCTTGCTTATTTCTCTTTTCTTGTTAACATAACTCACAAAACTAGTGAAATATGTTCTATATGAGTGGAAGCCTTTATTAAATATATTTTAAACTTGAACCTTAAGTTGCATGAAAAAAATGTATTGCTTATTAATAGAATGAAATGTCAGAGGATGGGAAGTCAAAGCAGCTAATTTTAAATTATACACAATCTAGTTTGAGAGACATAGAAAGAGGGGAAATTTTTCATTCATATATGCAAATTGTACCATATAGGAAAAAGGTTATTCATATAGGCAAATTTCACTGTATATATCTCTATTTCTGATAGGTATTTTCTCTTCCCCGAGAGTGAGCTAAATAGGGTCAAGCATCTGATTGGACATATTTTAAGATCATTTATAATATTATGAAATGTATAATTCTTACTGTATCAGTGAGATTGGTACTTGCAGTCAATTGCTACCTGAGATAGCTAGGGTTGAGCATCTGATTAAAGGTATTTTAAGATCATTTAGAATATTAGGAAATGCATAGTTCTTGCTGTATCAGTGAGATTGGTGCTTGTGGTCAGTTGCTACCTGATGTTCATAAATATACTATTTCCAGAAGATTTTTTGTTTAACTGATGTAATAGTGGCCACTGCAGAAAATTCCTAACTCACATCCTGATATAAGATATATGCATGATATAAAATTTCTTAAAGAAAATCTGAGTCATATTTGAATTCAATATGGGAGGAAGTGTTCAAATACAACCTACAGTTGTTATGGTGATTAAAAACCCATTGTTTTATACAACATTCAGCGTGGTCCACATATGCATATATAAACATATATATTTTGTGCATATGTTATAATTGATATCAGGGTCACCTGGTAATATATATATATATATGAATATTACATATATTTTGGAAAGTATACTGTCATCAAACTTAATTTATATAGAATGTAACATATAACAAATTCCCTTTTATCATATATATATATATATATAAGTCATATTATTATTACTATTTGCGGAATATTCCGTGTAGTAAAAAAGCTAAATGCTGACATTTCAGTACAATATAAAGTACCTTCCTCTGAGGAAGGTACTTGATATTGTACTGAAACGTCAGCATTTAGCTTTTTCACTACACAGAATATCCCGCAAATAGTAATAATAATATGACATCTTTTATCCGTCAAAACATTAGAATTAATATATATATATATTACATACGATAGAAATAGGTATTTTTGTCTATATTCTCATAAGTAATGGTTTTCCATATATGTATGTGTGCAATAATATATATATATATTATTGCACACATACATATATGGAAAAACATTATATATATATATATATTATTGCACACATACATATATGGAAAAACATTATATATATATATATATTATTGCACACATACATATATGGAAAACCATTACTTATGAGAATATACACAATATATATATATATATATATATATATATATATATATATATATTATTATTATTATTATTATTATTATTATTATTATTATTATAATCTATGACAATAGGGAAAATAGTTTTCCCAACACATATTTATGGACATCTAGTAGATTCCAAGCACCAATCTTATATAAAATTAGAATTACGTGAAGGGGACAAACTATTAATGAGCAACAAATATATAACTATAAACCTAAAAGGGTTGTTCATAGGCTAGCTCAGACTCAGATCGGGTGACATTATTACCGTGAATATATATTAGTTGGAAATAATCACTCTCAAATTTCATTACCCTATTATAATCCAGAATCCATATACCTATAAACCTTCATTAATGGCTACACATACACAAAAATAATATATTACACATGTGATTTTAAAAGCTAACATAAAATTTATTAGTTTACAAATTAACGGCAATCGATAATTTTATTATATAAATGAGGAAAAACAACCCTTCAATACATAAAATTAATGCTCTGCTGTTTCCATTAACACACATAGCACACATTCATATATGTAATCTAAATTTCAAGTAAAGTTTAAATGTCAAGAAGATGTGGAAAAGAAATTATTCTCTTTTCATTTATTAAGTGTTTATTAAGTGTTTTTTTATGACTATTAGTTTAGTTCAAGGTGTGACATCAGCTATTAATGAAAATACAAGCTTACACAATTTATTATTTCTTTGTAAATACTCTTAAGTTGAAATTTGTTCACAAAGTCAAGGGAAACTGTTATGAAATTTAGACTGAAATCAATACAAAAGTTTATACTACCTGCATTTCCCCAGGGACCTCATAAAGCACATTTACAGTTTAATATGAATCCAGATAAATATATGACAACACATGAAATTTCTTCTCTACTTTTCTGATCTCCATTTCCAAAAAAAATGATGTTTCACAGCTTTGATAATGGTGGTAGCTTGTTAATTCAATGAGGCATATTCACTTTCTTCATTAGTCATAGCAACATATAATTAGGTAGGGATTGGGTTTCAGCCCAGTATGTTAGATTCTCACTCCCACATTTCCATTTCACCACTAGTTGATGTGAAATTATTATTTCAATCTTTGCTCCATTATCTATATCTCTATTGAAGCTGTAAATATCACATTCATATTTACATTTCAGTTAAAGTCAATGGGAGCAGCACTGGTATGAGATCTGAACCCATTTTATGCCACTTTGCTGCCTGTCTCAAGAATTAAGCAGCTATGTATATTAATAATTATCATGTCATAATCTAATATTGATTTTTTTAATATTATGTATCACCATGTATGTATGTGTGTGCACATACATGCACATGAAATAATCTTCATTATTGTATAATATGTGTTTGTAATTTGTAATCATTTGAAAATATCTCTAATATTTTATCATTTACAGTTACTCTTTAAATTATTGTCTGTAAAACTAACCAGTTGATTAATTTCAAATATTTTAGAAATTTATTTATGTTAATTAGTAAACTTGAATATTACAAATTTTAAAGTAATTTTTTAGACATATAAGTATTACATATAGTTCAAATAGTTTTGTTAAATCTAAAACAAAATACCTCAAATTATGATTTACTTAAAACAGTCAATTTTAGTATTATTAATTGTGAGGGTCATTAATTATTGTAATTTACAAAGTATAAGAAAATTCTAAGAATTTCATGATTAAAGTTTTTTTTTGGTTTGTTTTTGCTAATTAAATTCTTTGCTAATCTCCAATCCAAAAAAAAAAAAAAATTAACTGTATATAGTGGATTGAGATTAGGGCTTGCAGGACTTATGATTAAAATTTGATTAAAAATTTTGCTATGTTATGTGTGTTCTTTATTTTTAATAGACATGGAGAAGTTTGGATTTGCCATCTTGGTATGAGCCAGCCAATAGCAGGAAATCATCGTCAACACTAACCACAGATAACCGCTTAGAGCAATTGCCATTGGTATTTGTCAATGTTAGGTTGATACTGTAGATAATTTTGAAATGAGATATAAATAGCCCAAAATCATTTAAAAATATATTCATTATTTAGCTTGCTTAGTGAAATATTATCTGTTCTATTTGAAAGAAGATTTCCAAAATGATGGGGTAAGAAAAATAGAGAATTCGTTCCAAATCTGCTGACATGTCATCACAATGCTATGCAAAGCCATAACATCAAGCCTTGTACTAATGAGCTGTGTCCAGAAAGTCTAACGAGATGAAAACTAGATTTAATCAAGCCTGCTTTGAAGAATAGACCATTTGGTGATTGTTAATGAGGTAAACACATTTAACAAGCCAACAGCTTTAAACTGTAACTTTCATTCTTTTATTTTAAAGTCCCAAAGTATAGATCTGTAATGTTTATACAACTTTAATATAATATAGATGTAATCTCTTTCTTTAAATTTTCATGTTTTAATGTTTTAAATGCTTCCTTTTATTTTAAAATGATTAAGTCTTCTAAATGAAATACTTTATTTAGAAATTAGATTGTTTGATATTATCTAATGCAGGATTTCCTATAAACTTTTGTGCATATAAGTTAAGCTGCCAAGATCTATAAAGTTCAATGGATGATTCCCATTCTTAATTATTTTCTAATCAAATTATAGTGAAAAATCAAAATGCCCAGTCACAAATTAGGGAAAAATAGAAGTCTGTTTAGCTTGATAATTTATTTGATATTTTTAAAACAAGTTTCACCTTTTGGTTGTAATATTTTCCATGTGTTGATATTGGAGACATAAATGTCTTTAAAGGTTAATATAATGATTGATTGGAATTTATAATATAATTGATATGTAAAAAACAATTAAAAGCTACATTTAATTACCAATTAGTTAAATCAATAGTGGCAATCTTTCATAAATTACTGAATAACCTAAATACTGTTGAAACTTATCTCTGAAAATTATTTTAAAATGTATGAAAATTTATTTAAAATAGATAAAAATAATGAATACAATTTATTTTGAAATGAATCTAAAATATCGAATTATTTAACTCAAATAGCCTCAATGTGTATATTATATTATATCTCATCTATAGAGGTATATCTATCAGTTTACTTAATCTGTGTCATCTGTTAAGACATTTTAATATAACGCCTATAAGCCTTTAATCCTCAACTGACTGCAAAATTTTAAATAATATTAAATAAAGCTGTTTTATTTAACACTTAAATAGAACACTTTTGTTATTGGTCCAGCAAAGTAAAACTCTGAAACTTTTAATTGGTCAAGTGACAAACTTTTTGATACAAATATTTTCATCTTTTAATGTATATTAATTTTAGTTTCGTTTTCAAAAAGTATATTAATTATTTGTAATGTTAAGAAAGTAAACGAAAGTTATTTCAAAAAATATATTTTTATTTGTATTTTATAGAAATATTCAAAAGCAGAAAAATCAAAGAAAACATTACGAGTGAATTAGAAGCATTGTAAATGTCATTTAGATCCCTCCCAGATTTCACATTACAAATTTTTTAAGAATTTTTTAGGAAAAATCTTAACGTCTTTCTCAAAATAATTATACTTTCAGCATATTATTAAAAAAATACACCAAAAATACATTATAATGCCAGAAAAATATTCTAAATCATTAATCTTTGTTTGAAAATCAAATAAACAGCTTGGAGCAATCTAACCTCTTGACAAGATGTCAAAAATTGCTGCTATGGCTGGTTTCTTTTTCAATTTACAATCGTGTAAAGTATACAATTTTTTAATAAAACCTTACTACTTTTGTAAAATAACTATATTTTTATTAGAAATATTAGATTTTATGAAAATTATTTATAATATGTGTGAAACATAATAAAAAAAACACTCCAAAACATATTTTCATTTTAGTGGTGAAAAAATATTTAACGGAATCATCAGCCAATAAGAATTGGCAATAGATTATCCAACCAATCAAAACTGGCCTTCTTCTTTTGTTCAACTTAAAACCCTCCTAGTATTGATTTTTTTACTTGTAAAATAATTCAAAAGAGGGCAGCATCTTATAGGCCTTGCTCTAAGCTTTAATACGGGTATTTTTTCATCAATGTAACTAAAATTTGGCTGAGTTAGAGCAATCTAAAGGTGACAACTGCGATGTCGCATTTCAGGCTATTAAAGTGTTAATAAATGACTTAACTCAATGTTTTCGGAACCATAAAGATTTTACATTGTGATTTTTTTTTTATTTCATGCCTTTTGCTACATATTCATTAAATACCCACTTTCTTTCCTTTTGTTGATATGGACATTCTGTTGCAAAAGAGTCATTTTATTGAATCAGGAGTTAAGATGTTGTGATCATTGATAACACAAATTTATCTTTCTTTGGTGTTGTATTTGTTATAGGTGCAATTATTGCTTCCGTATCTTCTTTGCTTTGGTTACCTTGAGAGGTTCTGAAATAAATCAACCTTAATGTCTTGATTCACATATGAAAGTCTATGAATTCCCACATTGTGGATCTTGGTTTTCCAATCCTACCGAAGCTTATCTAGATCACCTATTGCATGTAAATCACTATATGTGAATATGTTTTAATTAGAGATTTGGCATGTCTTTACTGTATTTCTTTTCATTTTAGTATAAAATATGTTGCATTAGAAAATCACATTTTATATACATGTTATGTATATATGATCTGTAACACTTAGGCAAAGCATAGTTCAAGGATAATAATGATTATATTATTTTATTGTACTTGTAATGTCATACCACCTCTATTATCATTATTATTATTATTATTATTATTATTATTATTATTATTATTATTATTATTATTATTATTATTATTATTATTATTATTATTATTATTATTATTATTATTATTATTATTATTATTATTATTATTATTATTATTATTATTATTATTATTATTATTATTATTATTATTATGATGATTATTATGATGATGATGATGATGATGATGATGATGATCTTTCAAAGGTTAAACTTTATTAGTATTCTAAAAGGTTATACAAGTTACATTTGACACATAGTTCTTACATATAAATTGGTTTCACAAAATTGCATATGTACAAAGATTTAATCAGTAACTGTATGCGTTATCAAACTAGAAGTATCTAAGAAAAAAAAACAGTCTATAAAAAACAATGATGATCACTCAATCATATGATAATATTCAATTAGATATACTTCAATTAAATTAAAGCAGTAATGCATCTAGTTTGTGTCAGTTGGCTTTAGAACTGGCACAAGAATCCATGTTAGATATAGTTTTTTTTAGTGCTTTTATATAAGTTCTTGTATATTCCAGGTGTCAATGTACTTAGATTGATCTGTAATTTTCATGTCTCTTTCACTTATGGTTTGCAGCTTATTTCTAAATGTGTTTGGATGTCTTTTGGGGTTATGATTGTATATAAAATTACACCTTGTACACCATAAGGCATAGAGTAAAAATGTGCAGATTCTTATTTCAGCAAAGATACCCCTTTTAAAAGAGTCAAAAAGGGTTTTCATATTGATTTTTTTATCCTTGAGTGAAGTGCTAATAATTTCACGAATGTTTTCTAGACTTGAGCATGAGAAAAAAAAGGTGGTTTTGAGTCTCTGAGTCCCTATGGCAAAGATTACATATATCATCTATATCTTTATAGTTTCTTTGATATTTCAAAAAGTGTTGTGTAGGTAGTGAGTCTAGGTTTATCTTCAGGAGAAAGTCAAAATATTTTGGTTCAAGTGACCATAGTTTGAATTTGGGACATAATTGTTTATTATTAATAGGAAGTGGAGTTTGTACATCATCTTGATTTGGATGTAGAAGTTGATAAACTTCCCAATATTTATATTTAGCATGTGGTGGTGGTTTAAAGTTAAGAGTGTGAATTGTTAATAATGGTGTAAGTAGTGTGTTAAGATATCCTTGGAGAGGAGATGGTCTGTCTGTAGGGGTAATCTTGGCAGCAATTTCTAAATATGGGAATTTTTGTGCACATGTAGATATTATGTTCAATGTTTTTTTGTATCCTGAAGACATGTATTGAGTGAAGGCCAAGGCCATTTTGTGAAAAGGGTTTTCTTAGGTGTTTTATTGATATTGAAATAATCTTTTTTCCCCAGAATAATTTTCTGCATAAGGAGTCTATTTTATTTGTAAATGCCTTGGTATAAATGATTGTTGGAGTAAAATAAGAGATTTTTGTAATCACTAGCATGTTAAGCAAGGCCATTTTTGTATATAGAGAGAGTTAGGCTTTGGAGAGTGAATTGACAGTCTTTTCCACTTTCTCTATCAAATTTTTTTGTATGAGCGATCTCGTAGGTGAATGTCATAAATAAAAGTTGAACCCGAAAAATGTGCTTGATCTACCTTTGAAAACTTTAGTAATGCTATTACCGGAGAAGATGTGCCATGCACACGATTTCTCCATATTAAATGTTAGCTTGTATTCTTTTGTAAAATTATTAAGTATCTTAAGAAGTTTTGGAATATGTTTTTGAGATGATAGAAATATTGCTATATCATCCATATATGCAATACATGAGATGTTGTCATTGATGGTAGGCACATAGATTCCTGAAAATTCATTTTCTATTATTTTTATAAGAGGGTTGATATAGGAAGTGAACAGTAAGGCACTGAGAGGTAAGCCCTGAGGAATGGACTGATGTGGCACTATTGGTGGTGAAGTTTTCCCATTTAGGGAAACATAAATCTCATGGTTTAAAAGCAAGTTAGCAAGCAAGTTTAGATATGCATTCGGAACTGAGTATTTTTGTAGAGTTTTAAGAAGAGTACTGATGGAAATCATGTCAAAAGCAGCTTCAATATCTAGTTGAATAACAACTGGACTGTATTTTTTATTATCTCTAACATTTTGTTGACTTGAATAGAAAGGCTGCCTGTCCTGTTGAGGATTCTTTTTTGGAAAATTGCATTTTTGATAGGTTTGGCAAAATGAATGGCTCTATTTTATCTTTTATCACTGATTCTATTATCTTTATGCCAAGGGAGCACATTGAATTTGGACATAAGTTAGTGGTGTTTGTGATTAATTGTTTCTTTTTCATGAATGGCACAAGCATAATTTGATTTAAGCCCTGTAATTTATAGATTTCTTTAGTGATATAGAAGACTAGGTTAACATATATTGTGCAGCGATTTTATCAATATGTTTGTATACAAACTTAGGAATTCCATCTATGCCAGGATGACATGAATCTGGCATCGCTTCTATTTTTTTAGTGAAATCTTTTAAAGAAATTTTAAATTCAGTTTCTGATCTATCTTATGAAAAGGCCATTAGACTTGGTGAGGATACTCTCTGGAATTTTTCTCTATAGAATATGTAAAGCTGCTCCAACATAAAATCTCCTAAGACAATTTCAGTTTGAACTTTAATAGCTGCTGGGACTCGCACCTGGGAGGGGTGGCCTAGCACCCATTTAATGAAGTTTCTGGTATACATGTGTGGCTTATTTAAATATAACTTTTTTCTATTTAATGGAGATATATTCTTTAAGTTGGTTTGTTAACTCTTGATATTTCTTCTTTAAAGCCATCAGACAGGGATGATCGAGATTTGATTGAGAAGTGCCAATAATTTTTTTATAGGTATCATCCATAAGCTTTAGTAGTTTTATTGGGGATGTTGTTGTCCTGGTAAGATGATCAATATTAAATGAAAACTGGTTAGTAAAAGCACACCATGCTTGGACTGGATCCATTGTAATATTTTTCAACTTGTGAAGATATATGTATACTTCTGAGAAAAGATATTCTGGTGTGCGTGATGGTAGTAGAACTCTGATGGTTCTTCCTGTATTAATTGTTGTTCTATTATCAGAATTAATTTCCAGTGACACTAAAACAGCTGCATGATCAGAGAGGGGGGGATTCTTTAATTGAATGCATATCATGTTATGTAATGATGGTGGATAGAAAACCAGATCTATAAGTGATGAATGTCTACCATTGTTAAATGACACAGCCTTCTCTGGCAGAAAGCCTCTTCCACTCATCATTGGAAAGGACAGCTGATGTAACCATTTTCCGGTCAAGGTCTGATATGTCATGTTAAAATCTCCCAAAATAATCGTCGGATACATAGCATTTATGACCCTAGAGTTAAGTGTTTGTATAATTCTATTTATAATAGTGGGACCTGGGGGGATATAAACAATTGATATGTTTAAGGTGATGGCTTTATGAGTAAATGTAATTATCAGCAAGTGCGTATCGATATGTAGGATTATGAAATAACTAAATGGGCAGGCTTTATCAATGATAATGCCTGTACCTGCTGATGGAGTGTCAGATGTGTTTGAGAAGGCTGTAAAGCCCTTGGAATTTAGCTTGTCTGTAGGGTTGATTAGTGAGCCACTGTAGATTTTTGTTTCGATAATGCCCATTATCTGCAGTTTAACAATGTCGTACCATTTAGCGAGGAGGTCAATTTTTTGTGGGGAGTTTAACCCTCTAACATTAAAAACTCCTATTTTAATATCCATTATTTGTATATGTGTGTGTATATATCAGAATCTAAGCCTAGCATAGGAAAGTTTTATTCTAAAATAAAGTTAAATATTTTGATAAGGAAATCTGTAGTATATTTTAATGGATCAATAAATATGCATTGTTCAATTATTGTCTGTAGATTTGAGAGAAATATCATTGGATCTCATTTTCCTGTCTGTGAATGAGTTTTCAAGTGAAACTTTATTTATGTTTGTAATACTATCAGTTTCCTCTTCCATTGGACTATTTTCTGATGAGTATGTGGCAATTAGAGAGGCATTGTAACTTTGCGTGATGTTAGCTTTTTTTCTAGAGACTGGAGGAGGAGAATCATTATCACTATTTTCACATTCTAGAGCCATTAGTTTCTTGGGATTATTACCTAATTTTTTTTAGGTGGCCGACCTGGTTTTCTAGTGATTTGTGAAGTTTCTAGAATTTGTGGGGACGGTAACACTGCAAGCGATTTCACTATTTCGAGAGATGTTTTATTAAGAGGGGGTGAGATTTCCGGATTAGGAGAGGAGGAAACTTCAATGCTATCAGACCCTGTAGTATGTAGAATCAGGATATCACTATTGCTAATGTCAATATCATTTTTCCCTCAATATTATGGTTTGTTGATTGCACATCTTTATCTACATTCATTTCTTAATTACTATGAAAGTCTTCTTTTGGGAATTGATGTAAGGGGCATGCACTCATGTTACCATTATTACAATATAAAACCGGACAGTTGCTAATAAGATGACCACATTCTTTGCAATGAAAGCATTGCGGTTTTAGACCGTTTATAACAAGAAATAATGTCGCTTCTTCATCTGCAACTTGTGTTGGAATATTTTCGAGATTAATGCTCTCTTCCAGTTTTACTTTAAATCTATAATTGCTACTAAATATTGGGATGGGTGTATTTTTAATCTGTAAAGGCTGAAAATTTACCACCTGCCTGAATGGTTTCATAAGTTTAATGAAATCTGTTTCTGAGTAACCTAGGTAAGTTTTTTTTAATTAAACCAGTAATAAAATTTTTTTCTGTTGGGATTGACTACAACTAATGTATATTGCCCCAGAGTTTTCATTTCTTGTCGGAACAATTCTTTACTTTCTTCGTTTACAAATTCAATAGCCAGATAACGTGGATTCGGATGATCTCCCACATGAACTATCAAATTCCATAGGTTTTTGTTATTTATCTTTTCGAATAGAAGCTCCTTAGGGAATCTATGAAGTGAAAAGTTTCTATCTGTGATTGCTATGACAATGGAGCATTCAGTCAAAAAATGTTTAAATGAATTGAAGAGTTCCCTAGGGATGGTCTGGTTAAACACTTCAGATATTTTTTAAGGCTATCTTTAGACCAAGGCTCTTTTATTCTGTTAACGTAGGTTTCAGTGGTATTTGGGGTAAGATCTAGTTTCATCAGATCTCCTGCTGTAGAACGGTGAAATCTAGGCGCTAGTTGCATTTTCCTTGAGAGAAACAATCACGTATTATTTTCACTTTTTTTTAATAACCGTTGATGGTAATTTTGCAACTTGTGCATAAGAACTTTTAAACGTGTCTGAGCTGGCAGACATCATGGCTGGATGTTGGACATCTAAGTCCATTATGCAATCAATCTGTGTTGCCTTTTTGTATTTCTCGTCTTTTTTTAATTAATCTATTAGTTTTCTATTTTATAGTTATTAGAGATATAAAACTTTTTTCTGTAATCGGTATATTTTATGAGATTTTAATAAATTGAGGAGCACGATCTGAACGAGTGGTAAGCTAGAGGCGACCTCTCTACGATTATTATTATTATTATTATTATTATTATTATTATTATTATTATTATTATTATTATTATTATTATTATTATTATTATTATTATTATTATTATTATTATTATTATTATTATTATTATTATTATTATTATTATTATTATTATTATTATTATTATTATTATTATTATTATTATTATTATTATTACTAGTAGTAGTAGTAGTAGTAGTAGTAGTAGCTAGTAGTAGTAGCAGTAGTAGTAGTAGTAGTAGTAGTAGTAGTACTACTACTACTACTATTAAAATAGATTCTTTTTTTTGACATCCTGAAGTGATCTTTTGAAATTGAATGTCAGTACTCGTTTATAATTAATTACCAATAATTAAGCAAATAATTGATCATTATTGGAAATGAACCATTTTGCTTCCACATAAGTTATTAAATTGAAATTCTATACTAATACAATTCTAAATTTATTGTGTGTATCTCATGATATATTTATTCTTTTAAATTTGAAAGTCAAAGAGGACAAATTCTTATTTGGTATTATTTTGTTCTTGGCAGCTTACTTACAAATACCTTATAAATCTATTGTACATGGTCAACCGTGTACTCAAACATTATATATTTAATATTTTATATGTTAAACTATGTATTAAGTGGTCATTGCAAATTAAACGATCTAAAACTTCAAGTTGTATAAACAAATTTCTACCATTGTAAAAACTATCATTATATAATTTAATAAATCCCCTTGATAGATAACTTTAGATTGCCTCTAATTTATGTTGTTCTGACTAGTATAAATTACTGTATTAATTCAAGTTTTATTAATATTGAATCCAACATATATATAATCGGTCAGGAATTTTATTATTATTATTACAGTTTTAATTTATTAATTGCTACTAAATTAATTCTAAACCATTCAAAAATAATGATTATTATTTAATTGTTAATTCCTCATGTGTCTCTTGATATTATATTACTCAGTCTCTTGCAAACCATTACCTCAGCTGGGCCGGAATAAAAAAAAACGATATTGCTGATATCAAAACTTTATTTATTAGTTGGAAACTTGGGATTTATGCAAATAGGTAGAAGTCTATGATTGTCTCTGACTTATGAATCTTGTGCTTGGTTGGACTCTAGGTACTTTTGCTTGGATTCTGTGTTTTGTTGATTGGATATACACTTTTGATTGATTCACTTTACTTTTACTTTGCTCTCTGTAAAGAGAAGACCACTAGTATTATGTATCCTTTCTTTTTATACCCTCCTCCATTGTTTCTAGAAAGTTCAATGGTTTTCTATTTCCTGTTGCTGTGTTTTCTGCCCAACACAAATTTAATTGTTCTGGCATATTCTATGCTTCTCATAAAACAACCAAGCAAAAGAAAACCTTATCTCTTCCCTCCCAACAATTAAACCTATTCATGCACACATTCATAACCCATACATACATAACTGTTTTGAAACAACAGAGCACAACCCTCTCTTTTACTATATATACATTTAACTAACAATAATTATGCTATAAAATAAAACAAAAAAACTAATTAAATTTAAAACCATTAAATTTAATAGTCATCATATACATAGGATGATGACCACCTTTTGTGCTTGCTGTGATCACTTTTGAACCATTTTGTCACTAGGAACAAATGTTAAGTAACATTATGTCGGTAGTAACCAATTGTGTTTAACTAAAAAAAGTGTCATAAAAGGGCAGTTTTAACCAAATTCATTTTAAAGATCCATAGCCTTGTTTGCAGAAGATATTTGCAGATGCTGTTTAGAATTTTTAGAAATAGTCAATATTGCTTGATAAATATTTGAAGATCAAAGGAGGGTGGCTTGTCCGAGGAACTGTTAGTGTGTAGATTGATTTAATACAGATTCATTTTATTTATCTGTGCAATAGTGGTTGATCTTGACTTAGTGATTTTTTGGTTTATTTATTCATTCATACTTCAGTCCATAGTGTGGTTAATACAGTATATTTTAGTAATTGTCATATAAGCTTCTATATGATCAGATTGGTTTAGTATTTATATTGTGACATATGTGTGTGCATGTGTGTTTCCACCATCCTTCAGCTTTCTCTTTCTTTTATGTATTTAATTATGATACCAAATACTGTATTTTACAGTGAAATATGTAAATTTATAATAGATATCTCTGATAACAAATTTGATTGCAATTTAAGTGATTAATGGATTACTGAATCAGTGAATTATGGTGCAGACCAAATACACTATCAACTACATTATTTGTTAAATAATTATTTTTTTATTATTCTAGAAATGTAGAGAATATATTTTTTATTCATTTAATTTCATTAATATTATTTAGAAGTCAGAATGAATTTTTTTCTAGTCAATTATCTTAGTGCAACGGGTGAGATTAATGTTCTTGAGATTGACCTTTGGGAGATGAGATCACTCTTTACTGATGAACGATATTATTTTTTAAGATTTGTTTTTCCCCACTCTATGTGGTAGTTACAATCACCCATCTTCTGAATGTCATGCCGGTTAATATTCAATTTAAATTTTAAAGTATAACTTTCTTTAAGTATTTATTTTGTATAAAACTACTATCTAAAGAAATTTTTTTAATAAAGAAAGAATGAAAACATAGTCAACCTCAAGCAAGGTATTTAACACTATTTTTCAATCAATTAACTTTTACATTTAATGTCATTGTTTAAAATGTATATGTGCATCTATCACTCAAATTTAATTTATATGACCTCAATCTTTATTAATAATGATAAAATAGAATTGTGTGAAATTTTTTATTTTATGAGAAAGGTTGTGCAGAACTTTGTAACAAAACATTTCATAGATTCTAGATTAAAAATTTTTTCTACCTGTATAAAAATAAATATTAAAGAAAGAATGTGTGACTAAACTATTATCAGGTGAGAATTGTATTTAATTATTCATATTTTATAGGATTAAAGAATTGAATGTGGCTTTTATAAAACTAATCGATAATTGATGTCTACTAAATGTGCATACAACTTAATTCAAGTGGAAGTGTGTGAATATTATATGTAAATATTTTACTGAGTGTTGTTCTGGTTTATACTCAACATACCAAAAAATACTATCATTTAAAGAATTGTGGTACTTAAATAAATATCATACATTGTTAAAATATATGCCTCATGGATGGTCTTTAACCAATTATTGTGAACATCCAGACAGTTATAAGTATAGTTAATGTTAATTTGTGAAAGTTAGTTTTCCTGTGGAAATTTATAAGGTCTGCTGCTGAGTCATAAACTGTGAAATTACCAGTTAATTAAATGACACAACATTATTAGAAATTTGCACCAGTAAATGTTAATTTATTACCACTATCAAAAAAAAAAAAGAAAAATAAAAGAATTTTTGAATACTGCCTATGCTATATTGGCATTGTCAATTAGCTATTACTAAGGACCTTTGCAATTGCTCCTCAATGGAATTCCAAATGTGTTTCACCTATTCTGCAGGAATTCATTTATATGTCAACTCACATGTATTCATTTTGTAAATATTGCCATTATCTTCATATATGCCTAAGAAGATTTATTATTGACTGTATGAATGAACTTCTATTTCTCATTAAAGAAAATGTAATCATTTCTTTTATTGTCAGTCTAGGGTAAATAGGGAAGATTAATTTATAAGTCTTATGTTGTTTCTTTGCTCCAAGATCATTTCCGACTTGTATAATATTAAAGTATTGTACTGGGTAATCGATTATTATTTAGATGTAATTTTTCTTTATCTACATATTTTCTTTAAACATATGTTAATGGTAGAAGTATATATTTGCTATCATGAGACTAATAATGAATTTAAAGTTGGGTAAATACACAAAAGTGTTGTTTTATCTTTGCGTTGTCAGAGATAATGATGTCAGTATAATAATAATAATCATTACACTTCAAATTTAGAACAATTATAGTTTGTCACAAATTTAAAAAAAATATTTTCAGTTTATTAATTAATATTGGAATAGCAGTTATGATACCAATATGATTTGAAATTATTTTGAGCATTGTTATATATATATATATATATATATATATATATATATATATATATATATATATATATATGTGTGTGTGTGTGTGTGTGTGGGTGGGTGCTATTTTGTGTGATGCATTGTTTATAACTGTTATGTTTATGTGGTTTTAATTTCTCCTTATTTGTAAAAATGAAAAATACTTAATTGTAAATTATTAGAGAAAAAATATAGTTAGTAATAAATTTGGCTGAACGTTTTCGAGGAACCGTGCCTCATACTCATAGCCTTCGTGAAAATGTACTTGATATATGTAAATGAGAATATTCAAATGAGTTACTGTTAAGTAGCCCATTTTTTCGAAATGTCGAAGCACGTGTCTCTTCTGTTGATTGCATGGATGTCTCTGTTAATGTAGAATGCCTCTTTTATCTTTCTCCTGTAGTCGTTTGGTTCTGAGCATAAAATAACGGGGTTAGCGGGTATGAAATTGTGCCCTGATTGTTTAGTATGTTCAAAAAATGCAGAAGATGTACTGCTGTTCGTTTGGGCTCTATTGAAGGTGTACCAATGTTGAGCCAACCTGGTGTTAATTGTGGCTTTCGTTTCCCCATAATATGTGGCGTGGCATCCGGCCTGGGGGCAGGAAATGGAGTACACCACATGTGGGGTGAGCGCTGGATCAATGTAATCTTTGGAGTTATTAATCAACCTATTAGTGTTGGGTGGAGTTCTGAATATTATGCTGAATTTGTTGCTTAAGGTTTTCGTTAGTTTATTGGATATTTTAGGGATGTAGGGGACCGTTATTCTGGGTAGATTGGTGCGAGACAATTTATCATCTATTGTGCTGTTAAATTTCATAACTTTCCTCCTAATAGTTTTGTATTTGAATCCTGCTGCTAGTAGGTCTTTAATGTAATTGTTTACATTTTCCTTCCTATGTGCTTCATATTTACACAAATGATGGTTTCTAAACAGAAATGCTTTAAGACCTGCGAATTTGTGCGATGCGGGTGATTTAGAATTAGGATGGATGCAGCTCTTTCCTTTCAAATGGTTTAACAAGTATTTTGTAATCTATTGTGTGGCGGTCTCTTGACAAGGAAAGATCAAGATATTTGAGTTCGTTATTGTTTTCATATATGATAGAGAAAAATAGTTTAGTTGTGCTTTGTAATTCGCGTTGTATATTTAAAATATTATTTTTAGATGCTATAATGAAAATATCATCTACATATCGTATATATATGAAGTTTGGGTTAGTGTTGAAATATTTTAGAATAATGGATTGTTCATATTTATTTAAGTATATACTGGATAAGATGCCACTGATAGGAAGGCCCATGGGCCAGCCATCTTGCATTGTGTACCATTTATCTTCGAAAAGAGTGAAAATATGGGAGTCAAGCCATGTCAAGAAAGCCATAATGAATTTAATTCTCTCGTTAGGACAAGGTATTCGCAGCAACTCTTCATGTATAATTTGGATGGATGCTTTTCTATTGATTGATCCATATAATTCTTTCACATCCATCGTGGCCATAACAAAGTTGTGAGAGATTTGAACGTTTTTAATTCTGGAAATGAATTGAAAAGATGAATTTATTGTGTATGAGCCAAAATTAAGGTAATCTATGATCAATTGATTAACCAATTTGGCTGTATCGAAATAGTGCACGCCAGCGAAATCCATCATTAATCTAAGCGGTTCGCCTGGTTTATGTTGTTTTGAATTGGCAAACATTCGGGGAGGTGCCAAAAGAGGTGTGAGAATGAGGAATCTATCTACGAATGATTTTTTAATGTTTAGAAGGAAATATTTTAAGCCGCTATGAAGAAAAAAATTGTTATGAATATATATTATATTGTCAGGAATTGAAAGAACTATCCCTTAGTTTACTTAGATATTTATCATGAGTGGGTCATATCTCCTAGATTAGGCATTTGTGTATTATTATGATGATGATATTATACAAAGTAAAGAAATATATTTCCCTTGTTTTTAGTGATGAGACTGAGTCCACACCAATAACGAACCTCTGAGTAATGTTAGGGAATCACTATATTTGTCACTAGATTATTAGAATTAAAAAGTTCATCTTGTCTTTGAAGCACACATGGAATCCTATTGATTCTGAAGATGTGGAAAAGTTTTATCACCAGATTTACAAGTTGTGGGTAAATATTTCAAAACATATCACACTAATCATGAAATGTCCAGAATGAATCATTCTTATTTTGAATAAGTAAACAAAAAATGTAGCTAGTTAATAGAATTGTACAATTGATTCATTAAAGAGTTATTCTCTGAACAGTCAGAGTTGATTAGCGTTCATGCCATTGTAGAATAATGTGACCTCTTTAATTTACATGTTGGCTCCATATTGTATTGTTTAATCACCCCAATGTTGGTTTGTTTAATAAAGAATATTAGAATTAGCTAATAACACATGTATATGTGAAGTAAAAGTATAAATATGTTTATTTAAATTAAATAATGTAATAAATGTTTTATTTATTTTGAACTTTTGGAGAGTCATACTTTTATAGGCATTCAAATTCTTAGTTTCCACACCCATATATCAAATGCGATATAATTGCATTATTGTATGAATTTTATAATGAATATGTTCAGATTCTATGACGTTATTTTCTTGATCCAGACATTATATGAAATGCTTAATTATTTGATAAACTTATTGGGAGTTTATGTATTCAGTTATTATATGGATAATGATTTGAAATGAAAAGGTACCCGTTTCTTTCATTATCTCATTAGTACTTCATTAGAACAATACTCAATTTCATATTGTTCACCTTTATGGTGGTAATTATTAGATCTTATATAATATAAAGTTTTAAATAAGTATATAATAGAATCCTTAGCGTTTGCAAGTAAATATTAATTCAGTAATTTAATTTAAATTAATAATACAGTAAAAGCCGATCAATGTTATATCTTTCTTTTGATTTCTTAAAGTATTATTGTTGTTGGTCAAAAATGTATTTGGATGAAGGGACAGGTTATGCTTGAGCTATAAC
This sequence comes from Epiperipatus broadwayi, assembly GCA_028023455.1. Lineage (NCBI taxonomy): Eukaryota > Metazoa > Onychophora > Udeonychophora > Euonychophora > Peripatidae > Epiperipatus > Epiperipatus broadwayi. The sequence continues at coordinate 5,470,129 of JAQFVV010012457.1, forward strand.
ATATTAGTTTGAATAGATGTGACTTTATCAATTTTAAACACTTATTCATTATGAAACAAAGTAGATATTTTATTCTAGTGATTTATAATATTTTCATTCATCTTATTTACAATTTCTATATCATAGTAGTTTGTAAACCCTCCTGTGACCTAAGTTGGAGTTGGAAATTATTAAAGAGTTTCAATACTAACTCAAATGGCCGCAGAGTATTAACTTATTCTACTGTCAATACAATTGGTTCCCTGGTTATTTAATCATAAATGATGTAAGATTGGTGTAAAAGGGAGGGGTTACAATATATATATATATAATATGCTTAGAGATAAATGATGATCAGATACTATTGTTTTTAAAAGTTCTCAACCAAAATAATTAACCTATGAGAAGGAAATAATAAAAAAGACTAATGACTTTTAAATCTTAGTTTTTTTATGATCTAAGAAAGGAAAAGCAATGAGGAAAGTATTGATTACTGTACAGAAACATCACCTATTTTTCTATTTTATTTTTACAAGACAGAATCTCTTGAAATTTATATATATATATATATATATATATATATATATATATTGAATCAGTCAATATTAGCCCAAGACTGAGCTTCATGGTCCCATCTACTAATCTATGTTCAAACCTTATGTCCTATCACACTCCCCTAGTTGTGTATATATATTTCATGTACATATGTCTGAGAAGCATGCCTAAAAATAAATTTTAGATTTTCAATATTTATTTTATTATTAGTAGTATTTTTCTTCACATTAAAACACATAGTTGTGGCTCAGATATATATATATATATATATATATATATATATATATATATATATATATATATATGAGATATATGAGCCAGCCATACCTATGTGTTTTAATGTGAAGAAAAATAATAATAATAATAAAATAAATATTGAATATATATATATATATATATATATAGTGACACCTTTTATTCAGGTCCCTGTATTAAATAATCCAAAATTTTAAATCATGATAATATATTTGGCATTAAAATCCTAACATTTGGCTCTCAATAAAGACTGTTCTGGATGCACTAGGGAATCTGCTTGAGTGGAGATGAGGTTTTAAACCCAGTGTAAGTTAAAAACTAGAGATAAAATAACAATTTAAAAATATTTATTCTTAATTGGGAGATAAATATATTGCTATTTTATTACTGTTGAATAACAATTGAAATAAATAAACAAATAAATTAAATTTATTAAATCTTGTAAAATAAATGGTTATAGTTAATTCTTAAGCATTTTTTGTAGTGAATTGAAAATAATCTTTGATATTATGGGTATTTATTAAAAACAAAGATAGAGGGGTTAATATTAATATACATTAAGATTATTGGTCAATTTGTTACCACAATATTTTGAATATAAAAACTATATATGTTATAACAAAGTTGGAGGTGGGGGTGATTAAGAAAAAAAGAACTAGAAACAACAGACTTTGATTCTACTCTTATAAAATAAGGAAGAAAAAGCTGAAAAATCAGAAAAATTTGAAATTCAATTGAATAAGGATTATAGTATATTGTTATCTAAAATGATGGAATAGAACTCTCAAAGCCTTACTATCGTTTTAAACACTGTTTTTCCATAGATTGATGGTTCCTGAAAGTCATACTCGAAAATAGAAATGAAAGCCATGTGGAAAATGCCTTACCTAAATAAAGATTACTTCAGATACAGAACAATTCAAGAAAATTCAAGAAATTATTTTTATTTTATTGATATTGGTTAATTTTCAGATTTTAAAAGTGATGCATAAATTATTTGGACTTTAAAGAAAAAGTTGACAATGTTCATTTTCACATTATTATTATTATTTAGTAGAAAATATGCGTGCTTGTAAATTAAAATCTCAAAAAAAAAATAATTCAAGATGATTTCAAAGCAAAGTATTATGATATATATAGTAAATAAATCAAAAAGACTTTTTTGAAATCATCTACATTTTAATAAAGTAAAAGAAAAATGTATGAATTTATTGTTTATTTTTATTAAGAAGTAATACTCGTCTGCTAGATAGCTATCGCCCCAACTTATTTAACTATAGAAATGAAAATATGTGGATTAAGTAGAATGCTAAGGATATTGCATTTTTAATTGGATAAATTATTTTTAATATTGTTAAACAGTTACTACCTTACCAATGGAAATGTAATTAAATAAATATTTACTTTTAAAATTTTAATTGTGCAAAGTGTATAAATAAGATTTTAAAAATGGTTTAAAAATTCCCAGGTTGTTTAAAGATTGTTACAAATATTACCATGGAAGAAAAAAACAGAATCAATAAATGTATTTAAAAAGGTAGTTTTAAATATCATAATAACCTATAAAGTTATTAAGGAAAATTATCTGTAGAAAAGTGAATAAACCAATTTGTTTAATTGTGTTATACTTGGAAGTATTTGAATATTATTTATCTATGCCTAAATTGAATATATATATATATATATATATATATATATATATATATATATATATATATATATATATATATATATATATATATATATATATATATATATATATATATATATATATATTGAGTTACTTATGAACAATTACTCATTATATCATTAACTGGATCATTCCGCTCTAAAGGAGGGGTCAAACTGTGAATTAAGAAAGAGAAAATACAATGGGAGAAAATGTTTGTTTATTTTTATTTATGGCCTAGATCTATTAGTGTATTATGTGTTTTCAAGGTATTATTTCAGAAATTCTCTTTTTATTTATTTATTGTAGTATAAAATATATATTGAGTTAAAGAGAAAAAGATGCGTAAAATATATACATCTATTACACCTATTTTTATTTTTCCAAGTAAGGAAAAACTTACCTGAAGAGAGAGAGAGAGAGAGAGAAATATTTATCTCTCATATTTTTTAACAGATTTTAATATTATATTAAAGAAGATATATTATAATGACACAATTATTTTCTTTTATGAAAAAAAAAATTATCTAAGTTTTTTTTTCTTAAATTTGCATAGAAATGAACATGTCCACTTTGAATATAAATGCAGGTTGATCTTTATTGTTTACATGCAAGCACTGCTATAGCAAAAGTATAGTTGTTTATTTTAAAATAATTACTGATTCATTTGACATACATTTTGGTTGGTCTGTTAGTACATTCATAGTTTCTGCATTGTGAAATGGAATATTTATCTTTCCCTTTTACTGTTGGTGTTGTTTTACCTTGCTATAGTATTGAGAATGATTTGTGATAGCTTTTAGCTGCTAATTGTATGCTACATATAATAGCATCAAATAGATTAATATCAATATTGAGCATGGGCTGATGGAAAATCACCCATTGCTGATTGCATGAGAGGATAGTATGGTAGAGGCTGAGTAATAATTAATGCTTAGTTAGCATAATTAATCCTAAAAGAAAGGATATCTATGGTTTGAATTCTATTTTCTGGGAAGTTGCTAAGCCCACACATGTATACCTCTAAAGAAGTATTAGAATTAGCTATATTATTATACAACTATCATGTTGTTTTTAGAGCCTCTTTTTTATTGTTTAATCCCTCATGAGGTGCGAGAGTTAGTTTTCCACTGTGTATGGTGAAGTTCAGTAATTCAAAATCCTAGAGCAAGGATAAGATGATGTTAGATTAAAGAACACTGATCTAGATATAGTGTTTGCCTGATTATAATAGTGTTTTATGATGTTGTAGGATCTTCATCAATGTATAGACAGACCAAACCCAAAACCTACTTGTAATTGTAGAACGTATAGATGTAATAGCAAGATATTCATGTGGGTAAGTGTGGATGTATCTTCATTAAGTAGTGATTTGTCAATGGATTAGTAAGATCAGTTAACTATTCAATGATTAGGCAGATAATGTTATAGTGACATGTGTGTATGTAACTTTTGATGTCTGTTCCTAATGTAATACACCAAACCTATTCATCTCAAATTTTAATCAATTATTAATTGCACAGAATATGATTATTGCCCTTATCATATTCTGATAAAAGAAATGGCTTTAGTATAAAGCACTACTGTATAACTTTCAAATTCTAGATTTAAAATTGGTACATACCCTAAAGTCTTAAATACACTGTTCTTTTTTTGTAATTTAAGTGCTAGTTCAGCTTAAATAAGGTTTCATTATCTTATTCTTTAAGATAGGCTAACAGTAATAAGTAATAAAACAATGAGGATTGTCAATTCCTCTGCAAGCTTTGTGTTAAATCCATAGCCAGAGCCAGATCTTAAAATATCTCTGTCAAGAACCCCTCTGCAAACCCCTGACCATGGTTTTGTGCTTTGGCACTCCTCAGAAAGGTGTCAGGGTAGGTTCAGACACTATATCTAAAAATACCAACCCAAATCCAGCATTTAACTAAAAGTTATCTATTGAGTGGAAAATCTGAAATTTTCAGACATCTACATGTCTTCAAACCCAGCTATCCATCTCAATTAGCTATATGGGGCTGATAGATCTTCAGCCATACCATATAGTAGTTGTTATAGCAATATAAAAATTGCATAAGACTTATGGCAGAGACAATAAATAGTCAAAATAAGATTCATACATCACATGACTCTATCTCTTAAGCTTGTAAGTTATAAAACAATGAGGATTGCCAATTCCTCTACAAGCTTTGTGTGAAATGCTTAGCCAGAGCCATCACTCAAAATATCTCTGTTAGGAATCCCTCCCCAAACCCTTGACCATGGTTTCATGCTTTGGCACTTCTCAGAGAGGTGTCAGGGTATTCACAATCCTCCTTGTTTTATAACTTACAAGCTTAAGAGATAGGGTCATGTGATCTATGACTTTTATTTTGACTATTTATAGTCTCTGACATAAGTCTTATGCAATTTTTATATTGCTAAGACAACTACTATATGGTATGTCTGAAGATCTATCAGCCACATATAGTTATTTGAGATGAATAGCTGGGTTTGAAGACATGTAGATGTTTGAAAATTTCAGATTTTCCACTCAATAGATAACTTTTAGTTAAATGCTGGCTTTGGTTTGGTATTTTTGGATCTATTGTCTGATCTTATCCTGACACCTCACTGAGGAGTGCCAAAGCATGAAACAATGGTCAGGGGTTTGGGGAAGGGTTTCTGATAAAGATATTTTAAGTGCTGGCTTTGGCTAAGCATTTAAATCAAAGCTTGTAGAGGAATTGGCAATCCTCATTGTTTTATAACTACAAGCTTAAGAGTTGGGGCCATGTGATCTATGACTCTTATTTTGACTAGTAATAAGTAATACTTTGAATTGCATTGTATAAGCAGGGTGTATTAACTAAGAATATGATCAATAGGATACCAAGTATTTTTCTATCCCTGAGTTTAATTTGATGTATTGGTATTATTTCAGACAATGTGTCTGAAATAAATTTTGTAAATATTGTAAATAAATCTTGTTGTGTTAAAAATTTATTTAGTTGTCTGTAGTCTTATTGCTAAACATCATACATCTTATTATTGTTATTGCTATTGACATATCAGAAGATTATAAAATTAAAATCATCGACCAGTATAATATTTTTAACTATATTAAGATATATCATAATAATTTTGTTAAGCCTTATAATTTAAGAGTACAGCTACGGTATCATCATGTAACAATTAAAATGGTAGTAACCTATAGTACATATTATTTTAAGTGATATAATTAAAGATAAACACTTAATATTGATTTAATCAGTTTAGTTGAACCCACAGAGCTATCATTCAATGATCTTGATCATATGGATTATCATTATGTAAGAAAAGGAATATGGTAAGTTATTATGCTTAGTTAGTAAAAAGTCATTCCTATTTCTTAAATTTTAAAGTATATAATATTTATTGAGTTTATAATTTTTTGTGGAACTGCTAAATATAGTTGTTAATTTGAGTTTAAATTAAGATCTGTTTTGTGCATTCTATTCGGGTAGTGGTAAAATCCCTCTCACTGACCCAAGTATATTTTGTATAATGATTTTGAGTGTTTAAACTTTGAGAAGAAATAGTTGTTAAGTTTCAAGGTAGAATTTGAATTTGTAGTAAATTTGATAGATAATTATTTATTATAGTTGGACTTGAAATGGATTACTTTCACTGTTTTATGAAAGTCAACCAAACTTTAAGGTATAAATTCCTTCTTTTGTTGTAAAAATATAGCTTGTTTTAACTTCATGATAAATATTCTGGTTGTGTCAACCTTGGAATCCTTAATTTTATTTAGCTTATCTTCTCACCATTTAATATAATATTAGTTTATAATTTAAGATTTCAGTCTCCATCATCAACATTGTTCATGTTCCTCAGAGAGGTACCAGGGTAGGTTCAGACACTAGATCTAAAATTACCAACCCAAAGCCAAGAACTTATCTAAAAGTTATCTATTGAGTGGAAAATCTGAAATTATCATTATCATAATTTATTAATCATACATTAACTTTTATTCTTTATCATCTTAACTATTCATTAACTCTTCTTTTATTATTACAATAATAATTCATTCTTCTCATACATCTTCCATTCTTTTCTCTTCAGTCTTAGACTTATTTCATTTTACTATTTAGTTATTACTTCTTTTCAGCATCCATTTAATCATCTACATCAAATTTACTTATCATTTCATTTATAAGTTTAATTTCATAATCATTCCAGAGATATAATTATTAGTTATTTATTAGTTTGCTTAATATCAAATTTAATTCATCACAGTTTGTTTGTGTGGATTTTAAAGCTGGTTTATCCAGAAGTTATTATCTTTATTAATCACCTTGTGATCTTCTTGAAATCTATAGTTACATGCTAGTTTTATTCTATACAGGAAAATTTCATTAGTTTAATCTTTTTTTGTTTATTTATGCTTATAGACTTGGTAATGAGAGTATGATAGGTTAAAAAGGGTGGATTTTTTGCCATGAAAATGTGCAGCCAGATTTGTATATATGATTCCAGTGTTCAAAGGGCAAATCTTAAAGGTGGATTATAGCACCAAACATGAGTCTAGATTAGTTGATGATCATAAGAGTAGGTCACTATATATATATATATATATATCACCGGAGCAAACAAGCTGAACAAATGTCAACATTTTAAATATTTTATTATATGTCATTAAAAAACTTTCTTCTTAATATTATTATTTTTAAATCAAACTATATTTTTTTTTAATTCAAGATGGAAGATGCAACCATTAATAACACAAAAATAATTAAAGGGAAGAAAACATAATATTGTTTAATCATGGGAAAAAAATTTTAATTCATGTTTTACTGGAAAAAATGGGGAATAAAATTAATAGATTTAACTTTTGTAATAAACATTTTTGTCAAATCTATTTCCAAAATGGAAATAGATTTGAATATATTTTCAGAACCTTATCTAACAATTGCATCTTCAAGCACAATGGATAAAGAAAATGTAAGATTTTGTTTGATGGGAGATTAGATTTTGGGCTAGTAATAAGAAATTAAAGGCATTTCACAAATATATGAATGGGCTATAATATGGGCTCATTTTAAATAGCATCAGAGTTAGCTATGATTGAGAGAATGGTGAAGTTAACAGAATCCACAGTGGTATGAAATTTAAAAATGGGGATTGAGTAGAAAGCTCACACCATTTCTGATCCATGGATGACATCTTCTGCTGACGTCCCATCCTGCTGCCTAAGAATAAAATAAAAGCCTGACTGAAGAACTTTGGAATTCTGATCAGAAGCTTGCTATTACCTAAGAACTCTCAGGGATCAAATGAATGAAGTAAAAGCCTGATCGGACAATTTTGGAATGCTGATCAGAACTTGCTATTACCTAAGAAATTGCAGGGATTTTTGACTTGCCATGCATGAGCCAGACTTTGAGAGTGGACTCTTAAAATGGTGCAAGGTAAATTATTTTCAAGCCACGATCAGAAAGAAAATCTTGTCTAATTAATCTCAAATCCTATTATAATGATTTTTTCTAATGTACTATTAACTTTCTATCTTTGTAAAATATGAATGTAAATTGCTCTGAAATGATTTTTGTAAATCTAATTCTCTCTAATATGCTTTACCCTTCTTTAACTTTGGTGTGGTCATTTATTTATATGTATTTATTATTTGATTTTATATCTCAGTTTTGTTTATCATTAATTTGCCAATCTAAAAACAACCTGGTGATCTTAAATTCTAAAATCTCCTTTTTTTTTCTTTTAAGTAAAACTCCATGAATTAAGGTCTTTAACATCTTCTTAAACCATAATGCATTTTCAATTAAAATGTTCTCCAGATTGTTTTTATGGATTAATATTTTATTTTGGATTTTAGTATAAAATTTGTTATTTGTTTAACTCCATATACAATGAGATAATTATATGCAGGGTAAATCCATCACTTAGGCTAATTAACAATATGAAAAATTTTAAAATGTTATTTATTCAATTCTGAAAGGGTGACTTACTGTTTGTTTTCTATATAAATGCTAGTTTTTCCATTATTTTTCAAACTCTCAAAATATCAACTACTTAAATATTCCAGTTATTATAAAATCCACAATGTGGGATTGAATCATTTTAAAATAGCAGAAAAAGAAGGGGGTAAATTATCATGTTTGTTTTAATAAATAAAATATAGTATCTGTATATATTATATTGGCATAGCATATTCTTTTTATAAATTATGGCATTCAAACAAGGATAATTTATTTCTAAAACAGAAAATTCTATTCATTGTAATTAGTGATATTTTCCATATTATGTTACTATCATCTGGCTTATCTTTGTGAATATATTATGTGATTGTAATCTGTGGTTATGACAGGATCGAACCCATGGATATTTCTTTATATACTGTCCTGTAAATGGCTGTGCTTCCTGGGTTCACCTTTTCTGTATAAAAAAGGTCTCTGCATATTGGTGATTTCCAATATGCCTGACACATATAATGCCTATCTACTTTTCTTTAAGCACTGCCCTAAGAAGGGGGTCTTAGACTTAATTTTTCATCCAGAAGCATGATCGTTATCTTTAATTTCTCTGCCATTAGGTCAGTACTGCCACTTCATCATTTATTATTACTTTTTGCTTTATGACCTAGTTTTAATTCTGTAATGTTAAAATGTGTACTTTGCCTAAAACTATATGTAAATGCCAAATATTACCAATTTTATAAATTAATAATGTTATTTCAACCTTATTTTAAACCCCACCATACAAATTAAGATTTATGTATTTAAGAGTATATGCCTTGGGGAAAGATCAAGTGCTCTGTCTCCTAAATGCTATTTAAAAGAATTTTCAAGAAATACTTTGGAAAATAATCAAATGTAATTGTCAAATGTACTTTACTTATTTTCAAGACCACAAAGGCATGAAAATAGTTTATCTTATATATGTAATGAATCTCGGAATGTTCCCCAAAATAATATATTAGTCGCTGTGTTACAGAACTGTAAGACTAAATGTTAATAGCAATATTATGTAATCTTTCTAATATATGATTGGAATCTTTATACCATACCCACCAAAAATATGTGTTAATGTATATATACTATTTAGTTGATAAAAGAGCATATGAGAATCGTCAGCTTGAATCCAAATTTGTAATAATTATCTAACATTTGGTGGATTGCTCATTCACACACACATTAATGTATATACTTAATTCATTATATTAAAGTAGTTTTTATTGTCTAAACTTATTTGAGCTATTTGAATTCTATTTCAACACTTCCACACATACAACCATGTGTATGGTCATGTTAGTTAGGTTATAATGTAGTTACTAAATAAGTCTTATTGTCTACTCTGCTCTTCTAGTGGACTGGACTTTAGAATAAATTCTCATGTGCCATCATTATATGTTATTTATTAGAAGTTTGATCTGGGGCTTAGGGAATGGGTTTGAATCCAGGTTGATTACTGATTTAAATCTCAGGATTGATTGGTTTGAAGTACATTTTATGAGTTCCAGATCATGTTAAATGGATCAACATATTTTGATTGGTACTATATATATATATATATATATATATATATATATATATATATATATATATATATATATATATATATATATATATATATATATATATATATATATAAGTTTAGCTCCAATTGTTAATAAAGTACTAAATTATATTTAAAAATTACAAATCCCATTTCTATTTCAAGATTAATCTACTTTATCACCATTTTTTTTTTTTCACGAAGTGCATGTATGCTGCAGAGTAAATTGCTAATTTCTTCATGCCTAAGATCAATTGTACATAAAAATGTATGACATTAGATAATGGAAAACAATATTTTCTTGATTTATTTACAAATATTTCAAATAATTTATATATTTATAACACATGTTGCAAATCAAATGCTTATTTGCCAGGTATCTTTATATAACTAAGAATCCGAAATCACTTCTTGCAGAAATAGGTATGATATGACATAGCTATTGTGATATTATTTTATCGATCTATTTCAAGCATTAGTTTGTTTCATCTATGCCAAGTCTGTCTTTTCATTACTATAGCCTTTCTTAACAAAATTTTAAAAAAATATGTGTTTCTTATCATTAGAATAAAATTATTATATCACAAAGAGTAATGTTCCTTCTAACTTTTACTAACTATGGTCCTCATTTATTTTCGTCAGTGCAATGTATATTAAATTGAAATAATTTGTTCACCGTTTAACATAATAATACTTGATTAATTAATGGATTTTACAATCAATTATGTAATACATTAAAGATCAGCCTTTGCAAGCTATTGTGCATGTGCTTTTTTACGAGTGTTAATAATAAATAAATACTTTCATTCCCAACCCAAGATATATTATTTATGAAAGAACAAAATGAATACACTTGTTCTTTCCAACACAAATGCTTATATATGGGCAATTTGTAAGGAAAATTATAAAGTTTTTAAATGGTAATTTCATAAAGCTTTATTTGAATATTACCGTCATATAATTCCATATGCATATATGTAGTTATTACATTCAATAGATAGCAAAAATTGATTATAAAAAAAATATTGTATCATTTAAAAACCTAATAGGATATTCATTTCCCCTAATGTTTAAGTAAAAGATATTATATGTTATATTAATTATCTATTTCTCAAATACTTGGACAAAAATGTTATAAACTGCCATTATTTAAAAATGAATTTTTATCTATAAGATGTTAAGTATATATATATATATATATATATATAATGAATTGTTATATTTGCTTATATCTATATGTGAAATTTATGATAATTATTTTTAACTCATTGGATAGATTGAAGATTCTACTTGCAAAATGCACCCACTCTTATGTTAACAAGTGTTAAAGAGAAATTATTTGGAAGCATTTAAAATGTTGTATGCAAAAATATTTTTTTAAAAAAGAGAAAATATGCTTTAAAATGTGTTCCTTAAAAAAAAGGAATAAAAACGATGCTGTATTATTGTATAAGTAATCCCGGGATCCCTAATTATATTCTCAGCTGAATCATTTGTTTTACCTACCATTTTAGTGCTGGCTCCTTTTATTTTTTTAGTATTAATATAATGATTTATTATATTGTTTATTTAAAATAAAATATATATTTAAAGGAAGAAATTGCATTAACTTTAAAGAACTATTAAATATGTTTAGTTTGAAAATATTTGCCATGTTTAAGTTAAATGTTTTGACCCGAAGTTTCGCGCTATCAGATAAATAGTATTCAATAAATTATGCTATGAACTAAAGTTATTGTATTTTTATTTTGCTAGTTTTATTGGGTTTTTTTAATAAAAAAAAAAAAAAAAAACAGAAAAATATGTATGCTATATATATATTTTTTAAATGTGTGTAATAATTGTGGGTATAAATATGCCAGGTAATTTAATTTTTATAATTTTAGTCTTAATGGGTTTATTAGAATGTGTAGATATTCTACCATTCACAGGACATATTAGTATTATTATATTTGTTAAACATCTCACAGGTTAAAGTATATTTAATATTTGTTTCCCTGGATATTTTAATATTTCATTCTTAGCTTATTTAAATGTATGGTATTTCACTCAGTTTTATTTAAAATCAGCCAAAGAGGTTTATAAAAGAATTTTCCTTTCGTTTGTTTTATAAATGCTACATTAAAAATAACGGCAAATATTTTTATATATGCCTTGATTATTAATATTCACCCACTTAATTCGCAATCTTTGAAATGTTCATTAGCCATTATATTTTAATGTTTAATATTTTATTATGTGTACATTGTACCTTTGCCTAAAATTGTTATAAGCATTTAATTTTTAAGTCAGTTGGCATAATTTGCATTGTTAGTTCTGACATTGAGTATACATGTTGTCTTTTAAATTTATTATTGATTACTTAGTCAGTTCAAGAGATGTTTATATCTTGTTATTAGTCTAGTATTTGTTAGCCCTATAAATCAAAGCTTTGTTAATTATTATTATTGTGCTTAATGAAATAGACAACAGTCTCCATCCTTATTGTATTGCTTTTACATGAGGTGATAGTGCTCATTCCCATTGAGGATTATTCTAAATCAGATATTTGTATTTCTAGTGATAGTGATCACATATTTTGAAGCATTTACATCCCATGAAGAGGATTGTACTTTCCTGGTGTGTCTTTCCTGTTCCTGATGTGCTGAGACAAGGTCGAGGTATCTTATTTTCTGCCTCAAAGGTAGGTATTTTTGGAAGCCACCACATTCTAATTAATCTTTGCAGAGCATATATCTATTTTTGGCCTATCACTCATGATGTATTAATGCTAGTCCACCACATTAGGGGATGTTGCATTTGTTTTAGGTATGTAATGATAAGATATGTTTGTTTGAGAAACTTTGCATCTTCAGGTTGTATTTAGCTATTTTAAGGCTTAAAGGTATATCAATGTCTGAATTGTGCTGTTATGATAGTTTTATCTTCCACAAACCAATACAACAATAATTTATATTTATTTTTTAAAGTAGGTAGATTATGCACATGGTTATAAGTGGCAATTCACACATACTAAGTAGTTTAATATGTTCACCCAGATTGTTTCACCACTGGATTTGTAAGTCTTTTAAATTCCAATTTTAAAACATTTGGATTAATTATTTATATGTGGACATAATTTATTTAAATATTTGTATAAATTACCTCTAATGAGTGAGTGGCCCATACATCTATTTAAATTTAAAGTTAGCTTTGTTTTACTTAAATGCATCACTAGCTATAATCTTAATAGTGTCAGTATAACTAATGATAATTTAAAATATATGCTGTATATCCTAGTTCCAGCATAGTGTTTGCTTAGCTTAGGGTAATAAATATAAACCTATTAGTGTGTTATTCTGGCTTTTAAATGACAAGACTGTGTTATTAAATATGCCAGTCAAAATAGAATTATGTTGGTTAAACTCATACCATTTTAATTAATGTATAAAAGATTCAGAATCTCTAATGATTTAAAAAGATTAGAATTTAATATCAAATAGCCACTGCTTACTCTTATATTTATTTATTTTTTATGTGTGTTTATTAAAATAAACAGTTTTAAAAAAAGAATTAAAGAGAAATACTCAGTAAATTTAGTCAGATGTTATAATATTGTAAGTCAAAACAAAGTTTGTGAGTCAAAATGTTTTTAAAAGATTCCACTGCTATCTTGGCAATGTTTGTTCCAGTAATTTTTGTTTGTAAATATTTTTATTCTTTATTGTTATTAATAAATCAAATTATTATTTTTTAAAAAGTTTTATTTTTGTTTGTTTTACTTTTGTATTAAATACTGTCTTAAGTTCCAAAGGTTCACAAAAATTACATGAAGTATATAAAATATATTTTTATACTGGTTTAAATTATATAAAGTCATGCTAATCTAGGTGATTCTTAGATTGAATCACATTAGCAGATAATTACATAATTAGAGATAATTAATAGAATGCTCATATAAAAGTTATATTTTTAAGTTATTATTATATATTCTCAGACTGAAGATTATGCCATGTGAAATGAAGAATATTATTGCTTCAGAAGAGTATTTACTATTTATTTTTAAAGCTGCACATTATCTTACATTATCTTGTATATATTTTTTTTAAATTTTAAAATCCATCTACATTCAAGGTCCTTAGTAGATTGTCTGTATGTGAAAAGGCATAAAAGCACCCTTGTCCTTTTCCTTGCTTGAGTGATGTCTTGGGTAATAGGTAATTGTTAATTTAAATTTAGATTAATTAATGAAATATTTGAATTAATATTTTTTTGTTTATTACTCCATGATTGAACATAAAATAGTTAGTTATCCTACAGTCAGCCAAGATATCACTCACTTGTTTATGTATCCAAGCAATCATTTATTAGGCAACTTGAACCTCTATCTTGCACAGGAGTTTAGTTTTAAAACCCATGGCATTTTTTACTCTTTTTGTCTTTTTAGTTATAATTTAGTGAGATAGTTCTTATAATTTGTGTTATGTGTATGATATGATAGTAGGCTGATACAAATAACTATTAACTAATGATTTAAATTATCTTTTACATTATCTATGTTAAATTATTAATATGCTATAATAGTTATATTTGCATGGTTATTGGATTTGGTTTCTGTCTGATTGCATATCTCTGGATCAGTATTCATCCTTAATTTTATTGTAACCCCACTGAGCCAAGTTGTTAGGAGACTCTTATAGATTAGTTTAAAATTTCCAGATTAGTTGAATAGAATAGATTAGGATAAACAGTTTATCATCATCATTCATCATACTTTCATTTCATCATTTTTCTCTCTCTTCATCATCATCTCCCACTTAATTGCATCGTTTCATCATTTCTCTCTTCTGCTTAAATTCTTAATCCTCATATTTTCATCATTTCATTTTGTCTTCATCTTATCTCTCCCTCCTCATTTTATCATTTCATTTCTCTTCTCCTTATCATCATTTCATCTTATCTGCATCTTAGCTTATATTTTCATCATTTAATATTATTTTCATCATCATCATCTACCCCTCTTTCTTTATTTCATAAAAAGGTAACAATTACCACCCTCTATCATATTATCTACCATTTCTCATCTCTTTTCTTAATTTTTCCTCCTCTTATCCTTTATTCATAGTTCTTCATTATTTTCATTACTTTTTCCATTTTTCCACCACCTAACTCTTGTCATCACTCTCTCTTCCATTAATAAGCGTTACAATATATATATATATAATAACAGGCACACACACTATTACATTAATTATTTTAAAAATTAGACATTAAAAAAAAGTTTGCAAATAATAACTTTTTTAACAATTCAAAAAGTGAATGTCAAAAGTCATTTAAACTTTATATGTATAAAATCACACAGATAAAAAATTATGAAAAGAAAATTTTATTAAAAAAATAAAAAGTTTTAAAACTAAATATTAAGAAAAAACTTGAAAGATTTAAAGATAAAAAGAATGTACAATAAATTGATTAATGCTATTGTAAAATGGAAATAATTATTTTAAATAGTTAAAAGTAAACTAGCCCTTGGGCATTTCAAAATGTATAAGAAAAAATCAGATAGGAGAGAAAAAACAATAGAAATGAATAGCCAATAAAATAAATTCCTCAGGAAATGGACCTCAATGAAAATATTACCATCATCATGACATAATATCCACTGGATCTGAAAGTTTACAATAAAATGAAAAGTTTGGAAATAATTAAAAAAAAGATATAGATGTGAAAGCAGAGGTGTTCTAGAGTTGAAGGACAAGAAATTGGAAAGATGCACTCTTGAATCTTTTCAGTTTTGCTATAAAAAAAGAAAGAGAAATGACCAATCATTTTCCTACATTGCAGAGCAAAACATCAAGGGAATTAATGCTGGATCTCAAATTGCAAGCAACTGTAAAAGATGAACTTTTGTAAAACAGTGAAAAAAAATATATAACAAATAAACATTTTCAAAACAGTAAAACTTTAATTCCAAAATTTTTTTCAGTATTAAATAGAAATAGAATCCTACCTGACCAACATAAATTATTATTAATAACTAATTTTCTATGTGTTTTTTAAGTCATTTCCATTAAGTTAATTGTTTTGTTCTTTGAAGTTTTTATTATGATTTTTTTTGTTAAACAACTTAGAATAAATGTTAAATTTAAGTCGGGTGTGAATGGCTACATAGATTCATAAAGTCATGTTAGTTTAAGGGAGGGTTAATCTTAGGTTATTTGTTTCATAATTAAATTGGGTTAATGGATTGGATATATTGGTGTAAATAGTAAATGCAATATGAGATCTGCTACATGCAAGATCACATTATATGCCACACTTGGGCAAAATAAATATATTTCTTATTAACAATTGGAGACAGATGGTACTCCCTGCTCCATGGATTACCCCCTTTGCCTATGGAAAGGGATCATAAATCAGAAAAAAAAACTCAATCCCTTCCTATGAAATTTTCTTTTTATTGTTGTTCTCACCAGACAGATGTACCATTCCTGTACTGGACGAGAGACAATTTCTTCTTTTAACCATGCTGTTCAGATGTGCATACCTGACAGTATGGTATTGTGCTGTCATATTCATGCTGCATTGAATACATTGATATATCAGGTAAATTGATGTTAGTTTGACTGTGAACTTTTGGCCTAAGGTTAAATAAGGGACATAATATTTTCTTTTCAAATGCAATCTATGTAGTCTATCCATACTCAACACTAATAAAATATTAAATTCATCTGTGAAAACTTCAAAAATAAAAAGTTAAAAATATAAATTAAATGCTAAAATTAAAGTAAAAGTTAGACTAAAATAATAGTTCTAAATTTATATATGTTTAATAAATGATCATGAGTGTTATTACTGGCAGTGGCTTCTCTTAATTTTTTTAATATTGAAAATATTTTTAAATAAGAATTTATATTTTATAAATCTCTGCATCTTACTGAGCTAGTGGCATGGGCTGACGGTCAGAATAAAACATGTAAAATGTGAATCTTTAAGCACATATCTGCCTACTATATAAATTTTCCAGGTTCAAGTAACCTGGTGGCAACCTGTAGCACAGATACAGTAAGACTACACTGTTCACCCTGACCATTATAGTTGACCATCCAACCTGGTCTGATACACTATAAACCATGACTACCCTGAGTAAAGTTTTTTAATGAAATGTTTTTATATAGTCATATACTTTAAATTTTATAAAAGCATAGCATATATATTAAACACGAGAAAGTATTAATAATTGTAAATTGTAATTTGTATTTTCTTTTTAAAAGGAAAAAGTCAAAAAAGTTGCAATTAGTATAAGTTATATATATATATATATATATATATATATATATATATATATATATATATAATAAATAAAGTTTGATATCTGTATTTGTTTCACAATATATGTAATATACAAATCAATATATATATCAAAATACAGTACAATTTATATAAATTATATTCTTTTAGAAGTACTTTCGACTATACACTTTGTAGTCTTTATCAACTATATAACGTTGAATAATCCAATGTTATATAGTTGATAAAGACTACAAAGTGTATAGTCGAAAGTACTTCTAAAAGAATATAATTTATATAAATTGTACTGTATTTTGATATATATATTGATTTGTATATTACATATATATATATATATATATATATATATATATATATATATATATATATATATATATATATATATATATATATATATATATATAATGCTTTAAGGCGTATAAGTGTTCACAACTACGTAAGTTTATGATTGTAAATGTGGTACCTTACGATGAATGCCATTTGGAAATTTACTTCAGTGTAACCCTATTTAAGTATTTCAATCAGTCATAAATAATTTGATGGTATATATAACTGCACTGCAAATATACACATATAAACCCATTATCTCTAAAAACGTATTTACTTCAATGTAACATTCCTAAATAAATAATTTGTTTGTTATGCCAGTGTTTTAAAAATGAAATGTAGAAAAAAGGAACTCTTGCAGGGAGGAGGCTTAAACATAGATGGTTCATAGGAAAATAATAGTCAACATTATTTTGTATATTGTCTTTTTGTAAAATTACTAACCGAATGTTTTTGTAAATGTCTTCATTAATTGTGTACCATGATTACTAACTCTAAGTAAAATATTTTTTGTTTATTTTTTAAGCAAGTTTTCTGATATGTAACAGGCACACATGCTGTAACATTATTTATTTTAAAAATTAGACATTTAAAATAAAAGTTTGCAAATAAAAACTCTTTTAACAATTAAAAAAGTGAAAGTTAAAAGTCATTTATTATATATATAAAATCACACAGATGAAAAATTATTAAAAGAAAACTTTATTAAAAAAAGTTTTAAAACTAAATATTAAGACAAAAACTTGAAAGATTTAAAAATAAAAGAATATACAATAAATTAATTAATGCTATTGTAAAATGGAAATGATTATTTAATTAGTTAAAAGTAAATTAGCCCCTGGTCATTTCAAAATATATAAGTAAAGATCAGATAGGAGAGAAACAAACAATAGAAACTAAAAGCCAATAAAAGAAATCCCTCAGAAATGGACCTCAATGAAAAGTTCATCATCATGACATAATGTCCACTGGATCTGAAATTTGCAATAAAAGAAAAAGTTTACAAATAATGAAAAAAAGATAGATATGTGAAAGCAGAGGTGTGCTAGAATTGAAGGAGAATGAATTGGAAAGATGCACTCTTCAATCCCTTCTGTTTTGCTAAAAAATGAAAGAAAAAGAAATGACCAATCGTTTTCCTACATTGCGAAACATAGGACATCGGGAGAATTAATGCTGGATCTCAAATTGCAAGGAACTGTAAAGGATGAACTTTTCTAAAACAGTAAGAAATATATAACTAATGAACATTTTCAAAACAGTAAGAACTTTAATTTCAAATTTTTTTCAGTATTAAATAGAAATAGAATCCTATCTGACCAATGTAAATTATTATTAATAACTAAATTTATTTGATGTATTTTTTAAGCCATTTCCATTAAGTTATTTTTTTCATTCTTTTATGTTTTTATTATGATATTTTTTGTTAAACAACTTTTAATAAATGTTAAATTTAAGTCGGGCATGAATGGGTGTATAGATTTGTAAAGTTATGTTATTTTAAGGGAGGGTAAATTTTAGGTTATTTGTTTTGTAGTGAAATTTGGTTAATGGATTGGATATATTGGTGTAATTAGTAAATATAATATGAGATCTGCTACATGCAGGATCACATTATATGCTGCACTTGGATGAAATAAATCTATTTCTTCTTGACCATCGGAGACAGACAGTATTCCCTGCTCCATGGATCAGCCCCTTTGCCTATGAAATGGTATCATAAGTCAGCAAAAAAGACATCAATCCATTCCTATAAATTTTTTTTATTGTTCTTTTTGCCAGAAGGATGTACCATTTCTGTACTGGACAAAATATATTTTTTTCTCCTAACCATCTTGTTCAGATGTGCATTCCTGACAGAAGTTGGAATTGTGCTGTCGTATTCATGCTGCATTGAATACATCAATATATCAGATAGATTGATGTTAGTTTGACTGCAAACTTTTGGCCTAAGGTTTGACAAAGGGTAGAATATTTTCTTTTCAAATGCAATCTATGTAGTCTATCCATACTCGACACTAATAAAATATTAAATTCATCTGTGAGATTTTCAAAAATAAAAAAGTTAAAAATATAAAATAAATGCTAAAATTAAAGTAAAAGTTAGACTAGAAAAATAATTCTAAATTTATATATGTTTAATAAATGTTTGTGAGTGTTATTACTGGCAGTGGCTTCTCTTAATTTTTTTAATATTGAAAATATTTTTAAATAAGAATTTATATTTTATAAATCTCTGCATCTCACTGAGCTAGTGGCATGGGCTGATGGTCAGAATAAAACATGAAAAATGTGAATATTTAAGCATGTATCTGCCTTCTATATAAATTTTCCAAGTTCAAATATCCTGGTGGTACCCTGTAGTGCAGATACAGTAAGACTACATTGTTCACCCCGACCATTATAATTGGCCACCCAACATGGACTGATACACTATAAACCAAGAGTACCCTGAGTATTTTTTTTAATGAATTGTTTTTATCTAGTCATATTTTTTAAATTTTATAAAAGCACTGCCAGAAAGAAATAACACATATATTAAACACGAGAAAGTTTAATTCAGTGTAACCCAATTTAAGCATTTCAATCAGTCATAAATAAGTTGGTGTTTTATATAATTGTGCTTCAAATATACACGTATAAACCCATTATCTCTTAAAACATATTTACTTCAATGCAACCTTGCTAAATAAATAATTTCTTTTGACATGCCGGTGTTTAAAAATGAAATGTAGAGAAAAAGGAACTCTTGGGGAGAGGAAGCATAAATGTAGATCAATCATAGGAAAATGATAGTCAACACTTTTTTTTGTATATAGACTTTTTGTAAAATTACTAACTGGATGTTTTTGTAAATGTCTTCGTTAATCATATACCATAATTACTAACCCTAAGTAAAATATTTTTTGTTTATTTTTTAAGCAAGTTTACTGATATGTAACAGGTACACACACCATTACATTATTTATTTTTAAAATAAGTCATTAAAAATAAGAGTTCATAAATAAAAACTTTTTTTAACAATTAAAAAAGTGAACGTCAAAAGTCATTTAAACTTTATATATATAAAATCACACAGATGAAAAATTATTAAAAGGAAACTTTATTTTAAAAAAAAAGGTTTTAAAAGTAAATATTAAGAAAAAAACTTGAAAGATTTAAAGATAAAAAGAATGTACAATAAATTAATCAATGCTATTGTAAAATGGAAATGATTATTTTAATTAGTTAAAAGTAAACTAGACCTTGGGCATTTTAAAATGTATAAGTAAAGGTCAGATAGGAGAGAAAAAACAATAAAAACTAATAGCTAACAAAAGAAATCCCTCAGGAAACAGACCTCAATGAAAAGATCATCATCATCATGATGTAATGTCCACTGGATCCGAAAGTTTACAATAAAAGGAAAAGTTTGGAAATAATTAAAAAAAAAGATAGAGAGGTGGTAGCAGAGATGTGCTAGAGTTGAAGGAGATGGAATTGGAAATATGCACTCTTCAATCCCTTCAGTTTTGCTAAAAAAAGAAAAGAAAGAGAAATGACTAATTATTTTCCTACATTGCGGACCATACGACATTGTGGGAATTAACACTGGATCTCAAATTGCAAACAACTGTAAAGGATGAACTTTTCTAAAACAGTAAGAAATATATAGCTAATAAAAACAGTAAGAACTTTAATTTCAAATTTTTTTCAGTATTAAATAGAAATAGAATCCTATCTGACCAACATAAATTATTATTAATAACTAATTTTATTTGATGTATTTTTAAGTCATTTCCAAAAAGTTATTTCTTTCATTTTTTTTATGTTTTTATTATGATTTTTTTTTTGTTAAACAACTTTTAATAAATGTTAAATTTATGTCGGGCATGAATGGCTGCATAGATTCTTAAAGTTATGTTAGTTTAAGGGAGGGTAAATCATATGTTATTTGTTTTGTAGTTAAATTGGGTTAATGGATTGGATATATTGATGTTATTAGTAAATGCAATATGAGATCTGCTACATGCAGAATCACATTATACACCACACTTGGGTGAAATAATCCTATTTTTTATTGACCATCAGAGACAGATGGTATCATCCTCTTTGCCTATGGAATGGGTTTGTAAGTTGGCAAAAAATACCACAATCCCTTCCTATGGAGTTTTTTTATTGTTCTTCTCACCAGACAGTTGTACCATTCCTGTACTTGATGAAAGACAATTTATTCTTTTGACCATGCTGTTTAGATGTGCATTCCTGACAGTATGGTATTGTGCTGTTGTATTCATGCTGCATTGAATACATTGATATATCAGATAGATTGATGTTAGTTTGAATGCAAACTTTTGGCCTAAGGTTAAATAAGGGATAGAATATTTTCCTTTCAAAAGCAGTCTATGTAGTGTATCCATACTTGACACTAATAAAATATTAAATTCATCTGTGCAAACTTCAAAAATAAAAAATTAAAAATATAAATTAAATGCTAAAATTAAAGTAAAAGTTAGACTAAAATAATAATTCTAAATTTATAAATGTTTAATAAATGATCATGTGTGTTATTATTAGCAGTGGCTTCTCTTATTATTTTTAATATTGAAAATATTTTTAAATAAAAAGTTATATTTTATAAATCTCTGTGTCTTACTGAGCTAGTGGCATGGGGCAGATGATCAGAATAAAACGTATGTAAAAATTAGATCTTAGCAGCACGTATCTGCCTACTATATACATTTTCCAGGTTCAAATAGCCTGGTGGCGCCCTCTATGGCAGATATGGTTAAACCATTGATCCTTGATCTTCCCTATCATTATAATATATATATATATATAACTACAACCATTAAATTTCTGTATTTTTAAATCATATAATAGTAATTCAAACAACTATATTTCACACAGTATTCAAAATTAAACAATATATTCTTTACCAGAAGTACTTTCAATTGTTTCACTGACAATCTTTATCAACTGTTAATATAAATGTATAAAAAATAAAAACTTGTATTACCCATCATTCAATCTATTCAAATTTCCCACAATTCTGTTGTCTTTATATTAGCCAATTGTTTATTCATTAAACCACCTCTATTCCTAGATATCATCATTGCAAGATGTGCTTGGATTTGGAGATTATAAGATTTCATCATCATTTGATTTTATTAATAGGATTAAAAATATAAAAATTGATAATAATGATGTTATGTGTACACTTGACATATCTGAAATGTATGGTTCAATTGATAATATGGAATCAATAGAGATTATTGAAAGAGCTTTGTCTTTAAAATCTATAAATAATAATATTAAAAATTTTATTATTAAAATATTAAGATTTGTAAATGATAATATATATGTTAGGTTTATTGATTGCTTTTATAAAATGAATTTTGGTTGGCCAATGGGTCTTCCGGTGGTATCACAGATTTGTATTTTTTTATTTCTAGTTATGAGGGTAAGATATTGTCTCAGATAAAATATAAAAGAATTAAAGTATATTGTAGATATGTTGATGATGTATTTATATGTGCATATCATGAAATAGTAGTTAATTTGTTTAATGAGTTAAATATGAATAATAATGTAAAATGGGTGTTAAATGAAGAGAAGGAAGATTCTATAAAGTTTTTAGATACATTTATTAAAAGAAGTAATAATGTGTTTGATTATAATATGCATTTAAAGCCTGTGGAAATTAGGGGTTATATTCCATATAATTCTAAAGTTCATATGAGTCATTAATTAGCTGGTTTAAAGTCATTTTTGTTTAGAAATTATTATTTGTGCAAATTTATTAGTGATAAAACTGAAAATATTAATGTATATATTATTGATATGTTAAATGTTGGTTATGGACAGAATATTATTTATAATACAATTACAAAATATAATCAAAATAAAAGTAATAATAAGAAAATCTTAAGTAAATTAAAAAAATGATAAATGGATTTCTATTCCTTTTATATCTAATCAATAAGCTAAATTAATTAATAAACTTTATAGTGGTTTGTGTAGAATTTCTTTTTTTTCTTCAAATAATATAAATGATATGATAAATAACTCCAAAGCCAAGATTTCTAAGTTTGAATTAAGTTTCTGTTATATATATATATATATATATATATATATATATATATATATATATATATATATATATATATATATATATATATGTTGGAATGTGGTTGTGGAATAAAATATATAGAGGAATCCAAATGTACATTACAAAAACGATATAATGATCATTAGACATTATATAAGTGTGTACAGAAAAAAAATATATCTCCGGTAAATATGAATACTCCATCAATTATAGTTGATCATAATAAAACATGTAATTATGGTTTTAAATTTAATAATAGAGATATAAAAATTATTCAAATTGAAAGGTGTAGTGAAAAATGTAAAATTAAAAAGGCAATGATGATATCTAGTTTAATGATTAAACAATCAGCTAATATAAAGACAACAGAATTGTGGGAAATTTGAATAGATTAAATGATGGGTAATGCAAGTTTTTATTTTTTGTACGTTTATATTAACAGTTGATAAAGATTGTCAGTGAAACAATTGAAAGTACTTCCGGTAAAGAATATATTATTTAATTTTGAAAACTGTGTTAATTATAGTAGTTTGAATTACATATATATATATATATATATATATATATATATATATATATATATATATATATATATATATATATATATATATATATATATATATATAGTACAATTCCCATTATAGAAAATATTATTTAAAAAACATAAATAATTAACAGTATAAACAAAATTGTGGTTTAAAATTATTTTGAAGTATTACAATATTGTGTATACTGTTAATTAACTGTTATATATATATATATATATATATATATATATATATATATATATATATATATATATATATTAGAAATTACAATAATAATATGTAAATAAGGAAAGTGACAGTTTCATCCTCACACTTTACTTGCCAGTACTTCAGATTTGCTCATATATAAGCATTTGAGTCATAGGAATAAGAGGATTCCTTTTATTCCTGCATAAATATTGTATCTTGTATTGGTGAGAAAGTATTCATTTATTATTAACACTCGCAAAGCGTATGCATAATTAGCTTAAAAGGCTGATATTTGAATGAATAATAATATGTATAAAGTGCATTTCTAAATATAAGACTCATGTAACCAAATCTTTGCATCATTGTAATAACACCTGTGTGAAAAACCTAACCAATGCACATCTGTTGTTCTTATTCTAGTTCATTTGTTTATTTTATTTATTCAATGTATTTACATTTTAATTCTGTTTTGTGTGGCTCTCGCAATCTACTTCAAATCACTGCAAACCCATTCCAAGTTAATATTCATTTATTAATATATGCCTTAGTTTATTTAGCCATATGTATGTGTTTAGTTAACAATATTATTAATTTATCGGTCATTCCTGCATCTCATGTTCCACCCTGTTCTATGTCAGTTCGCGATTTAAATTGGTACTGAATGTAACTTATAAATGTCATCCCTATGATAGTAAATCACAGAGTGCTGGTAAAGGATATGAAGTGTGGTCAGATTTGAGATCTCGGACACTCATCTGGAACAGTTTCACAGCTTCACTCTAATTTTCCAGAATTCTGGATTTTGTTGTGTGGATGTACAAATATGAATGTTACAGTATGAATCTTCATAAATGCCATAGCCATTTTCTTTGAGATGACATAGAATTTTTTATAATAATTCATTACTTGAGAAAGCAAAGATGTGAGCTTTTTAAATAAATATTAATCTATGAATCTTTTACATTTCTTTTTATTGTATTTTCATCATGCAAAATTTATTAACTGATATTTATTTTTAGAATTATGATGAATAAAATTTTTAATATTTTTGTTAATATTTGGTAATTTTTAATTACATAAAGTTCATTATTACATTTTTTTTTAAAAAATAACAGTACGATAACAAAATTACAAAACAATGATGATCGTAATTTGTGTCGCAAGCCATGTAACGTTTAAAGGAATTTTCATTTTCAAAAGTGAAAAATACAGTGTACAGTTTATAAACTAATGGACAGACATTAAATGTTAATACTATATTAATATTTATTTGTTGTTATACATCATCAAAATATAACATTGATTATTTACCATATTGAATGAAATGTTTTTTTCTCATTTTTTGTTTTTGTATCCATTGAGAATGAAAATCGTTATTTTGGATATTCCATTGTTAAAGTGATAAATATCTTGAAAGGACACTGCTTAAAAATTAAGTAAAATATTAAGCTATGCATTCAATAACCATATTTTAAGTTGATAATCAAAATAATTGTTGTATTGAAAAGTCAATAAAATATTTTCAAGTTATATTTATTATTTCAATTTAACAAATTAAAATTCATCACAATATTAACCAATAAGTTTTTTTCTTTGTCAATTATGGTGCTCCTGTAATTTTTGAACACTGTCATTTTCTACATACTTTCTTTTTGATGAGCAGTTGTTCTCTAGTTGAAATATTAAAATAGGTTTACACACAATTATTGTATTTGTATTTTACTATTTTTTTGAATATATATGTATACCTGTCCTCTGGTTTCCTGCCCATTCTGACTCTTGATGCCTTCAGGATAAAGCTTTTTACATTATCAAAAGTTAAAAATTTTGTTAATTGATTTCAGATACTTTCTCTCTCTGATAAGACGTTCAAATACATTTACTTTGAATTCATTTTCTAATTAAAAAATGAATTTGTAAATCTAAATAAATGATTTTAATTGAGAACCATCCTTACATTTTAAATTATTATTTTTACTAATTAATAAAAATTCCCAATTGTTTTTGAAAAAGGACGATGTGAAAGCTTATCGAAAGAATGTAGCTTTTAAACACTAAAATTGGAATAAACTAGTGAAAGTAAAAATAAAACATTCCAATGCAATGAAACTTTATAACGAATATATATATATATATATATATATATTCGTTATAAAGTTACATATATATATATATATATATATATATATATATATATATATATATATATATATGTACAATCCACACAATTACAATATATGTATTTTCATGAATAATTTTATCATGAAGTTGTTAATAATATAAGTTAGTTTAAATATAAAATAATTGATTTTAATAAATGTTTAAATAATATTCTATTTTAATTGAAATTAGTGTGTATAGAACATATAAAGCCCCATTACATTCGGAAATTTACTGTTAGTAATAGGGTTTGAAGTAGCCTAAAGGTGAGATCTCATGAAGCTCAGATCGAACTTAGATCTGACTGCTTCAATATATATATATATATATATATATATATATGTGTGTGTGTGTGTGTGTGTGTAAAATAAATAAAAATATCCGTTAATTAAAAATAATATTGTAATTATAATTGTAATTATAATTATAATATTGTAATTATAATTTTAGTTTTTGAATTTAATAGCAGTTGAGGCAGGTTTGAAAGTAACCGAAAGTACTTCTGCGGATTTAAAGATTGTTTGAATTGTTTATAAATCGTTTAAAAATATTATTTCAATTATAATTACAATATATATATATATATATATAATTAAATATTGAAAAAGGTTTGATAAATAAAAAATAATATTTTTATTCTGATTTTGAAATTAAAAAGTGTGTTTTATGTTTAAAATGTTTCTATTATCTTTTTTTTAAAAAAATATTTTAATTAATGCTTATATAAAATTCTCTATCTTAGTGTAAACATGTATACCACACTTTGCTAAAAGTCTCAAACTTGTTTTCAAAAAGGATTAGAGAGAAAAAACAGTTTCTAAATTCAGTTTATTTTATCACCTCAGATAATTTTATAAAATAGCTGATGGAAAAAATTTCAGTTCAGTTTGACTTGTAGCTTTTGTAAAAGCTGACCAGAAGTATCTGGTTTTAATATTTTTAGCAGATGTTCAAATTTCCCAGCAGCAAAGTTTGTCATAGTGATTTTTTGAAGATGTTCTTATCTTAATATTTTTGAGAAGCAGTTAGTTAAAAATTAGCTGCAAATTCTGGTTTAAATTTTTGAGAAGCAGTTGGCTAGAAGGTTTTTGTATTTTGCATTATTGCTGAAGTTGGCTTTTTAAATTTAGAGAATGAACATGGAATAATTGAAGGCAGGACAGTAATTCCAGAAGCTGCTACTATTTTCCTTCACATGAGTTTTGATTTACTTGAACATGGATCACTGTTCAATCAATAGCCTGAAAAAATGAGTACAAAGTAGCTTGCTGGCCTGAAGCTTACCCACTCCTAGTCTAGCAGAAAACAACTACAGAAGAGAGAATGCCAACAAACCTGATTATTTACCTGCTAATGGCAAGCTAGTCACCAGTTTTTTCCAAGAGAACCCCATCAATTGTTGAAGAGATAATTATATTTATGCTGATGTATCTATATACAGAGAAGCACAAATAAACATAAGTACCAGATGATGGTGAGTAACATTATATATGAAAACTGTCATTCTAAAAGTGAGATATATAATCTATAAAAAAATTTTAAATCATTTATTAACAAAACAACAAAACTGTAATCATCAATGAATAAAACTTGTTATTAAAATAACAAATGAAGTTTATATACATTCAATATTGAATCAATTATAAAAAAATAATATTATTGTAACAAATTAAAATAGGACATATATATAAAATTTAATCTTTTTATCATTACTGAATATCAGTTGAAATATGTAGTAATTGTATATTATAAACCATGTGTCTGTGTGCATATATATGTAAATCAATGTAATAACTTCAAATATGTATATTATTCCTGATAATCACAGTGATAACTTTTATTATTGTATATATTAATTAAAATCAGAAGGCTTAATTTTATATACTTTAATTTCAAGTTTTTGTTATTGGTGTTAATAAACTTGTATTTAATTAGTAAAAAATAGTTTTGCATTATCTCTTGGTCATTTAACTGTAATGAGCTTGTGTACTCTGAGCTAGATTCGAGCATGGATGAATATGTAAATTAGGATGTATTAAGTGCATTAGTGGCATTCCACTATGACACTGTCTTGGTTTTGGTGTGAGGATTATATTCTACAATGCTCCTGCACTACATTTTACTTTACTTTATTCTTATTACAAATTAAATTTATCATTGGCCAGTACATTAATGGCACTAACTTTCCAGAGCATTTATGATAAGCATGTTTTGATATCCCAGAATTATTGTTTACATTTTTGATTATTATGTATTCTAATGGATGAATACTTAAGTGGTGTATCCAAATTAATACTCTCAATAATCTGCCACAAGTGGCAAGGGCTAAATAGTTAGCCTGATCTACAGAAGACCCATGTCCAATCATGTCACAATATTGACTGTTGATATATTATATTCATTTATTTTGATTTATTCCGATCAATGATGATGATGGATGATTATTTCTTTTTAGTATTTTATATAGATACTTTTTATATTTAATGCTGTTGGTTTCGTTGATTGTGCTTTTACTCGCTATAAGAAATAACTCTGATCCAATGGCAGATATTTCAGAGATCTCTGTGAAACTAAGTTTTCTGTAATATATAAAATTGCTTATATATATATATATATATAAGCAATATTAGTTTCACAGATAAACTAAGTTTTCTGTAATATATAAAATTGCTTATATATATATATATATATAACTTTTGGGGCTGTACTGTATATTATTTTTCATTAAACAGTGATAAATTGATGGAATAGCAACCACCATTATCAAGGTTAACATTTGAAAGAACAATCATTAGATTTCAAAGAATAACATGACTCAGTGTGCGAAGAGAAGTGAGATTCAACTGAAATATTTCAGCATTCACAATATGAGGGAAATAAACATTTTGATAAGACTTGAATACTGAACTACTTCAAGTTGAATCTCAATTCTCATCTCGCACTGAGTCACATTATTCTTGAGATCTAATGACTGTTCTTTCAAAAGTTAACTTTGATAATTGTGGTTGCTATTCAAACGAAATATTGGTGTTTAATGGAAAAAATACATGGTACAGCCCAAAAAGTTATAATTTATCTACATCATACATACATGAAAACATTATATATATAATATCGTACATTAAAATTTGATATTTCATTTTAAATTGAATAAGAGTGATGATGACATTTCCATCATCCCACGTTCATCACCTTATTAAAATATGTTGGTTGTTTTCCTGTAAAAGAAGTCATAGTTTTCATATTAATTAAAGAACATTTTATTTTTTATAAATGTTGTTATAAGTAAATGTCTTTGCTGGAAACACATGTTAATAAATCCAGATTGCACAACTTATATAGCATATGAAATAATTTTTACCAAACACTATCTTAATCAAGTATTAAATTTAACTTTAAATAACCTTTGTGTTGCCACAAATTTTGTTTGGCTGAGTAAGTTAAAACTCTAAACTTTTGATTGGTCAATTACAGAATCAGGAGTATATATATATATATATATATATATATATATATATATAGTAATATTGTATATGTTTTAGTTTCATTTGTAAAAAAGCAAATTAATAATTTGTCATAATATGAAAGTGAATGAAAGTTTAATCAAAAATAAATTTATGTTTATAATTATAAAAATATTTTATAGTGGACAATTTATAAAGAATGTTTGTAACCTATTACAAAATGTTGCTTACATCATTGATTTTTTTTTCTCAATTTACATTTATGTAAAAACAAATAATTTTCACTAAAATCTTAATTATTTTTCTAAAATAACTATATTTTCAGCATATTTTACAAAATACATTACAATGTGTAAATAAATGCCAGAAAAATACTTTAAATTATTAATTTTTGTTTGAAAATCAAATAAAGAGCTTGGGGCAATGGAAACTGTTGACAGCTGTCAAAATTGTTATTAGTGCTAGTTTCTTTTTGAATTTACATCTCCAAAACTCTTTACAGCAGTGCTGCAAGAAGTATTTTGTGGATTAAAATGGGAAACTAAAGGAGTGAAAGTAAATGGAGAGTATTTAAGTCATTTAGATTTTGCAGATGATGTAGTTGTTTTTGCAAATAATGCTTCAGAGCTGCAGGAAATGTTGCAGGAGTTAGCAGATGAAAGTAGAAAAGTAGGACTAAAGATAAATGTTAAAAAGACTAAAGTAATGTTTAATCGATTTGTTCAAAATATGAAAATAAAGATTGATTATGAAGAATTAGAAGAAGTTAACAGTTACAAATACCTTGGTCAGATTATTAGTACATATGGAAACATAATAGAGGAAATTAATCATAGAATTAAACTTGGTTGGAGTGCTTTTGGTAGAAATAACTTGATACTAAAAGGAAATTTGCCTATGTGTTTGAAAAGGATGGTTTTTAACAAATGTGTTTTACCAGTTCTTACTTATGGATCTGAGACTTGGACACTTAATAGAAGAGCAATACAGAGACTTCAGACCACTCAAAGGAGTATGGAGAGATGTATGTTGGGAGTAACAAGAAGAGATCGAAAATGCAATGTATGGGTAAGACAACAAACAGGTGTTATTGACCTTATTGAAAAAATTAAAAGATTGAAATGGAGTTGGGCTGGACATATTGCTAGAAGAGATGATAATAGATGGACAATTGAAATTTTAAACTGGATTCCAAGAGATTGTAAAAGACCCAGAAAGAGACCACATGTGAGATGGATGGATGAAATAAGAAAATGTGCAGGGGTGTTGTGGAGAAGAGAAGCTAAAGATCGGAGAAGATGGATTAAACTTGGAGAGACCTTCATCCTGCAGTGGATTGATAATGGTTGATGATGATGATGATGATGATACATTTTTTTTAAATAAAATATTACTATTTTTTCTAAATAACTATATTTTCAGTATATTTTATGAAAATAATTCATAATATGTAACTAAAATATTTAAAAAAAATATTGTAAGACCTTAATTTTCATTTTCAAAGCCAAAACAAAAGTTGGAGCAGTGAAAATTATTGACAGATGGTTTTCCATTGTCAGAAATATGAACCAACCAATCAGCATCTAGGAAGGCCTGTCTTCTCTCTTTGTTGTAGCTTTGAATACCTATATTATTTATTTTTACTTGTAAAATAATGAAAGATAGGGCAGCATGTTACAATACTTTTTAAGCTTTAAAATAACCCTAAAGATGTATAGTAATGTACAAACTGCCAAAATTAGAGTAAGGTAAAACTATGTACGAGTATACTTGAAACAATCTACAAAGGAAATAATCATAAAAATAACATAATTAAAATATCACATGATCACCATTTCGTATATTTGCTCTTTATTGTTATTAACACAGGCAAAACTCTCCATAAATGACTGCCAGTCAATGTAAGCCAGAGAAATCAATGAATACCAGAAGGCTTGTTCATAAATTCCTATCTAGAGCCTACTCATTCACTATCCCCAGACAACTTTTTGACTTGTGACCTTCGTCATTGGGGAGCCTTGGATCTGAGAGCCTGCACCTAGATTTTAGGTTCTAATGCAACCCTCCAACAGCCACCTTCTATCTCTACTTACCTACAAAACTATGAGAATAATGTTGAAAACACAATAATATTTTCAATTTGCCTTAGAATTATTATTACTATTATTTTTATTGTTATTGTTAATATCATTTTTAAATTTTTTCAATCAAAATGTGATATACTTCTGTTTTTTTAATTATATATATATATAACATGCACTTAGCTTTTCATATCATATCATATTTTTATACGTAAACTAATTAAATATTAAAAGAATAATTCTAAAAAAATGAATTATTTTAATTTATTTATATGCACACATAAATAAATGCTTCCAGCTAATGGTATTTTTACTAACCAAAACTTGACATTGACAAAGCCTTAAGTCAACATCGCAATTTATCAATTGTAATAAAGGAAATAAATGTTTGAAGTTCATTACAAATTGTAAGTATATTTAACCTATAAAGAGGGTGAGAGTTTATATGATATGCTTTCAGAAATATAAAAACGAACTAAAATTGTTATATAATAATCCTCTTTTTAGTTATCAAAGCAATAACTTCGTTGGTAAATTTAAATGTGTTCGAATTTAGAATACATTTAAAAAAAAAAAAAAAAAGATTCACTATTTCAAAACTTTATTCAAGTTAAGATAATAATTAATTTACTTATGAACTTTATTGTATGTTCTTTATAAGAAGTCATTTTTAATGTATTTTTAATATTTATAAAGAACTAAAAAAAAAAAAATCATTTAAATTGTCAAAGTTTTAATAGAACGCAACTTTTACGAAATGATTATTCAAACTACCTGTTTAAGAAGTGACAAATTTATGAAAAAGTTCTCTGGCAAGACAATTAATGCTAATGATTTCTGCTGCTGTTTAAAATCTAAATATGTAAATTTATTCCTACTTAATGCCTAAAATATAATCGTCATAATTTACAATAAAAGGCTACCTTAATAATGGAGTATTTTACAGAAGAAGATGTTAATTATTTACTATGTAAAATAACTAAAGGGATGAATATTTGGATTGCTTCTTCAAAGGATGTTCACCCATGAACTTTATCTTTCAATATTCATGGTCATTTTATTTTATCTATTGAGGAATGTAAAACCATGATTCTTTCTCTTGATGGAATATATCGTGGTGTAATTTATTAACTCTTAAACTTTATTTCCTTTGTGAGTAATTATTATTTACATAGAAAAATTACTTCCTTTATTAAATTGATCTTAGCAAGATAAGTAGAGAACTAACAAGTTGAACACTTTTATTATTATTTATTTTAATAAACTATAGGTATTGATGCTTACATATGTATTGAACAAAGCGGACGATTGACTAAGGTAAAAGTTTAAATCATTTGAATTTGGAAGTAAGTTTATTATTTTCCAAATTGAACATTACTTGACATCTATCATAATTTCTTTTTAATCACTAATGTAATTAATATAGGAATAAATTTTATGAATACTCTAATGTGAATGAATAATATATTGTACAACCATAAAACACACACAGAATCGTATTAATGACACTATACATAGATTTATCCTGTATAATATTATTTTTATTATACACATAATTTTGAATTTATAAATACGTAAATAGTTTATTATTGTATTATATATAAGCATACGTTATAGTTATAAATTGTAATATTATTTATTGTTTACGTGATAATATTTTTGTTTCTATTACTGATTAATACATGTGTTAAACTTGATTTTAAATATTAAACAGGTCTAATTTGTTTATTTTATTTAGTTATTTTATGAAATATATAATTATAAGAATACATACTCACGCATATATATCAAATCACCTTAATTACTTAATATTTATAAATAAGTTATATATAGCTTATCATTACTATGGAATATTTGTGGAAATGCCTGAAGAGAGACAATTGCGATTTCTGCCCTGAGCGCGAATTCTGAGAGTAACGAGGATTTTAATAGAAGAGTGGATTGGATTATATCATACATTATTTCTTCCATGGCATTCTATCAGAAGACCCTAAGTGTGACTTTAGTTAGATGCGACTTCCTCGAGGCCTGAAAAGGACCATCCCGTTATACATGGTGCCCATTTTTAGAGGCATGAAACATTAGTTTTCCACTTGTCAAATCCATAGTTTAAAAAAATAATAATTATATGAGTATGTTGTGAATTGGTAAAAACACTGAATAGTAAATAATAGAGACCTGGAACTAAAATAAAACATAATAAACAAATAAATCAGTCGATTTAAAATAAATAAAAATAAATGATTATAGTTTGGTCATTAAAATGTACATTATAATAACATCTTATAAAACTAGAAAAAATAGAATTGCATTTAAAATCATAAACACAGCATGAAATTTTATGGCATACATATATTATAACTATGAATAGAAAGTAATTTATATAAATAAATTTTAATTTTTTTCATTAATAATAACTAGGAGTAAGAGAAAATTATTTATATGAAATCAAAACCTCCTAAAATTTTTTAACTGGTCAGCCTTATCACTGGTATGACTGGTGCATTGTTTGCAACTGATATTATCTATATATTTGGAGTGATGCAGCAGCTTTAGTGTTACACAAAGATACTAACTGATGTTTTCAGTTTATGTCAGATGGAAAATCTACTACTATAGTAGGAATGGTAGAACATATGATAAAGGTGATAGGGAACAGGATTTAGAAAGACTACAGAGCACATGCAACAAAGTTGAACCTAGTACTCCTAGTCAAGCTATTCTTTCTTCACTTGATTCAACATGTTTAATCATAGGAAATTGGTATTTTACTTGTGAAGAGGTTGATGAGATTGTCATTAGCCATTCATATAAACGGCGTCAAGTTATTATCTTACAAAAAGATTTACTTGTTTTTATTTTTGAATCTGATCGAGGTGTTAAATATTTTTTACTGCAAAAATGTTATTTGGCTCTGAATTTCCTACTGTTTGGACATCTCAGATCCCCAAAGGTGAAAAGAAAAAGTGCCTTTTTAATTTTGATTTAAGAAAGATTGCACCAAGTACAAATGAAACTAACTCAGATACTCAAATCACACTATCACAAGTAAATTCTAAAGAAGCTAGTCATTTTCCACAGATAAATGTTGAAAATCAAGGATTTTCTCCAACTCGCGAGACCCTTTCCAATGAAGTCAATCAAACACCCAGAGTTGAAAAAAGCAAAAATTACTGAAAATATGATGATCATGCAACAAATGTGCCAAATGATGAGGAAAGACATGAAAGAATGTGTTGTGCAATTTTGAAGCAAAAATGGCACCTAAGACTGATATCAATAGCATGAATATTAATCTGAACAGCAAAATGAATTCTATAAAGACTGAAATGAAAATTAACATGGATAATATAAAGGCTGATATGGATAGGATGAAAACTGAAATGAAAAGTGATATGGATTGTATAAAAACTGATATGGGTTGTATGAAGACGAAATGAAAATTAATATGGATAGTATAAAGGCTGATATGGAAAGTATGAAAATTGATATTAAAACTGAGATAGGTAGTTTAGAAACTAAAATAAATGATGGTATAGAGATTAAGATGAATAGTATAGAAGCAAAGATGGATAGCATGAAAGAAGAAACAAAAGAGAAAAGGAATACATTATTAACAGCATAAAGAGTGATATGAATAGTAGGATAGACAGCATGAGTGACAGTATGAAAAGTTTAAAAGTTACCATGGTGACTAATGAAGAAACAATAGAGTTAAACAAAAGTAT
Source organism: Epiperipatus broadwayi (assembly GCA_028023455.1). NCBI lineage: Eukaryota > Metazoa > Onychophora > Udeonychophora > Euonychophora > Peripatidae > Epiperipatus > Epiperipatus broadwayi. The sequence continues at coordinate 5,505,998 of JAQFVV010012457.1, forward strand.
GAACAGCATGGAAGCTAAGTTAGATAATATAAAAATAAAATTGGATAGTAATATAAGTAGTGTAAAAGATGAGATGAATGGTATGGAAACAAGAGTGAACCATAATATGGAGGCTATGAAGACTGATATAAATTTTAAGAAAAAGAACATGAAAGCTACAATTGTGATTAAGGAAGGAATATCAGAGATAAATAATGATATGAATAGCATGAAAGTAGATATGAACAATTTAAAGACAATTATGGCTATCAAGGCTGATATGGCAGACATAAACAATAAGACGGATAGTATAAAAGTTAATATGGCAACTAGAAAAGATGTGGATAGATTGAAGTCAAGGTGAAAGAAAGTGTACTATGTTTGAGAGAAAATTTGAAATCAGATATAGAAAAGGTGGAAGCACAAATGGAAGCAGAAATTAATAATGTGCAAAAATATAATACAGAATTAAAGCAAAAGATGGAAGGAATAAGAGAGCAGATTGATAAAATGGACATCAAATGTCAAGAGAGACTAGAAGAAATCAAGTGCACCATCACCAGACACCTGGATATTAAATATAATGATAGCCTTCAGAATAAACCATTACTAGTACTGGGAATTATTATAGAAGAAAATTACTGCAATCATGATGTTGAACCACAGCCAAATAATGTAGAGGATCATTGTGACAAAGCTAAATCTCTTGAACCTGATCCCAAAATGTTAGAAAGAAAGGAGGATAGAAATGAAGCAGAAAATCTTCAAAATAATAGAGTATTAGCAACATTTATGGAAAACAAACTAAGTCCACAAGATCAGGTAAAAGACTTAGCTCATTCAGTAAACCTACAGTAAATAGTCTACAATTTAAATTTGAATCTGAATCTCAGGAATTGAGAGAAGCATATTCAAATGATAGTCCCGAATGTCAAATTAAATTAAGCCTCCAGATTTTTAATATTAATTGCAAGTTAAATCATGAACTCATGAAACTTGAGATGACTTCAGAATCTAATGATATTATGGCTGAATCCATAAGTCAGGTGTATTTTAAAAAACCTCACTATATTCATATTTTTCCCCAAAGTAAAATTAAAATATTTTGTCAACAAGGTATTGATAAACTAGATGACAACCATCTGATAAGGTCATTTATCAATGATAATGTTTAATAAAAAAAAGGTTGTCTTAATAGAAGAGTTAATTCAAAAGATATAGATGGAGACAATAGATTTGTCTTAAGTGTAAATTATGGTATATGAAGTGTCTCCATAATCTCAAAGATGACCTAATTATAAAAAGTCATCAAAGAAAAATAAAGGTAATTATAATGCAAACCAAGAGACAGAAAAGTTCACAATTCCATAAGTTGTGTAATACTTATGAAAGTCCCTTCACATTCATTGAATATATAAATGAATGTTCTTAAAAAGTAAACCACATATATAAAGAGGACTTCATAGATTACAACTTTGGAATGTGGCAATGGACTCTCAGTAATGTTTGAATTCATTAGGATGTTTTTTTTAAGAGAATAAATGTGTATATGTATATACATAATTAAAGAAGATGTTAATAGAAAATGTATCAAGTTAACAAAAGTATGAAAAAATACTTACATGTTTATTGGAGTACAACATGTGGTTAGTTACCCAAGTATTAATGGTAGATCAATTAAACATCACAATAATGCAATCTGATGTTGGCACTACTTATAAAATGCAAGTCCACTATTATATATTTTGATATGGTTATATAAAAAGATAATGTAAAAGCTTATGAACAACTGGTAAAAAAAGGCCAATCAAAGAAATAAAAATGTGAAGACAATTTCAAACATATTTAAAGTTGGGGATCAAGTTTTAAAAAAAAACTCCTAAAATTAATAAACCCAAAAGAGTGAATACCAAAACTTTTACCATAAAGATGAAGGACCTTATAGAAAGTAAAAAGATTCTATCCTAATGCATTCTGGATAAGTATAAAAACATTAAAGGTGCTTACAGTACTAGATCTTAAAAACCCTATTTTGGTCAAACAAATTCATATGTTTGCTGTATTTTACATATATAGAGAGTAAAATGTTGAAAATAAAAATAACTTAGAATAGGTAAGGAGAGAAAAAGTATTCATTTAAAACTATATAGTGGAAAATATATATTATATATAGTATGTATAAAGATGTATATAAATCAAAAAAGGTATTAATTTTCTTTGATGAGGATATGGTTAAGCAATTAAAATTGATTCTTAGGATACCTGAAAACTAAAACAGTTTTAAGAGTTAATCCATGATGGATGTTCTTATGTTTTGGATAGTTCTCAAAAGAGTCTATAAGTCTTAAAGAAAAGCAGGATGGAGACTATCAAACAAACATATGTGTCATCTATAAAAGAGGCACATAACAATAAGTCCCTCAAAAAAAATGGACAAAAAAGAAAGAACCCTATATATGAACCTCCATGTCCTTTTGGTTAAATTGAATGATGTTTAATATAGAGAAAGAGAAAATGATTAAAAATTAGAACAAATAATAAGGGTATGTAAAAGCAATAAAGAAAAACAAGCTCCACAACATTATATTGTTAAGATTTAAATATCAGATAGAAAATGCATACATTGACACACATTAAGTGTCCAAATTTTAATGGTAAATATAAAATTTGCACCCTATTAAGGGCAAGGATAATGTGAGAGTACCACATGAGCCTCACTTAAAACAATTTATATTTGTTTATGAATTTAGATGTGCCTATATCAAATCAACAAAATATATAAATAACATGCACTTAGCTTTTCATATCATATCATTAAAGTAATTAAATATTAAAAGAATAATTCTAAAAAAAAATATTTTAATTTATTTATATGCACACATAAATAAACGTTTCCAACTAATGGTAATTTTACTAACCAAAACTTGATGTTAACAAAGCCTTAAGTCAACATCTATCATAATTTATTTTTAGTAACTAACATAATTGAGATAGGGATATGTATTATTAATATTCTTGTGTAAATGGATAATATCTTGTAAAAACATATAACACACAGAATTGTTTTAATGACACTATACACAGATTTATGATGTATAATATTATTTTTATTGTACACATAATTTTGAATTTATATATACATAAATAGTTTATTATTGTATTATATATAAGCATAGGTTATCATTATAAATTGTAATATTTTTTATTGTTTACATGATAATATTTTTGTTTCTATTACTGATTAATAAATGTGTAAAACTTGATTTTAAATATTAAATAGCTCTCATTTGTTTATTTTATTTAATTATTTTATGAAATATATAATTATAAGAATATATATATATATATTAAATCAACTTAATGATTTAATATTTATAAATAAGTTATATAAAGCTTATCATTACTATAAAATATTTGTGGAAATGCTTAAACAGAGTCAATTGCGATTTCTGCCCTGAGCTGGAATTCCCAGAGCAACAAGGAAAACTAATAAAGGAATGGATTGGATTATATCATAAATTATTTCATCCATGGCATTCTATAAGAAGACCCTAAGTCCGACTATAGTTTGATGTGACTTCCTCGAGGCCTGAAAAAGACCACCCATTATAATGTATATATATATATATATATATGTGTGTGTCTATGTGTGTTTGTAACAAGAAATCATTATCATGAAAATAGAATATAAATATAAACAACACATAAATGGACAGATAAATAGGTAGGTTACATAGATAGATAGATAGATAGATAGATAGATAGATAGATAGATAGATAGATAGATAGATAGATAGATAGATAGATAGATAGATAGATAGATAGATAGATAGATAGATAGATAGATAGATAGGTAGGTAGGTAGGTAGGTAGATAGGATAGATAGATAGATAGATAGATAGATAGATAGATAGATAGATAGATAGATAGATAGATAGATAGATAGATAGATAGATAGATAGATAGATAGATAGATAGATAGATAGATAGATAGATAGATAGATAGATAGATAGATAGATAGATAGATAGATAGGTAGGTAGGTAGATAGATATATATATAGATAGATAGATAGATAGATAGGTAGATAGACAGACAGACAGACACACAGATAGACAGATAGATAGATAGATAGATAGATAGATAGATAGATAGATAGATAGATAGATAGATAGATAGATAGATAGATAGATAGATAGATAGATAGATAGATAGATAGATAGATAGATAGATAGATAGATAGATAGATAGATAGATAGATAGATAGATAGATAGATAGATAGATAGATAGATAGATAGATAGATAGATAGATAGATAGATAGATAGATAGATAGATAGATAGATAGATAGATAGATAGATAGATAGATAGATAGATCATATACAAACTTACTAAAGGAAAAATAAAAACATAATAAAAACACAGAATTTTCTATAAAAATACTTTAATATTTCAACCAGCAGACTGGTTTTGATCAGAAAGCAAAATGGCTACTTACAGAAATTAGGCGCTACAATATTACAGACAGTTACGTATCAGATAACAAAACTAATTCCTATAGGCTAAAAATATTTAAAAACTTTGTATAATATATATATATATATAAAACTTTGTATAAAAAATACTAAAAAATTATTTCATAAAAAAAATATTTTAAAAAACTAAAACCATACATACATTATTATTATATATTAAAATATATCAAAAACAATAAAAATATATTATTATTTATACATACATTAAAAAACTATATATATATATATATTCTACTATATGTATTTTACATTAAAAAACTATATATATATATATAAGTTACTATATATATATATATATATATATATATATATATATATATTATATTTATTCTATTTCATGCTAGCCTACTTATAAAATAATTATTTAGGAAACAAAAAATAATTGTTTAGGAAATAAAAAAAAATTAAAAAATTAGCAGAAAGTGATCTAATAAACTATAGATAAAAGCATAAGTAAAAAGTAATCCTAAATATCAGATAGAAAAACATTTTATGCAAACTACTAAAACAACTATCAAATATCGACATCGAGGCAAGTGATTTTTCAGCATGCAACCTTAGTGAAGATGAATCCATACTAATAAATCTGCAATTAACGATGATTAAGTCTTCAGTATTTTCCTATCAATTTTAATCATGTAATTAACAATAACTCAATATTCATTTACATGTTTTATTCATATTGCTTGCGGTTTGTCTATTTGAAAAAAATATTCTAATTCTGATTGAAAGTGGAAAATAACATTTACAATTTGTCAATGTGAAATGAAGTTAAGTATTAATGTATGGCAAATATGTATCAATGAATCATGTGACACTTATTACTACATAAAATACCATAAATTTAAGAAAATACGTAAATATAAACAATTTTCATATTAAATAAAATATGTTGCAGTCCATTTTCACTGTAAATGAAGCATATTTCATTAAAGCAGTTTAAGAAGCAATAAATGTTAATTTTAATTTTAATGCAATGTGTAACTTTGCTTTCATAAATTATTGAAAAATAAACATTTAATCCCAACATTTTCATTGATTCATTTTTTCAATTAAAAATATAATACCATATTAATGCTGTTTAGATTCTTTTAATTAATCCATGAAATACAATAAATTATCAACTATATTGATTATTTTAGAAATATTCAATCGCTTAATTTATTATAAATAAATTAAATGTTTTGTTAGTGATAATGTTTTTATGTAACAGTATAATTATTTTATTTTTATTATTGAAACAGAATATTTATACAAAAATAAAGACAACTAAAGTTAACTGTGAAAGATACTGAATTTCGAAAACCGGTGTTTGAAATCTGTTACAATTGACGTAAGAAATTTATTTTATGATTTTAAAAATGTATTGTTAAATACAAATAGATATTATTTCCTTCTATATTTCTAATATGTACGTCTGTATATTGAATTAGATATTCACATGATCTTTTAATTTGATAAATAATAGAAATAAGGAGATGATATATATATATATATATGTGTGTGTGTGTGTATTTGTGTGTGTTTGTGTGTGTGAGAGAGAGAGAGTTTATAAATGTTAATCACATTTTATCACTAAGAATATTAATTTTCAGAAGAGCTATATATAATTTGTTGAATGTTTACACATAAACAATCTTTAGCATACTGTTTTTTTTGCAAAGGAGAGAAAATAGTAATGATTATTCAAAACGAACTTGGATCACAATTATCTCAATTTATACTTGTTTGCTTTATATTTTAGTTTTATTCATTTGCCTAAAAGTCAGATCAATATTAGATTAATTAATGTTAAAATAAAATTTGGCAATGTTTCATAATGCTAATTTACCATAAAAACAATGATGTTGTGAACATATAATTATCATAAAATTAAAATTAAAAAAATACCATTTTTATAATTATAAATTGTTAATTTATTTATAAATTTTAAATTTTGTATATAAATTTTTTTCACAAATTTTAAATTATTGTATTTAAAATTCTGTCTCAAATTATCTACAAAAATATTTCCTAATTATGCATTATTAATAAAAGGTTTATTGATTTTTCTAGATAAAATTTAGAAATTTCATGTTCCTTTATTACAATAAGTCCTATATAAAAGATATTCATTTAGGAACAATTTTTCTTCATAATAAAATAACAATTATGGCTATGTAACAATTTTTTTCAAGCACTTAGTTATATATTTATTAATATTAGCTGGAGATGCAAATATACGTTAGTAACTGAATTTATCCAAATTATGCACACAATGCATATATATATATATAAAACTTCTTATGTAAGTATAAGTAATTATGGCATCCATATTAGAAAACATTAACATGTTATTTAACACAGTTAAGTGTTTCCTTTTCATGCTATAAATCATAGTATTTATTTTTCTAACATGAGAATACTGTTCAGATGTGACATTCCCCAACAGTGACAAATCAGATAAGCCACTTTGATTCTTGAAAGACCAGAATACATCAACAAATATGATAATACATGCAAATTACCTTTTATAATCTAAATAATTTCTGATATTTATCTTTTCTATCTGTTTTCTTCTTAAAAGAACATTCACTTATATTATATTCAATGTTCACAGCACCTCTACAACTTTTTCATAATATTTATAATGCAATTAAATGACCTGCCCAAAACATAAACATATAATTTATATCTGTAGCCAGTACAGATGTTCATTATATATATATTTATATATATGTCAACAGATGGTGTTCTACAGATGTTCATTATATATATATTTATATATATGTCAACAGATGGTGTTCTACCAAAAACACCGTCAAGCGTATTTCGTTTACATAAACGTCAGAGAATGCATTCACTATCTCTAACTTTAATTCCACTTTCAGATCATGATTTCAAGCTATTTTCTATCGTCAGTGAAAGACAAGAATAAGAACTAGATCTAAACACAAACTCTGAGCGTTTATGAAACAGTTTCTATTCAGCTTGCAAGCGTGAATTTTTTAGACACGTTAATGTCTTCGAACTCAGCATAGCAAGCCAGATAGCTACATGGGTCTGATATCAGTTCAGCATCACCACATAGTGTTTTTGGTAGAACGCCATCTGTTGACATAAATACAAGCATTAACAAGTTTTTAACTTGAGTTTGTTTTTCATAAATGTACCTTTGAGGTCTTTCTTGCAATGATATATATTGCAGAGGCTTCTATTATGTGGTGATGCTGAACTGATATCAGACCCATGTAGCTATCTGGCTTGCTATGCTGAGTTCAAAGACATTAACGTGTCTAAAAAAATTCACGCTTGCAAGCTGAATAGAAACTGTTTCATAAACGCTCAGAGTTTGTGTTTAGATCTAGTTATTATTCCTGTCTTTCACTGACGATAGCAAATAGCTTGAAATCATGATCTGAAAGTGGAATTAAAGTTAGAGATAGTGAATGCATTCTCTGACGTTTATGTAAATGAAATACACTTGACTGTGTTTTTGGTAGAACGCCATCTGTTGACATAAATATAAGCGTTAACAAGTTTTTAACTTGATTTTGTTTTTCATAAATGTACCTTTGAGGTCTTTCTTGCAATGATATATATTGCAGAGGCTTCTACTATGTGGTGATGCTGAACTGATATCAGACCCATGTAGCTATCTGGCTTGCTATGCTGAGTTCGAAGACATTAACGTGTCTAAAAAATTCACGCTTGCAAGCTGAATAGAAACTGCTTCATAAACGCTCAGAGTTTGTGTTTAGATCTAGTTCTTATTCCTGTCTTTTACTGACGATAGCAAATAGCTTGAAATCATGATCTGAAAGTGGAATTAAAGTTAGAGATAGTGAATGCATTCTCTGACGTTTATGTAAACGAAATAAGCTTGACGGTGTTTTTGGTAGAACGCCATCTGTTGACATAAATACAAGCATTAACAAGTTTTTAACTTGATTTTGTTTTTCATATATATATATATATATGACTATTTCTTTGTGTATAAATTAATTTTTAAAATAAATTCTTAATTTTGTACTGATACATTTTATTTTATTTTTATATTTGGAAGTGGTTTTATGTTTCAAGAATAAATTACTATTGGAAAATAAAATTCTAAAAGTATAAACGAGAATAAATATATTTGGTGACTTAATAATAAAATCAAATTATATGTTATATTACGCACAAGGTGGGGTTCTTAAAACTTCATGTATGCTATTAGTCAACTGCAGTTATTATCATAATAATCTCTCCGAAAAGTGTGCATTTTCGTCCATAAGTAAGTTAGCTAATTATACGTGTAGCCAATAAATAATATGTTTGTTTATCATCTATGTTATAACACTTTTTTTTTCTTGGATCCAAATTTTATTAGTATAATTCAAGTGAGAATTAATCTTTGGTTCTATTATAATTTTTTTTTCATGATTATTATTAGAAGTGCTAAATAAAAAAAACTTTTCATTTAAAAAAATGTGTTTATTACTTTCAGTGCTTCATAAAATTTGACTGGATGAAAACTCTTCACCTGGACAAACAGCTGACAGAAAAATAGTTCTGCTAATGAGATAATATGCATTTGTTTATTCAATGTTTTTGTTTTTTTAAAGAAAAACTAGTTTGTAAAATTTTATTTTCTGTTGTAATATTAATGTATGCTAGGGTATATCTGTCACGTAATATCATAAGGATCTTGTAAAGACAAAGGTATGTCTTATGATAATTATTTTGGGTTAAGTTTATATTTAAGATGAAATCTATGAAACATATTTGATTCATTAAATGCAATGGCAGATATAAACTTTGCATGTTAGGTATTTAAAAGAAAAATATTTTATATGTATTTAACAGGTAAAATAAATATTTAAATTTATCAGAAGTAACTCTAAAAAGAAATACATGCTATAACAAGATATTTCTTGTTTAAAGGGTCAACAGAATTTATATTATATTAATTTAGTAATTTAGTAACAGTTATTCTTTAATAGCACATCCACTTTATTTAGTGGAAGCTGATATACTACCTAGTGTTTTTGAATGTTCTTTCATTAGAATTAAAATCATTATACTTTTATGCTGTCATGTCCATTGGTTTCAGATATTGATCGAAGTACACCTTTACCCCACTTAGCGATTGTCTACTTAGTGATATTTCACAATAGCGATCATCATCCATTTGTATCCACTACTTCGATGTATAATCAATTATTCGCTATAATGATCGGGAAAAATTAAAAAAAAAAATTGGCAGCCATCTTGAATTTTGCATCACAGATGACATCAGAGATAGTTATATTATACCCAAAAGAAAAAAAATATATTATTGTAATATGTATACAGGTAATGACTTTGCTGTAATTGTATACACATACAATATTTTATTCATAAAACCCTTAAAATATTTATAATTACTTTATCTATAATACTGTATACATCATATATAATAAATAATACAGCAAATGTTCATCCACTTTTTCTTCTAAAATACATATATATGTTCTACAATAATATTAACAAATTAAAAATCCTTCTCCTTCTCCTTTTTCTTTTCAAAAACATTATTTTCTTATCTCAATACTGAACATATAATATATATATATATATATATTTTTGGTAGGACGCCATCTGTGGACATAAATACAAGTATTTATATATATCATATATATATATATATATATATATATATATATATATATATATATTATAACCTACACTCCCAACACTGCTCATATATATTACATGAACGAAATGCCCAGGCGCCAGTTCTACTAATGAATAGAACAATATAACAAAATATATAATATAAAGTTATTACTGAGACTCTATATTTAAGTTTATATTCAGCTCAGCTCAGTGGGAGGCTATAGACAGTTCATAAGATATATGATAATAAATGAATAAAAGAAGAAATATTATAAAACATTTAATATAATTTAAATTCCTTTGTTAATTAATTGTATAATAAAGAATCATAATGCTTACTTAGTACAGTCTATTAAAATATACTTTAAACTTAATTTCTTCCTTCATCCAAGTATAACATATATCAGCTTGATATAATTATACTCTTAACAATTCTATGACTTGTCATATTATAATCTAAACATCTATTTTAATGCCAATCAAGAAATAAACAAAAAGATCTCAGGGAATTTAACAAACACAATTGAATTAAATAAACTACATTGGCCCATAAGTTATAATTATAAAATATGATAAAATATAATGAAACAAATTGACTAAATATGTTACTGTGTTTCAATAATAAGATAATGACAGAGATAGGATATTTTAATCTCATATCATCATCTCACAAATATACTGACCTGGCAACCTTCCAATACGTTTATCAAGTGGCAAATACTCTTTATAATGTTTGGATTAAGAAATACAATATTGTCAGACACTAGCAAATTTAATATTATAACTCTAAAATAATATATCTGTTTTATAATAGATTTATGAAATGTGGAGATGTGGAAATGGAAATACGAATGTACACAAGAATAACTCAAGACACAGTTCTTAAGATTTTAAATAACTAAACAAAGCATTTATTATAACAAATAAACTTGGTCTAACATAATATTTACAAATGGACTATTTGTTTTACATATATTTAGATTATCAAATTTTTTTTTTTTATTTTTAGCATCAGTTTGGGATTATCCCTACTATCAAAACAAATTAATAACAAAGTTTAAATATTCTGACTTCGAACACAGGCTTTGCCTACATGTTTCATCTATATGACAATAAACAAATAACATGCTATATTATTAGCACAAAAAATATACTTTTGAGAGGATATTACTCTTGATTAACCAAATAAATGAAATTACTTATATTTGGCTTTCAGCAAAGCAACTTTCTCTAATTGACTAATAATCACTTTCAATTACAGCACCAAATCATGTTTATTCTGATGATTTGATGATTTGTAACATTATTTAAATAAATACACTGTATTTTAAAATATTTATTTCCCATTTTAATCTTAATACTTTATACTTCTATTAAATGAATGTAGTATATTTTAAAAGCATTTATTTCTCATTTTAATTTCTATAATTCTATACTTTATATACGCGATATTATTCATATTACGCGTGTGTGTGCATGTTCAAGCAGAAATAATGTAAAGCAATCTTTTCTATAAATTCTCCATTCATTAAGAAAATACCACACAATTATTTTATTTCGAACAATGTCGTAATTCATCAATAAAAATATGACACTAATACTACATCAAGAGTTAATCTAACAATTTATCTAGCCACATATTAATTAACACAAAGCTATATTTTTATGATTATATATACTATACGTTACAAGGGGAATCTGCATGAGGAGCAGATAACTCTTACCAAACACTTCTACAATAATTCATTACCAAGAATCCAAGGAAAACGTCACATAATTTTCTAAACATCATTTAATCATATTTCAACAATAACTCATTTACTTCTAAATACATTATTGGTGGGGATTTAATTCCTCTTCACCAGGGCACTAAGAACATCACTTCAAAAAAATATCATTAATCATATGCATATAAAATAAACTAGGCTTTACTCTTGGAAAATTATTAACATATACTAAATAAGCAAGATCTCTTATTCCTACAGACATTATAACGCAAAGATTTCTTTCTATTCTCATAGCTTCTCTAAATATCACATGCTGGCAGACAAATACATACAGATAATATATCAATCCATTCAACTCAGTAGAATATGACAATGTAGGAAATTTATGCATAAATTTATTCACAAACTATACTTTATCAAACAAATATTATAATTGTGCAAAACAAACACCCGCGAATAAAAAGTATATATAATATTAACTCTAAATTACACACTAACCAGGTAACATGATAATTAAATATTTCATTAAGGCATAACTTTTAATTTAATAAACTTTAGGTTACATTTTAAAATTTAACATTTATAATTATTACGAACGAACTTTCTTTCATATCTAACAAACTATTTCTATTATACGTTTGTTGATTCAAAAAAAAAATAATAATAATTCTCACTTTGAGAAAATAAAGTATGCAAAATAAATATAAACCTCTGTAATAATATATTTAAAAAAAAAATACATGTTTCTTTTAACTTCGTAAAAGAACAATAAAACTTATTTGAATACAACCAATTTTTACCAGCGTACTCCTCATTCAGATACGCTTCAGAAACGGTCTCGAAAATCAAAATAACACAGATTATAAATGACATAATAATAAATAAACCTATCTTCCTATCATATATATATTATTTATGACAAGCAATAAAAAAATAAAGAAACAAAGCTTATTAGTTTTGTAATTTAAAATAAAAGTTCACTTGCAAAGTTCGGTTCCAGGTTTACGAAACAATATGGGACACATTCCAAACTGAATTTAAACTAAAATGCAATTCTGCTGTATAACTTTAAAAAATATATATAAGCATAACTTAAATATGCCCAGCACCTTTCAGTGTTCATAGCATATCCACTCGAGGTACAAAATCATACACAAGCAGTGAATTTCTCTTTTATTATACTGAAAATATAAGACATTCTCCGTGCAGTTCTGGATTAAATATGCGATTACCCTTAGTATTTTCTGAATAGCATTTAATAATACTGTAAATTGTCCTTAGCAATTCCATAATTAATAATGCTTTATTTTATATTTCGTCCTTATTAAAGAGAACAAAAATTACCCGCATTTCTGTCCTTCTATTCAATTTAAACAGAAGTAGCTTACATTTTATTTCCTTAATTTAAAAATACGTATTAGCTCCAGAAATATCAAATAAATGAATACTGTTATCTCCTTATGATGAACTTAAACATAGTATGATCTATCAAAATAGGCATATCCTTAAGTCTATGTATAATCTTCACAAAGAACACTACACGAAAAATAGTGAGAAATTAAAATATATTCTATAGAACACTTCTGCATGCGTTTTCCATATATATCAAAAAAAAAAAAATATGTTGCTTAATGATACAACAATAATATTTATGTAAACCATTCTTATTTAAAATGGCAATTAAATTAAATAAAGACTGGACGTTATTAACACATATTTTTAAAAGAGTAATAGTTATAAATGAATTAATTCAGAAATGTTTAAACCGAAGAGAGTTAATCAAACTGACGTACCTTTTTTTTAAAACCTTAGACTTGCATTTTTAATTAACTTTTTCCATAATAAAGTTCTTAAGCTCCTTTGGAAGTTTTACTCTAAAGTCTTTTCAAAGTCAATTCGACTTCAGCAACTGGCTTTAATTTTTACAATACATGAACCACTGTTTACTGGCTACAATTACATTACAAAGAGCAAATATTCTACTGGAGATCATTTGTTCAACAGCTCTCTTTAGCAAAGTTCATTTGCCTTTTTTAAAGGTTACTTCCATGCATCTTACTGACTAACTAATTACATATGCAAAAACAAATCTTTTCAAAAAAAAAATCATTTTGATTTTTAAAACTAAATGAAGACACAAAAAAATAATAAAAAAATACAAATAATAAAAAAATAGCTTTTACAAACTTAAAAGAAAAATGAATATTAATTAACTATCAAATAAAAATGATTAATATTTATTCAGTTTATAAAATAATCCATTGATTTAACTATCTATTAATCATTGGAAAGAAATATATATTTGTTAAACTATTTAAGATAATTACTGTTATTTAAATGTTTTTTATTGTGAATATACTATTATTTGCTGTTATTAAAGATGAAAATGAAATGAAATATAATGCAGATTCATACATGCATGCACATGTACTACAACCTAAATATTAAACTATCTTAACTAAATATAATTGAAATGGCTAGTAATTGTTGACAAAAGGATAAGGCATTAATAAATAAAGGATATTTGAAACCATTCAAATATTATTATACTAACACAGGATAACTTTGCATCTTTCTGACAAGATGTATCAATTCCATTAATAAACAATTCCCCTTCCTTACATTAAATACCTCATTAACCACAATAATACTAATAAATACTTATAAAGTGGTCTATAAACTGCATAATTAATCCATATTTAAGCTTTAGACAATCTCCAGCAAAAATTTTAAAATTGTAAGGCTATTTCATTTTTTTTTATACAATATAGTTATTTAATGCAGATACAAAGTATTTTAAACACTTGTGCCCATTCAGGTGGCCAATATATATATATATATATATATATATATTTATTGTATATATATATATATATATATATATATATATATAATACAAAAACTCCAATTCAACGTTGATTTGTAATTAAATAATGTAAAAGAAAGAGTAATAAAATATAGCAATGGGAGAGAAATATCCTTGAAAATGACTGTATGAAGATAAACAGTTGAAACGGAGTTTTGTATTATATATATGTATATATATATGTTCAGTATTGAGATAAGAAAATAAGGTTTTTGAAAAGAAAAGGAAGGATTTTTAATTTGTTGATAATACTGTATACAAATACTCCAATATATAAATACAGTACAAGACAAATAAAATACCATTATCACAAACTTTCAGGAAAACACTAAATATGAATATTAAACTGCCTGTGTGTGTTTCTTAAATATGATATATTATTTTTAGAACACCTGGATAATTATGTAAAAATAGTTATTGATTTTGTAACTCCATTAATAAACATGTTGTTTACACTTAAGATGTTTCAAATCAGAAAAAAAAAACATTTTAATACGATGTCAAATTAGAAAAGTTTAAAAAAAACAGATTGCATTTAATTAAAAATCTTTCTACTTGAACGGGGGGGGGGTATTATTACATTACTAAAAATATACAGTAAGAAAAATAAACCTACCTGTATGTTTTAGAAAATTAGAAGTTAGATTTTTTACTTTGAAAATAAGTTTTTTTTTTTCTATATGTTCAATTAAATAATTAATAATTAAACATTGTTTTTTAATTTGAATAATTTTACATAAGTAATAAAATAAATGTATAGTAGTAATATATACTGTAATACAATTTTTTACAAAAAGCACTTCAGTATAGATTTTTTTTCATTACGATGAAAAACTTCCTCGCATATATAAAAACTTTTAAATTCAAATTTAGTTTCATTGCTGTTCTGTACTTTTTAAAGTGAAAATATGCATTTTTTTTCCTAGGGATATAAAACTTTTCTTTTTAGATACTGTATTTAGTCATCATTGTCATGAAAAAATCAAGAAAATATTTGAGCTTGGAAATCAATGTAGATATTTTACTTCACTGGAACTGACCAATTTTTTCCCATAGACAACCATTATAATTACATATTTTGTCTATGATATTCTTCCTTAACGATGAGTTTTGGAGGACCAATTGCCATCGCTAAGTGGGCTAAAGCTGTATACACTGTAACATAGGTTTATTATGATTAGTATGTTTTCTTATCTTGCCTAAGTGTAGGATCGATATATGCTTAATATCAGCATATGTAATGCTTATAATGTATTTTATTTTGTGGAATGAAAATGATCTCCCCAAAATACTTTATTTTTTCCATGAGAGTAATAGTTTTAGATATAATGTTAGGGTATGTTTGATAGCCCATGTTATCGATTCTCATGAATCGAACGATCAAGAGTTTATATAGCATTTAGGATACTTAATTTGTTTAAATTCCAAGAGAGGATTATATTTGGTGCATGTTCGTTTAATGTCTCAGTAAGAGGCAAGAAACCACCAAAATACTTTAGTGTAGTAGTTTACTCTGCAGACATTCGTTGTTATTCTGCATTCCTCATGTGAATATAAAGATAGTTCCACCATAAAAGGGGTTGATTATTGTGCTTTGGTTTAAAAGTTAGGGCAAGGATAAATGTTAGGTTTGAGGTGTTAGTTCCTCAAAGTGCACTTTAGTATCAATAGTGCTTTAGTAATTGAAATCAATATCTGTATTGTGTTACTGAATCTTGCTAATAGTTGACAAGCAAACCAATGGAGAAAGTTAAGTTAAAACTGCTTATTTTTAAACGCGTATTTGTTGAAGGAATATTCAAACACAACATTTAGTGTTAGTTAATAATTAGGAAATATCCATAGTCTGAATTACACTTATAATTAAGATATTTATCGTAACTTAAGTGGACATTAAGTTAAATGTGAGATGGTGAGTGCGACTTCTGATAAATGACCCATAATTAGGAATAGGTTGTTCAATTATAAACCATAACCCAATTAAATTTATTAGAAATAAATTTAATATTTTACGTACTTCATACTATAATATTAATCAATTAAAAAACAAAAATAGTTACTTCAATAACTTTAAGCAAAAGCTTTATAGAAAGTTTACCAAAATCATAGATTAGTGTATTGATAAATGAGATGCACTTTTCAGCTAGTCAATCCAATGCAATAGCATGATTGCAAACAGGTGAAGTTATAATTTTAATCTATACCTAAACAATAGACAGATTAATGTTGATATATGTGTCATATCAGTGTGAGATTATTTAATAAATTTGTATATTTTTTTTTTGTTCTGAGATAGTAAGAAATTATATTCTTATCAATATTCGTGAAGAATTCATTTTTTTATATGCTAAATATAAGTGTTTTTTTGCAGAATATTTGCAAAACCTATTCTTGAGTCCGAAATCCTTTCAAACTCTCAAAAACATAATATACCAGGTAGATAAATTTATTGCAGTCCGGGATATTTCATTCCATTTTATTTTAATGAGAATTATTTATGGAGTTGCTAACTTCAGACTAAACATTATGTAAGTGTAAATATGAATTTATTCCCAAGTCATTAACTCTGACTGCACATTATTCCATTAACATTTTAAATAAATTGTCGAAGTAATGAGTCTTAGTTAATTTATTGCGTTGTCATGGATGATGGAAGGACACAAAAATCACCCTTGTCTTTTTATGATTCTGGCTCAGAGTCTGGATAAAAGGGCTGTATTATTCAAAATTGTATGTCATTATTGAATATAATTATCACCTCTTTAAACAAAATAGTAGTTGCTATGATATATGAATACACATTGACTTTGAAGCAAAGTAAATGTTTCCTATAGCCGACCAGAATGCCAGTCATATGTGACGTTACAGTATTGTCGAACATTTTCCTAAATTAAACAAAGAAACCCTGAGATTATTATTGTCAATATAATTATTCTTTAATTAAGAAATGATCTATTGATGTTGATATTACAATTGTGGTGTGGCTTAAAAGAGTTTAACTTACAATTGTGCTATAAGAAAACTATTTTCAGATCATATTGGCAATAGTGAATATATTTTTTTTGAAACATTAACAAGAAGATGAGAAAGTATCATCATTGTTAAAAAGTGCAAATATTTATAGCTCAGAAAATGTGTTTTTGATAAAGAGAGGATGTTATTTTATTCTAAATTTTTAATTAGGGAATGATGCTAGTTTTTTTTCTATCTTCCCAAGATATTTATTTTACTTATGAGAATTTATTTTATGATTTTAATTTCTTTCTTTATCTTAACTGCATATCTCTGCAGCTGAGTCTTCTTATAACCAACCGACCACTGAGCTAGGCTGAGTATGCACATTGATGAGCTTGTAGATCACCTAGAATATACTTTATTAGGTTAGAAAATGAGATGCCTATTTATAGAGGTGATTGATGTATTTAGATTAAACTATATTAATCTTACTAATATTAGAAGGTTAAAAAAATATATAGTTATATATTAAGTTTATTAATTATTTTTATAGGTTAGAAATAATATTTTTATAGGTTAGAATATATATATATATATATATATATATATATATATATATAGGTGTGAAGGTTGCCTTGACAGCAGTTAAAAATATTGGTTGCTATATTTACTGTGAATGTTTAGGTGTTTACTGGTTGGAAACTAATTATATATATATATATATATATATATATATATATATATATATATATATATATATATATATATATATATATATATATATATATATATATATTTTTATTTATTATAAATTAAATAAAAAAATTAATATATATATATTTATATATTTATATATATATATATATAATATAATATATATATTTTATAAATTTATATTTATTTAAATAATTAATTAACTCAAATAAATTACAAAAACTAATATAGAATATATAAATATAAATAAAAAAAAAAAAAAAAAAAAAAAAAGATAAAATTTAATAATTTTTTTAATTTTTTTAAATTTTAATAAAATATATAAAAGAGAAAAATGAGTTAAATATCTAAGAAAAAATAATTAATTAATTAAAAATTTAAAATATATAAGATTAAATATAAAAATAAAATTATTATATTATTAATTATTAATTTTATATTTTAAATTTAAACTAACAACCTTTTTTAATTTTTAATAAATTAAAATAAATTAATTATATATTTAAAAATTAAAATAAAAAAAAAAAATAAGTTTTTTTATAATAAAATAATTAAAAAAAAAAAAAAAACCCTTTTTTAATCAAGCTGCTGTTATCACCTTAGATGATTCTATAAAAGGGCTGATAACAAATTAGCTCCAGTCTGGAGAATGATTTTAAAGAGAACAGTTTGGCTTGCAGTTCTATAAAAGTTAGCAGAAGTGCTAGCTTAAAGTTGACTCAAGTATTTTGTGAAGAGTTGGTACTGTAGCAAAAAATAGCCATAGAAGAGATAGCTGGAAAGATGGCTAGTATAATTATCAAGAGAACTGCCATGAGGATTTAAGAATGCAAGGAAGTGGCTGCTATACAATTCACTGGTGGAATTTGAATTTACATGGAGGAAAATGGGTCAAGATTCTTTGTAATTCATAGCCTTAAAAGTGTTTTGGAAAAACAGCTTGGTGACCTGAAGTTTACAAAATCTGAGTATAAGTGAAACTGACTACACAAGAAAAAAGCCAACCATACCTGAATTATGTACTTTTACCTAATGATGACAATTTCCTGGAATGACCAAAAACAGTTTGCTTAAGAGAGAAACTGAGTAAAGCAGTCGTTTATATGTATGCTACTGTGTCTACATATGTGAAGAGAAGCACAGATAAACTTGCATACAAAAGTGAGTTGTTTTTCAATAATTCATTTGATGGACATTTTAAATCTATATTTTTAAATTTAAAGACATTTATAAATAGTTAAGAGGTAACCTAATAAAAGCTTTCTAACCTCTGGAAAATTGACTATATATTTTTTTTAAAAGAATAAAAGAAAGCTATAATAGAATTTGTTAAACTGATTTTTTTTAAATATTGATATACACGTATATATGTAAATGTTATGGTATATTGAAAATGAAATTATTAATTATAAAAGTATTATTATTTATTATTTGACAAATTTAAATTTGTTATACTTTGTGCAATTCTATATATGTGTTGTAGTAAACCTAGCTTAAGTATTTGTATTACTTAAAACATAATTTAAAAGCTTAATCATGTATTATTTTATGTAAAAATTAAATATGTTCAGAAATCACACGCATGTATGTATGCGTATATCTGTCAATTGTATTGCAGATACCAATGCTTATCAATTGTAACACATATGTAAAATTTAATCTTTTTTTTTATAATTATTTTATTTCAATAGTATTGTAAATAACAATTTGTGTCAGATAGACACTTATGTATAAATTTTTTGATCATTTTTCTAAATTAAACGTTAATTCAAACATGTTTATTTTGTATCAAGCCACATGCCTTTGTGCTGAATGGGTTTTAAATAAACCTAATTTATTAATCATGTAACTCAATGTATACCATTCAAAATCAGAACTCTTATAAGACCTTAATCATTTACTTTTTTATTGTTATTAATAAACTTATTTAATTGTTAAAAATGGTTTCCATCATCTCTTGTTCACATACAGTAATAGAGCTTTATGTTCTCTGAGCTAGATTTCGGACATGGATAAATGGGGATGTGTTTAGTGCTTTGGGCAACCAGAGATGATCATCATCATCCTGGTTGGCGCAAAAGAGGATATTCTTTAAAGCCCATGCACTATCTTTTATTTTACTGTAGTCTTATTAAAAGTTAAGTTTATAGTTGACCAGTACATTAATAGTATTTTAGTGGCCAGAGCATTGATGATGATCAGCATGCTTTAAATGTCCCAGCATTATTGTTCTATTTCTGATTATTGTGTATTTTAATGGATGGGCACTAAACTGATGCATCCAAGTTATGTTTATATAATTGCCCAAGCTGGAAAAGGGTCAATAGTTAGCCTGGTCTACAGAAGATCCATTTTCAATCCAGTCACAAGGTTGACTGTTGATTTATATATTTTATTGTACTAATTTGTTTATTCCCATCAATGATGATGGATGGTTATCTTAATATTTACTTATACTTATTCTGACTTATTATAATGCTGGTTGATGATTAATTATGCTTTTAATTGCTCTTATCAGTTAGCTTCTGATCTCTCAATGATCTCAGAGATTCTACAATCTCTAATCTTATATCTTTAAAAATTTACTTATATAAATAATTTTTCGAATTATTGATATTTATATCCATTAAATGGACTAGGGATTGATGATGATGTTTCAATCACCGCAGTTCAATTTTACTTTTCACCAACCTTCCATCCACCACCCCATTGCGTTACAAATGGTGCCCAATGTGGGGCACCATTTGTAGCGGGATGGAGTGGGTGATATAGGGTGGAAAGTATAAATGACTGGGTGATGAAAACACATCATCATTACTCCCAGTCCATTCAAATTTTAAAATATAAATAATTTAAAATATTATCTATGAGTAATGTGATATTTAATAAGAAAATGAGATTAGAGAATCTCTGAGAACATTGAGAGATCAAAAGCTAACTCAGAAGAGCAACTATAAGCATAATTATTATCAACCAGCATTATAAAGTAAATATCAGTATAAGTAAATACTTGAGAGAAAAAACCATCAATCATCATCATTGGTGGGAATAAACAAATCAGTACAACATATCAACAGTCCATCTTGTGGCTGGATTGGAAATGGGTCTTCTGTAGACCAGACTAACTAATGAGCCTTTGCCAGCTTGGGCAATTATATAAACAGAACTTGGATGCACCAGTTTAGTGCCCATTCATTAAAATACACAATAATCAGAAATAGAATAATAATGCTGGGACATTTAAAGCATGCTGATCATCATCAATGTTCTGTCCACTAAAGTACTATTAACCCTTCAGGCGACTAATTTATCATTTGCCACAGGTGGTAACCCTCAAAGCTTTTAATTGGCCAATTAACAAATTAATGTGTCAATTTTTCAAAAGTTATTGACCGTTTATTAAATATATTCACTTTAGTTTCATTTGTAAAAAGTATATTAGTAATTTCTCACATTATAAAAATAAACGAAAGTTTGTTCAAAAATAAATTTTGATTTATAATTTTAAAAATATTTGTTACGGTTGACATGAAAAGAAACGTCAATCATCAATTTCACGTTATGATTTTTTTTCCCGACTTTGCAATAAATAAATAATTCTTGCTAAAATCTTAACTATTTTTGTAAAATAATATTTATTTTTGGCATATTATATGAAAATAATTTGTATTTCATTTGTATTTCATCAAAAAAATATTTTAAAATGCTCTAAAACATTCGTTTATCATTTTCAAAATAAAACAAAAACGTTCGTAACTTTTTTACTTTTTGGCAGCCATATAAAAATTTTAACAGCCAATAAGATTCAAGAAAAGATGATGAGAAGGCGGAGCTTTTTCATTTTCTTTTGTTTACAAAATTTCAACAGCCAATAAGATTCAAGAAAAGATGTGAGAAGGCAGTGCTTAGTTTTTGTTTGACATAAATCATCAATTAATTGATTTTTTACTTGTAAAATAATTCAATAGATGGCAGTATATTATAAAACTTTTTGCGTTCTAAAAAATGACGTCAAAACCGTCAACGTAGTACAAAAACTAAGCAATTTACAGTGATGTCAAACTTCCTCGTTTAAAAACGATCTGGTCAGTCAAAAGGTTAATGTACTGGCCAACTATAAACTTAACTTTTAATAAGACTAAAGTAAAATAAAAGATAGTGCATGAGCTTTAAAGAGTATCCTCTTTTGCACCAACTATGATGATGATGATCATCTCTGGATGCCCAAAGCACTAAACACATTCCCATTTATCCGTATCTAAAATCTAGCTCAGAGAACATGGGCTCTATTACTGTATGTGAACAAGAGATGATGGAAACCATTTTTAACAGTTAAATAAGTTTATTAATAACAATAAAAAAATAAATGATTATGGTCTTATAAGGATTCTGATTTTGAATGGTATACATTGAATTACATGATTAATAAATTAGGTTTATTTAAAACCCATTCAGCACATAGGCATTTGGCTTGATACAAAATAAACATGTTTGAATTAACATTTAATTTAGAAAAATGTATAAAAAAAATTATACATAAGTGTCTATCTGACACGCATTGTTATTTACAATACAATTGACATAAAATAATTATATAAAAATGTTTAAATTTTACATATGTGTTACCATTGATAAGCATTGGTATCTGCAATACAATTGACAGATATATGCATACATACATGTGTGTGCTTTCTGAACATATTTAATTTTTACATAAAATAATACATGATTAAGCTTTTAAATTATGATTTAAGTAATACAAATACTTATGCTAGGTTTACTACAACACATATATAGAATTGCACAGATTATTAACACATTTAATTTTGTCACACAATACTTTTATAATTAATAATTTCATAAAATTTACACACTTGTTATGACAATAAAAGTTATTTTCGCAATTACTTGTTGAAAATGTATAAATTGCTTTTCTTATTTGATAGTAAGTTCCACTATTTATCAATTAGTTTCTATCAACTTTTTTTCTTTCTTTTAATACATGAAGTTATTTGCTTGTTTGCTTTACTTTAAAAATGTCTCTTTTTCTCTTTTTAATAAATGAAAGATAATATCATTTTATAGCATCTAAAAAAATATATAAATTTTGAAATGTCTTTTTGCTTGATTAGTTAATGCTGATTAAGAAGGCAAGGTGAGATAGTAAAAATGAATACATGAACTGCAGCCTTCCATGCCATGATAAGCAGAGAGCCAAGCCAGACTATCAGTACACAAAGTTTCATGATGTCACAAGAAAATACCTCATTTTTTAAGCACTGTCCTTCTAAGTACCTAAACAGATCATCCTCAAAGAGTAGTATCCAGAAAAAAAGTAAAAGGCATTGCACCAACCCTGCTCATCTCTGTGAGACTTAGGGGTATAAATGTGGTCTATTCATGAGACCAAAGCCTATTCATGAGGCCTATATATATATATATATATATATATATATATATATATATATATATATATATATATATATATATATATATATATATATTCACCACTGGACTACCCTGGGAGCTCAATATCTAGGTCTAGACAATGCCGAGCATATACTTCGGAGCATCATGAATACTCTGCATCCAAACAGTCCTGTCTAACTATATACTCACCATAAGCATAAAAAGTACAAATTCACGCATTATTTTCAAAATGTAATTTTACATATGTGTGTGCGTGTGTGCACACGGTGACATTTACATCATATTTTAACTTAACTGCAATAATATTATATTTTCATTATTAAATTCTTTGGAAATTATGCACCAATTTTATATGTATACATGTGTGTATAAACAAACTATAGACATAATTTAAAATTAGTTTCAATTTATAAATTCTCTTTGATAAATATAATCTTTTTCTTTAAAATAAGAAATACCAAATTTTTGACAGTTGATTGATTTAAAATGTCTTCCTTTTTTTTTTTTTTTTTTAGTCTAAAAGATTTTTGGAAATCTTTTTCTTGATTATTAATTATAATTTTCTTTGGAGTTTTTTTTTTTTTTAATTATAAATATAACTTTAAACAGTTTTTTCTTCTTTAATAAAAGATTTTAATCTAATATCGTTTTATATATTTCTATCAATTATAAAAATGTCATTTTACTAAGGAAATTGTTCAAAACTTCCTTATCATATATAACGCTACTCGCCACCAGCTGTATATATGTTTATCCATGTTTCTCTGCCTTTCAGCAAGCTGGAAGATATTTCTTGATGAGTTTGGTTTTTTAGTGAGTGTCATAATCAGGAAAAATGTAATCCATGTAAAATGTTGGTCTTCCTTTTAGTCTAGGATTGTCCCAGATAAGCAGATGTCTTGGTTTGATGGATTTCAGGCAATCAATCATCCTCTGCATGTTTAAGACTATGAATTTCAGCACAAAGAAATGGGTCATTTTCTCCATGTGAATTTCAAACTCCTGCGAAGGAAATATTGGCAGCTCCCCAATTTAATGGTCTTCCAACTATATGGTCAGCAAAAACCAACTGCTGCCCTTCATCAAGTTGCAACAAAATATTGTAACCAACTCTGCAGCTGACTTGTCCTCTTCAAAATCACTAACCAGACTGGAACTAGTTTGTTATCAGGCCTTCTTATAAAATTATCTGAGGTGATAACAACACCTTCATTAAAAACAGTTTTTATTTTTAGCTCTCTAATCCCTTTAAAAACATATATGTTTTAATTAATTAAAAAAATTTCAAAAACAAGTATTGTGTTTTTACATTTCACAATCAGAATAATAATAATAACAATACAATATTTATATTTATTAAGACCATTTTAAAACATTAATTTCATAATGAAATTTTATTTTAAACCCAGAGTTATTTAACCCTTTACTTGTTATTATTTTATTTTAGTAAATGTAGAAAAATGTCTACTATATTTGAGTCTGTGTTTATTTCTAGTTTTCCTTTCAATTTTACATATATATATTTAAGCACACACACTATATTAGTGTGTCTATGTAATCCAACTGGTTACAATATATATATATATATATATGTATATATATATATATATATATATATATATATATATATATATATATATATATATATATATATATATATATATATATATATATATATATATATATATATATATATAATCAAAACTACCCCAAATCTAAAATTAAACCAGACCAGAATAAAAATAATATTAAAACACAACCTAAGGTTTCACTGCTACAAGCAGACTTCTCAAGTGTAAAGATATAATAAAAAAAAAAAAACACACATTATATATACTATTAAAAACTACCCACAAATCCATTCACTTCCCATCCACCCTTAATATTAAAAGAACTCTTAAATAAGTTAATTGCTTCAGAATCATAAATTTTCAATAATAAAGACTCTTTAATTCTTCTTTTGATTTCATTTCTCTCAAAGAAGACAACCTTAGCTTCATCAAAATCAATAGTGTGGCCTGTATCTTTTTCATGGACATACAAAGCAGAACTAAGATATCTATTTTTAACTCTACTTTTATGAACCTTTACTCTTTCATTTAAACTCAAACTACTCTGACCTATGTAAACCTTCTTACAAAATAAACAAGGAATAAAATATACCACACCAGGAATAGTATTTCTATCAAAAACTTCCTTTGTATTATTCAATAAATTATTCAATGTAACACCCCTTTTCCAAGCAATTTTCTTATTTCCAAACAATTTACTATTTCTACACACAATTTTATAAGAAGACAATTTAAATGGCAAAAGAAATAAAATCATATTTTTCTTTAACCTTTACATCCTTACAAATATTACTATTAAATAAAATACTTTTAACAAATTTATCAGAGTATCCAACACTTAAATAATCTTTATAAAATTGATATTTCTGAAACAAAGCTACCCCACTAGAATTATTTAATTTAATATTCCTATGACAATAATTCCTTAAAGCAGCTACTTTATGAGATACAGACTGATAGCTATCAGGTTTAATTATAGATCTTAATTCTTTACTTTTAACTAAATGACTGCACAATAAACAATTAGTTTCTATATTTCTAATCACTTATTGTGCAGTCATTTAGTCAAAAGTAAAGAATTAAGATCTATAATTAAACCTGATAGCTATCAGTCTGTATCTCATAAAGTAGCTGCTTTAAGGAATTATTGTCATAGGAATATTAAATTAAATAATTCTAGTGGGGTAGCTTTGTTTCAGAAATATCAATTTTATAAATATTATTTAAGTGTTGGATACTCTGATAAATTTGTTAAAAGTATTTTATTTAATAGTAATATTTGTAAGGATGTAAAGGTTAAAGAAAAATATGATTTTATTTCTTTGCCATTTAAATTGTCTTCTTATAAAATTGTGTGTAGAAATAGTAAATTGTTTGGAAATAAGAAAATTGCTTGGAAAAGGGGTGTTACATTGAATAATTTATTGAATAATACAAAGGAAGTTTTTGATAGAAAGACTATTCCTGGTGTGGTATATTTTATTCCTTGTTTATTTTGTAAGAAGGTTTACATAGGTCAGAGTAGTTTGAGTTTAAATGAAAGAGTAAAGGTTCATAAAAGTAGAGTTAAAAATAGATTTCTTAGTTCTGCTTTGTATGTCCATGAAAAAGATACAGGCCACACTATTGATTTTGATGAAGCTAAGGTTGTCTTCTTTGAGAGAAATGAAATCAAAAGAAGAATTAAAGAGTCTTTATTATTGAAAATTTATGATTCTGAAGCAATTAACTTATTTAAGAGTTCTTTTAATATTAAGGGTGGATGGGAAGTGAATGGATTTGTGGGTAGTTTTTAATAGTATATATAATGTGTGTTTTTTTTTTTATTATATCTTTACACTTGAGAAGTCTGCTTGTAGCAGTGAAACCTTAGGTTGTGTTTTAATATTATTTTTATTCTGGTCTGGTTTAATTTTAGATTTGGGGTAGTTTTGATTTTATATTGACTAGTTTAGCTTTATGCTTGTAATGTTTATATATATATATATTGTATCGTTTTTCTTATTACTAGGCCCTTATACGCCCCAAATGTATATTTGAGCGTGAGTTGATCAAGCTGTATCAAGGAAAAAAAAGAAAGTTGTATTTCTATTCTTAACACAGCTATTTTTCCTGATCAACTCCAGCCTATTAATTGTTACGAATTTGTGCTATTGACAAAAATCAACTTTTAATTTTATTTACTATGGGCGCCAGGACTCCTAAGAATCCGCTGAAATATGTCACCAGCACCTCTCGCAAGTTGTAAGACAAAGAAAAATAAAAAGATTCTTTTATAATTTTTTTTTTTTTCAATGACGGTAATTCTACCGTAATGAGAATTAATGATTTTTTTTTTTCGATTATTAGCCCTGGCGTATTGAAACATATTGGCAAAGGTAACTTACGTTTAAATCTTATTTCACTAAAAACAAATTTAATAATAAAAAATAATAACCACTATTAATAACGCACAATAAAAAAAGGTTGATAAAAGTATAATCTCTTTTATTCTAACAAACTAAAATATTTATCAGTTAAATAGCTATTTAATACTTTGGAGAGAACACATTTAATTCAGGTGGGAAATACTCAGAAAATATAAATATCATTTAAAATAAACAAAAAGTTCTTGGTTAAATAAGAGTCTCTCATATAGAAAATTAAAGTCACTATCAGGATTCTTTATACGTATATTTTTACGAGTAGTTTTTTAAATAGTTAACTGTCACAATCAGGATAATTATTCTTACCGGTAAGTTTCATGAATTCATTAGTAGATAACTATGCATAGTTTTTTTGGTAATAATGAGCTCGGCCTTTTGGTTCTTGCTTGTTCTTGCGGTCCATTTCCCCAGTCGGTCACGAAGGCTTTTCCTGGTGTACATCATTAGGTCCGATGTTTTCAGGAGCTCCGGTTCACTGCGCCATGCCGAATTCCTTCAGCGACGAGCGATCTTGGATATATTAAATGTTATCCAAGACCAACTAGAGAAACAAAACGAACAAGACATTCCTTCAACCGGATCCCTCCTTTTTATATCCAGTTTCCAGGACTTCTGCGCATGCTCGTACCATGCCTTTTTAATCTTATCCAGTCTTTAAAAATTTTATGTACTAAAGTCTTTATTTTCTTCAAGTTTTCGGCCATCTTTAATTAATTTGAGTATTTCTACTTTCAGCTTATCTTTTTTTCTTACTTTTGGAATTCTTTTGTTCTCTCCAATTACTGTTATTACTAATCACATAAAAAAAATACCGAACGAATAATTTAACTTTCATTGTACGTTTTTAACAAAAATTATACTAATCAAAAAAAAATCTAAATTTACTTTTTTTAGCTTTTACCAAAATGCCAATATATTTGTAACGTATATAAATAAACGTCACAATACCACCAGTGCCGGGAGATGAGAATAAAACAGTGGTTTACACTAATTTTATTCTTAAGTTTTTTTTTTTCTTAATTCATATTCGTATTTTTTTGTATAGTAGCGTGCTGATATATTGTGTAGACTCATTCACAAGCGACGTTCGGCTTTAATGCCCACTTTTAGGTCTAACACGGCGGGAATGGAAAATATTTCAACATTCATCTGTGTCCTATCCGCTTTAGTGTAATATTAACGATAAGAAGCCCAAGTTATAAGCACAAACGAGCGTTGCTCATCGTTCTGAGTCTTACAGGCTCGTGGCAACTTGGTCCAACTTGATCTGCCTTCCCCTTTATTGGGATCTCTGCTAGAAATAGTCTGACGAGCATTTAAAGACGGTCTTATGTTCATATACTGTGGATAAGGACTCGGGGCTATGTTATTCCCCTCTTCAGTAACCGCCTACCCGGTCAAATACTTGTGACTTACGTCTACATCAGCCACGATCGTGTTTTTTAGACATATATAAAAAAAATATACATATATATTTTCTTTTTCTGGAAGTCATATTAAAAAAATATCTTCTTTCATATTTTAATAATCTGGGTTTAATTAGTTAGTTTTTTTTCTTATAATTTTTTTCTTTTTTCAAAAAAATCATAATTTATTTTCCGGCTACAGACATTAAATACTCAATTTTATGCCGTTTTTAGATTTTCTCAGGTCGTGGTTTTTAAATCGAAGCCCGAGTTGGGTCGCCATTGTATCGTTTTTCTTATTACTAGGCCCTTATACGCCCCAAATGTATATTTGAGCGTGAGTTGATCAAGCTGTATCAAGGAAAAAAAAGAAAGTTGTATTTCTATTCTTAACACAGCTATTTTTCCTGATCAACTCCAGCCTATTAATTGTTACGAATTTGTGCTATTGACAAAAATCAACTTTTAATTTTATTTACTATGGGCGCCAGGACTCCTAAGAATCCGCTGAAATATGTCGCCAGCACCTCTCGCAAGTTGTAAGACAAAGAAAAATAAAAAGATTCTTTTATAATTTTTTTTTTTTCAATGACGGTAATTCTACCGTAATGAGAATTAATGATTTTTTTTTTCGATTATTAGCCCTGGCGTATTGAAACATATTGGCAAAGGTAACTTACGTTTAAATCTTATTTCACTAAAAACAAATTTAATAATAAAAAATAATAACCACTATTAATAATGCACAATAAAAAAAGGTTGATAAAAGTATAATCTCTTTTATTCTAACAAACTAAAATATTTATCAGTTAAATAGCTATTTAATACTTTGGAGAGAACACATTTAATTCAGGTGGGAAATACTCAGAAAATATAAATATCATTTAAAATAAACAAAAAGTTCTTGGTTAAATAAGAGTCTCTCATATAGAAAATTAAAGTCACTATCAGGATTCTTTATACGTATATTTTTACGAGTAGTTTTTTAAATAGTTAACTGTCACAATCAGGATAATTATTCTTACCGGTAAGTTTCATGAATTCATTAGTAGATAACTATGCATAGTTTTTTTGGTAATAATGAGCTCGGCCTTTTGGTTCTTGCTTGTTCTTGCGGTCCATTTCCCCAGTCGGTCACGAAGGCTTTTCCTGGTGTACATCATTAGGTCCGATGTTTTCAGGAGCTCCGGTTCACTGCGCCATGCCGAATTCCTTCAGCGACGAGCGATCTTGGATATATTAAATGTTATCCAAGACCAACTAGAGAAACAAAACGAACAAGACATTCCTTCAACCGGATCCCTCCTTTTTATATCCAGTTTTCAGGACTTCTGCGCATGCTCGTACCATGCCTTTTTAATCTTATCCAGTCTTTAAAAATTTTATGTACTAAAGTCTTTATTTTCTTCAAGTTTTCGGCCATCTTTAATTAATTTGAGTATTTCTACTTTCAGCTTATCTTTTTTTCTTACTTTTGGAATTCTTTTGTTCTCTCCAATTACTGTTATTACTAATCACATAAAAAAAATACCGAACGAATAATTTAACTTTCATTGTACGTTTTTAACAAAAATTATACTAATCAAAAAAAAATCTAAATTTACTTTTTTTAGCTTTTACCAAAATGCCAATATATTTGTAACGTATATAAATAAACGTCACAATATATATATATATATATATATATATATATATATATTATTTAAACTATATATATATATATATATATATATATATAGTTTAAATTTCAAGTTCTTTGTTGGAATTAGTTCTTATTTCAATATTTAAGATCTAATAGTGTACAGTTCAAAGGGGTATCCTTTTGAGATGGCTATTTGAAATACGAACTCTAATGTATTTATATATTAGTTCACAGGGGGCTGTACTGGATTCCTTAACCATGTGGGGTGTTATTAGATAGATAGATAGATAGATAGATAGATAGATAGATAGATAGATAGATAGATAGATAGATAGATAGATAGATAGATAGATAGATAGATAGATAGATAGATAGATAGATAGATAGATAGATAGATAGATAGATAGATAGATAGATAGATAGATAGATAGATAGATAGATAGATAGATAGATAGATAGATAGATAGATAGATAGATAGATAGATAGATAGATAGATAGATAGATAGATAGATGGATTGATGTATGGATAGATGGATGGATGGATGGATAGATAGATAGATAGATAGATAGATAGATAGATAGATAGATAGATAGATAGATAGATAGATAGATAGATAGATAGATAGATAGATAGATAGATAGATAGATAGATAGATAGATAGATAGATAGATAGATAGATAGATAGATAGATAGATATCCTGTAGAATGTCAATATGATTTTCTATGCCTACCATTCTGATTATATCTATATTTGGGCTTAAATTAACTTTGCAATATTTTATTACTTTATATAAATCTTTTAAATTTAGCATAAATATTAAATAAGATTGACGATTATATGTCTTCAAAATATTACTATCATAATCAATGTGTTTTAATTGTTTAATTTATTCTACAATTATATATATTTTTTAATATTTGCTACAAGAAAACGCATTTATAGTAAAAAAAAATTTCATTTTTAACATTTATAGAACGAGATTTTCTTAGTAATATTTCATTTATTTTTTCCCATTTTTTTAAGTCACTTCTATTTTCATTTAAAAAAATATTATAAAATAATCGTATCTCTGCTTTCATCTTACAATTAACTTTTTTCTTTAATATCTTATATTTAAGAAATAACTCATTATATTGTTTAATTTTTTACATTCTTTCAATAAGTTGTTCTTGTTTATTTTTTATTTTTTTTTGCATAATTCCAATAGTTTTTTATTGATCCAATTAGTACAATCTTTTTATTTTTTTAATCACAATGATTTCTTGTGTCTTATTGTATACATCTTTTAAATATTTTACAAACTTCCTATACATAATATTAATGACATTAACTTTTGTGACTTCAACTCTGTCAGTTTCTTGTAAAAAATTTCTAACATGTCTATTATTATATAATATCATTTTTTCACTATTTCTGATATTTTATCATATTGTGTTTTGTTTGGAGTCGATATATATCTAAAATAAAGATTAGCAAATTTTTCTTTATAATAACCGTTAAAAGATAATTTTTCATTAGGATTGTAGTAATGTGATTAATAAATGAAAAAAACGTATTCGTTGTATTTTTTTATTTTGTGTATGTTATAGCATGACAAAGTACCCCATAAGAAGCTAATGTATCTATATAATTTTAAAGAGTTTTAGAATTTTTGCATAAATTAATGTTTATATTCCTTATTATAACACTAAACATCACATGATCACCATTTGTAACTTACACAAGCTGCTGGGAAGATGCAAAGCTTTCCATACACTAGCTCCATTCAGTGTGACAAATCAATGGATGCAAGAACATTTATGCATAAAATCTCCATATAATGACTACACATTCAATTTCAACAGGTTAGTTTTTAGCTTGTGACTGTCATAATTGAAAGGACTTGGATTTAAGTGCACTGGCCCTAAATTCTGCTATTTTATGGAGAGTTTTGCCTCTATTTCAACAGCTTGTGTTGCAAAATGGAAGAGTGGTCATGTAATAATTAGTTAATTAATACGAATCCTGCTAAACATGATTGTGGTGATGATGATGAAGGCAGCTATTAAAGAAACAAAGACACCAAAATGTATAGATTCTGAATTTGGTTCGAATCTATATGACTGTATCAGTGAATGAGCTTCAATCAAAATCAATTTGTGTTTTGATTTTAGACTCATAGTGTATAGTTAATGAAATGGGTGACTGGTGGAAGGTAGCATTAGAATCTAAAAGTCAAGTGCACTGCTATCGAATCCAAGGCTTTTCACTGATGAAAGTCACAACCTAGAAACTAGTCTGGGGATATTGGACGAGTACACATTAGAGAGGGATTTTATGCACAAACTTTTTTGCATCAAGATTAAAATGGCTTGATATTTGCCTCTGTTTTATCACCAATTATTATTACTTCGTTGTTAGTTGGTCTAAAACACTTTAACATGGCTTTAATTTATCTATAAAAATATTATCATTATCTGGTGGTCAGTATATTGCTAGTAACATAACATTATTATTATTTAATTCAAAAGTTGTATGGATTGCTTTAAAGGTGTTAAAATTGACTTCCAACTGTTCAACAAAAATATTTTCTCTAATAAAGATCAATATACCTTCACCTTCCCTACGGTTTCAACAATACGCAAATTTTTAAATATTTTACAATATATGAATAAGGATTAAGTTATTCGTGTTTTTATATTTGTTACCATTAATATCAAGAAAACAATTAAATTATTGTAAGAGTATACAATTGCAATTAATTCATCTCATTTTTACTTACACTTCTAAGGTTAACAGTGAGTATATTATAAACATAGTTTTTATTACTAAATTCTTTCATTTCTACTTACTTCCCAATCTTCAAATGTAGTAATTTTTTTTTTTTACATATATATCTTTATTTTCTTTCAATATTATGAACTTATCTATTTTGTATTAGAATATATTCAAAACATTTACAATAGAACTCTCAAACTATCAATAATATAACTTTCATTTATTTTAAATATTTTTTTCTCTTTATCATTTTTCTTTCAGAAAAATTGTTCATTTTTACTCCATATATAACTACATTTTTCTGTTATGGTATATTTTTAGTTTTCTATAATAAGTTTTTATTTATTTTTGTTAAAGCATTTTTTAAAATCGGATCGCTTTCAGTAAAATTATTTTTAACTCTCTCTCTCTCTCTCTCTCTCTCTCTCTTTCTCTCTCTCTCTCTATATATATATATATAATGAATAACTATAGCAACACGTGAAAATTTTTACAAAGTATTTAAATAATAATCGAACTTTGCAGCTAGAAGGCAGTTCAATTATTATTTAAATACGTTTGTAAAAATTTCCACGTGTTGCTATATATATATATTAATAATGAATAACTATAGCAACACGTGAAAATTTTTGCAAAGTATTTAAATAATAATCGAACTTTGCAGCTAGAAGGCAGTTCAATTATTATTTAAATACGTTTGTAAAAATTTCCACGTGTTGCTATTGAAACAGACAGATCGAAGAATCGATCTTAGTTTCATGGTTGTCATTTAAGAACGGTAATTCTAAACCACTATTTACCCGCAATGAGACTTTTTCTATTCCAAGCCACATAAATTTTAAGTTATTTATTTTGTGTTTGTTTAAAAAGAATTTAATGTAAAGAGTATGAGTATAAATGTCACAAATCATGATAAATAATATTCGTGTGTGTGTAGTTTGTGGATTTATATTAGCTCAATTTAAAAGTTTCAATTGCGTGTATATTGTCTTTAAATTTTAATTTTGCAAATTATACAAAGTCATTTAAAAATGCTGATCAAAAGTCACATTCCTTTGATCAGTATTTTTAATCAAAATCTTACTTGTACAAATGTATAGGATAATTAGTTTGTACTTCGATAAATTAAGATAATGAATTTATATTTTTGTATTCACGAATTCCGATGTAATTGTTTTGTCAATTTAGAATCATGTATTAAATTTAAAAATAAATGAAAACTGAACGTAGAACTCTTATCAAGAAAGGCAAAGGCTATTGTATAGTCAAACATTAGATATTGCTGGAGGCCAGAAAATCAAAGGAGGCGGAGTTTTGAACAAAAACTAGGCAGAAAGGTCAACCGTAGCCATCTTAAATATAATATAGACACTCTAACTTTTGACTTGGCTGTGCTTAGATCGTCTCAAGCTACAGCAAAGTAGTCGTCTCAGAGAAATCACTTCAACCGTTATTAAGAAGTTGCCCGGTAAACTGCAATCATGATGGGCTAAGACCAAGAAGCTGATCCCTGTTCTGCCAATTTAAATCTTTCATACCGCTGATCTGTAATGTTTTCCGTGCTTCCAGTCTTCCAAATTCCAACATTTAAATTAACCATGCCTTTCTAAGAAATTCAAAATGCGCGCCTACGTTCTTCATACATATCACCTCAAGAAGAAAAGCCTGACGAAGAAAGAATGGTAACTTTTGTTATATGAACATTTTAACTTTCCTCTCAGTAATAATTTTATATTTAATCTGTAAACCTAATTAATTGCATGTAAATTTCTTGTTTTCCATTTGAAAATGTTACACTAAAACCTGTCAGTAAATCTTTTCTCTAATATTTCTGTGCTCTAGTCTTTAGATGATAATTCTTAATATTTGTGCCTACTAATAACCCATTTGTGAATACATTTATATTTTACTATTACTTATTTTACAAACAAAACGATACCAATAATAATATTTCTCAACTCTAATTAAAGTCAGTAAAGTTTATCTCATAATATTTATTATATTCATTTTAAAAGTAATTTTCTTTTATCGAACTAAAAATGGTTTCATTTATGTTGAGTTGAGAAATATTCAAATATTTTGTTGTTTCTTTTACTTCGTTATAATATTTTAATCTATACTCCAAATCTCAATACTTAAAATAGTCTAAAATTTTATTATAACTTTTTTATATATTATTACGGAGTAAGAATAATAAGTGAATATTTTTGCTATTATTACCTTCCGAACAATCTGGGGAGTTATGGGTTTCAGAGTGAAATTAATTAATTATTACTTTTGCGATCGTTTGATTTCGCCATGTTTTATTGAATAGTTATATCGGACTGTTGCGTAGAAAATGTTACGGAGAGAAAAGGTTTTATATAATTTCGTCTTAAAATCCACTTCCGATCACTCTTCCTCGATGTTACTGTGGCAATGCCTTTACCTTCGCCTAAGTTGGCGTCTCGTTTTACTACCACATGGAGAGAAAGAAATTCTTCTCCAGGTAATCTCTTGGATCACCGGGGTTCGAAAATGAGCCCGGCTGGTTGTAGTGTCCTGGATCTACTTGGGGGCATTAAGACTTGTCAAAGTACAAGCCGCCCGGTATTCCGTCAATGCACCGCAAGTTATTATTTGTAGTATACCTTAATCCCTGCAACCATCAGTACATCAGTATTATATATTATATTTTTATATAAAACCGCCTCCCATTTATCCGTATACGCAACGGTTTGAATCTATTAAAATAAAACAACTTAATATAAAATAGTAGTTAAATATTTTAAATGCTCCAGTTACTCTGATTCTCATATCGACCTATACAACCAGTTAAAACACATAAATATTGGCATGAGTTTTGTTAAGCAGTCTAAACCGATTATTAATGACTAGCAGCAATTTATTATAAAATACATATGAGAGTTTTACCGTACCTGTAAATAATATTATTCAATGCTTTCAATAATTTATTAAAAATTTACCTAACCTAATTTTGTCTCTCTTGCATTATTACTCTCGAAATCTAGTCAATCACCTGCTGTCTGTATTGACAACTTAATATATACATCAAATTATTAGCCGTACCAATATCCCGAATATAAGATATCTATGAAATAGCTGATTGTAGATAATTTAGTCTGTGTTTTTTCGATGATCTAGTAAAGGGAAAACCCCGTACCGTTGTAATGTTGTCATCGGTTAGTCATGCCAGGGTTTTGGGTTTGAATTTAGTTTGCATTTTGGAATTTATTCCTAGACGTGGACTGGGTTTGAATTCGGATTACTGTGTGTGAGTAAGCATGATGATTTTTACCGGTACACTATATATATATATATTAATAATGAATAACTATAGCAACACGTGAAAATTTTTGCAAAGTATTTAAATAATAATCGAACTTTGCAGCTAGAAGGCAGTTCAATTATTATTTAAATACGTTTGTAAAAATTTCCACGTGTTGTTATATATATATATATATATTATAATATAACTATATAAATTATATATATAAATAATAATCATAATATAAATACTATATATAAATTTCATATATATATATATATCATCAACCCTTAACAATCCACTGCAGGATTAAGGTCTCTCCAAGTTTAAACCATCTCCGATATTTAGTTTCTCTTTTTCACATCACTCCTGCACACTTTATTATTCCGTCCATCCATCTCACAGTTAGTCTCTGTCTGGGTCATTTACAATCTCTTGAAATTCAGTTTAAGATTTCAATTGTCCATTTCTTTTACCAATATCTCCAGCCCACCTACACTTCAATTTTTTTAACTTTTTTCAATGAGAACAATAACACCTGTTTGTTCTTTTACCCATATATTGTGTTTTCGATCTCTTCTTGTTATTCCTAACATGCACCTTTCCATACTTTTTTGAGTGGTCTGCAGTCTCTGTATGGCTCCTCTGTAAAGTGTCCAAGTCACAGATTCATAAGTAAGAACTGGTAAAACACATTTATTTATTTTTCTTTTCAAACACATAAGAATATTTTCTTTTAGTATCAAGTTATTTCTACCAAAAGCACTCCACCTAGTTTAATACTATGATTAACTTTATCTATTATGTTTCAATCTATATTAATAATCTGACCAAGATATTTGTAGCTGTTACCTTTTTTTAATTCATCATAATCAATCTTTATTTTCATAGTTTGAGACAATCCATTGAACATTATTTTAGTCTTTTTATCATTTATCTTTAGTCCTACTTTCATCTGATAACTCCGGCAACATTTCCTGAAGCTCTAAAGCATTATTTATAAAAAACAACTATATCATCTTCACAATCTAAATGATTTAAATGATCTCCATTTACTTTCACTCCTTTCGATTCCCATTTTAATCCCCAAAATAATTCTTGCAGCACTGCTGTAAAAGTTTTGGTGATATGTAGTCACCATGTCTTACATCCTTCTCAATGTTGATTTTCTTAGTATCATTATGTAATCTAATTGTTGTTGTTGCATTTTAATAAATATTCTTTAAAATATGGCTATATCCTGGATCAATACCTTGAACATCGAATGCTTTAAACTCTGAAGAAATGTTTATAGAATCAAATGCCTTTTCATAATCCACAAATCCAAATCATAATGGCATCTCATATTCATTTGTCCTTTTTGTAACTTCTCTCAAGACTTGTATATGATCTACTGTATTAAAACCATTTTTAAATCCAGTTTGTTATCTTGGTTGGTGGAAATCCAATGTTCTCTGTAGACAGGTGTAATTATCTTGGTCAACATTTTGTATAAAACTGATAAAAGGCTAATAGGTCTGTAATTTCTAATATCTTTTGTATTACTCTTTTTAAATATTAATATTAATATTGCATTATTCTAATCATCTGGTACATCTTTATCATTTAAACATTTGGTATATAATTTTGTTAAAAAAAATATATTTCTTCATCTGCTTCTTTTAATGTATCAACTATAATTCTATCATTAGCCTTTCCTTTCATCATAAATTTAATTACATGTTTCACTTCTTCATTTAAAATTCTGGGCAATTCGGAAGAATTAATAGATATAGGAGGTATTTGTTCTTTATTACTATATAATTCTTAATAGAAGTTTTCTATCCATTTCATGATGTAATCTTTGTTTTTTTTGTAATAGTTCCAACTTTTTCCCTTATTGCAGACATAAATTCCCTACTAATACCAAAATGTTGTTTTACACTCTTGCGACTTGTATTCTCCGCTACAGATTTCCTTGCTACTTCACATTTGTACATTGTTATATCATTTTCAACTTTTTTCCGTACCATTTTACAGAATTCTAGGTATTCAATCCTTTTTAATGCATCATCTTTATATATCTTCTTATTCCTTCTTTTCTTCATAAATTCTCAAGTTTGAGCAGAAATTTTTTTGGTCAATTGCTGCTTTTTTCTGCCAGCTATCTTTATTGCAAGTTTTAAAGCTGTATAAGTTATTTTTTTATTAACTTCATTCAAATCTGAATCATGTTCAAAATCTACTAATAGTTGAAACCGATTTGTTAAGTTCTAATTCAAATTCATTAGAGTGTTTCTGAATATTTGGAATATTAACTGTAAATATTGTTTTCTTTAATAATTTTTGCTTCTCTCGTTTTGCATTAACACGTATCTTACATCTTACAAATCGATGATCACTTCCTGTGGTAAATTTATTAAGAACATTACAATCTTGGAATTTGTATTTTCTGTTAGTCAAAATAGATTCCAATTCTGCTGTATGTTCCTTTGGATGATTCCATGTCCATTTCCTTTTAACATTTTTTTCAAAAAAAGAATTCATAATATAAAGTTTTTTTTTCTTCTCCAAACTCCATAAGTCTATGACCTCTCTCATTTCTATTACCATAATCAAAGTTACCTACATCACTTTCATCTTTCACTTGTTTACCAATTATAGCATTAAAGTCCCCTATAACAATTTTAAAATATTGTTTGCTCTGATCAAAAACATTTTGTCCATCTATATAAAGATCTTCTACTACTTTATCACTATGAGAACTTGTTGGGGCATAAACATGGATCATCGGCATTTTTTATCTGCTATTAAGTTGTACAACTAATCTTGCCACCCTGTCCGATACACAATCAATCTCCACAATGTTGGTCTTCCACTTTTTATTTATAATTAATTCTACTCCACTTGTATTTCCAATATGTGTGTCTTTCTAGTAGAGTACATGTCCACTTTTTAAGTCAATTGTCTCTTCACATTTTTTTATATCTTCACAAAGTCCAATAAAGTCTCAATTTAATATAGGACAATTCTTCTAATTCTTGCAATCTTCCTTCACTTGAAAGTGATTTGCAGTTAGAACTGCAAAAATAAAAAGTCATCATCCACTGTCAGCTTGGGTCTACAATCATGTGATACTTAGCACCCTCTGCCTTCTGCCACCAATCACTGTCTTGGTTGGTGACTTTACAGCCTTCTGTGAATAAGGTACATGACTTACTTTTGTCTGTCATGATTGTATATATCTAATTGGAAAAAAATATTTATCATTTTTACATACATTCATTCTGTCTTATCAGGCAACTGAGATGAAATACCATGACGTTTTTTATCTTAAACTCCGAGGTAAAAAGCCAATAAACTCAACACGTTGTCTAATGCGTGTTTGTGAGCAGTCCATCCATGTTATTATACTATATGAATAAAGCCATGTCTTTCAAAAGAGAAGGGTAACTTGAATTGTACTTTCTTATAATTATTGTCTTCAAACCTTGCATTTTATCCATAATTTTATCTTTTTTTAATTATTATTCTCATATCTTTTTTAATCTTCATATTTTCTTTTTATAAATTATTTTTTTAGTAATCTCATCATATTTATCAGATAAAAATTCCATCGATTTTTGTAATTGGTCAAAACGACACTGTTATGTCATTAATCAAATTGAGTTTTCTGTCCATTCTCATTTTTATTTTGATGTTTGTCAATTCTTCTCCAAGAGAATTATCACTCTGACTTTAGATAAATGATTACCTTGGCAATGGTGGATGCTAGTTCGTAGAAATATCGGTATATAATAAAAAATAATACATTTATTTCAAAATCATTTATTTAAAAAAAAAAAAAATACATTTAACATTAAAAGCTGCCTTGATGAGATTGATAGCCTCATATTCAAAAAGTTTTAGTATCAATGTTACCTTTACACTTTTTTCCAATTCAGTATTTTTATAAAATATAATCTCTGCATGGTTAACTAATATTTTATGACATGTATTCAGTTCATGACTACACAAAAATTAAATCATGATATATTTTTAACTCTACTTTTATATCAGTCTCTAACTTTTCCATATTTTCATTTGAACAATTTATTAATTCTTCAACTTTCTCCTATTTTTCTTCTTTTTTACTCTCTAATGATTTTATCAATTCTTTAATTGACTTTTATCTTTCTCCACTGGATTTTATTTTCTCTCACAATTATCTCTTCTATGTATCTATTATATTCTTTATTCTCTCCATTTTTAGCAATATTTGCTGAATCATTGTATTTATATCAATTGAGTCAGGATTAAGAAAACCTGCAGGGGTTGGTTCTTTATACTCCCCTATTCCTTGAGAACCCAAAATTAAAATTTTATGAATCTTTGGTACTGATATTTCTGATGTAAAAAACACCTATTGAAAGAAGTACATCACCTGATAGATTCATTTTGTAACTATCTCTTGAGGTAAACAATTTTAACTATAAATATAATAACTAACTTCTATTGACCATTCGCCCACAACTTAACACATCATTCAACAATTTTAACACCAGTCCACTCATTTAAAATGTTTTTCAACTAAATGCTAAATTATACATTTCACCTAATTTATTTGATGTTACTTATTTACCAATATATGTCTCAAAATTCATGTCATCACCTTATCACCAATAACCAGCACATTTAACATATTGCTATTATGGATATTTTGCTAGATTAAAATATACTTTTGATTAATAAAGAGCATAACATATACTTCATTGATAATTACTGATGATAATTATTTAAGTCAGGATCATTTACATACATTTAAGATCAAATATGATCTAAGAAAGTGAACACCATCATTAATAACATAGTCATACTGATCAAATAATACTAACATGTTATGAATAACTAAAACAGGTAGTCAAACCAATAATTAACACTTTAATTACTCAAGCCACTACGATGAAAAGTGGCACAAATCAGTAAAGAAAGAAATGTGATCTGTTTAATCTCACATTTCACATGATAACATATAATATAATAATGTGCAAGTAAAATAAAACAGTGGATATAAATAAAGCATGCATACAGTATGAGAATATGTATATAACATGAATAGGAGAGGTTAACCTCCACATCAACAGTAAAACAAATAATAGATTCAACATGAATTTATGTATAAACACAAGCTCTGACTTGATTATCATGAAAATGAGTAGATATAGAAGACGCTACGGCATTAGACAAAGCAAATCGATTAACCTAACTTTCAATACCTAAAGACAATGACATTAAAATACATCTATTTAATTTAAAATTAAGTGTTTAAAACTCAGGATAATATCTAAATAGTGAATGAGTATGAATAAACATAATGAAATGAATAATAAATAGGTAAAGATATAGAAGATATATAAGAATAATGAAGAGCAATAATAATTGACTATTGTAAATAAATAATGGATATTTCCAAGAACGAGAAAAAGAAAAAGGGGGTAGGTTGAGGTAATGAATAGTGAATGTTGTAATGAAATGGGATCAATGAGTGATAAATAAACAGTGCTGGAGTAATAAGATGATATGATGATGAAATTAAAAGAAAACAAAATATGAATGAGCTATGATAACAATAGTGATGATGAATGGGATCCTGAATCATTAATTGGATATTATTAAAATAAAAGCAAAGGGTCGTAATTTGAATAATAAAGAAGAAAGTTTAAATCTTTGAGATTTTAATGAATCAATAAAACAATATCAACGAAAATAAGAGAGTAAGATAATACATTCCAAACAATTTAAAAATTGAAATCTGTTAACAAAGTCAAAGTTAGAATCATTATTCAATAATCTAATTTTTCAGAGTTCATATAATTTTAAATTTCAATTCTTTTATAATGTATGTCTGTATCCGTAAGATGGATTTTACTAATTTCCAAATATTGACGATTAATCTGATTATATTACAGAAAGGGAATTACTAAAGAACATCGAATTACTTTTAATAAAAAAAATAAATTGTTACATTGGAAGTATGGAGAAGTTTATTATATGTATGATAAAAAATAAACTCTAAATTTATAATAAATCAACCAATCCATAAAAATAACTTAAATATAATAATAATGTTAATCATTAAATATCTTGCAATATTTAATCATAATGGTAACAATATCATTAGGACAATTATAATACCATTTTTGAAAAATTTGGGTTTAACCACAATGGCCAAGTTTGTATCAGACAACTTATTGAAATATAATTCTTTAAAAGCATATATTCTACTACTACTCTATTAATTTTAATATCTCTAAATACTCCCAACAATATATTACTCAATTAATATTATGATTTTATATACTCTCTTCATAAGAGTTTAATAAAATTGACTGATGGTATGCTGAACATGTAATAAAAATGGTAACACATCTAATAAAAATAGTAATACTCAGGGTTAGCGATGGAAATGGCAATAACAATAATATGTTGATAGTATTAAGCAATTAGGTTACTGACAAACAATAATCTTCCAAAAATATTTTTTTTTACAATATTTACACATTTCAAAAAAAAAAGTCAACAACAAAAATATATCCTTTATCCAACTTATACATGGAAAATACACAAAACAAGATTTAGTTAGAATAACTAAATATTAACAGAGAAAGATCTACTAGGTTCTAATCAAAAGTATAATGCATTATTATCTTCTACATTATCATTATTTATATTCATTCTCTAATTTAAATTTTGTAATTTATTATTCATTCACTGTATGTATTTAACAAGCGTTGGCTTTGGAAACTTATTAAAATTCAATATACGTAGCATAATTCTAAAATTTCTACCGGACGAGTGGCAAGCTAGCAATACCCAATACTAGGCAATGCAATATAACAAATATTCCCTAAAGCATTAATAAAGGTGTTTACTGTGATATGTTAAGATTATATGATTTCCTATTTCTATTTATACAAGATGCTGGACTGCCAATATTGCTCTAAGATATCACTATTCCTATAGCTCTGCTCTTAAATCCTTAATATCATATTATAAAATTTTCCCTAAAAATAGTGAAAATATCAGTATCTTAACACCTAACTATAAATATCAATAACAAATGTAGCACTTATATTTGAAATCAGTTCCAGTAGATAATGCAC
Organism: Epiperipatus broadwayi; assembly: GCA_028023455.1. NCBI lineage: Eukaryota > Metazoa > Onychophora > Udeonychophora > Euonychophora > Peripatidae > Epiperipatus > Epiperipatus broadwayi. The sequence goes on from JAQFVV010012457.1 coordinate 5,550,016, forward strand.
TAGTACAATAAACAAGTACTATAACTAACATTTAACAGGATATTATTATTTACTACTATTATTTGCCTACTGTTAACGCAGTTCAAATATCCAATTAATATCTTTTCATGAATAATTTTATTGTTACCAACATCAAATCGTAATAGTTAAGAGTATGAAATCTACTGAAATATACAATATATCCGAGGTATAATGGGATTGAGCTAAGGCAAATAAGTGAATAAAAAACCTAGACCATGGTCATCCCATGACTACAAATAGTATAAAATTTCACTGCCATCACTTGGAAACATCTACAGGCATATGTGGAAAAAGGATGATTAATCCTTTGTTTAACAAAATATACAAAATCCGTTGTAATAACATAGCCTTAATTCACTGAAAATTCTATGAGTATCGTACACGATACACCCATTATGACAATTTACACTCTTACACAGAGTAAGTAAAAAAGTTCACCTTACATAAGATGACATGGATATAAAAATAAATAGCAAATAGAACAATGCATTATTTCATAATCATCCAACATGACAGCAACCAAATCCAATACTAAGTAACAATTACCATATAAATGTGAAAATCAAAATATCGGAATATATCATTAATTAGTACACAAGAATTAAAATTGCAATTATCAATTTGAAAGCGATCTGCAACAATAAAAATCATTAACGTTATTTAATTATGTAGTGCAATATAAAATATAACATTAAATGTGCCTAAATAGATTAAAATTGGATGTTGCGTTTTATTATCATTAAGCATTTGTAGATTTAACAAAAAATATTGAAATAAAATTACAGTAACATAATAAAAATTAACAATTTATTGCGAGCTATTTTTACCTTTCTTTCTGATCGCTTTTAAAAATAAACAAGACCTAAAACTAACATTACTGCATATTTATTTTGGTTTATGAACACGCATATATTCAATTCTAATGGTTTCGGATCTTTTATTTTATGAGCAAACTGGCTGCTGGACCTGTAATATTAAACTTACATAAAACTATAACACAAAGCGTACTAAAATAATAAAAAAATATTATTAGATAAAGTTTCTTCACGTTATTTCTGTGAATAAAAGAAAGACTTAAATTCAACAATTTAAAAACTGCAGAATTCTCTAAAGCTCTTGTAGTGTTCTTACTGCATATAATTATTTCATTTTATGTCATGATTGAACTATCCAACAATATCGTATTACACATTTAATAGTTACAATATTATTAACATGATAAACTATATGTTAGTAATTGACATTAAATCTGACGTAATTTTGTTGAAATACTATTATTATATTTAATAAACATGTCAATTCCAATTAAGGCAGGCAAAGTTTTATAAAGTTACATCCAGTTTTATCTCATCATAAGTTTAAGGTAATAAAAAAAAATAATGTTGACAATTTTGTTAAAACTACTTTGAGAGCTTTAATATTTTTAGTATACGTATTCACAATTATTCAATTAAGTGGGTACAAAATATTATTGCTACTAAATGAAATGCAACAAGACAATTTTTAATTATTTTCCTATGTATTTTTTCTGTTTTATAAATTAGAAAAACTAGTGGTATTTGGGTTTTGTTTAAAGTAATATTTCATTTTAATAAATTTTATGAGTGGATTATAAACTTAGTTAGCAATGTAAAATAAATATTTTTCATTATAGTTCGCTTTTAAATTTACTTTGTAAATGAAAGTTCCCAAATGGTTTTCCCTTGTAATTCCAAATCTATTATAGCAATAATTATAATATATTTTTTATAATTATTATAAACAAAACATTTGTAAGATAAATTATGAAATTTTAAGCTTACCCATTTTTTGACTAACTTATTCTTGAATTCATTTTTGGCAGCCATTTCCATGTTATATGTTTTAGTTTGATAGTCAACCATTCTTCAAATATTAATGAGAGTAGTGCAGTTTTTTTCCATAGGGGCAGGTCAAATATAATTTACTCCAATATTTGTAAGTTAAGAATAACAATTGATTTGACATTAAATAATAATTAATTTCAAATAATCTCTACTCATTGAATAGTAGGATGATCTCCATGTTTTGTTTCTGGCAAAAACTATATTCCTCTTTTTATTTTATATGAAGAGAGATGAATCAGTAGGGGGACACAGAGAGAGGTTACCATAATAAAATCTCTGCATGCCAATTAGTAGAGTTTATCCAAAGGACTGACTGTAAAAATAAACCAATCAAATTATTGTAAGTGATTATGTGTGCCTAAAATTAATATATCTCCACCTTTAAAAAACAAACAATAACTAATTAAACCATGCAACACTATTTAAACTGCAGTAAACTATATATTTAATGAATAATTATACTATTTAACTTAAAAATAACTATAATTTAAACCTGTTGACAAACTACTATTTAATAATAAAATATTAGAGTGTTTCTATGGTATTATTTAATAACAATATTAGAGTATTATTTTAGAAATATTAAAACTAATTTAACTGACAGATCTTATGTGAGAAGTCTCACACACAATGGGCTACCAATATGTTGAACAGTCCAACTCTTTACCATTCAGAAGAGATCCATTTATTAAATGTATTTATTTTTCTTCACCAAAATTGACAAGCATTAGACTACACCACTGGTTCAAATTATAAATTTAATAATTAAGATAATTTTAATCAAAATTTAAAATTTTAGCTAATAGACTGATAGAATTAAGTTTTATGACCATCAAGCCCAATCATAAAATTACAATATATATTCTTATAATTTGAGCATAAATAAATCCTGAAGAAAGTGTTTTCTATTGTACTGAAACATTGGATATTTAACTATTATACTTTTACTACACAGAAATCTCCAAAAATAATAACTATGAATTCATAATTTATCAGTGAGAATGTCCAGTGATAAAATAAAAAAACCTACATTTATTTGTTAATGATTTGTTGAAAATTGGTTATGATATAAATTTTATGACTAATATTATTAAAAATTTAAAAAGAATCAACAATATAATAAAATTAAAGATAAAAATAATCTCAAAATGAAACGGATTCCAATATCATTTAAATCAAATGACCAGGTCACTTTTATTAGGAGAATTTATAATGGATTGTGTCATAATGCTTTTTTATCAACAAATAATATAAATAGATTACTTAATAACTCTAAAATTCAACATTCAAATATTAATCAAAATTGTATTATATATAAACTGATATGTAAATGTCTATATTGGTGAAATTAAATGTACATTGGAGAAGAGAATATATGGGAATACCCTTTTATATAATAGAATTCAAAAAGAGAAACAATCAGGAATACATGTAAATAAACATTCATCATCTGTTATATTTGATTATAATAAATCTCGTCCGTATGGATTTAAATTTGATAATAAAAATTATGCAAATTAAACATTGCCTCAATAAATGTAAAATAAAGGAGGCTATGTTGATATTAAAAAAACATCAAATGTTAATGAATTGGCAATCATCAAATGTTAAAATATCAGAATTGTAAGAAATCCGAATTGAACTCTGCTTATTGGGAAAGTTTGTCTCGTTTTGATTATTCAATGTTATATAATTGATAAAGACTACGAAATGTATATACAAAAGTACTTGTAAAAATAATATAAAACCAATCAAAACTTAGACTACCCCAATATATATAGAATACAAATATATAATTTTAAAATATTAGATAGATAGATAGATAGATAGATAGATAGATAGATAGATAGATAGATAGATAGATAGATAGATAGATAGATAGATAGATAGATAGATAGATAGATAGATAGACAGACAGATAGAAGTAATAAAATAACAGATAGATAGATAGATACGATAGATAGATAGATAGATAGATAGATAGATAGATAGATAGATAGATAGATAGATAGATAGATAGATAGATAGATAGATAGATAGATAGATAGATAGATAGATAGATAGATAGATAGATAGATAGATAGATAGATAGATAGATAGATAGATAGATAGATAGATAGATAGATAGATAGATAGATAGATAGATAAATAGATAGATAGATAGATAGATAATTTTTTTGCGTAAAACCGTACACATTTATAATATTTATTAAATTAATGAAATCAATGAAAACATTAAATATATTATATACATACTTAACCGATTTAGACAGAGGCGAAGGTGAAATTTTTTTAAATTAACTAAAAAATGAGACATCTGAACAACTAAAATATATATCGCATCAAAATTGCCTAAACTTAAAAGGACTATACAAAATTCATCAAAAAAAAGTAATAGTAATCAATCTATACTATCCGATGAAGAAAAAACATTTGACAATGTAGCCCAGGGCGTTTCACCAAACAGTAATAACGTTAACAACGACGCTTACAACATACGGCCACTTGAAGATGATCTTAACTATTACTATATTTTCATATTAATTTTATTTTACACATTTTAAATAAAAAATATAAATAATAACCACAAAAATACCAAATAAGAGCCAACCCAAAAAAATTATTAAAACCTCTCTAAACCCCCCATATATATATATATAATAAAAAAAATATATATATATATATATATATATATATATATATATATATATATATATATATATAATGATCTATCTAAATTAGATAAGTTTAAATGTAACTCCAATTCACAATCAACCTCGACTGACTCTGCAATGAGCCAGAGGAAAAATCATACCATTACAAACTAACTATACAGCAAATGAAAAATAATAATGGTTCAAATAATATTCATAAACCTGCTGAGACTCTTACAATTAACCCAAATTCACCAAAGCACTTTAAAAAATCTATATCTCAGAAGGAATTGAAGCTTGATAAATTGCAAAGCCTCATGAATAACATACATACATATTATCCTAAATTTCCCTTACTTAAAAAATATCACGGAATATTCAAATCAAGATGATTTAAGCAATTTTTTTCAGAATTTAACTGAAAAATTAAGTAGTAATCAAACATCCTCTGACAGAAGCTGTGAAGATATCACTGGAAAACAGCTAAACACAGTCAAAAATAAAATTAAACATAATTCAAAAAACTCAAAAAGCAAACAAAACAATAATAATAATAATAATAATAATAATAATAATAATAATAATAATAATAATAATAATAATAATAATAATAATAATAATAATAATAATAATAATAATAATAATAATAATAATAATAATAATAATAATAATAATAATAATAATAATAATAATAATAATAATAATAATAATAAACAAAATCATTCAATCAAAACACCACTCAAACAGTCATTACTAGAACAACAAGATGACCATACTATATTAAGAGATGAAAAAAAATATCTTGAACTTGACAATAATTTTATCAACTGATTCTATACCCGAATCTAACCAATCAAAACCCTCATATACAATCAGAAAATAATGAACACTGAGGAATCATTCCACAACCTCTGGATAGAGGCACACTACACAAATTCCCCTAGTGCAATACAAAGAAAAATAAATAAATGTTTTTCCTACTTCCAATTCTCAAACAATTATGTCACAAATCAATCACAAAAATATGCATACAAATGCCAAACTATAAATTACCAAATGAAACAATCATATGCTAACATTATAAAAATTGGCATTAGCCAACAACATACTTCAAACAAAATTTCAGCATATAATTTACCACACACACATACAATGAACATATGCACAATGAGTGCCACGTCATAGCCGATTCACCAGAATCTATATATCTAGATCTAATATATCAAACCAATGAATTCAATATATCCAATACACAAATAAGCATTGAATCAGAAACGTCTACAACCTCTAATTTCAATGAAATGCAATACTCAAATCCGACAATCCAATTCAATCAAACGATCCCAATGAAATTACTTAAATCACTCACTGATTATAATAGCGACAGAAGTTTTAATTTTAGCCATTACTGACCCTAAATGCTCGTTATTTAAGTTCCCAATCGAATCTTCATATAACCTAATCAGGCAAAACAATATAGGAGATAACATTCATCGCATCTCGACTCATCCGAATGACGGATATATAGCACTTGAATTTAAAAATTTGGCAAATCGTAACAACTTTAAAAGCACCATCAAAACAATAGATGACAAATTCATCTGCTATATAGATGTCAACAAAGCTTCTACACTTCTTGTTAAAATTAAAAATTGTGTAATGGGCTTTGATAAAAACAAGCTCCAAATTATTCTCCATCCACATGGGAAAATACTTAAATTTAAATACCTACCAGAAGACAAAACTGGATTTCACATCCTTTCCAACACTGCTACCTTCCAGCTACAATTAAAAAAAGATATAAATCCTACAGATATACCAACTATTATTAATCAAAAAAGCTGCTATGATTCTAACCTTTATGGGGATGACATCTCAATACTTCCACTGTGGACAGAGATCTCATCTCATAAAAGACAGCATGGCTCGTATTTGCAATGTGTGTGGCATTATGAAAAACAGAATACACCAATGCAGACAAAACTTTGACTTACAATCGAGTTTAATTGATCAAAATCAAAGGCAACATTGTTATTATTCACAAACACCTTTGCATACACTTGAGCCTGAACAATTCAAAATTTACTAATCAGGAAACACAAAGGATAGAAACCACACTCAAATCTACACAAAATCTTCCACCCAAGTTATGTAAAACCTCAGCTAAAACCACTAATAATATCACAAAAACACTCATCTTTACTAATCCCAAACTAAACACATCTATCACAACAGAATACAATGATAAACAAGACTCTAAAATCCATACCTCACTCACAGAAACAACTCAAGACAACATTATATCTGAAATAAATCCCAATATTCAAAATGAACACACTCTCTCTCCTCAAACTTCCAGATCATCCAAACCAGCTAAAAGCTTCAAAGAAAATCCCAATTATACTAACTCATATCAATCTATTCAAGCTGAGCACACTAGTACAAATACACAATTTTCAACCATTACAACAACTTCACAAACCACTAAACATTTGAATCTGAATCAGAAATGGAATACACTAAGTCAACTCCAGCTAACAATAAAAAACAGTGTATCCTAATAAATCCAGCTCAGATGACAAAACTGTACCTAATCAAGTCAGTTCATATATAACAAAATCCAAACTCAAAAGTTCATCTAACACTCAAACTTCAAACAAGAAACCCAAATCATATAATTCCATTTCACCTAATCTATTATCTCATACCAATATTAAATCACCTGATAAAGAAATAGTGCTTTTAACACCAATCTCTAACAATAATCTGCAAAAAATCACTAATAGTTCAAATAATCTTATATAACAACAACCAATTAATAAGCAAGCGGTAGATTCTAGCCAAAAGCAACTCATGCCTAGAATTTCCTGTAAAATTGCAGCAATTAATATATAGGGAATCAATTCACATATGCAAATCGCTGCCATTAAACATTGGTTCTCTTTCACATCTCCACACCTTATGTTCATGGAAGAAACTAAATTTCACCACAATTCCAACAACTATATTCTTGCAGAGCCAAATAAATTTGGCTACACAAAACTAACAGCCAATTATCTGCATCTGTTGGTATAGTAGTCTTAATAAACAACAGAGTCCCCCCCCCTAAGAAATTTAAGATAACATACCAGGATAAGAATCTAATATATCTAAACCTTACCTACGGAACTACAATATAAATGCTTTCTATATTTACTCTCCAAATTACCAAACTACATATCTGTGTATAATAAACACAATTATTATGTTGACAACAAACAACAATACTACAGCTATTACTCTTGGAGATTTTATTATCTCATATGATATTTTCACAAAGAAATATCTACATCTTCTCATCAGGGGGTTTATTAACGGGGGAGGTTTTTTTTCCACAAGATGCATACTCCTTTTACAACAAAATATATAAAACTCTAATAGATCTGATGTTTTACACCACTGAGCTACATAATGATTTTGAAGCTAATCTATAACCACTTGCATTCTCAGGCCATCATGCAATAATAGCTTCAATAGAACTTAACAATTTTATTCCTTATATTCTAAACCAATCAATAAGAATGCTAACAAAAGCTACCTCCATTGAAGCCATTATATCTTAGGCTTACATACTCTTTTTAAAATAGACCTCCTAAACATTCATCCAGAAACATCCTGGTTTGCCTTTGTTGGCATATTGCAATTTCTGATAACACATTAACTTTTTCATGCTAATCAGTGAGCTTGACCAGATAAATAAAAAATGAAGGCTTGCTCAACTGATCCTCAACACATAAATCAACTACTATCACTCAAGTTAAGATATAAGGAGAAACGATTAAACATTATGGAATACATCTCCACTAAAATAGCTCAAAACTTCTTTACAGCTCAGCATTACTGGACCAGGGGCTACTTGAGATGGGCCTTGGGAGCTCAAAAAAGAATAACACTCTAAATTCTCTTAACATTGACAGTAATCACATAACAGGACATCAAATGATTACTCACATAGGATTACATTTCAAAAATCGTCTACAAAATAATACACAAACAACTAATGATGACTGGCTCATACTATCCAACCTAGAAAATCATGGAATAATACCAACAACCCTGAGAAACCATCATAATGCCTTATCTGACAGAGCACATCCTGAGATGCATGCCATCACAACATTCTTAATCTACACCTTAACTCATTCATAATACCGATTTTAATGAACATGATTAACCACTTATCTGTAAGCAGAAAAGATATAAAAAAAACTTTACCCTGTAGCGCTAGTGCCTTTTCTAAAAAAAAAAAAAAACAGAGATCCCACCAAAATTAGACTTATCTCCATGACCCCTATCCTAATCAAAGTTATAGAAAAGGTCATTAAGGAAAAAATACAACAAAAAGTCCAAGACAATCAGTATCAATTTGCTAGAAAAGGCTCTTCAGTGCTTACAGCAATTGCGAGGTGAAAACTATGATAGAACACATCAGAGCAAACTGATTGTCCAAAACAATGGCAATTTAACTGGACATATCAGAAGCATTTGATGCAATCAACATCAACACACTCATATCAATTCTGAACAGTCTTAAAATTCCGTTTCAAATTATCCATATAATTGAAAACTTACTATACGACCATCAAATTCACATTACTTTAAATGGATCATATACTAATGGCTTGTCACCCAATATTTTTATCTCAAGGATCACCATTAAATGCCTTATTATTCATTTGTTATTTGAATCCACTATTAAGAGAAGTTGAAAATACAATGTCTGGAGTTTATATTCCATGACTTAAAAAATTCATAAAGCTATTTACTTACATGGATTATATCTTTGTCATACTACCATCACAAAAACATCTGCTGTTCTTGTTCCATATACTAGATAAATTCTCTAATGACTCGCAACTAAAGTTCAATCCTAATAAATCAGCTTCTTGGAGAATCTCAACAGGAAATAATATTAACTCTAAATTTCTGGCTGAACCTCAGGACTTTCTAGGATTCCCCATACATATGTCTCAAGCATCTATGTCAAAACATCTTCAAAACTCACTTCTTACCTCTACAACCCAATTTTTGCAGACCAAAATATATCTTTCATTACAATGAAAAGTTGCTTTTCTTAATATGAAGGTTATATCCAAAATTTCTTACTACCTCCCTGTAATGACTATAACAAAATATTTCACGACAAAAATAAATAAGCAATGTTCTAGACTATTTTGGAAAGAAAACATAAACTCTATTAGTATGACAATAATGCAACTCCAATGCAAGGTAAATGGCATGTCATTGCATTCAATCCTCTCTTTAAATTATTCAAAAATCCCACACACTAATATGTAACCTAATATTAAAACATGGCACCATAATCACATCTGAATCAGTACAACCAACCGACGGACAACCTCCTCACAAAAGGTCCCGGCTTGATAAAATATTCCAATATCTCAAATAGCATCAAAACATCTCCAATAAAACCTTTAACTTCAAAATCACCATCTGGAAAGAGCACCTAATATTAAATCCAACCATCAACAATATAAAACCCACAATATAGGAATCAACAATGACAGAATCACCTCCTTATTCATATTTTTAAAGCTAGAGCCCAAATGTATAACTTTCTTGATTAAAGTCAACATAGGTGCCACACATACCAACTATTTTACATTACAAAAGATTTCTAAACAAAGTGGATCCTATATGTCCAATCCGTAAAACACAAGAAGAAACCTTTGACTACATTATAAAAATATGTACTGGTCATACAAACATCAGGATGCTCATTTTTCACAATTCAAAGATTGACTATTATAAAATTACTCTCAATAAAAGACTCCATCCAGAGTAGTCACTTCCCAATTATTGGACTATCTATTTTTCTGATTCACACCATCTGGAGTGTTCAATGAAAGACAGTTTTCACCTCTCCACATCCTAATCTGGACCTCACATTTATCAACCTCATCAACAAGATTAGAAATGAAGACTTAATACCCTCATCAAAATTTTTATACGATGAAACTGAGAAATTATTCCACATACTGAACCTATCAAAAACATAACAAGTTACAGATCAAATTGATTTATAAACCTCATCACCAAAAGATTCATCACTTATAACTATTGACCTTAAAAACAATATGTACCTAAATACCTAATACATTATATATAATGTAATCCATTAATAAAATTGTTTTGAAACTAAATAACAGAATAATTCACAACATAAATATATACACTGCTTAACATGATTGTCACATTAGTAATCAGTTTCCTGGAAACATCAAAATGTAAACGTTATCTCTGTTTACATGAATATATTAACCTAATTTATATCATTTATTAAATTAAAGAAATCAATGAAAATATTTAATTTGTCACACAGATAATAGTCCACTATGAAATAAACACATCTATACAATATGTGCTTCTAAAAAAGCACATTCTGGTTATATGCCGGTGCTTAAGGTAAACAAAATATTTTAAGTTAATCACTGATTATAGATATTTTTCAATAAATCTAATGTTTTTGCTATCACATATTTGGATTATAAGATTATCACAAAGCTTGTTTAAATTTGGAGCAATTGTTCCTCAAACTTGCACATCAACTACTCACAATTTAGCCAGTTTAAACGAATTTTTTACATAGAACCCTAAATCCATGCAAATATAAATCAGATCAAAAGGCCAGTATTAAAACATATATGAAATTTTTTTGCAAAATAAGAAACAACCATAATATGTTAATTAATACTGAGAAAACAATTTATAAAAAAATAAAGTAGTTAAGCCTTTTCTCCACAACAAGAAAACAAAATCATTGGATATGTCTTCTCTATGTATCTTGACTCTCATGAAAAATGTAAAATGTATACTCTAACATATACCATATTAGTTTGAAAATTTCTTCAATTTAAATGGCTTGCTAAATAATACTAAGTTTGCCCCTGAATCAAATCTCAGTAATAAAATTAAAAAGAAGAAACATTCATTCTTGTAAATGTCACATATTATGAAGAGTCTTATGGAAACATTGCCACTAGAGTGTCACAACATAAATTTCTATATAAACAAGGAATTAATAATTCTGAACATTAGACAATTTTTCTCGAGCATGAGTGGAGCATACAATCATATTTTTGATTTGTAAAACAAAACATAAAAACAGTGTATGCTGTAAATATTATTGTAGACAATAAAATATAAAGGCATATGTTTCTTCTCTAATAATCCCACTCTTTCAACAAAAATTAAATGGCATTCAATTATATAATTCGTAGAATATTTAAATCAGTCATTTACATAATATCCAGATTATTAAAATACCATTACGCACCTTGCAGGTTATGAATGTTATAATTTTGGCCTAAGGAGAAGAAACTATGCTAAGCAATTTGATAATTTTAATAGTGAATAGGCTTTTCTATTGACTAAAAAGAAACCCTTTGATTCCTCTTGGAGGCTTTAAAAGAACTGAACAGGGAAAATTTCCTAATGTCCACTCCATACATACTTGTCATTGTAGCTGTTATTATTATGTGATTATTCTTTTCATATAGTATATGAACATGTAAGGGCTGCTCACCAACAGGCATTAGCCATTGTGGTTAGCTTATTGGCTTTATACCTCTGAGTTTAACATCCAGAAACACCATGGTCTTTCTTCTCAATTGCCTGATAAGACAGAATGAATGTAAGTGAAAATGATATTTTTTTCCAATAATTATACAAATAAGACAGACAAAAATAAACCATGGCCTTTATTTTTAGGAGGCTGTAAATTGACCAATAAAGGCAGCAGTTGGTGGATGAAGGCAGAAAGTGCTATGAATCATCCGATAGTGAACACAGGCTGCCATTTGATGACAACTTTTTATTTAGGTACTTATAACTGCAGATCACTTTCAAGTGAAGGAAGATTGCAAGAATTAGAAGAAGAACTGTATTTTATTAAATATGACATTATTGGACTTTGTTAAGTTAAAATAAAAGGTAAAAAGACAATTGATTTAAAAAGTGGACATGTACTCTATTATAAAAGCACAAATATTGGAAATACAAGTGTAATAGGATTCATTATAAATAAAAAGTTGAAGAACAAGATTATTGAAATTGATGGTGTATTGGACATAGTGGCAAAATTAGTTATACAACTTAATAGCAGATACCAAACGTAGATAATTCAGGTTTATGCTCCAACAAGTTCTCATAGTATTGAAGTAGTGAAAGATTTTATATGGATATACATAATGTTTTTATCCAGAGAAAACAACATATTATAATTGTTATGGGAGACTTTTATGCTGGAATTGATAAACAAATGAAAGACAAAGTGCTGTAGATAATTTTGGTTATGATAATAAAAATGAGGGAGGACAAAAACTTGTGGAGTTTGCAGGACAAAAATCCTTTATATTATGAATTCTTTTTTTGAGAAAAATGTTAAAAGGAAATGGACATGAAAGCATCCAAATGAATGTAGATCAGAATTGGATTATATTTTGACTAACAGAAAATACATATTTCAAGATTGTAATGTTTTTAATAAATTTAACACAGGAAGTGATTATCGATTAGTGAAATGTAAGATATGTGTTAATGCAAAACTAGAGAGTCAAAAATTATTACGAAAAACAATGTTTACCGTTGATATTCCTAATCTTCAGAAACATTACAATGAATTTAAATTAGAACTTATAAATCGTTTTCAAGCATTAGTAGATTTTGAACATGATTCAGATTTATATGTAATTAATATGAAAGTTACTGATACACTTTTAAAAACTGCAACAAAGATAGCTGGCAGCAAAAAGCAGCAATTGACAAATAAATTTCTAATGATACTAGAGAATTTATGAAGAACGCAAGGAATATAAAGATATAATAATAATAATAATAATAATAATAATAATAATAATAATAATAATAATAATAATAATAATAATAATAATAATAATAATAATAATAATAATAATACATTAAAAAGGATGGAGTGTCTCGAATTTTATAAAATGATGCGGAAAAGAGTTGAAAGTGATATAAGAAAGTGTAATTGTGAACTAGCACGGATAGCTGTAGAATAGAATAAAAGTCTCAAGAGTGTAAAACAACATTTTGGTATTGGTAAGAAATTTATATCTGCAATAAAAAAAAAGATGTAATTATTACTAAAAAGAAAGATGACATCATGAAATGGTTAGAAGTTTTTTATCAAGAATTATATAGTAATAAACACAAGTATTTCCTATATCTATTACATCTTTCCAATTGCCCAGAATTTTAAATGAAGAATTGACACATGCAATTAAACGTATGTAAAAAAGAAGAGCTCCAGGTAGTGATGGAATTATAATTGATATTTTATAAGAAGCAGGTGAAGAAATAGAAAGATTTTTTAGGAAAGTTATATACCAAATATCTAAATAACAAAGATGTACGAGATAATTGGAAGAATGCCGTATTAATACGAATATATAAAAAAGGTGATAAAGGAGATATTCCAAATTACAGACATATCAGCCTGTTATCAGTTTTATACATAATTTTTACCAAGGTAATTACAACTCGTCTACAAAGAACATTGGATTTTCACCAACCAAGAGAACAAGATGTATTTAAAAGTGGTTATAGTACAATAGATCATATCCAAGTATTGAGAGAAGTTATAGAAAAGACAAATTAATATGAGTTGCCTTTATGCTTTTGATTTATAGATTATGAAAAGCATTTGAGTCCATAAGCATTTCTTCCGCGATTAAAGCATTGGATCATCAAGTTATAGACCCAGGACATTGTCATATTTTAAAAAAAATATTTATAAAAATGCAACAGCAACAATTAGATTAAATAATGCTACTGGGAAAGTCAATGTTGAGAAGGGTGTAAAACATGGTAACTCTATATTTCTAAAACATTTTACAGCAGTGTTGCAAGAAGTATTTTGTGGATTAAAATGGGAGGCTAAAGGAGTGAAAGTAGATGAGAATTATTTAAATCATTTAGATTTTGAAGATGATGTAGTTGTTTTTGTAAATGATGCTTTAGAGTTGCAGGAAGTGTTGCAGGTGTTATCAGATGAAAGTAGGAAAGTAGGACTAAAGATAAACGTGAAAAAGACTAAACAAATGATTAATCGAGTTTTTTTTCAAAATGTGAAAATAAAGATTGATTATGATGAGTTAGAAGAAGTTGACATTTATAAGTACCTTGGTCAGATTATTAATACAGATGAAAACATAATGGATAAATTAATCAAAGTATTAAACTTGGTCGGAGTGCCTTTGGTAAAAATAACTTCATACTAAAAGGAAATATGCCTATATGTATGAAAAGAAAGGTTATTAATAAATGTGCTTTACCAGTGCATACTTATGGATCGCAGTCTTGGACAGATAATACAAGAGCAATACAGAGACTTCATTCTACTCAAAGAAGTATGGAGAGATACATGTTAGGAGTAACAAGAAGTGATCAAAAATGCAATATATGAGTAAGAGCACAAACAGGTGTCAATGACCTGAAGTGGAGTCGGGCTGGACATATTTCTAGAAGAACTGATAAAAGATGGAAAATTAAAATCTTAAACTGAATTCCAAAAAATTGTAAAACACCCAGAAAAAGAACACATGTGTCATGAATGGATTAAATAAGAAAGTCTCACAAGTGATGTGAAGAAGAGAAGCTTAAATCGTAGAAGATGGATTGAACTTGGACAGACAATCATCTTGCAGTGGATTGATAATGTTTATTGGTTAATTGCTGCTTTTTGCTACCAGATATCTTTGTTGCAGTTTTTAAAAGTGTATCGTTTATTTTCGTATTAATGTCATTCAAATCTTAATCATGTTCAAAATCTACTAATACTTGAAATCGATTTGTAAATTCTAATTTAAATTCATTAAAATGTTTCTGAAGATTAGGATTATCAACTTTAAATATTGTTTATCTGAATAATTTTTGTCTCTCTAGTTTGCATTAACAGGTATCTTAAGTCTTACTAATTGATGATCACTTTCTATGTTAAATTTATTAAAAACATTACAATCTTGAATTATGTATTTTCTGTTAGTCAAAGTATAATTCAGTTTTGCTCTACCTTCATTTGTATGCTTCCATGTCCATTTCCTTTTAACATTTTTTTTCAAAAAAAAGAATTCATAATAATAAGTTTTTCTTTTTCTGCAAACTCCACAAGTATGTGTCCTCTCTCATTTCTATTACTGTAACCAAAATGCCAAGTGTTGTTAGCTGAGAGCTCATCACAGCAGCCTTGCAAGCAAGTAGTTGGTTACAGATGGTTGTGGATTTTCCTTTTGGATGGTGCTATGGCATATGAAAACAAATTACCTACGGCATTTTCATCTTTCATTTGTTTACCAATTCTAGCACTAAAGTCTCCCATAACAATTTTAAAATGTTCTTTACTCTGATCAAAAGCCTTTTGTACATACATATAATAATCTTCTATAACTTCATCACTATGAGAACTTGTTGGGGCATAAACCTGAATTATCTGCATTTGGTATCTGCTATTAAGTTGTAAACTAATTTTGCCACTCTGTCTGATACACCATCAAACTCCACAATGTTATTCTTCCATTTTTTATTTATAATGAATCCTACTCCATTTGTACTTCCAATATTTGTGCCTTTATTGTAGAGTATATGTCCACTTTTTAAATCTATTGTTTCTTCACCTTTTCTTCTTATTTCACAATGTCCAATAATGCCCCGTTTAATATAAGGCAGTTCTTCTTCTAAAAATTGCAATCTTCCTTCACTTGAAAGTGATCTGCAATTGTAAGGACCTGAATAAAAAATCATCATCAAATGGCAGCCTGAGTCTACAATCAGTAGATTCTTAGCACCCTCTGCAATCAGCCATCAACCACTGCCTTGGATGGTGACTTTACAGCCTCCTGATAATAAGGACCATATTTTATTTTTTCTATTGTGATTGTACATATTGGAAAAAATACTCTTAAACTTGAAGGTAAAAAGCCTATAAACTCACCATGCTGGCTATTGCATTTTGGTGAGCATCCCATCAATTTCTGTATACTATATGAATAATCACTTAGTAATAACAGCTGCAATGACAAGAATGTATGGAGTGGACATTAGGAATTTGCATTGCTCAGTTTTTAAGGCCCCCAAGAGAAATCAAAGGGTCTCCTATCAGTTAATAGCAAACTCCCTTCGCTTAAGATTGAGTTACATGGTTCTAACTACTAACCTGTATTCAAACCCAATATCCTATCTCACTCCTTTAGTTGTATATATATATTTAGATAAATTTTTGAGATGCCCACCTACAATTTATAGTTTAACTTCCAATAACATTTTATTATTATTAATTTTATGATTATTAATTCTTTTTATTAAAGTACATAGGTGCATCTCATATATATATATATATATATATATATATATATATATATATATATATATATATATATATATATATATATATATATATATATATATATATATATATATATATATATATATATATATATATAGGAGCAAAATACTAACAAAATATTGATTTTTTAAAATATTTTATATGTTATTTATACAACTTTTTCTTTTTAAAATATTGTTTTCCTATTAAACTGTACTTTGTAAAATCCAAGATGGAAGATGCAACCATTAATTGTCTAAAATTTAATTAAAGGGTTGGAAACTCAGTTGTTTTAATCTGGGTAAGGTATTTTTAATTAAACTTTTTACTTAATATAAAATGGGAATTAACAATAAATATTTTTTTTTTTTATAAACATTTCTGTCAAATCTATTTCTATTCTGGAAATAGATATGAATTTAGTTTTGGGCATTATCTTACAGTTGTATCTTCAAAAACAATCGATAAAGAAAAGATAAGAATTTTTAAGATCAGAGATTAGATTTTAAGCTATAACTAACTCATTAAAGCATTCCAGAAATATCTGAGCATAGTATAAAATGGCCAAATTTTAACTCACCAAAAGATTAGCTACCAGTGAAAGAAGAGTGTTGTCTTCAATACTCCATGCAACTTTGAAATATAATATAATGATAGAGTAGACACCAATCATCTTTTGGACCCCTTTGGGTCTTTTTCCCTCTAATGTACCTTATAACTGCTGCTTTGAAAGGAACTAAAACTCTGTTGGAGAACTTTACAATGCTGAAAAGAGACTTGCTTGTCATGTAAGAACTCACATGGATCCATTAAATGACATACTTGAAAAATGGACTCTTAAATGGTGCAAGTTAAATTATTTCAAACCCCCACCATTGAAACTAAATTGAGCTTGCTTAATTAATTTCATATTCTACTATCAAGTTTTCTCATATATTATTTAACTTTGCCTTTTTTTAAATATGTAAATGTAATTTGATCTTAAAGAATTTCTATAAATTTAATCCTAACTCATATGCTCTAACATTCTTTAATTTTGATGTGGTCATTTATTTATAGTTATTTACTACTTGATTTTATATGTCTATTTTAGTTATAAATATGCCAATCTCAAACAATCTGACAAGTTGAATGTTGTAAAATTTTTTCTTTCTTTTTAAGTAAACCTTCATGAATCAAGATTAATAATGTTCCCTTAAAATATAATATATTGTTAATTAATACATTCGCCAGATTGTTTTTACAAGTCAACATGTTGTGTATGTCTTAGTAGAAATTTTGTCATTTGTTTAATTATGAATTCTACCCAGGGTAAATTCAGAGCTTAGGCTAATTAACCCTTTAAAACCTTATTTATTTTATAAATGTTATTATTCAATTCTGAAAAGGTGACCTATTAGTGGTTTTCTATAACTGCTCATTTTCTTTTATTTTTCCATACTCTTAAAATATATGCTTGAATATTCTCAGTTGTTATAAAATACATGAAGGTGAAATTGAATCATTTTAAATAGAAGATGGGGAAGGGGGTAAATATTAATTTATATTTTACTATTTTAATTAAGTAAAACCTTGTCCATATATATATATATATATATATATATATATATATATATATATATATATATATATATATATATATATATATATATATATAATTGCATAGTGTATTATTTTCCTAAATTATGGTACTCAAACAAGGGTCATTTATTTTTAAAGTAGATTTTATTCAATGTTGTTAGTGACATTTATCATTACTGTGTTACTGACATTCGACCTATCTTCATATATGTATTATGTGCTTCTAATCTGAGGGTTGTGACAAGTTTAAACCCATAGATTTTTTTCTCAAGTCCTGTCCTGTTAATAGTTGATCTTCCCAGAACCACTTATTTCATATAAAAGGGCCTCTGGCAGTGATCCCCATAAGTCTGGCACACATGATGCCAATCCACTTTTTTCATATAAAAGGCCTGCACATTGGTAACATCCATGGCATGCCTCATCCACATTTCTCTAAGTACTGTCTAAGAAGGTGTTTTTAGACTTTTTTCATCCAGAAGAATGACTTTTCCTGTTATCACTTTGACACAATGTCAGCACGTAAACTCCTTCATATTATTATTTATTTTGCTTCGTGGCCCAGTTTAATGCTCTAATATTAAAATTACACTCTGCTTATATATATATATATATATATATATATATATATATATATATATATATATATAATTCCGAGTATCACTACTACTAATTTTATTAATTAAGTTTATTTCAATTTTATACAGTCCCACCGTTGTGATGTATTACTGTATTTAAGAATATTTGCCTTGGTAGAGAAAAAAAAATGTTCTCATTACAGCACTAATTAAAGAGATTTTCATTAATTATTTTGTCATATAATCAAATGTTTTCAAATGTATTATATTTATTTTCACAACCGGAATGGCATGAAAATAGTTTATATTATATATGTAATGAATTTCGGGAACGCTACCCAAAATAATGTTAGTCACCATATTTCAGAATCGTAAATCATAGTGTTAATAGCAATTCCATGTAAATTCTTTCTAATAATGGATTGCCATCTTAATATTAGACCCACCAAAGATGTTTGTTTATGTATAGTATATGATATTTAATTAATAAAAGAGCATATGAGAAATAATAGCGTGAATGATAATATATAATTATCTATCGTTTTGGTACACCGCTTGCTCATGCACACACATATTAATGTTGGTCGTTAATTTATAAATGCATGTAAATAATTTGTCATTATATTAAACTAATTTTTATTATCAAATTTGGCTGAGTAGGTCGAATTCCTCTTTTTTCCACTTCCAAATGCACAGTCATGTGTATACATGTTTTAGTTAGGTCATAGTTAATAGATATCTCATTCTCTTCTCAGCTCTGCTAGTGGGCCGATTTAATATAAAGTCTTGTGTGCCATCATTGTTATGTTATCCATTAATATTTGATCTGAAGCTTGTCGAGTGGGATCGAATCTAAGCTGGTCCTTGACCTAAATCCTGGGCTTGACTAGGTTTGAAGTACATTTTGTGAGTTCCAGCTCATGTTAGATGAATAAACATGTTTTGACCAGTACAATATATATATATATATATGCATTAGTGCATTGTACGTATATGTTAATTAGTTGTATTTGTAAGTAAAAACGTATTGCTTAACTTTAAAAAATGGACGTTTAAAGAATACAATTTTTTACTGTAGAATCATTTTATTGAGATTTTATATAGAACATTGCTATACATCAGTTTGGTTTAGTCGATTTTTAATTTTAAATTAAGTATTAATACTTTATTTTATTTGCACTGAAAACAAAACTTAAAAGCAATAATATTTTATTTAACATATATCACATTTTATTCATCTTACATAAATGTGTAAATGAAATTATAACAAAATATTACGTTTGTATTAGATTTTCTTATTCTTAAAACTTTAATAAGTTTCGTCAAAAAAAATATTTTTTAAAAAATAAATGCATTGACTTGTTCATTTGTAACATCAATATATTTTATTATTTTTTAAAATATTTTCAAAAATTATTATTGAGAAATAATGCATTTGAAAAAATACATAAAATGGCATTCAAAATCAAGAAGGTATGAAAAATATTACAGAACATGAATTCGAATTCTAAAACGTACATATAGAATGATGATAAGCGGTTCTAAATTTGCTATAATATTTTACGCATTAACTTATCATAGGTAGAAAGTTATAAATTTAAATAAAATTATGTGAAATGAATTATTATTAGTAATATAATTATTTTTGAATCGTTCTTAAGTTTCTATTTATTAAGTAAATAAGGAAAGAAATGGATGTGTGAGAAACACTTGGGACGGATTTCAAAATAGGCCTCAGAAATTATTTACTTCACCATTACCATATACATAAAAAACTGCAATCTGGCTCATCATACTCCCAATAGTTTCAAAATAACTTTTAATAAATAACATTTAATAGGTCTTTTAACGATTTGTGTAGTAATTACACAATTATATCGTACATATTCTACATTGTTTTATATCGCTTTGTGAAAGTTCATATAATGTTTACGTGAATGAAAGACTTTGAAATCTGATTATTTATTTTAATGTGAATAAGTTTCTCATGGGTAACATTTATTATGAAATTTATTACATTAATTTGTGTTAGGTTTTTATGTTTATTTGGATATAATTATAAACTGACATTAGGATATAGAAATAAATGGTTTTACAAGGACGTTATGCGGACCCAAAGAAGGGAATCCAGAAGAGGATAGAACAAGGAATTCTCTCTGTATATAAATGTGGAATAGTAGTAGTTACTATTTAATATTAATATTTATAAAATGTTATGCACGAAGATTATAAAAAAATGCTACTACCTATTATTATTATTATTTTAAATCTCGAAATGTATTTAATTGTTGTGTCTTTTCTGTGATTACTTTTATGTATATTTCTAAGACCCGAAAGTTAGTTACTTAATTCTATTGATCCTTATCAAGCATAATTGTCATTAAAATTCAGTTTAATAAACACCCAATAGTATTTAAGACATAGTTAAGCTTACATTTATAAGAAAATCATCAGTTTCAATATTGATTTGCAAAACAACCGCTATATGTTTATATATTAGCTCATGCACCGCACAAATATGATTTGTTTATAACAATAATTATATATTTTTTAAGATTATTTTACAAAAAAAAAACAAAAAAATTAATAACTTTTATTTTTGCAACTTATAAAACCAGAACTCATTTATTTATGTATATATTTATTTGTGTTCGTTTAGTTAAAAATAAATATATATATTTTTTATTATATCTATGTATTTATTATTTTAAGTCAAATATTTAATAAGTAATAGATTAGTTTATTAGACTCATACATATTTCAACATTGATATACTGTTTGATTACTTATATTAATTAAAGAGGTATAAAATATTTCCATAATAACGTACTGGATTTAGACAAGGTGTCCAACCGAAATTCATCATTATATCCATAAAACAGTCACATTCTATCTAAGAGAGAATAGTTGAAGTTTACTTAAAAGATTTAATAAACATTTAAATAATGTCATAAAAGAGTGTATACAATTATCATGTATTTATTCAATACTATTTAAGAAATGTATTTATATAAAATGTACATTTTCTAATTGTTTATGCTAAATTAACCATACATCAGAGCAATAATAATAATTAATAATATAAAAATGTGGTTTGGATATAACAAACTGTACCCTTTACTAAATATTTCATTGACGTTTGCATTCTACTTCGCAATATAAACCCAATGTGAACGATTTTTTCTCTCCCTCACATATTCTTGCTCTCTCTCTGTATGTATGTCTGTCTCTCTCTCTCTGTAGGATGAAGGTCTCTCCAAGTTTAATCCATCTTCTCCGATGTTTAGCTTCTCTTCGCCACATCACCCCTGCACACTTTCTTATTTCATCCATCCATCTCACATGTGGTCTTTTTCTGGGTCTTTTACAATCTCTTGAAATCCAGTTTAAAATTTCAATTGTCCATCTATTATCATCTCTTCTAGCAATATGTACTGCCCAACTCCACTTCAGTCTTTTAATTTTTTCAATGAGGTCAGTAACACCTGTTTGTTCTCTTACCCATACATTGCGTTTTCGATCTCTTCTTGTTACTCCCAACATACATCTCTCCATACTTTTTGAGTGGTCTGAAGTCTCTGTATTGCTCTTTTATTGAGTGTACAAGTCTCAGATCCATAAGTAAGAACTGGTAAAACACATTTGTTAAAAACCTTCCTTTTCAAACACATAGGCATATTTCCTTTTAGTATCAAGTTATTTTTACCAAAAGCATTCCAACCAAGTTTAATTCTATGATTAATTTCCTCCATTATGTTTCCATCTGTATTAATAATCTGACCAAGGTATTTGTAACTGTTAACTTCTTTTAATTCATCATAATCAATCTTTATTTTCATATTTTGAGCAAATCGATTAAACATTACTTTAGTCTTTTTAACATTTATCTTTAGTTCTACTTTCCTACTTTCATCTGATAACTCCTGCAACATTTTCTGCAGCTCTGAAGCATTATTTTCAAAAACATCTACATCATCTGTGAAATCTAAATGACTTAAATAATCTCCATTTACTTTCACTCTTTTAGTTTCCCATTTTAATCCACAAAATACTTCTTGAAGCACTGCTGTAAAAGGTTTTGGAGATATAGAGTCACCTTGTCTTACACCTTTCTCAATGTTTACTTTCCCAGTGTCATTATGTAATCTAATTGTTGCTGGTGCATTTTTATAAATATTCTTTAAAATATGACAATATCCTGGATCTATACTCTGATGTTCCAATGCTTTAATCACTGAAGAAATATTTATAGAATCAAATGCCTTTTCATAATCTACAAATCCAAAACATAATGACAACTCATATTCATTTGTCCTTTCTATAACTTCTCTCAGTACCTGAATATGATCTACTACACTAAAACCACTTTTAAATCCAGCTTGTTCTCTTTGTTCGTGGAAATCCAATGTTCTCTGTAGACGAGTTGTAATTATCTTGGTAAAAATTTTATATAAAACTGATAAAAAGCTGATAGGTCTGTAATTTTTACTATCTTCTTTATCACCTTTTTTAAATATTAATATTATTACTGCATTCTTCCAATCATCCGGTACATCTTTATCATTTAGACATTTGGTATATAACTTTGCTAATTTTTTTTCTGTTTCTTCACCTGTTTCTTTTAATATATCCATTATAATTCCATCATTACCTGGAGCCTTTCCTTTCTTCATATATTCAATTGCCTTTATCACTTCTTCATTTAAAATTCTGGGCAATTCAAAAGATGTGATAGATATTGGAGGTACTTGTTCTTTATTACTATATAATTCTTGATAAAAATGTTCTACCAATTTCATGATGTCATCTCTCTTTTTAGTAATAATTCCATCTTTTTTTTTCTTATTGCACATATAAATTTCCTACCAATACCAAAATGTTGTTTTACATTCTTAAGACTTTTATTTTTTTCTACAGCTTTTTTTGCTAGTTCACAGTTATACTTTCTTATGTCATTATACATTGTAACTCTACAATATATATATATATATATATATATAAATAAAATGTGAAGGAGAGAATATATATATATGTATATAGAAAATGTGAGGGAGAGAATATATATATTGTAGAGTTACAATGTATATTCAAATGCACTATTTTGTGTGTCATGAAACTAACCCATTTACTATATAAATGTATGTTTTTGATGCAAAATGCTCTCATATATATCTACTCATGTGATATTGGAGCAAGAAATTGCACAATTTCTGATATTAAATGTTTTAGCAGCCATTTTATAATTCAACATATTGCATAGATTATTTTAATGCCGAAAGAAAACATTTCATTATATTTTTACATATTATTTAATCCAATTTAATTTTTATCTTCTATTTAATGTCCTCTAAATATGCACAAATATTTCATTTATATAAACCACATACATGCCACATTTATAATGATTTTGTATGGGTATAATTGTTATTGTCTTTCGCTGTTAATGACATTTACGAACGACTATTATTATATAGATAACATAAGCTTACGTTTTGCTATTTTTTGCAGATAACCTCTAATGCTGCATACAATGTTTTAATTATAAATTTAAAATACAATTATACAATTCAGTGTACAGAATTTTATTTTACATTTAGCATTTTTACTAGATAATGTGTTTTTTTTTTCTTAATGATAAATACAAAAGTAAAAATTTGCATCACTGCTGGATTATAAAAACCCCACAATGTATTTCTTTTAGTATAATAAATAATCAAAATTGTATTTAAATGGTATATAACAAGTAAATATATTAATATCGTATTAAATTTCAAATTGTGCACATTAGTTTAAAAATTGTTTATTATATTGTCTTAGTTTGATGGATTAAATGTTTACTAACATTATTTTACTTGTTGGCAACTGTAACACATTGTATTATGTTTTAGTTATCATAATTCTTTTGAAAATAAAAAGACTTTATAATAATAAATTTTTGAGGATCAAAAATTCGTAAATCTAAATTTAAAATATAACATTCCATTTGCTTAGTAACTTCTCATAGGATTATTGCACATGTACAAAAATGTGGAACTGAAAAAAAAAAAATATTCAGCGTAAAACTGATAACGTAAATCTATTTTCAGTTTTAAAAATAGGTACGAAAACTTACGCACTAACATCCTTAAAAAGATTTATTCTTTCAATATTTATTTGAATATTTTGACAACACTAGTCAAAAAAAAATATAAGCCATTTCAAAGAACATGACTAACACACTTAATAACTTAATAAAATGCTACTTCTCATAGCAAAAAAGTGACCTATAGCATATCTGTATATAAAATATATGTATTTACATGTGGATAGTACATATTACAACAAAAGTCTGAAATATTGATTACAGTATGTAAACACATAATACAACAGAAACTTTATCTTTTATTTTTTAATGTACAAGAATATTTTAAAGTTAGCTGTGATTCAGTTGTGACAATTTACAGTAGGATACTTTTGCTACTTTTACATTAATGCTAAATAATATGTCTTTGTGATTACTTAAATAAGTTAATATTAAACATTTTATTTCTAAATAATTTTGCGTAATATAATATAATAGTACAAATGTAAAAAAAAATATAAAACTTCAATATAATTTTTTTTCAGCACACTAAAAGACAATTGCATGGTGTAAGACAAATATTGGTTACTAGGTTACCTTCAGACTTCCGGTCCATTTAACTGTACTTTTGGCAGTTAAAATATTATTTTTTAATCTTTCTGTTTAAAACTTACTTTTTTAAAGTAGAAGCATGCTTACTACTAATATGACAATGACAAAAACAACGAAATCTCTGAGCTTGTAAACAGAAATGGATATCTTAATTTCACTGGAAGAAAAGAGAAAAATCATAATATCTGTTTGTTTTTTTTTATGTTTATCCACATTTATCATCACCACTATTTTTAAAAACAAAGACCAAATGGAATAAAGTGCTGAAACCATCATAGATGTAGCCACTTTTTTCAAAATTCTCATATCACAACATACCATATTAAAAAATCTAGAAATCACATCAATTATCCATTCTAAGATTTCTCCTAGAGAGCCATCATCTGAATCACTCATCAAAAAAATAAAAAACCAAATCGTCAAAGAATTTAGAAGACAACAATACATTTTAGAATGAGCAATTCATGATACAAAAAATTCAATAATTATGATTGAGGAATGGATCACTGTAAAGATAACATTAAGAGCTGTGGGTGTTTTTACATAGTTATATGTTGCATCATCTGGCACACATACGTATTTTAATTGCATATTTGCATAATACACATAACACTATTTACATAAGCATTGTAATGTACATTAAGAGAATTTTTCTTAAATAATATATAAAGTTCTTTGTTTATAGCTTATAATGTAATTTTTAGCAGGAATAATCATCCAGATATGTCCCCATAGGGAACCATTATAATTACTCGTTCTTTATGCCATGTTTTCCTTAATGACGAGTTTTTGGTGCCTCACGTCTGTTGTTTTATATTTTGAAATATAGGAGAAATATTTTATCTATAATAAAAAGAATTTGAAAAAATACATGTTTGAAAGCAAAGACATATTACCAACATCATAGAAAATTATGTAATAGAAATGAAGCTGAGGTGAACATGTTGCTAGAGGAGATAATAATAGATGAATAGTTGAAGTTTGAAATATATTTTCAAAAGTTAGGAAAAACTTAGAAAGATATCCATCCTTACTTTTTAAAGTCTAAGAAAGATTATGATTTGTGAAGAATTTTTTAATCTTGTATATATATATATATATATATATATATATATATATATGAAAAACAATATATATATATATATATATGAAAAACAATATATATATATATAGAGAGAGAGAGAGAGAAAATCCATCCTTACTTTTTAAAGTCTAGTATTGTTTTAAAAAATGTCTTTGATATAGCTTTACTTAAGGATTTGTAAATAAGTTGTTAGTGTTATTGTCATTAATTGTTTTATTGTTATTTAGTTTTCAGGTTTAATTATTTATTATGATAAATGCTTTGTTTTGAGATAAATCATTATAATGGCAATATATGTATATAATTATGAATGTGTGTATAAAGAAATAATCGTTAGCAATAGTATTTAAATTGCTTATTTATTTTTAAAAAGTTATAAAAGATATAGTAATATTATTCTGGTTGTTTAAATATCTATTTAATTTGTAAATTACAACATATATTTTTCAATGTAATATATATGTCTTTTTTTATTGACATTATTTTTAGTTTTATTTTATTATTTTAAAAAAATATTTTAAATTGCTAAGCAATAATGTTATAGATTGTTTTTAAATCAGCATGTGATTTTTGGAATGCTGGATATCGTCATCATTCTTGCTGGGGAATAAAAATTAAAAAAGGAGACATTATTTTTGTTCGTCATATTCTCCAAATTTCTCTTATAAATTTCCTAAAAAATCATTGGATTAAGGATTAATACTAATGGCAATGTGCCAAGTACAACTTTTATCATTTGGGGCGTTTGCCCTTTCTACTTGCCTATCAAACAACATTGGAATCTTCAGTAAAACATAAAACTTCAAAAGTAAACCGGCGTGAGTTTAAAAAAATAGCTATCATAATTGATTAATACATTTTATTATAACTTTCAAATTACTTAGTAATCCAAAACTAATATTCAATTTCACAGCGTATATAATAGAATATCCAGGAAATAACTGAATTTAATGGTTTTAACAACAAGAAGCAAATCTCTTAATTTACCTACAATGTGTACATATTAAACGTCACTACAAGCCATTTTAGGACGAATAAAATAAGGAAAGTGCTGAAAATAACTAGCTGATTTAAATTGACTGGACACTAATGCAAATAGAGAATATCAAAAATTATCTTATTTTTTTATATTGTCTTTTTTTCTATGTAACATTTAATTTATCTTTATGAAATAATATAAGATTGAAGTCTTCAAAAACTAACCTATAAATTTATTTTCAATGATAAAATTTTATGAATGATGAAAGTCGATTTTAGTATATATATATATATATGTTTATTTATTTTAAAGACATTTTATGACTTAAACTATGCGAATATGTTAATTATATATATATATATATTTTTTTTTTTTTTGCTTTTTATTTAATCCATGGTTGCATACAGGTGTACTAAAGAATAAAAGTTATTTGTCAGTTTAAATTGTCAAGCAATAAATTATATTTTTTTTTTGCATAGGAATTGTATAAGTGTACAAATTAATATCATTGTTTAATAATTATCTTAGTTCTTCAATTATTATTATAACAATCTGGTTGCATTTATTCATATCCACTAAGTCTATTTCATACTCATGTGCATTATATATATATATATATATATATATATATATTAGTGCCAGTATTTCATATGCTAGTCATTTGTCTTTATTTATATTTAAGTCAGTTGACTTTTAAATTTATTTGTAGATGGAGACATTACTTATTGTTAATTGAGGTTAAAATTATAATTATAACTTTAGTCCATTATTGTGAAGATTTTATCTTGGTATTGTTAGTTGTAGAATAGCCTTAGTATGTCAGGCCTTATTTATTACAGTCATTATTATTGCTGGATGTAGTGGATAAATTCCCCATCCATATTAGTATCCATGAGTGGTAGTGCTTATATTTCCAGTGATTGTAATCACATATTTCTAGATACCTAGTGTTGTTGTTTTTAGTGAGCTTCTTTATATATTTTCTGATGCACTGAGGCAAAAAGGTTCAGGCATCCTAATTTGCCTCAAATGTAGGTGTTATTTTTGAAGCCACCATGCTTTTGATAAATTTATGCTAGTTGCATTATAGTGTGAGTCTTCTTTTTGCATTTATCACTCATGAAGATGTAACTTAAATTTTCCACCATAGTAAGTGAAGATGCTTGTATTTTAGGATGCAATGTCAATATAAGTTTGTTTAAAGGATGTGATTCTTTTAGGATGCACTCAATTATGTTAGTGCTTTAAAGTATAAGAATGCCTGTAATTTGTGTTATCGTGATTTGTAATCATTCACAAACCAACTAATAATATTTTGTAAATTGTAAATATTTGAATTTATAAGCCAATGGCCAGTTAGTATAATCCACACATGTTATGTATGTGCTATGTTCATCCAGAACTTTTCCAATGTAGATGTAAATCACTTGGTTATTTTTGAATATTTATTTAGTTGATTCACATTGTGTGGACATTGAATTTCAAACTTATGTGTGTATAAATGACTTCTAATAAATAGTTCATTCATTGAATCCATTTAATATTTGCTTAATTCAGTCATTTAGTTATTTGCTATTTCATATTGGTATTTATAAAAAAAATGTATTAAAGAAATACATTTATAAATTAGACTATTAAGGCAACAAGATGTCTCCAAATTGTTTATTTATTTGTATATTTATTCAATTTCATACCAGCTTATACAGTTCCTATGTAAATATAAATTGCAAATTATAAGTATTATTGTTAAACCTTATACTTAGTTTGCATATAAAAAAATTGAGTATTTGCAAAGCAAAACTATTATTATGTTTTGCAATATATATATATATATTGCAAAACATAATAATATATAGCATATATATATATATATAATATATATATATATATATATATATGCTATTATAAATCTAAAGTTGCAATGTTGAAATAAAGCTGTATCATTTATTTTATATAATAGAATGATTTTGAGTTTTATTTGAGATTTATTAATTTTCTTTTTCTCTATTTTAGTACATCAGTTCTACAAGTTAGCAGATATGGAAGTATTAAATTATTGGTAATTTCAATTAAATAGACATATTTTGAATTCAATAAAATTCCTTTTGTTCCAAATTATATGTGGTATATAATTAATTGTAAGTGAAATTAACCCTGAGAACTAATTAGCAATATATTCTAGTCAATGCTCTATATTGTTAAGTTTGTCTTATATAGTTAACTTTGATAAAAGTATATATTAGTATATTCAATTTAAGGCAGTTTATTTTATATTAATATATGTATACCATGCTATTAAATAGGTATTACACTTCTTATCTGTATTATATTGGGTTGAATGATGGAAGATATATTATTTCTTCTTGTTTGGCACATGCATTTTATTATAATTGATAAGTTACTCTGAAGCTTAGTAAATTTATGAGTGCATCATAGATATATCTTATAGATATGTTTTATCCAAATCTTTTCTTTATTTCTACTATAATCTATCAATTATAATATATATATAAAGTCAACCTTAGTTAAGGGATATTAGGATAAATTATAAACTATTTAGTGAAATTATATATATATATATATATATATATATATATATATATATATATATATATATATATATATATATATATATATATATATATATATATATATATTGTACCCTCACTACTGGGAAAATATAATGATAGGAAAATAAAATTAGCTCAGATAAATGATTATGCTCGACTAAAAATACATATTGTCAATAATACAATAATCCTATGATACTGTCTACTATTTAACTAGCTCTAACTAATTAAAAATAATAAAAAAGTTCGATTTTATAAAAACCAAATAAATAAAATATTAGTAAATCATGAGACAATTTAGTGAATTACAAGTAGTAAAGAATTACATTGAGCCAACATCCTACAGGATACAAACTCAATGGCATAAGAATAGTACCCCCCTATTATTTCAAATAATAACAAATCCATAGCATTCTTACAACTTTAAAATAATAATCAATTTAATATATTGCTAATAAATAAATCCTAATCTCTTTATTAAAATAATATAATTATAATAATCTCTGGTTCTTTAAACTAATTCTAATCAACTTATAATCTTCTGTAGTCAAGTATGATAAGGGACTTTGTATCACCCTCAACTATACCTAACTAATAATAATAACAAATAATAATAATAATAATAATAATAATAATAATAATAATAATAATAATAATAATAATAATAATAATAATGTATAATTATCAATCTTATCTATTTTTCATTGTTATGATAACTATCGATAACAATAATAACAATTAATAATATAATATAATTTTTCGTTTTTATGTGGCATCTTAAATAGAATGCGTGGTATATGTTAATCCGAGAATATGTGGCAGCGGATAACGTTATAATTCTATGTAATAAATTATATAATTAATTTGTGACCATATTGATAATAATAATAAAAAATGAAATTTCTCAAATAAATCATATCCTGAAGCACTGTAATTACTTACGTACATAATCATATTCATACTGTGCGAATATCTGCAAATCATGTATTTGTAATGTGAAGAATCAATACGACACAAAATTTTATAAAACAACTTTAACAAAATTTATTATATACTGTAAACAAAAAAAAGTGCAATATTTACAGTTACATCTTAGGTAAATTACATACTTCTTCATTTTAAAATAAAATAAAAATAATGAAAACCTACAAGTACATAAGCCTTTACTCCGACGTATTGACTTTACTTATTCCTTTACAATAAGAATAATACTACTACTAATGAAGTATACAATTATGGTTTAATATCATATCCACTAATTTACATGTATTAATAATATGTTTTCCATTAGCATACACAAAATATGAAATTATAAACTACTGAAGTAACTAACATCTATTTTCGATATATGTTCATAGATTTTGTCATCAATTAATTAACTGTCTACTAGGATAGTGCTGACATTATTCAAAGCATAATTATTTCGTTTTGTTAATTAATAAATGAACTTAAATAAAATAATGCGATAAACATACTTTAATACATCTTGCTTGGTACTACTCTAATACAAAAATCCTACATGAGTTTATGCGTTTTTTAAACATAAAAATAATATTCACAAAATATAAGTACTTGTTTTATTTTATGTTGTTTCTCTGGATGTTTTATTGTTTAAAAATATGTATTACCGTGTGTAATCAAAATATTAAAAATTATTCAAAAATCTCGTCAATATTTTATTATCACATATATATTTTAAAAAAATAGCTTAAGAAAATACGGAAATATTTATGATTCTTTATCCTTATAGTTTATTTACTTTCAATCCCATTTGTATTTCATCTCCACATAAACCAAAGTAAAAAAAAAACTATTTTATTCTCTTTCAAAAATAACAATTCTACAATTCCAAAAAATTATTTATTATTCTCCTTCATAAATACAGTTCTGTACGATGCAATAACTTTTGAAATTACGATAGCGATTCTGTGCATAGGTGTGAAGAACTAACTAGAGTATCAACTCAATAGTATAAACATATATAGAATAATCAACATGGTTACTGTGAATATGAAGAGGCGACCAATAACCTGTACTATAAAATAATGCCCAGGCTATTTATTCAGCTCCTTCCAACATTAAAATAATCAATACTAAGAAAACACTGCCCATAGAAAATATAAAAATCACAGGGCTATGTTATCTGTACCTGCATAAACTACTAAGATAATAATATAAAGTACTTTCTATTCCCAATAAATCCTACATACAATCTACCCATTGTGTTTTTTTTTTTTTGTAATCTCAAGGTCACTATCACTTAAAAATTTCATAATATATTTATCAACCTACATCACAAAATTATCAAAAACATTATACTAATACAATAAATAAGATTCACATATTACTTCAACAATCTAAAATCCCTAAACAAGATAAGGTTATTTCACTTTCAAAAATCAGCAATAAAAATACAAATGATTTTTATCAATATATTAAATTATACTCTAAAACATTTTAAAATAATAGGGTTCCTCCACTAAAGATTCATATAAATTATATGTATATCGTTAAATCATATTGCATTTGTAATATAAAAGAAAAGTATGAATATCTTTAAAAAAATATAGCTCATATTTCTAGAACAATAAAATAAGTTATGTGTGTATTTAATGCTGAGGCTGGAAATATAGTACATATTTCTGCTTCACCTAGTGACAATGTCATCAGCACTAGTATGGGTTAGAACCCAATCTTATATTAACTGACACTCATCTAATAAACTTTTATATTTTATTAATTTTATTTTATAATTGAAACTAACCTTTTTATAATAGTTTATTTTATATTTGTAAAAATGTATATTGTGTTTATTATATTAAATTTAATTGAATCCTGGATATCTATAAAATGTTACAAATATTTCAAATTCTTTATTAAAGTTCATTTTACTTCAATTAATCAGTTGGTAACATTTTATATTTATCTTTTAATTAATGTACATTAGAGAGTCAATTATTTAAACAATGTAATATTTGTCAGAAATAGTTTGTAAATTTCTACTTAAGTTTATGTCAAATATAAGTTTGAAAGTCATTGTAACCAAATTCCTTACAATTTTTTGAATAAAATCTACATTTTTGTCAATCTAAACCTTAATTAATTAGGTTTTGTTGATACAATGACTGATAAAGATAATATGCTTGTTGTTGTTTCTTTTAATTAGCAATTCAACCCTTGGTGCATGTTAATACAGGATTATAGATTTCCCGCTCAAGCAGACACCAACCTCAGAGAACTGCTTAGAACAATTGCAATTGGTAGTTGTAATGTAGATTGAATCCTATAGATAAGGCCAGATCACATAAATAGTGAAAATTATTGAAGAGATTGGAAAAACAGTTTATTGAAGAATGGATTATTGAAGAACAGTGGATTGGAGAACAGTTCACTGAAGAGAGTAGTTTAGATTTACATTACATTGTGACTAAAGAAATGACAGTGTAAAAAGATTGGCCATTGCTTTCCAGAGCTCTGTTTCCACCAGTTCATCAATGCCTTTCCAGTGCTCTCAAGATATAACTGGAGACTGTATTGTGTCAAGGAAGCCTGCTAAATGATCTGACTGTATAACTGCCTGTTTTAAGCCATGGAATGTCTACCAATTGATTCTGAGGTAACGTTCAATTTGCCACAAGCCACTGATTCTATTTTACCTGTTTTCCAAATCAATATTAATTTATATTTTATATATTTGTAATGTTTATACAACTTATTATAAAATGTGTCTTTTAAAATTTTTCTTAAATTTAAAATATCAAATCTTATAAAATCTCACATTATTTTGATGCTGCAAATTAAATTAATTTTTGTTGGTTTATTTAGAATATTGATGTACTGAAATTGCCAAGTAAAGAACTCAATGAGCAACTACCTTTAAGCCCTCCCTCTTATTTTTTCCATTTAAAAATTATTACAGGAGTCTTATTTCCTTTAAATTAACTAATAAAGAAAGTTCATTTAGTTTTGTACCTTTTATATTATAAATTTATTTTAAATGATAGAAATTATTTTAAACATTATATGTGTTATTATTACCTCCAACTTAAAAGTGCCTTTGTAATTATATCGGAGGGAATAATGCATTTTATATCGGAGGGAATAATGTATTTTATTAAGTCAATTAAGTAAAATCTATCACGATTGCTGTAAAACATAACTCTTGAAAGAAAATTATTGAAAGCACATTTATCATAACATTTTATCAGTATATATTTCATATATATATATATATATATATATATATATATGAAATATTTTTCTGACAAATAAATATATATATATATATATATATATATTATTTGTCAGAAAAATATTAAAATTATGATTTACAATTTATTATGCTGTATGTTGTCAAACATCACCAGAAGTGAGTTTGATATTCAATGTCGCATCTATGTTAATCAAAAGACAGTCTTATTTTGCAATTATTGATGATAAATTATTTACTAACTTAATAATAAATGAAATATTTGGAAACTGTGGAAAACAATTTATATTTTAATTTTAATTCTTGCCTTTTTTTATATTATAATTTATGATCCATTCATTAATGGCCTAATGTTTCTGGGGACTTTCTATTATGTCAGGGAGGCAATCATTTTAATCAGGAATCAAGTCATTATTTTTGTTAGGGGTACACTATCTCTCTCTCTCTCTCTCTCTCTCTCTCTCTCTATATATATATATATATATATATATATATATATATATATATATATATAATGCATTATGACTAATTTCAACCGTTCATATATTATTATTATTTTGCTTTGCTACTTACTCCTCAGGACCTTTGGAAGTTTAAATAAGACCAGTCCAATCTTTTACACTCCCTCAAAGTAGACGTAGTTTATACCAAGGGATTCTTTTCAGGCATCGCCATTAAGATGTGTATTGAAAGTTCAGCACAGCAAATCAATTATTATTATTTTTTTTTTTTTTTTTTTTTTTATTATTATTATTATTATTATTATTATTATTATTATTATTATTATTATTATTATTATTATTATTATTATTATTATTATTATTATTATTATTATTATTATTATTATTATTATTATTATTATTATTATTATTATTATTATTATTATTATTATTATTATTATTATTATTATTATTATTATTATTATTATTATTATTATTATTATTATTATTATTATTATTATTATTATTATTATTATTATTATTATTATTATTATTATTATTATTATTATTATTATTATTATTATTATTATTATTATTATTATTATTAAGAGACATGTTTTGGCTGAAGGTCCACCATTTCTCATCATATATCTGTGTATATCAGGTATTTCTTTTAGCAAAGCCACCTAGGGGTTTGTAACAGACCTCATTGATTATTTTGTTGTAATCTATAATAGCATACTGCCTTCATCATTTTATATTTTTAGTTACAAACCTGAAATGTTCTCTGCTGTGATGGCACATCTTTGACAAACCAATCCCATTAATTAGTTAAATCTGATTATTAAATTTAAAAGGAATTATTTTGCTTTCCACATTCATTATAGACAACTGATTTAAATGTAATAGTGTTATAACTGCACATATTTCATCTCTTGTTATTTATAAATAAAATAGATTTATGTGTAATCTCTTAGAGAAGGCTAATGATATTTTATTGTTGATGGTTCTTGGCAGACCATTTAACAAATTTTTGCTCTGTTATCAAATGCTTTGCATTTAGCTGCATCAAAACAAATTAAAACCTAGTTGTATAAAAAAAACTCAACTTATTTTGTATAACAAACTCAATTTCTTAATAAATTTCTATAATATTATTATTTTAAATTAGCTTAGTTTGTCATCACTCCAATCTCTAATATTAATTACCTTAGTTATAATATTTATTTGATTTAAATTCACTTCTGTGTAATGTTCTCATAAAGCATTATCATTATTATGGTTCAAACCACATCCATACCATTCTGCAATCATCAGAATTCATTAAATCATTATTTTTTCCTATAAACCCTCTATTATGTTGAGTCTCTTTGTGAACTATGACCTCCAGCTGGGACAGAATAAAACTAAGGACTGCTAGTGTCATCGCAAACGTTAACCATTAGTCAGATAAGCAATAGTTCAGGCAAATAGGTTAGGATTCACCATTGCCCTGACATCTGTATCTTGTGCATGGTGGGATTCAAGGTACTTTTGTTTTGATTATTGGTCTTGTTGAATGAATACATGATTTTGGCCGGCACAAAGCATGGACCCATACTCATACATTTATGTGATAAGGTAATGCTATAAAATATTCCAAGCAATCTAAAAATAATACATCATGTAAAAATTTAAATATTTTACAAATTTTACTTACAGTGACAAATTTCTAGTTTGTCACTTTTTAGATGTTTTCTGGTCCACATTTCCTAAAAAAACATATTAAATAATAATAGTATTTACTCAGCAAGAACTATCACACTTAGAAAAAAATTATAAAAAAACAGTACAAAGAATTAAATATTTCTTAGATAATTATTATACAAGGTTAATAGACATTTTATATGTAATTTTCCTGCCTAACAAGAATAAGAAAACTTAATACTATTATTAGTAAATAAAAAATAATTAAGACTATATTTAAGCAAAACTCTAATTCATAATAAAGTAAATTTTTAAAAATGTTCTTTTTTTTCTTTTAATATTTCTTCTTTATAAATCCTTATAGATGCTTACTCCTTGATATTTGTTTCTAGGACAACACAGTTATTCAAAGCTTTAAAACAAACACAAAGCTTTTTTTCTCTGTGTAGTTGCTTATGAATAATTTTTAAAAAAAAATGAAGATCAAAATGAAGTGAAATCGACTTTTACCTTTGCAATTATTTATAAAAATAATCATTAATCCTTTGTTGCAAGTTCATAAAAATTATAGTCAATTGTCAATCACTTTCAGTATAATGATTATTAAATTGATATATCACTGGAAAGTTATAAAATCATCATATGGATCTCTCGTGTTCCATAAAATCCTACATGGACTTTTGATGCTTCAGTTACAATTATATGGGTTCAGGTGTACAGTTATGGAAATTAGTAATTTAAATAAAGTTATTTAAAGTTATTTTGTTACGATAATTTTAATTACCCAGCTATTTCTTTTCCAAAGAATAATTTTCCAAAAATGTTTTTTTTTTACATTATTAAATAAATCCAGTCTTTTTTTTTGCTTAATGAATGACGACTTGTCATATAAAATAATTGCAGTACTATCAGTGTTATATATCTTTATCATTCCAAAGAAAAGTTTATAGTAAACTCTTTTAAAATAATATTTCTTTTTTTTAAATATTGTAATGGTCAGGTTTGTACATTTGCTCAACAGACCGAAAGTCCAAGCCAGAGAACCAAAAGCTGACCAAATCGGGATAGTAATATCCTACATCTGATCATACTTTAACTCTCTTACCCATGCTTCCAAGCCATCCCATTGTGATGACATGCCTGAGGTTACACTTGATATCTCTTTATTCACATCCCAGCAATAGCAAGGCAGTAAAACATGAGTCCTCCCAACACATGATTAATAACGTAAACTAGTGATTCATAAAGTAATGAGCAAGAATGGAGACTGAGATAAATTTATATTTCATAAATGTAATGTAACACATAATAAGTTATAAAGTAAATAAATTAAGTACATTATAGCTCACAATCAGGTGAGTGGATACTCTGGGTTAAAAATAATATAATAAAGCAAATTAGATATTGCTCACATGCAGGTGTGTGGATTTTGGGGTTACAAAATGTTTAATTAGTCTATAACTTTAATATGCTTATATCATCTTCTATGTCAAAACTCATTCCATGTTCTATATAGTGGAAATCAGTAATAGTTAGAGTGATCAATTTATATGTTACTGATAAAGATTATATTATTATTTTTATTAAGTTTAAACCCAACTATAACAATATTTGCATGGTATTATATATAATTGCTCTACAGATAAAGGCATTAAATCCAACTCAGAATCAGATCAAAACCAAAGTTACTTTCTAGGAAAGCTGAACTGAGGTATGGTAGTCAAATGTCAGCTTCTAGTGCTTTTTAAACTATAGTATCATAATAAGTGGACCTTGAATGTGTTCTTAATTGAGGTTTATTACCTAGTAATCATTTCCTAGCTACTTGCTATAATACAAAGAGGTCTCTTTATTCAAGTGATCAGAACTGTGGCTTACGAGCCCTTTGGAATGTTTGGTTCCTTCAAATACAAATAAATGTCACAGTTGCCTAAACTTTCAAGGTGTGACTTGATTTAGAAACAATCTTGGTGTAGGGCATTATAGGTATAGCAAGGAGAGATGCATATTTATGCAAACTAGCAACACATTCACAATGCTAATTTAATATTTTCATAAATTAATTACGCCAAAATCTTAGCTTCTTTCAGTGCTGCTACCAGAGGTCAGTTCATAAATGAGATTATTAAGTCGCTTGGTAAAGGTGATAATAAGAATCTGATTTAATGATCTCTGCATAGCTTCGTAATCTCTAATTAAATGGAGTTATAGCAAATTTAAAGATTTACTAGAACTTAAAACATTAATTATATGTCATATAATTTACATCTAATCTAACGAACTGATTTTTAAATAACTTAAACAAAGATTGCTTTTTAAAATAAATTTACACAAATACTCATTTAAAATAGTTCATGCAAATTATACATTTTAAATTACTTAAGCAATACTCATTTTAAATAGCTTATGCAAAATATACGTTTTAAGAACTTATGCAAAATATGTGTTTTAATTAACCGATTTTGTGCATTATAAGTAATGGATTCACTCTAGCATAAATTATAGTTTGATTTCAGAAGAGAGTTTTGCTTATCTTTCTTTATATTTCAATAATCTGACATAATGGAAAGGTGATTACTCACCCCTCCGATAATTATTATAACCCACAAAATGACATTCTGATGAACATAACACAAATTAATAAACATGAAATTAAAACTAAAGATAGATGGCATAAGAATAAATTGCAGCAAACCATCAATAAAGTTATAATTTAAAAATAAAGAATTTGTTTGAAAGGGTTTTATAAAACCTAAATATGTATGATTACTTAAATATTTAGGATCAAGCAAGAATTTTGAGAGTGCTCAAAGCTTTAAAGTAAATTTAATATAAACAGTTTAGTTTAACATTTACACCATATAATTAAATACAAGATTTGATTAGCTAGCTAGCTTTTAATTTAGAATGGGTTTAATAATAAAATTAACATATTCTGCAGAATAATTTACTGGTAAAGTATTTCAATGCATTCTTTACTATGCATCTTCTCTTTATTAAATCAAGCCGTGGCTTTTTTAGGTTTAAGTCTAGATGCAGCTTTGTAAATTTACTTTGGTGGCAGCTTTTCTCAATCACTTTGGTCAGGCATTCTCTGGTATTTCAGGTTTAGCTTCTCCATAACTAGACTGGGCTCAGGCTGAGTTTGATGTTTTCTCTCATTCTATAGCAGTGGTCCAGGGAAAATAGACAGATAACCATTGTCCCTTAGCCAACAGTCCTCATTTGAACAGCTTTGGTAATGGCGTAGTAGAATTCAGCTTTGCCAAAGTAATGCAGGAACAGATTTTTAATTAGTTTTTCAGCACTGGACTTCCATAAAATGTGTATCAGCAGCAACAACACCTTTTTATGGCTACTACATGCCTTTTTTATATTCTATTTTTGACCGTAGGTCCCTCCCCCTTTTACTTTTGCAACTTCACTTGTTTACTAGTTCGAACATTGCCTTTAACTAAATTTTCACTTAATTTTTAATATTTAATATAGTTAAATCTGGACTTAAAAGCTATTTTCCCTCAAGTTTTCAAATTTGCATCATAGCTACATCCAGTTAAAGATCTATTCCCTAGACTTTTGCAATAGCACTTAGTATGAAATTTTATGCCTGACTGAATTGTATAATTTGTTTTACTCATAATTCTAAATGGGTCAAGGTTCAGTCAAAAGATTATTTTTAGATGAAATGTTAAAACTCATGAATAAATTACAGCTTATGTAATTTTAAATAAGGAATAGAACTTGAAAATTATTTAAAATGAATATTGAAACTTAAATGAATAGTTTTATAACTTTAAACTTATTATTTTGTTATATGCATAAATTCTAATGACACTCTGCTATGTTTACTTCAGTTTAAACAAACAAAAAAGAATATGTGCATATATAAATATTTAAGACTGCATTTTCATATTATAGTTAAGAAGGTGATTATACATGCACATACCTGCAATGGGACAAGTGCACTCAAAGTTTTAAATTAAAGAAATACATGTAATCTGAGTGAAACAAAATACACTACTATAGAATATAATAAATGAAATAGGAAGGTCACTAGATCTAACTGTTTCAATATTTACTGCATTTTTAAAAAAAGTATTCCTCTTAGAAATATTAAAAGTCAAGGTTTTTACCATATAGATTTGCTTTTCAGATACGGTTAACGTTTCTTACAAAATAATGCATTTAGACTAAATTTTTGATGAACTTTTCTATCCAATCTTCTTGACAATGTCCAACATATTAAAAAAAACATTAATATATTTTTCTTTATTAATATTTCTAGAATTATCTTTTCTATTAGTATCTGCATCTTCATCTTTAATTTCCTCAAACATATACTTATTCCTGGTATGAATCACATGGCCACTGTGAAGCTAGTTCAAGTTTTAAATAAAATACTTCATAGAGATTTTTTGGCTTTAACAATGTATGATTTAAACTTAATATACTTATACTCTTTTCAATATTCTCTTTTAAAATAATTATTCCAAGTAATAAACTAGGCAATACTTCAATACTAAAAAATATAATTATCAAGAGAGTTATTTATTTATTAAAATACCTATTTAAGTTATAAAAACACACAAATGAATTATTAAAAGCCCACAATTGAATTGAATTATTAAATCACATAGAAAAATGTGAACATCTACTTTTATAGTAATATGAAACTGATGATTTAATTGGCTATTAGATCTTTAACTGGTAATCTAATTTACATATTAGCCAAAATTGCACAATTAAAATTAAAATACAATACATGATTCATTTTAAAATATTAAATATTGCATTATTTAATTCTAAATTAATTTTATACTTTTATTTAGACAAACTAAACATTTTAAGATAACATTTTAAACATAACACTTTTGTAATTTATCCAATATTTATTTTTAATGTATCTATTTTTTAAAAAATCTAATTTTATTAACTACATTCATTTCTTAAAAACCACCCAATTAAATAGTTTATAACAGTTATTTTGTGACAAACAAATGTTTTCAATTTATAGCATGAATCTAAAGCAATTTTAAAAACTTTATTTAAAAAACTTATTAGCACACAAGTATGAATATTTGTGTCACATGAATTTTAAATCCAGACAGTATGGCAATTTAATTGATGTCTGGTAACAGAAATAAATTTTTAACTACAAAAAATATTAGATTAATGAATAATAATATAATAATAGAATTTAGAATAATAATTTTGATACTATTAAATTAAACACATTTCTCCACCACAAAATATTATATTTTAAATAAATAATTTATAATAATAATATTAAATATAATTTTTATTTTAAATACACTAATTTATTTAATTATAAGACATTACTTTAAAATTAGCCTTTAAGCTCATATTTACTAGGTTTTTTGGCATATTATTTTACTATGGCCAGTTTTCCCAACCATATATAATTATGCAATTTGGCTTTACTTGGTTATGTTCACATATTTATTTAGTTTTCATGTATTTACCATTCTCATTTTACTTTAACAAAGCATTTTAAAACATTGCCAACATTACACAATAGTAGTCACACCAATTAAAATATATTCTTCATTTATTTATTTTTAAACTGACTC
This sequence comes from Epiperipatus broadwayi, assembly GCA_028023455.1. NCBI lineage: Eukaryota > Metazoa > Onychophora > Udeonychophora > Euonychophora > Peripatidae > Epiperipatus > Epiperipatus broadwayi. The sequence continues at coordinate 5,592,351 of JAQFVV010012457.1, forward strand.
AGTGAATTCATTTGGACCTTATCAAAGGGATAATATATATATATATATATATATATATATATATATATATATATATATATATATATATATATATATATATATATATATATATATATATATATATATATATATATATATATATATATATATAATTGAATATAAAAAATATAATCAATATTACATACAACTTTATTTTAAATAATAAATAATAAATTTATAGACATCAAACTGATTTTCTTTCAAAATGAATCTTTGCAGATGTTACAAAAATTTAAAACATCATGTGATTTATATATTAACTTAGCATATCATCTATTATTCAAATTTTATTTTAAAAATGTTTTTAAATATTCAAACTTTTATTTAATGACCACTTTCCATTTATCTTTACTGATCCTTGTACCAAATTCATACATTTATCTTTATTTTCATGTGTATATAATGTTTCATATACTTTTCTTTCTTTATAATTATTACAATATTTGATAATTTTAATATTTTCTTCATGTTTCATAATATGGTCTGTTTCCAAAAAGTGGCAAAATGGACCTCAGGATAATATCTTAACTTTTTATTGCTCAATCAAGTTCTTTACCCCTTTCTATCTTACTTTTTGCTGATTGACCTATCTATGTCATCATATATCTTTTACAAATAAATTTATAAACTATTCCTACCTTATCATTTATATCATTTCTTATTTTGAATTACTTACTAATTTTTTAATGATTTATTATTTTTCCATCCAATAGCTATATATATATATATATATATATATATATGGATGGAAAATTTATATAAAAATATTAAAATATAAATATGATAAATGATATATATATATATATATATATATATTTATCATTTAAAATTTTATGTACATTATTTGAATATGGAATAGAAATTTACTTCTAATTGTCTCTTTTATAATTTTTAATAAATTTTTATATTCATTTTATTTGTTAATATATTTCTTGCTACTTTACTATTATATCCATATTGAATGTTACTTTATAGGATTCTTAATTTTTGCTCTTTTACTTCCTTATGATTTGTCTTAAGTCTATCTTTTTTTCTTTTTTTTCTATTAGTACCCCCCCCCTTTTGACATCAAGGTTGATAACAATTTGGATGTATCATTCATCTTATATTTTTATCTTTTACATAGTGCTTTATATTAATGTCTCCATTTTCCTCCTTTTTTAATAAATAAATTAAATATTTTTACCATCTTCATTATTTTCTGTAGTAAATTTAATTTTAAAGTTATTTTTATTTAAATCATTAAATGACTTCATTATACTTCTTCAATTTCCTACAACTATAATAACATATGCATATCTTATCTTATAATTTTTCAATTTTCAATATATTTATCAATTACATTTTGTTCAATCCAATCTACCATATTTAATTTCCAAAATAACCCTTATTGAACAGCCCATTATCTATCCTTTTTCTATACTCCAAAAATCATTACTATATTTTATATAGAGAGTTTCATAAATCATATTTAAAACCTCTTCTATATTTTTTCTACTGTTTTAAAACTATCTTCTGATTTTTGATTTTATTAACTATAATGTCTATACTCTCTTTCCTAGCTACAATTTGAAACATTTTTTTCTATATAAAACGATGCTATATTACTATTCCTACTTAATTTAACAGATTTAAAGGACATAAATATGTTATTTAGGCAGATGCCTCCAGTTATTTTGTAGCCAGGACAGTCATTGTGTGGTGTTATTACTGGGCAAAAGCAAATAAATGTCTCATTATTCACTTGATTTCCATGTAAATAATATCATACAAAGTGACTATGTAAGCACACTGTTACACATTTTATCTGCATGGTAAATATTAAATTTTTAATACAATATGGATTGAGGGTAATTGTACTTTAACTTACCATAACTCTTGAAGTACTGTTTTTCAAGTAATCATCTTACATTCAAATATCAGCCTTTCAAGCTAATTGTGCATACACTTTTGTGAGAGTTAATAATATCATCTTATATGTGAATTGATATAGTATTGTGTCCTAAAAATTGTTATCCTATCAACATGTCTCCTTACACATATTTGAAGCGTACAGAAATTCAGAAAATGTACTTTAGAATAAAGTTTTTGTGCAATAATGTGATGAGGCATGTTTTGCATGAGACTTTTGTGATATTAAAATGGCTGAGATGATTAATCCATATTACAATATATGGAAATTTCCTGGGACAGATACTGAGACCATTATGTTTTTGCAGAAAAATATTTTTTCCACATTCCTAAATCTGTGTTTGCGGAGAAAGCATGAAACTGGGTATTAATCAGTTCAGGTGTATGTTCACATTCTGTTGCCATATGAGTTTAATTTGAAAACAAATGTAGTTTCATGACTCATGAATACCATTAGAGAAAGCCCTATGGCTGATGTATGTCCAAAGTTTGGAACAATTGTCTGTGGAATGAAATCACACAGAGCTTTCACTATCTAAAGACTTTATAATACAGTGGGCAAATGGTCTGAGGGAACTGTGCCATGAGAGCTTTGTGTCTCACAACTGCCATCTAATTGGAGGTCTAGGGTTGACAGTTTAGGTAGATGAGACTCTATTCACATGCCAAAAAAATTACCAAGGCTGAATTATTTTTTAACAATGAACTTTTGGCAGATTCTTCCATGAGACAGGATATTGCTTTGTGACAGCCATTGCATCACACTCTGCCTCTACCCTTTTGTAGGCCATCCATGAAAATATACACCCGAGATCGACCATCTATTTGGACTGTTGGAAAAGGTATAGAACCTGTGATTTATAGGTGGGTGGTTTTAACCATTTCACTGTCAACCACCACTACAACTCTGTTGGCTATAAAACAGGTGCACACACCCAAATTATAAAGCATTTTGGGAAGCACTCAAGTAGTCAAACAAAAAAAAACATGGCAAACTGAGACACTCAATATACAATTATTTGAGTGAATTTGTGAGGCAACAACTTCACAAACATGAATATTTTCTTGAGGCCATTTTAGTCAAAATGTCACTTCCAAAAACAGACAAAACTTTTTCAAAAAAGTAGAATGAGTAACACACACTATACTTGTGGTTTATTGTGTTTATTATTTTTTTTATGTTTTTGTTTGACTCAACTTTACAAAATTACTATTTTAACAAAAAATGTTCATTAATAAATTGTTAATGTTCATTAATCAATTATTTACAATTACACTGTTATTTATAAAAAAATATATATTTTACCAAATAATGTTTGTTCATCAATTATTTACAATTACGCTGTTATTTATAAATAAAATTTTATTATTTTATGAAATTATAATATATTTTGCATAAAAAAATTATATTTTACCCACTATATTCTAATTTACAAATAAAATTTTCTATCATAAATAGTTAAATAATTTTCCGCCCTAATAATAAAATAATAGTTTTTTTAACAGATAAGAATGTCACCAAGTGGCTGGCCTGTCTAAATGCTAAGTACCCTTTTATTTAATATATTCATGTACTTATCACTATAAATGCATTTAAATTGGGGAAAGTTTTGTTGCAATTTTATTAAATGTTAATAGTTAACTTTCAGCCTTGCTTACATATATTATAACAGATAGAATTGTACAATCCTCTTTAAAATCACATGAGGGAAATCTATGTGTGTATTACATATTCTTAAGTCACAGCTTTTTTTCTTAGCATGCTAAATTCATAGAAAAACAAGTGACTTAACCATTCTACTTCAATTATTGCTGGCAAATAATGACAAAATGCTAACAAAATATTGAGATATAAAATTTATTCCCATATATACATTAGAAATTAACTTTACTTAATTGACTTATTAGTTTTCACAAATTAATTTATGTGAAATATACATTTATAAGTGTTTTTATTATTACTTTATACTTATGTAACAAGTTACATTGTGCACAGATAGCATACAAAGTAGTATAAAGCTTAACTGCTTTTAAACAATTAATATTTGATAATATTCAGAATAATATAACATTAGTTTCTTTTGAATGGATCAAAATACACTGCATAGACCTGCATATTTTATTATCACTGTTCCAAGATTAGACAGCCCTAAAAATTAAGATAATACAATATTTATAAACTAAGATAAATAAATTATGGACGATTTAAATAATTGATTGCTGTGATCAACATCAGGCTATGATATTAGGAAATAATTATGATAATACAATAAATGTTCCATAAAGAAAATAACATCTATACAACAATAGATTATAAACAAATACATGTACAAAGTATATGCAAAGAGTGGGAATTCATTTCTACTGCATACTACTGCTTAAAGTATATCATAGAGTGTGAATGAGTGATGGGCAGTTATAAAAGTATCACAACAAGATATGTATGACACTAAAGCAGATAATATATGGTAGAATATTTTATTTACCACACATCACCATACTAAACAGTCATTAATTCGTTACATATAAAAGAGTTTTATATGTAACTAGCATAACCTGAACTAAATGTTGGCAGTCAACCATTTCTACCAATTTTAATTCCTTAACACAGAAAGATTGTTTATTCAAACTAAAATCTATTCATATAAATAGCCTCTCTGTGCAACAGCATCAAACTCCATTCTTAACTTATTTATGTGCAATTTAATATATATATATATATATTGTGTTGGTACATATAACAATTTTGTCTAAAAAATATTAAAATAAAAAAAATCTTTCCTTAAAAGCAAATAGTATGTAAAAGTTTAAGAGTCTTTTTTTATAGCAGTTTGTTTTCAAAAACGTAAAATTAAAGTCACAGAGTTTTTCTGCTATTAGTAGTTGAAATAAAATTTACATTTAATTAATTAGAAGGGGGAATGGGGGTTTACTTTAGAAGCACAAGTAAAAGTTTTATAAAATAAGTTAAACAGTTTTCTTTATTGTTATTAGTTGAAATATAACTTAAATTTTAAAAATATAAATCTCTTTTTATTTAAGTCAAAGAAAAAAAAAGTCATCTTAAAAACTCAATAGTAAATTGATCTTAAATTATATGTGTGTAAATAACGAATTAATGGGAGCTTGTTTGTAATATATATATATATATATATATATATTACAAACAAGCTCCCATATATATATATATATATATATATATATATGTGTGTGTGTGTGTGTGTGTGTGTCTGTGTGTGCGATTGTAAATATAGCATAAATATGTGCATGTTAAAATGATATAAATAAAAGCTAAAAAATTAAAAACACTCAGCAATGGCTATTAAGTTAAACAAAAACAACAACACTATGTGTGTGATGGCTGCTAATTAATATCTCTAACAACAAGATTAAAATCTTATCTCAAGGAATACAATTAAAATAAAAAAGGAATTTCAACAACATATTGCCAGTGGACATCAAGATGACAACAGGCCTTAAGTATAAATAGTCCAGTTTTTATCAGACAATCAGTTTAGAAAACAGTCAGATTGTGCAGTTGCATTTGAGAAAACAGTTGTTCTTTAATCATTCAATCAATCAGTGTATCCAGAATCAAAAATGTAGTGTTAGAAACCTTGAAAACATATGACTTCACCAGCCCATATCCAGTGAAACAGCAATCTTCCAAGAATAAAAAAAATGACCTGCATATCAACTTGAAGAATCACCATCAATATTTAACTGTCTCCAAAAATAGTACCAATGACTAATAATAAATATCCACAGGAAAATATGAAATCTATCTGGTTAGAAATATTTCATTAGAAGCAGCCCCATCAAAAAGCAGCCACATACTAAAATTCTAGGTAATAACACTTTTTAATCTCATTTCTAATGTAGCCATCACATTGATAAATCCTCCCAAAGTCAGAAAAATATGAACTCTATAGCATACATAGACAAATTATTGATGTGTATGTTTTTTTTAAATTTCAAATATTATTTAATGCTTTGTTATATGATATTTAGTGTGTGAATTAATATGTGTGTGATCATTATACCAGTGTTATGTTAATTAAATAAGATTATAAAAGTATTTAAAATAAGTATAATAAATGTTAATTAAAATAAATTATCTTTTAAATTTAAAAGTTTAATTTTGTAAGTCAATTCTTTTGCCACTAAAACAATAATTTGTTATTGATTACAAGTAGCTGAGCTAGTTAAGGGATTTTTCGAGCACTGTATTATGGGCATAGTGTCCAAACATGTTAGTTCTAAACCAGATGGTGCCCAGGGTTTACTCTAAAACAAATAAAATGTTTGTATAGTAGGGGTTTGAATCTAGCAGTTGAGGTGGGACACAATCTGGAAACATGATCATGTTATATGTTGCATAGTTTGGTCTGATAATGTGTATTGTTGATGGCCCTGTCATCAATAGTCTTCTCTACTCTGCTCAAATGGCTGGTTTGTTTGTGTAACATTTATAAAATAAGATTATAAATTTATTATAAATAGGGTTTAAACCAAGTTAAACCCAGCAAGTAAGTGGAATCTTGATACGGTGCAAACCTGGAACAGTATATATATATATATATATATGTTGTACTTAAATAAAGTGGAACGCCCTAGTTTAATTAGCATACATATCATTACTAGTATGGCCAGAGATTGTTAACTTATATTTTTAAATGATTTATATAAACATACTATTTTAAATAATTGCTGATTAAATTGTGACATTTATAAAGAAAACAAGACAACATTCTCTTGTCATCCATACTTATAAACAGTTTAAGCAAATAATTATTTACTAACACATTTTCAGTAGATAGTAGATAAATAATAATTAACTAGAGATACATTTAAAGTTTATATTTATTATTTCAGGTAAAAAGTTTGTATTCAGTGACTTAGGTACTGGTTTATTTTGAAAGAATTTATTCTTTGAACTGTAGCCATGTTGGTTGAAGTTTTAAATCACAATTCCTATTAAATAAGAATGCTATGACATTGTTTTTATGATTTTTTTTTCTTTAGCTTTCAGCATCAGATTTTATGCATAAAAGGTTAAAAAATTTGACACATGTTGGGGTAATGGGTTTTCAATATGCACTCTGATGCTTGACATAATGAAGCAGTCAACTACTTCTCTACTTTTATATAACTTCAAACTTCAGTAACAAATATAATTATAAAGTTCTAGCTGTGAATATGAGAATATTTACGGCAACAACATAATAATTGATCAACAGATGTAATGCTGAATAATGAAATAGTAATAATTTTGAATAGCAGAATCACAGAATAACAGTAAAATAACTGCAGAATAACAGCAAAATAATTATCTTGGGTCTAACTATAAACACTATTTATAGTTTCAAAAGTTAATTTATCAGTAAACTTCAGATTCATTGCTCATTATCTCAATTATTTAACGGATTGGTCATACATTACTTCAGAAACCCCACTGCTGTCTGGCTTATTTGCCCAATACCTTATTTGCACATATTTTTTTTTTATTTTTGACCTTAGCTTACAAAATAATAATCGCCTGTTAACTATATCAGACATTTATCTCCTTAAAAAGTTAATTGATCAATCTGTTTAGAAGCATTTTAATTAGGTTTTACGAATGTCATTTCCACTTCTAATTGTTAACAACAAAAAAAACCTTTTAATTTTTAATGTACTTTTAAACTAAATTTTTACTTACACAACTTTTACAAAACTATTTTGTTTTAAATTAATGTAAAATAAAAGTTTATAATTACTCATACCATATAGATTTATCTGTGTATATAAAATATATCTATAACGTTTATTTATTAAAATTATTTAAATAAAATCTTTACTTTTTACAATATTTTATTTATTTTTAAATCACTAACATCATGAAGTGTGTATATATATATATTGTGCACTTTTTATTAGCTCAGACTATTCTAAAATAAAATTTTAGTGTATAATTTTAAATTTTACAAATCCAATAATATTTACTTATTAAAAGAAGACAATAATGAAATATTAGATCATAGGGTTTGAACTCGAATTCAGCTAAGGAAAATTTATAAATGTCTTAACTCAAAATACATATAGAAAATAACCTACAGAGTCATATATATGCAGATGGATGAACGATTAATATTATTTGGAATTTAAAACCAGTGAAGTTTAAATTTTAATTTTGTAAACATAATGCGTAGTAGGGACGAATAATTATTGTGGGTGCGCATTTGCTTTTAAACATAGAAATTATTTATCTTCAAATCTTTCTATATTTAAAAGTAGATAAATAAAGTTTAATTTTACAAAATACTGATTTAAAATTAAAACAGTAAATTCTATCTTTATTTAAATTCTAAAAAATATTGTATTTTAATATTTTTTTTAAAAAAAAGGAAAATCGGTCATTTTAAAATAATAAACCAAAAACTTTCAAAATAAATAATTGTTTCATAGAAAAAAGTGGGAAAATATTAGCCAATCAAAGAGTTTCAAACAATCTTGGAATATGAAATTCAAGACAGGGGGGGGGGGAGTGAGAGCTTCTGGATCGTAAAGTTTAAGTAACTAAGTTTTTTGTTTTTTTTTTGGTGATATTTTTTTTAAAAAAAAAAACAAAGTTGGATTAAAATTCCTAAAACCTTATGATTTACAACTCTATAACAATATACATGGATAATTATAAGCTCTGGTGCTAAAATAATGGAATAAATTAATCGTTTTTCTACTTGGCAAGTGAATAATCGGAATTCCCAATAATCTCTTGAAAATTAATAAGTACTGAAAAAATAATCGAGATGAATAGTCAACGAATATATTTATGGAAAAATAACAATAATTGTGCCATAGGGAAAATGAACTGCAGTAATACACAAAAGGAAATAAATAAACACCATAAATATCCAGTAAGGATAGATAAAAGAATAGTAAATCTCTTGGAAACAGTTAAGTATATATATATATTTAAAATGTAATGGAATTAAAAATGAAAAGTGTTCATTATTATGCTGGATGTATATAAAATCTTAATTACAATGTGAGATAGAATTATTTATTTGGAACCAAAAACGTGACATGACACATTCTTAAGTGAAATCATAAGTGTGCCTTTTATTATAGAGAGAAATATATATCATCTAAAATAAGTAAGGCAAGCCACAAATAAATTTTTATTACTAAACAAAGAACAAAACGACGGATCATTGTTGCAGTAACTCAAATACTTCGCGCGAATCTTTGGATAACCAAAGTCTTCAAAAAATAAGGAAAAATAAAAACGTTCTAATAAGTTTATGGAGTGTAGAACAACTAGAAAATTTAAAAGTGTTCTTATACTTTAGCTGAGAGTTTAAAAGAGAATTTCTTTCTAATGTCGGTATTTATATTTTTAATCTATGATTTGTTTGTGTAATAGGGGAGGGGAAGAGAACTAAATCATTTAATATGGAATTAATTCAAGTGTTGTTATATTAATAGTTATTTAATAATTCGGTTAAGTTTAAAGATTATGAATCCTTTAAATAAACAAATATACTCGATATTTTAATATGAAAGAGTATTTAAAATGATATATACATATTCCAAAGAGCAGGTTATATTTACATGTACAAATGGATAAACTAAAAAACAATTATTTTGTTCTTATGTGAAAGATAAAAGTAGTAATTTTGTTTGCTTACTAACCTCCAGAATTATAACCCTATGTTCTCATTTATTTTTTGTATTATTACTTAATCATCAAGTACTACTATTATGTAGAGGTTGAATTAATGAACCATGAATGGAAAAAAATGATTATTTAATAAACTGAATATGTGATATATAGTCCACATACATAGGGATAAATATCTCAACATATAATGGGAAATCATTAGTTTTGTTTGATAATAATACTCCAAAGATTAATTTTCTGTTATTATTATTATTATTATTATAATATATATGTATTATTTTGTTATGTTATTTTAAATTTGATATTAATGGAAATGTTTATTATCATTTGTAATGAATATTATTAAAATTATTGTTTTAAAAGTTTTATTAAATTCCAATTGCTCCATATCTTTTCTGGGCTCATTTTCACCACATCACACAACTTAAAATGTACAGTCAAAATTAAAATGAAAAGTCAATTCAATTTAAAGCAAATCTAACAGTTTAATAAGCATAAATGTCTTAGTAAAGATTTTTTTTACTTGTTACATGCTCCCTTGATCCCATAGGTCATTGATGACATTGCCAATTATTAAAGTGTATTTATTAATATAGAATTAAATGATACATTAGTTATTAGTAAAAGTATTAGTGTTAATCACAGTTTAGTTAATAATATTATTTTAATATTCAGTATTAAAGAACATACATATAAAGCTGGACTATGAATTTAAATTATAAGCCTTTCTTAATTTGTACACTATCCATGGAAATCTGTAAAATCCCTCTTGATATTCCATAGGTAGTAAGAAGAATTAATAAATCAATGATTTTCCTGAGATCTCTTTATTTTAAAGTTATTCTTGTGATTATTGCCAATCTTAATTATTAAACATAATATGAATCAAAGTTTAACTCTAATTATCTAACAGATTAATTTAATGAGTGATTGAATTAAAACTTAATAGTTATAAATATAAAATAATATATTAGATATTATTGTTAGTCATGAGAGTATGTAGATACTTAATAAGGAGGAGTATCTGGGTATTCTTATGCCATTGAACAAGTATTTTGTATTTGTTTAATGTTATGGGGATGTGATCTGTTTATAGGTAAATGAGTCTCATATTGATTATATTTAAAACATGTCTTATTTTAGAAATGTTTACTTATGTCAAAGTAACATGGGATAAATACTAATCTTAGCTAAATTAAATTGTTATAGTTAAAGAAAATGGTTGGGATATAATAAGTTTATTAATAGAACCTAATGCGAATCCAAGTAGGGCCTAATATAAAAGGGACTTGGAAACTCTGCTTGCAGTCGTACCATCTATAGACAGGCCACAGTATATAGACCCTTTTATGGTGCCCATACGAGTGGCGGGAATAGTAAACTAATCATTGATTATCATAATTGATTTATATAAAAAATGCCTAACACGTTATTTGAATTATTAGACATAGTTCAAATAATTTATTTTTTTTTGATTTTGTTAGAATATTAAATAATGGCTGGTCTAATGTGGCTATGTAATCAGTAGGCAAACAATACATAGATTGATAATTGATGTATGAATAATTCATGCCGTGGTTGTGGTGATGATGTAGCGAGAAGAAAAGTATGCAACTTGTTTATATGAATTTGAGTTTATTGTAAATAAATAGATATAAATATGGTTTATGGTATCTATTGATGGATATCATGAAAATGACTTTATTGTAAATAAATAGATATAAATATGGTTTATGGTATCTGTTGATGGATATCATGAAAATGAAATATAATTGATTTGTCAAGTTATTTGAGGGAATTGTTGATTGTTGGAATAGCCTAGTAGAAAATATTTTTTATGAAGTTGAACTAAGTCATATTTTAAAGAAAAATTAGCATAGTGTTTTAGTGAAAAAGAATTTTTTTTACAAAAATGAGTGGAATTGAAAATTCAGAAAAAGAAGAAAATATTTATTTTGTCCAAGATCAAGATCTCAAGGAGATGTTAGAAGTAGAAATAAGGATGGAAAAAGAAAGGGGAAGTCGTAAGAAAGATAGAGAAATAAGAAAGGATATCCAATGTGAAGTTATAGAAGAAAAGACAGTTGTTGTGGTGGAAGAGAAGAAAAGTTTAGATGACTTGTTTGTATTGATCATGAAAATAAATGAATCTTTGAGTGAATCTTTAAATAAAAAGTTAGAAGAGACCAGTAAATCTTTAAGAGAAGATAATAGATTTTTAAGAGTACAGCTAGAAGAGAATATTAAAAATTCATAAGAAGATAATACATTTTTAAGAGTAAAGTTAGAAGAGAATAGTAAAAAATTAGAAGAGAATAACAAAAAGTCAGAAGAAGATAATAGATTTTTAAGAGTAAAGTTAGAAGAGAACAGTAAAAAGTTAGAAGAGAATAGTAAAAAGTCAGAAGAAGATAATACATTTTTAAGAAAAGAACTATAAGAAACTAATAAAGTGCTGAGTGAGAAGTTAGAATTTATGAATAAAGGTATAGTTGAAAATCAACAAGCCATTAAGTTTATAAAAGGAGATTTAGAAAAAAAATGGAGAATTAAGTGAAAAGTTTGCAACAAAAGACAATGTTATAGAGGTAGTAAAAGAAAAAATAGATGAAGAGTTAGAAGGATATGTTCATAAAAATGTTCAAGCTCTTCAAGTTCAGGGTAAAGAAGCTATCAAACAATGGACAGTTCATAAAGATGAACTGAATGAGAAGATAGAGCATGTAGATAATGGTATTAAAGATATACAGAATCAAGTGGAATTAATAGAAAACAAATTTGAATTTTTAAGAACAGAAGTAAAAGAAGAAATGGATAACAGTGCTCTAGAATTTAAAAAAGAGTTGGGAATAGGAATAGAAAAAAATTTACAAGTTATAAAATCTAACAAAACTGAAGATCAAAGATATCGATCTAAAATGGGAGAAAGGTTGAAAAAGTTAGAGAAAAATTAATAGATCGAATAGAGAAGAATAAAGAAGTAATTGAAGAAAATAATAGCTCAAAAGAGATGAGTAATATAAACATTGATCAATTAATTGAGGAGCAAAAGAATTATATAGATAGTTTGTTTAGTAAAATGAAATTGGAGGATAAAATACTTGATAATGATATTAGAGTTGATGAAATTAAGGTCAGCAATCGTGATAGATTAAAATGGTCAGGAAGCTTAGGAAAGAAAACTTCTAGTAAAATTTTAAGAAATAAAACTATGGATGAAAATTGTACTAGGGTAAAACAACTGGAAGATATTACTAATAACCATAATGAAAAAATAAGTAGGTTTCAAGAAATAGAATCTGATAGAGATGATCAATCAACAGACAGAGGAGTAAGTGCAAGTAACTATATAGCTATAAGGTTTATTAAGATAAAACCCTTCAAAGGTGAATATATGGAGAATCCTTCAGAATTCCTAAATAATTTGGAAGAGTTGTTTTCTTTGTGTCCTATGCCAGAGAAGGAAAGATTAGCCATCTCAAGTAACCATTTGTAAGGTGCTGCAAGAGACTGGTGGCAGTCATTATTTGAATAACCTGTAGCATATGGAGACTTCAAATGTTTGTTATTGTCTAGTTTTTGGGGATATGACAAGCAGGATTACATTAGATATCAAATAATGCAAGAAAGGTATAATGCTAACAAAGGTGGATATGCAAAATTTTTCCGCAACCAAGCTGTTAGATTAAAAACCCTTACTTCATTTCCATTGTCGAAAATGCAAATTGTCAGATTGATTTGATGAAATTTACCATGCCATATTGAGCAAATTCTCATTGCTGCAGATAGGTATACTATTGAAGAAGTGAGTGAGATTCTAGATGCCTTAGAGTTGAGTGATGGCAGTTTAGAAAGAGGAAATATACAGTTGAAGGAAAAGTTAAATTATCCAGTAGCTGCAATGCAAGTTAGACCCAATATGCCTCCAAGAGTTATGAGAAATGAACCATATTTTGGTGTAAAAAGTAGATTTGTTTCTAAGGCAAGAAATCCAAGTATAGTTAATCAAGGTAGAAATAAACCATTAATTCATGATAGTAAGCCTTCAACCAGTGGAATTACCACTATTGTAAAGAAGACGGGGTGTAAAGCTGTTGACAAGACCATGTTAAACTAGAGAGGTCTTTGTTTATGTGTTCCTCTATGCAAGGGCCTTCAATGTATCAAAAGGGGAACAATATGTGGCTTTTAAATACATTAGATCTTGACATAGACTACTTAGAGCCATTTAACATTGGTGAGCTACCTATCATGTATCAATGTCCAGTAGTAACCTTATATATTGGTGAATTAAAAATTGAAGCTTTAATTGACTCTGGAAGTCAAGCTTCTATACTATCAGAGCATATGTATATGAAAATTATAGCTGTACAAGGGAATATCCCATCCCTTCCCATAAAACAAATTCAAGTCACTCTAGCCAATGGAAAGAGGACTAGGCTCTTTAATAAGCAAGTCTTGATTACCTTTATTGTTAGTGGTGTCGAATTTGAACACGTGTTTTTCATCATGCCAGGATTAATACATAAAGCTATTATAGGATCTGACTTCATGATGATTCATAAATGTAAAATTGATTTTCAAAATAAAATTTTTTATTGTGGAGAAGAAAGGCTCAAGTTTGAATATGGATCACATAACCGTTCTAGGCAATTATTGTGTATCCATGATACATCAATTGATGTTAGCATTCAGGCTAAAATGGAAAATGTTTGTGAAGACAATTCTAAATTTAAGAAAAATTTATTCCAATTGATGTATAATTATAAATGTATATTTTCTAAAATTCCTGGTATCATAAAGGGATATGTTCATCGAGTACAATTAACAAGTAAGGACCCTTTCCAGCAAAAGATGTACCCGATTCCATATAAATATCAGGATGAGGTACAGAATCAAATAGACAGAATGCTAGAATGGAAAATAATTAAAAAATATCCTTCTCCTTATGTTAATCCACTAGTGATCATAAAAAAGAAGGATAACTCTATAAGAGTTTGTTTAGATGCTCATATGTTAAACCAAATGATCATTCCTGAGTGTGACATTCCTCCACCAGTACATGAACTTTTTATTAAATTTTGAGATAAGTCATTTTTTTCCACATTTGATCTAACATCCAGCTAATGGCAAATTCCACTACATGAGGAGGATCAGCAATATACAGCATTTCGTTTCAAGAGACAGTCGTATGTTTTCAGACATATGCCCTTTGGCCTCATTAATAGTGGAGGTGGTTTGATTAGATGTTTAGACATGGTCTTTTCAAGACAATTAAAAGAAAAGATCATCATGTATGTGGATGATATAGTCATCGCGTCAGATAGTATGGAAGAGCATCTGGAATGCTTACAAATGTTTTTTCAAGAGTGTTCCTCCAAAAATATCAAGATTAATTTAGAAAAGTGCTCTATAGCAAAAAAAGAAATTACTTTTCTGGGACACTTAGTCAATGAGCATGGTATCCAACCCTATCCAGAAAAGGTGGCTGCTATACAGCATTTTCCCATACCTAAAACTGTAAAACTGTTAAAATCGTTCTTCAGTCTATGCAACTACTACCATAAATTTTATGAGAACTTTGCTGGAGACACTTTATATCTTTCTAAATTATTAAAAAAAGGTGGAAAATGGCATTGGACCATTGAGCATAGTAATGAGTTTGAAAAGATTAAAATAAATTTTCTTAAATATATGATTTTAGCATATCCTGACTTCAGTAAAACAATTTATCTACAGATAGATAGTAGCCACTATGGTCTGGGAGTAGTACTATATCAACTTAATGATAATCAGATGCCCCAGGTATTATATTTCTTAAACAGGCACTTAGAGGGGCAGAGCTGAACTACTCCATCACTGAAAAAGAGACTTTAGCTGTTGTCTGGGCATTCCAGAAATTGTGCCAGTTCTGGTTAGGCTCTGAAGTTATTGTGTTGTCAGACCATAGAAGTCTGGAATTCTTAAATTGCAGTTACTTAAATAATGAAAGGCTTGTAAGGTGGAGCTTGTATCTCCAACAATATAACTATAAAGTTATTTATATTGAAGGGAGAAAAAATATTCCTATGGATATCCTTAGTCGCCACCCTATCTATCTGGTAGCTAGAAACCCCAATACTCAGAACATATGTATCAACAGTATGAATATTATGCAGGATGATTATATAGAGGATGAGTATAAAAATCTCTCTATGCTTCAAAGTCAGTATATGAAAATAAATAGCATCCTGACTATCTTAAATAATCAGGATAATAAAACACAAGTTAATAAATATATCAGAAGAGTGTACCAAAGATATAAGGTATATCAAAATGTCTTAATGTTTAAGATAGATGTCAATGATGATGAAGCATGAAGAATTGTAGTCCCACAAACTTTAATAGATAAATTAATAGTATATACCCACAATAAATATGGTCATTATGGGGCTCCCAAAATTTTTTATGTGTTGAAATCTATTTTCTATTATAAAAATATGTACAGGAGAATCATAGAAAGTATTAAATCATGTGACATTTGTCTTAAATCAAAATATTGTAATAGGTCCTATGCAGGTGTACTGCAACCTATAGTCCCGGATCGGCCTAACGAACTGTTAGCCATTGATTTTTACGAACCCCTTCCACCGTAAAACCGTCAAAAGTTTATCTTAGTTGCATATGATGTTTTCAGTAAATGGGTAGCAGCATATCCCGTACCAACAGCTGATGCAAAGAATGTTAGCACATGTTTAAAGGAAAATAAATTTCCTATTGTTGGTAAGCCTGATAGTATACTGACTGATCATGCAACTGCATTTGTATCTCACCAATGGAATCACTAGATTCAAATTCAAGGTATAAAACACATTATGAGCTCCATAAGGAATCCTCAATCTAATCCTTGTGAGCGCATAATGAGAGAGTTAAGTAGATTATTTCGAGTCTATGTACCAGATAACCATACCCAATGGGTTCGTAAATTGCCCGAAATTATCAGTTATATAAAAATAACTTATCATGAGTCTACTGGTTTTTCTCCCATGATGCTACATTATGGGAGACATGAACCTATTCTAATTAAAACTCCTTTTCCAATAGTTAGGGAAAATATTGATATAAAAATAGATCAAAAAAAGCAAAAATTAAGCTTAAAATTATGGGCAAGAAAAGAGTTAAAAGGTTACGTAATAAGCCACACCCCTTCAAAACAGATGATTTAGTATTATTATGAACACCTCATGTCAGTGATGTTCAGAAGAATAAATACAAAAAATTCTTAAGCTTGTATGAGGGTCCTTACAAAATTCTAAAACAGATTGGAGAGAACGCTTTCCTGCTGTCAACTCCAGAAGGTATTAGAGGAACATATAATGCCCAAAGCCTCATTCCCTATTCTGTAAGAGTCTAAAACAGAAGCTGTCAAAATTAGTTTAATAGGGATTATCAATTTCATTATTGTGAAATTTACAGTTTATTAATTTAAAGACAAATTAATAAACCTAATAGTAAAATTAGTGTGATATTTAGAGTTGATGAATGGTTCAAAGGCATTAATAGACTTAATAGTGAAATTCAAGAGTACAGGGAATTTTGTTCACTTATTTATTGTAGAAAGCCATGCAGTAGAAATCAATATAATTTTTTTTCAAAGGTCAAGTATTATAAAATTTAAAATTAAATGAAGGGAGGGGATGCTGTGCACTTTTTATTAGCTCAGACTATTCTAAAATAAAAATTTAGTGTATAATTTTAAATTTTACAAATCCAATAATATTTACTTATTAAAAGAAGAAAATAATGAAATATTAGATCATAGGGTTTGAACTCGAATTTAGCTAAGGGAAATTTATAAATGTCTTAACTCAAAATACATATAGAAAATAACCTACAGAGTCATATATATGCAGATGGATGAACAATTAATATTATTTGGAATTTAAAACCAGTGAAGTTTAAATTTTAATTTTGTAAACATAATGCGTAGTAGGAACGAATAATTATTGTGGGTGAGCATTTGCTTTTAAACATAGAAATTATTTATCTTCAAATCTTTCTATATTTAAAAGTAGATAAATAAAGTTTAATTTTACAAAATACTGATTTAAAATTAAAACAGTAAATTCTATCTTTATTTAAATTCTAAAAAATATTGTATTTTAATATTTTTTTTAAAAAAAGGAAAATCAGTCATTTTAAAATAATAAACCAAAAACTTTCAAAATAAATAATTGTTTCATAGAAAAAAGTGGGAAAATATTAGCCAATCAAAGAGTTTCAAACAATCTTGGAATATGAAATTCAAGAGAGGGGGGGGGGAAGTGAGAGCTTCTGGATCGTAAAGTTTAAGTAACTAAGTTTTTTTTTTTTTTTGGTGATATTTTTTTTTAAAAAAAACAACAAAGTTGGATTAAAATTCCTAAAACCTTATTATTTACAACTCTATATCAATATACATGGATAATTATAAGCTCTGTTGTTAAAATAATGGAATAAATTAATCGTTTTTCTACTGGGCAAGTCAATAATCGGAATTCCCAATAATCTCTTGAAAATTAATAAGTATTGAAGAAATAATGATGAATAGTCAATGAATATATTCACGGAAAAATAATGATAATTGTGCCATAGGGAAAATGAACTGCAGTAATACACAAAAGAAAATAAATAAACACCTGTAAGTATCCAGTAAGGATAGATAAAAGAATAGTAAATCCCTTGGAAACAGTTAAGTATATATATATTTAAAATGTAATGGAACTAAAAATGAAAAGTGTTCATTATTTTTCTGGATGTATATAAAATCTTAATTACAATGTGAGATAGAATTATTTATTTGGAGCCAAAAACGTGACACGACACATTCTTAAGTGAAATCATAAGTGTGCCTTTTATTATAGAGAGAAATATGTATCATCGAAAATAAGTAAGGCAAACCACAAATAAATTTTTATTACTAAACAAAGAACAAAACGAAGGATTATTGTTGCAGTAACTCAAATACCTCGCTCGGATAAGCAAAATCTTCAAAAAATAAGGAAAAATAAAAACGTTCTAATAAGTTTATGGAGTGTAGAACAACTAGAAAATTTAAAAGTATTCTTATACTTTAGCTGAGAGTTTAAAAGAGAATTTCTTTCTAATGTCGGTATTTATATTTTTAATCTACGATTTGTTTGTGTAATAGGGGAGGGGAAGAGAACTAAATCATTTAATATGGAATTAATTCAAGTGTTGTTATATTAATAGTTATTTAATAATTCGGTTAAGTTTAAAGATTATGAATCCTTTAAATAAACAAATATACTCGATATTTTAACATGAAAGAGTATTTAAAATGCTATATACATATTCCAAAGAGCAGGTTATATTTACATATACAATTGGATAAACTAAAAAACAATTATTTTGTTCTTATGTGAAAGATAAAAGTAGTAATTTTGTTTGCTTACCAACTTCCAGAATTATAACCCTATGTTCTCATTTATTTTTTGTATTATTATTTAATCATCAAGTACTACTATTATGTAGAGGTTGAACTAACGAACCATGAATGGAAAAAAATGATTGTTTAATAAACTGAATATGTGATATATAGTTCACATACATAGGGATAAATATCTCAACATATAATGGGAAATCATTAGTTTTTTGATAATAATACTCCAAAGATTAATTTTTTGTTGTTATTATAATATATATATATATATATATATATATATATATATATATTATTTTCTTATGTTATTTTAAATTTGATATTAATGGAAATGTTTATTATCATTTGTAATGAATATTATTAAAATTATTGTTTTAAAAGTTTTATTAAATTCCAATTGCTGCATATCTTTTCTGGGCTCATTTTCACCACATCACACAACTTAAAATGTACAGTCAAAATTAAAATGAAAAGTCAATTCAATTTAAAGCAAATCTAGCAGTTTAATAAGCATAAATCTCTTAGCAAAGATTTTTTTTACTTGTTACATGCTGCCTTGATCCCATAGGTCATTGATGACATTGCCAATTATTAAAGTGTATTTATTAATATAGAATTAAATGATACATTAGTTATTAGTAGAAGTATTAGTGTTAATCACAGTTTAGTTAATAATATTATTTTAATATTCAGTATTAAAGAACATACATATAAAGCTTGACTATGAATTTAAATTATAAGCCTTTCTTAATTTGTACACTATCCATGGAAATCTGTAAAATCCCTCTTAATATTCCATAGGTAGTATGAAGAATTAATAAATCAATGATTTTCCTGAGATCTCCTTATTTTAAAGTTATTGTTGTGATTATTGCCAATCTTAATTATTAAACATAATATGAATCAAAGTTTATCTATAATTATCTAACAGATTAATTTAATGAGTGATTGAATTAAAACTTAATAGTTATAAATATAAAATAATATATTAGATATTATTGTTAGTCATGAGAGTATGTAGATACTTAATAAGGAGGAGTATCTGAGTATTCTTATGCCATTGAACAAGTATTTTGTATTTGTTTAATGTTAAGGGGATGTGATCTGTTTATAGGTAAACGAGTCTCATATTGATTATATTTAAAACATATCTTATTTTAGAAATGTTTACTCATGTCAAAGTAACATCGGATAAATACTAATTTTATCTAAATTCAATTGTTATAATTAAAGAAAATGGTCGGGATATAGTAAGTTTATTAATAGAACCTAACGCGGATCCAAGTAGGGCCTAATATAAAAGGGACTTGGAAACTCTGCTTGCTGTCGTACCACCTATAGACAGGCCACAATATATATATATATATATATATATATTATAATAGTAACTTATAGTTATTATTATTTGTCTAGCGTGTTTTATCTTTTATGAAATTATTTATAAATATAAAATTTATTTGACTATTTTATTATGTATACATATATACATGTGAGTTTTAAATAATACATACCTTAATGCCAGATTTGAGGTAGAATAATAAATAATTTTATATATATTTTATTATTAAATTTTAATGTCTATTGAACAATTAATATTTGAATAAAGCATGAACTTATATTAACACACGGGCACATTTATTCGTTCTCTTGTTATTAAGGAGAGAAAAAGAAAATCATTTCTCTTTAAATAACTTTTTCTTTTATCAATACTACTGTTCAATGATTGGAATTTAAATATTAACTTTTCCAAATTAAGATAATCTGTGGATTAAAAGTCTGCAGGGAAAATATTTTAATTTTCTGTTAAATCTTAAAGGAATAGCAATATAAAAGAAAATAACGTCTGTTTAAGTTTTTTGAAAACTACATTGTTTTAACACTTCCGTTATTCTTCAGATTTATATAAATTTAAGATATATATATAGAATAAAACAATGTGCTTTGAGTAGAACAGCTTTGTATCTTAAAGGTTTCGAAACCAACCTTGCATGCTACTTTGAAATATTTGAAATATTAATTGAAAAGAATGTCTAATGATAATAGAAAAATGGAGATTAAGAACATCATCATTCGAAGAATATTTACTACATATTATATCAATCAAGTCATTGGATATTATTACCAGTTTATCAATTAAGGATAAATATAATCATCATGATACCAATGGATTAATAATATACTTCGTAAAAGATCTTCATTAGGATAATGAATTATAAACTTCAATATCTACTCTCAACTCTGGAAAATAAGTTTTGTTTATTATTTATTTATATATATTATAATAATGCTTATATTATTTTAATATGTTTATTATTATTATTATTATTATTATTATTATTATTATTATTATTATTATTATTATTATTATTATTATTATTATTATTATTATTATTATTATTATCTTTATTTCAAATTTGGCATTCATTATATCTTAATAGGAAAATTATATTTAATATTAAATATAATTAATTGAAAGCTTGATATAATTCATAAAATTAGATGAAGGATATAAAGAATAGTTATTATTTAATAGATATTTTAAACAGGATTATATTGTATTTACTACATAATATTGTAAACGTTCAATGTATTTTATTTATCAAAAATACATATAATATATAAGTTATACAATTATAAATAGTACTTATATATTACTAATTATGAAACATATAAATAAGAACGGTAAATAAGTTAATAAGTTACATAAATTATTAATTTTTGAATCCAGATATTGTTTTTATATATCTGTTAATTTAAACTAATTTCTTTAATTTTTGAAAGTTTATTATAGAATTGAATTTTATCATAGGGTGTTAAATAAGAATATTATTTATTAATATTTTTAAAATGGTAAAATTCATCCGTATTTATTTATTAATATTTTATTATCTATTATATTATATATTTTATTGTTTATTAAATATTGATTTATTAACTTGATCTCTTTGTCTAATCATTATTTAATTATATTTTATATATGCTAGTATTATAAATATTATATGAATATAAATTATAATTAATGCTTATGTAAAGGCATTTTAAATAATAACTTGTTTTGAGCATGAGTTTGAATATCGTGGCATAATGGTGACTGAAAGAGGGATGAAAGATGGATGAACTAATCTAAAATTATATTAAAACTTATTTAAAGATTATTGAGATAGCATAATAAAGATAAATATAATCATGGACTTAGTATTTCATCGATTCATTTCTAGCATTCTACCTGAAGACCCAAAGTCTGATTGTAGTGAAATGCATATCCTCTTTCTAGGGAATTTAATCATCTCCTTATATTTAACAAGACCAATTTAGATTTTAAATATAATTCATTTTCTTATATTTAGCGAACCTAACTATGAAGCATTAAGTTAATGATTTCCAAGTATTAAATATAATCGATTCTGTTATACTTGGTATATCAACTGGGATGATTAAATGGCGTTCCGTTATATTTGATGCCTCAACTAGAGCTATCAAATAGGCCACCCCGTTATAATATATATATGTTCAAAAGATGGCGCTTTACCAAAACCACCAAACAAGTGTAAAATTTGTTTACATAAACTAAAAAAGAGTGAAATCAGCTGATCTGGGGGTGAGCAAATGAAAGAGGTAGTTAATTCTGACTCTTTTTTCGTTTATGTAAACAAATTTTACCCTTGTTCGATGGTTTTGGTAAAGCGCCATCTTTTGAACATAAATAACAAGTGATAGCAGGTTACGTGAGTAACTTGTTTTTGTTTTTCATATATATATATATATATTGTGTCTTTTTATTTTTTCTTCTAAAGTTTGTCATTATTGTATACAAAATTAGCAAATATATTTTTGACTTATATTATGAATGCTTTATTTTATTTCAGTCACTCAAATGTTTCAAAATCTTAACAATTCCTTCAATAGCAACATGTTTTCTTCAGAAGAACATATGATAGACGTTTTTGATTATCTGTATCTGGTAGTTGTATGTTATGTTCACATTATCGCTGTAGTTGGGAATTTGCTAATATTAATCTCGCTGTTACTTTATTCTAAGTTACGTAATTTACCAAATGTATTTATTGGCAATTTATCAGTATGTGATCTTATCTGTGCTGGTTTTTGCTATCCTCATTATTTTTACAGTGTTGTTTTTAAATTTGATCCAGATTTAAATTGTGAATATATCACTCCACTTTTTATGTCGGTTAACTACGTTACATTTTTTATTAACACAAATATTGCTGTTAATCGTTATATACTTTTATGTCACCCCTCAGTACTTTACAAAAAAATATATAGTATCAGAAACACATTCCTCATTTTTGCAGGTTGTTGGAGTTGTGGTGTATTTATGTCTATCTTTCTAATATTTTCTAAATTTTTAAAATTTTCTTTCGAATATGTGCTTCAAAACTGTTTTATTGTATTTAATAAAATCGCAAGGTCTTTTGCATTTTATCTTGGTTTTCCAACTTATTTACTTGTATTTCCAACTTTAGTTTTTTGCTATTACAAAATTTTTAAACTTATATACAATTCTCAACAAAATTTACAAAATATGAATAATTCAGATGCTGTTCAGAGGCGTTTTCGTCAGAATATTCGTATCATAAAAATATTGTTTACTATTTTCGTTATATATATTATTTCATTTTTACCAGCAGGTAGTCTAATAATAATGACGAATATTTACCTTCTTCCACATGGAGTTTTGCAAACACTTATGACGTTTGTGTATTTGCATACTACTGCAAATCCAATTATTTGCCTCTTAACTAATACATCTTTCCGTCATCCTTTTGTAAATATAATAACCTGTAACTATAAAAAAAAAAAAAAAACAGTTTGTCTAAAAAAAGAAAAAATTCCTATAAACTAAACCATGTTCTACTGTTGTTATATATATATATATATATATATATAATATATAACAGTATATATATATATATATATATATATATATATATATATGGTTAGATGTTAACCAAAAAGATTTATTAGACATAAAAAATTGTTTGAAGTTCTTACTTCACTAAAGCATTTTAGTGTTTTTGCAATTATTATCATTATTATTGTTTATTATAACATTTAATGATAAAATATTTTATTGTATTATGATATTATACAGCTAAATACAATTATAAAATGACAAATTTAGGAACTAAAATTTTTGAATAAAAGTTTCTGAGGAATAGTTTAATCAGCATTGAAAATAAAATAAAAAAATATTAAAAATAAAGTTTTACATCACTGGATAATTTAATTTTATGGTGGCACTGAGTTATAATAGATGTATATGTTATGGAAATAATATAATATAGTTATGATATAAAGGTATAATAAAAAAAAAGTTTAGAATTAAAATTCTGAGTGAATTAATACCTATATATACACATTATAACCGAACCCTCAACCATAAAGTTGATGGTGCCAGATATACCAGAACCGCAGGGTACACCATACATCAATGCAAATACGACTAAGTAGTTGGATGATTTGGATGAAATATATCAACCAACCTACAAGTAATATCCAAAATTCATAATTCAATGACAGATTTGGGTGCATCAGATGTTACTGAATCAGGAATGGCATATAATAAATGGAGCACATCTTACTATTGTCAGACCCTGGCCTTCAAATAGGATTGTAAACATAGCACAATGAAATAACCACTCCTAAGTCACATCTTCTTTCAATATACTAACTTATAATGAACTTAAAAATATTTCACTGTAAACTATACCAGTGCATATTCATTATATCTGCCTTTTAGGCCCCATTACACCATGGAATTCGAACTCAGAGAGTTCTTGCAGTCAGCTCTCGTCAGGGATGGACTTACTCAATTATAAACCAAATAAGCCTATATATAAGCATAGATATATAAAAATACTGACGATGATCAATTATTTATAAGAGCCATACATAATGATGATGATCATCAAATCTTTAATCATGTAAATTTATAAAGTGATAATGGTGATCAAACATCAAGAAGTATCAATGCACAGTGATAATGGTGACAATCAAACAGAGATCAGATTGGTTTCAACAACTAAATTTATTAACAACATATAAAATAAATATTTACAAACAAAAAGGAACTTCGACAATAGATATTGCTGGAGGATATTAAGATGAAAATATGCTTCATGCATAAATCGACATTTTTATCGGACAGTCAGTCATGTTAAAGTTGTGTTTAAGAGAATTATATAAGTCAGATTATTATACATCCAGAATCAAGAATGCAGTGTTAAAACCTCCAAAAAAAACATACGACTTTCTCTGGCCTGCAGTTCGATGAAAACAGCCAAACTATCTGATGTCTATGTAACCACCTGAAGTTGCTTAACATCTAATTGTCTTAAAAAAGTGTCTCAGCATAATAAGTGTTAAACCTCCACAAGAAAACTAGAAATCTAACCGGTTAGAAATATTTCATCAGAAGCAGCAAACAGCAAGAAGTATCCACGTTCAAAATCCTAGGTAAAACATGTTCTTATATTCCATTTATAAAGTAGCCATCACATTTGTAAAACCTCCAGAGTCTAGTTTAAGAACTCTATAGCACCCATCGATGAACTATTAATATGTGTATTTAAAATGTGTATATGCATGTGTCAGTATATTAATTTCATTTTATTTAAATTCCAAATATTAGTTAATGCTTTCTCCTAAGACATTATAGTATATAAATTATAAATGTGTGTGGTGTTTATTAGATTTATAAAATATTTAAAATTATTTAATAAATGTTAATTAAATAAATTTTTTCTTAAAAATTAAAGCTTTATTTGTGGGTCAAATATTTTACCACTATTTAAGTAAAACAATATTTTGTTATTGAATTAAAAAATAGACTGAGCTAGTTAAAGGATTTTTCGAGCACTGGATTATGGGCCTACTGTATGAACATGTTAGTCTTAGACTAGCTGACACCTGGGGTTTACTCCAAAACAAATAAATGTTTGGATAGTAGTGGTTTGAATCTAGCAGCCGAGATGGGCAACAATCTGGAAATGTGATCGTGTGATGCGTTGCATAGCTCAATCTGATCGTGGGTATTGTTGACAGTTAAAGCTATCAATAATATTTTCCACTTTGCTCAAATGTGCTGGTTCATTCATGTAATATTTATAATGAAATAAGATTGTAAATGCATTATAAATTAGACTTTAAACACAGATAAATCAGTTAAAGAATAAGTGGAATTCCTCATTGGAACGAACCCGGTACAAATATGAACTTACTCTTCCAATGGTTTAATTGTGTTTGAGGTCTAATTATAATATATTTATAATCTTATTTAATTATAAATATTAAGTGAACGAACCGGCAAATTCGAGCAAAGTGGAAAATTTTATTGATAGCTTTAACTATCAACAATACCCACAATCAGATCGAGCTACGCAACACATCACGTAATCACATTTCCAGATTGTGGTCCATCTCAGCTGCTAGATTCAAGCCCTTACTATCCAGACACTTTATTTGTTTTGGAGTAAATCTCGGGCATCAACTAGTCTAAAACTAACATGTTCAGATAGTAGGCCCATAATCGGTGCACAAAATTCCTTTAACTAGCTCAGTCTATTTTTTTTAATTCAATAACAAAAATATAGTTTCAAGTAGTGGTTAAAAGAATTGACCGACAAATAAAGCTTTAATTTCAAAGAAAGAATTTATTTAATTAACATTTATTAACTAATTTTAAATATTTTATAAATCTAATAAAACACACACACATTTATAATTTATACACTATGTATTATGAGAAAGCATTAAATAATGTTTGAAATTTAAAATACAATGAAATTAATATACTAGCACATGAATACACACGACATTTTAAACACTCTGATTAATAGTTCATCTCTGTGTGCTATAGAGTTCTTAAACTTGACTCTTTACAAATGTGATGGCTATTTTAGAAATGAGTATAAGAAAATGTTTTACCTAGGATTTTGAACGTGGATACTTCTTGTTATTTGCAGCTTCTGATGAAATATTTCTAACCAGTTAGATTTAAAGTTTTCTTGTGGATGTTTGATGCTTATTATTCCGAGGCACTTTTGTTAAGACAATTAGATGTTGAGCAGCTTCAGATAATTACACAGGCATCAGGTAGATTGGCTGTTTTCATCAAACTGCAGGACAGAGAATATGTTGGAGAATATGTTTTTTCCGAGGTTTTAACATTGCATTCTTGATTCTGGATCTATAATAATCTGACTGATATAATTCTCTTAAACGCAAATTTAATGTGACAGACCTTGACTGACTTGACTGTCTGTTCGATAAAAAAATGTCTATCTATGCACAAAGCATGTTGTTTAAGTTTTTTCATTAGCAGCTAATCCTTTGGAGATAAGCTTTTTAATCCTGTTGTCAAAATTCCTTTGATAATCCTTTAACTACGTGTTTTTAAAGTGTTTTTAAAGATCGTTTAATTAGTAGCCATGCAAATGTGTTTTTATATTTTTAATTATTAGCCACCACAGAGTGTTTCTTAATATTTTAGCTTTCATTTATTTTTCCATATAATTTTCTTGTGTTTTCTTTCTATATGGTTTTAACATGCACATATACACGCATATATATTTTATTAAAAAGCTTACATTTAAACACATGTATAATTTATTATAAGAAACTCTAATGAAAAGAGATTTATATTTTAACTTTTAACTTATAATAATAAAAAACTCTGGTAAAGTGTACTGTGTATGATGAGGTTTATCACTTGAAATGTTTGAATAAGACTAGGAAGGTTGTAACAGGTTTATGATTATGTGGATAGTGTGCAAATGTCATAAAAAGTGAAAAAGTGGTTTCTAAGAATCTAAAAAGAAAGTCAAGGTAAAGGGAGGAAAATATAGTTGAGGAAGATAGGGTAGAGTATGATTTTACTGGGGTGTCAGAAAATATGAGTGGAGAAATTAGTTGCATTGGAGCTGGTTAGCCAAAGAATAAGTAAGATAGAGAAACGGATAAAGGATGTAGAAGCAAAATTAAAATTGCTAGAGATGAAATGTGAGGAATTATTGAGTAGGAATAATAAGGAAGAAGTAGGTAATAAGGTCCAGAAGGTGGTAGAAAATGTTATGGATGGAACACAGAAAGTAGACTATGAGATAGTATTGATGGAAGATTTATTAATTAGAGAATGTGGGGATATAATTCTAAGGGAAAATAGAAGAATGTATGCTAGAGTATGTTTGCCTGGAGCTAGAATTAGTGATGTGACAGATAAATAAAAAAAAAAGATAGTAGAGATGTGTATGTTATGGTAGGGATTAATAATTTGTCAAAACCATCAGAGAGAGTAATGGATGAGTACAGAGAATCGATTAGCAATTTGAGGAAGATTAAAGGAATAGTAGGAATAGTTGGATTATTACCAAGATTTGACAAGAGAAATTTGTTAGATAATACATTTTCAATAAATGAAAGATTGAAATAATTTATGAGAATAAATGATGTTATGTTTGTGGGTGTGTGGAATTGGTTTATTGGAACGAGGGAGTTATATAGAAAGACAAATTGCACTTAGAAAAACAAAAAGTGAAGTTTTAGCAAGTCTGATTTATAAAGAATATAATACAGGAAACTAATAAAGGGATGGGGTATTAAAGTGCAGTAGTATTAAAAAGAAAAAGAATGAACAGGATGTAAGAAATAAGCAAAGGATAGTGGATTTAGATTGAAGTGAAGATGTGGAGAGGGAATGGGTCTGGAAAATTTATGATAAGCAAGTTATTTATAAATATAATGGATAAGAAATAATCAAAGAACCTATGCATGTGTAGTCTCACTTCGGCAATGTAATATTAAATAACTGGGTCTAGCTCAGTTAATGATTACTTTCGGTTAAATGCAAATAATTGACAAATAAAATATTCTGCATTAATATTAAAACATTCTACTAGCTCAAATTAATAAAACTAATGATAAGGTTCAGTTTATAAAATAAATAAATAAAAATATTTATTAAATCACGAGAATTGGAAGTGAAATACAGATGACAAAATAGATTACATTGAGCCAATATCCAACAGGATATTACCTCAATGACATAAGAACACTATCCCCCTATTATCTCAAATAAGTAAACTTTTAGCATTCTTGCTACTTTAATAAAACATAATCATTAAGATTAAACTAATAATTAAATCTTAATCTTTTATCTATAATAATTTAGTTTAATAAAATCCCAGGTTCATAAAAACTACTTTAAGTTAATCAAAATCACTGTAGTAAAGTATGATAAGAGATTTAATGACATACTCTACCACACCTAACTAATAATAATAATAATAATAATAATAATAATAATAATAATAATAATAATAATAATAATAATAATAATATTATTATTATTATTATTATTATTATTATTATTATTATTATTATTATTCATTGTAAGAACTAATTTTATATATCTGTTTCTTCACTATAATTTTAATTATCCATAATAATAATAATAATAATAATAATAATAATAATAATAATAATAATAATAATAATAATAATAATAATAATAATAATAATAATAATAATAATAATAATAATAATAATAATAATAATAATAATAATAATAATAATAATAATAATAATAATAATAATAATAATAATAATAATAATAATAAGGAATTATTAATATAATATCTATCTTTCATATAATAATGAAATAAATATGTGGTAGCATTTTATAATCTGAAAAACATATGTGTGTCAACGGATAACATTTATAATTCAATGTACTATTATAATAATCAACTTATGACCATAAAGATAATGTGAAATGTAATTTCTTAAATAAATAAATTCCAAGAAAATATTAGAATTCTTAAAATTATACTTTATTTATTTCTGTGCAAAATATTGCTTGATTCAATTCTACTGTGTTTTAATGCATTGTACTGGGAAAAAAAATAGTCTGAACACACAAATTTTAAAAAACAAATTTAACAATGTTTTTATTATAAGAAATAAAATAAAACAATAATATATTTACATTATTAACATTTGGTATACTAAACTTGCACCATTATACATCTCTTATTAATTGTAATTACTAATACAATAGAGAATCTATTTAAGTCTTCACACTGAATAAAAAAAATAATGCAATTTTTATTCTTGTTATCAAATTCTACTATGAAATAATATCTATTTTTATTTATTCCTAAAATATTATATCTTTAAATCTTATTACAATATGCTTCCTTAAAAACATACCTTGAAGCATAGAATGGAAAACACAAAAAAAATATGACAATATTGAGTATGGATCTTTTAACTAAAACAATTTCCTATTTTTCAATGTTATGAATATTATACATAAAATATCTACTGCTGATTTATTAATACAATATGTAAACATCGTTGTTAACTATACTATGATTATTATACATAATATACCTTACTTAATATTACTTTAATATGGAATAGCTGCAATTATTGATGTACTTTTTATTATTTAAATAAATACAAAATTATACTTATGCTTATTTTGTATTGTTTTGTGTTACTACATTATATCTTAAAAAATATGCGATACTTATAAAATAAAATAAAAAATATTTGAAGTTATTTAATATTTCAGAGCAACTTTGCTTTATTCATTTATTCGTGAAATGTATTTTATTTAAAAAAACAAACAAATATAGAATATATTCTATGATTCTTTATCATTTGGTTCCATTGGATTTTCAATTCCAACTTGCATTAACTCTAATCCTCTTTATAAGTAAATGAATCTATCTTATTCATTCAATAACATTTTTTAAATTCTAAATTATTTATTATTTCTTTTCAAAATATACAATACTGTTCGATGTAATTACTTTGGAAAATTGTGATAGTGAATACATGTGTAGGCATAGGAAAGAAAACTAGAAATTTACTCATAGTACATATTAGATAAAAACACTATGGCACAGTGTATCTACAAAAATAGAGGAATGACCTATTTGTCTAATGTCCTCCACTACCAACAATGATGTCAAAGCTATTATTTCAGATTTATTGAAACATCAGTATTTAAATAAAATAGATACTGCCCACTTACAAAATATACCAGCTACAGGACTTTTTTAACTGTCCTCGTATACTTAATAAGATTACAAAAATGTTATTCCTATTCCCATAATATATCCTACATTAATATCATCTCATTTTGTTCATGTTCACAGGATTACTACAAAGTCACTATCTTATCACAATTTCCTTATAAATTTATCAAAGCTTACACTGACAAATGAGTTAAACTCACATATTCAAAATAATAAATAAAATTCAATCGTAATTAAAACAAACTCACTAATATACAAGAAAAGGTTACTTTACTTTCCTATCCAATATTCTTAAACAACATAAAAAATATTCTTTATCTATACTTTAAATATTCAATAATATTAAAGTTTTTTTTGTAAAAGTGTCATATAATTATTCATCCTCATGTTGCATTATATTAATAATATGAAATTAAAGTATGCATATTCCTAGAATAAATAAATTATAATCTTATAATTTAAATGTGTTGTATAAGTGCGTCCACATACAACTTAATATTCATACTTCAATATTATATAATTCATTGACAATCTGCAAAGAAAAAAATTTCATCATAAAAATATCAATATTCACCACTATTACCTAGGTGATATCAATTTGTAATCACTTATGACGTCTTTGTGTCCATTAATTAAAACAAATATTACATATATGATATCCATCTATATTTCCACACTTAGAAATATTAACTTATTTAAATTATCAAACTATTTACTATAAGATTATAATATTATTAGTACTAAATTAATGTCCATGTTCCTACTCTTCTAATTAAATCATATTTCACTTAAAACTAAGTTAATAAAATAAATCAAGACAATAATTATGTATATCTTCAATTGACAAATGTTCTTTACAAAATTCAAATGTTTTTATTTTCCTCGAGAGTTTTTCTTTTTTAAAAAATTTTCTCTCAAAGAGCATTTAAAACCCCCATCCATTGCTAAGTTCTCTTACGTGACAACGAACAACTGATCCGAACTTGGCACATGCACTGTAAACTCCTTCCTGCGCGATGAACGAAGTTTAAACAAATTAATGATAAAAAAAAAATAAGATGATGTCTGAAAATCTAAATTTATTGATGAAAATAATCACTTATCTACTTTGAATAAGTTTGTAGAATAATAGTCCATTGTTTATATTATTCAGAACAGTGATTTTTAAGATGATAATTAAACTATAATGTTAAAAATAATATTTCAAAGCATCTTTTCCATAGGATCCTTTATCGGCTTGATGATGCACCTTATTCCGGCAACTTGATACAGACAATCCGACTATGAATTTTTGCGCAATTTTTGAAAAATATCTCCATAAATTCAATAATTACTTATTTATAATTTATTCCTTTATATGCTTATTCATCAGGATAATTTATTATTTATTATCCAATTATAGTTATTTTCAATTTTGTTCAAATTACTAGTTTTTATAAATAAATTCTTACGAAGGCATATAACCTTATATAATTTAAGTTTTATTACATACATTTTTTAAAAAAATAATTTCCTTTAGTTTTACTTAGGATAGTTTTTTTTCTTTAAAATATTCACAATATTTTCCTCTAAAAAGTATAAAACATTTATCTCCATAGCATTATTTTTTATTAAAATTATCATAAATTTGTCGTATTATTTGTCGGTCTTGAATACGACTATCTCGCTACTATAAAAATGCATTATTCACTTTAATTTACAAGTAGCTTTTCTGTTAAGCTTTCTGCATAATATCCAATATAATTCTTTGCTTACTAAAATAGTTCTCTTGGTTAAGACCATTATATTACAATTATAAATTTTACCTTTAAAATTCGTTTAAATAAGCACATATTACTTATTGGCATTTCCATATTTTTTACTGTGAAGCCATATTAAGTTTTGATTAAAATCCTGGTAAAGGGAACTTTAAATTTAGCACTGCATCCTGTTAATAAAACTTATAAAAATATATTTATACTACACTCTCTTTGCAAATATTTAAAAAATAATATACTTATTAGTTTGCAAAATATATTATACAGAGCACTAAATTGACTAAAATAAAAATTTCTAAAAAAGTATAATTTTAGAAAATTACTATCACCCACCTAGAACTGACTGCGCAGCAGTATTTATACCCTACAAAATACCTCATCATATTGGTGGATTTTTGCTTTTCACCTGGTACTTAATTTGCATATTACTACAGTATTACACAATTATTTTTACAAAATAAAATATGACTCATTATTACTTTAAAATATTATTAAAATATTAATTTTAAATCTATTTTATGCTTTATTCAAAATTAACTAAACATTTTGAAATGACTTTTAAAAGCAATATTTTATTAATTTATCCCACCTTTAATATTAATTTATCTATTTTATTTTAAAACAAAATATTTATTTTTTTATTAGCTGTATTCATTTTATAATACTATTTAAAACATTTTATAATGATTGATTTTAATATTTGCTTTTGTGATAAGTAAATGAATATATCCAATTCTATAATGCAATTTTAAAATATTTTGAACTTCTTTACCACAAATACTAGTAAGCATGTGTGCATGGCTGTACTATAAAGAACACATGACTGACAACTGAGACAGATTGTAAACAAATTTCTGTCTGAAAATTAAATGATAAATTGCATCAATTATTATATTAAATAAATAATATAATAATATAAAATTTGCAATAATAATTTGGAAAACATAGAATTAAATATAATTTTTCCTACCACAAAGATTACTATTAAAACATATAATGTTAAATATAATTATTAGTTATAATTTATACTTTAAAATATAGCATTTATTTAATTTCAAGCTTTAATTATTAGAATTCAAATTTTTAAACATATTTTAAACATTTATTGCTGCTTTATTTATTATGGTCAGCTTTTCCAACCATATTTAATTAATATTTTTAGCTATATTTAACTGTTTTAAGGTTATTCATTATAATTTTAGGCGTTACTTATTTTTATTTGCTTTAAATTGAACTTTTAAAATATTATTAATACCAATGTAATTATTACATAAAGAGAATATATCCTAAATTTAAATTTTTTTAATAAATGGATATGATGAACTAATTCTGACATATAGAAAAGAGTACAATATATATATATATATATATATATATATATATATATATATATATATATATATATATATATATATATATATATATATATGATAAATCCACTCTAAATCATATATTTCATAGGGTTAATAACATATTCAATCTTTTGATTAGATAGAAACAACACATCCCTATAGCATATAAAATTATCGTGTTCCTCATTATTATTTAATTTATGCTTATTTATATTTGGCATTTTCATTTTACCTCTGCAGCTATATTTATACCAATGGTTAATAATTTTAAAACATCAAAATGGATAATATACATTTTTTTATAATATGACCTACTTTGCAAATTATATCATATATATATATATATATATATATATATATATATATATATATATATCAAATTAACATTATTATCTTTATCATCATTGTTGTTATAAAACGATTGATTTAACTTTTATTACATTTAATTATTTTCTATACCTTCCATCTATGAACTTTTTTATCCAAAAGTCTATCTCTTATAATTAATAGGTTTCTGTTACTATTTTTCAATAAGTAATATGTATTCATTTTATTAAAGTTTTCTTCATTTATATTAAAACCATAATATATTTTTTTTCATTTTTTGGAATAATATTATATGGAACTAATCTTTTCTTACAATTATCACATATTTGTTGATATATTTATCCGTCATAAATATCTCAAATTTATTCTTAATACAAGTATTACTACAATAACAAGTTTCTAGAAATATTTCAAACTCAACATTAAATCTACTAGTTATTTATTTTATTTTATTATTTATTGTAATATATTTAATATCAGACTCTACTTCAGTTTTTATAAATTCATTTTCCACATTATTATTTTGAGGTTTTTTAGCATTAACTTGTAAATCTTAGAATTAATTTTAGAGTCTTCATTTCTAGCCTTATAAATAATTTCTTTATCAAATTTTGATTATTTACTTAACTTTAATTTTAATATCATCGACTTCTGATTCAATATGAATGAATTCAGTGTCTTCATTTTAAAATTATCAATTACATTTTCTATTATATTAACATTTTTTACGATCCCAGTATAATCCTTTTGAGTTGTACTGATTCTGCTATCTAAAGCTATTAATCATTTCTACATTTTTTATGTCTGTTCTAACTTATTTTCAAGTTCTTCGACTCAGACTTTAACCTTTTAAATTTCAGATCATATTTTTCTATCAGATTTCTTTTTACATAATACTTTGTTCTTACTTAAACTTATTTGAATCCTGCATTAGAAGTATTGAATTTATTACTAAATTCATATTTTAGCTTTTCAAAAATATTATCAGAATCTTTATTTTTTTCGTGTTTCTTTTTTTTTTTATTTATTTTATCCTTCAAAACTGTGATTTCATTCTTAAATTTGTTATTAAAATTAATTTTAATTATCCCATTTCATTATTAAATTTCTTAAACTGATTGAAAATTATTGTCAAAACAATGGAATCACTGGATTCAGGTCCTATTTCTAAATTAATGGATTTCTAGTTATGACTTAATATATTTAAAAAATGTATATGCAAAACATTTACTCACTCTATTGTTAATAATATCTAAATTACTTGTGTGATTAAATAACATTTTATCTTCGTTTACTCCCTAGACAAACTTCATCAATTAAGAACTTATGAAATAAATTATCCTAGGCTTTCCAATATATATTGTAACGGTCAGGTTTGTACATTTGCTCAACAGACTGAGAGTCCAAGCCAGAGAACCAAAAGCTGACCCAGTCGGGATAGTAATACCCTACGTCTGATCATACCTTAACTCTCTCACTCGTGCTTCCAAGTCAACCCATCGCGAATGACATGCCTGAGGTTACACTCGATATCTCTTTGATCACGTTCCAGCAATAGCAAAGCAGTAAAACATGAGACATTCCCCCCTTATTACATATTCTATTATATACCTTAACTAGTGATTCATAAGATAATGAGCAAGTAATGAGACTGAGACAAATTTATATTTCATAAATTTAATATAACATTTAATAAATATTGACGCATAGCAAGTTGTGTATAGCTAGCTCACACGCAGGTGAGTGAACACTAGGATTATAAAACAATATTACAAAGCCATGAGTGGATTCTCTAGGTTATCAAATAATAATACAAAGCAATGAGTGGATTCTCAGGGTTATCAAATAATAATACAAAGCAATGAGTGGATTCTCAGGGTTATCAAATAATATTACAACGTAATGAGTGGGTTATCATGGTTA
Organism: Epiperipatus broadwayi; assembly: GCA_028023455.1. Classification (NCBI taxonomy): domain Eukaryota; kingdom Metazoa; phylum Onychophora; class Udeonychophora; order Euonychophora; family Peripatidae; genus Epiperipatus; species Epiperipatus broadwayi. The sequence continues at coordinate 5,628,809 of JAQFVV010012457.1, forward strand.
TACAATAATATCTCAAAGCAATGAGTGGATGCTCAGGGTTATAAAATAATATTACAAAGCATGACTTTTTTAATAAGCTTATGTCATCTTTCATGTTCTAATTCATGCTATGTTTTATATTTGAAATCGGTTATAGTTAGCTAGAGTGATAGATTTATTGATGAATGATAGAGATTATATTAAGTTTATATCATTGTTACTAAGTTTGAGTTTATATTATAAATACTAAGTTTAAGATTATAAATATATTCAAAATCATATTATAGAGACATTTGCGTGATATATAATTGTTATACAGATAAACACATTAAATCTGATTCTAGTTCGGATCAACGCCGAAATTACTTTCTAGGGAAAATGAACTGAAATGTGGTGGCAGTTGAACGTCAGATTCTAGGGCGTTAGAAACTACAGTATCAGATAAGTGCGACTCGAATGCATTCTTAATGGGGTTTATTACCTAGTAAACGGTTCCCTAACCGATCTGCTTGCTATAATGGAAGAGGCCTTTTAATTCAATGAACAGAAGATTGGCTTATGAGCCCTTTGGAAACGCTTTGGTTCCATTAAGTATGAATAATTGTCACATTTGCCTAAACTTTCGAGGCGTGACTTAATGAAATACGAAGAAAATGTCACCGTTGCCTAAACTTTCGAGGCGTGACTGGACGTGGAACAATCTTGAGATGGGCCATTATAGACATAGCAAGTAGAAATGCATATTTATGCAAATTAGCAATACATTCGCAACGCTAGATTAATATTTTATAAATTAATTACGCCAAAATCTTAGCTTCTTCAGTGCTACTACCACCGGTCAAGTTCATAAATGAGATTATTAAATTATAAAATGATGGCGATAATGAGAATCTGATTTAAGGTTTTTCTGCATAGCTACTTATAGAACTGGGAACATTAGTTATATGTAGTATAACTAGATCTAATATCAAACTGATTTTTAAATAATAAAATATGAGTTATAAAATAACTCACGCAAATTATTGATGTTTAAATAAATTACACATCTTAAATAATTCGTCAAAATAGACCTTACTAATAATGAAAAATGGGTTTTAACTAACGAATGCAAATCTATATTTTAAATAGCTTGCGTGAAATATACTTTTTCAAATAACTGGCAAAATACATATTTTAAATCACTTACGCAAATATAATTCTTAAATAACTTGGGCAAAATCTGCGTTTTAAATAATATACGTAATATATACGTTTTAACTAACTTTAGTAAACATTTTCCATTTTATATAACTTTAGAAAAGATGCGTTTTAAATAATAGACGCTAAATATACCTTTTAAATAACTTTAGCACAACATTTTCATTTTCAATTAACTTGAGAAAAGATGCGTTTTAAATAATATACGCAAATATACATTTTAAAATAAGTTTATCAAAAGATTTTAAATAACTTGTTCGGGCATTATAAATATCGATTCACTCTATCACATATAATTCAGAAAAGAGTCTTGACTATATTCTTTATATCGCAATACTCTGATATGATAAAAGAGATTACTCACTCCCCTCCCCCCGATAATTTATTAACACACAAGACTCCGTTCTGATAAAAACACAGCATAAATCAATTAACATGAACTTAAAACTATAGATAGATGACATAAGAATAAATTGCATAAACAATCAATAAGATTTATAATTTAGAAATGAATTTCTTGTATAGTTTTATATAAACTAGATGTTTAGAATTATTTAAAATTATTAATGATCAACGACTACTTAAAATTAATAATGATCAAGCAAGCATTTGGAGAGTGTTCTAAGATTTAAACAAATTTAAGATAAACATTTTAAGATAACTATTTTAATTGAACATTTAGAAAATATTGATTATGTGATTTAGTTAGCTAGCTTTCATTTAGGGTACGTTTTAGTTATGAGATTTAATATGTCAGAAAGGATTTACCGGCAAAGTTTCTTTTAAGGCATTGTTTCCATGTGCTTCTCACTATATTCAGTCAGGCTGGGCTTCTCTTAGGTTTTAGTCTGGATGTAGCTTCGCGAATTTATCTCTGTGGCAGCTTTCCCCATTTCTCTGGTCAGGCACTCTCTGGTCTCTCGGGTACATCTTCTTTCTTACAGTGATGGGCATGGTGGAGGTTTTCTGTCATCGGTAGCCGCTCGTGGAAGAGCAAACGGCTGTCTCTTTGTCTCTAGCCCACTGTCATCTTTGGAGCAGCTTTGATGGTTTAGCTTTTTTTTAACAGCAGGAACAGTTCTTATTTAACTTCAGCTCTGGTCACAGCAACAGCAAAAATTAACACGGATTATGATAGATGGATGGAAGAGGTTAGATTAGAGGCTTTGGTGGCTATTTGGGCCCCTTTTTATGCTATATTTTTGACAGTAGTAACCTCCTACTTTGAGTCATGCCACATCACAAGATGACTAGTTCAAACTAGCCTTTAACCAAATATCCAGTTAGTAAAAATATTAAGTATATCTAAATCTGGACATGGAAAGGCTCTATTGTTTTAATTGACGTCAGTTTTAAAAGATATATTTTTAAGAGAATGGTCACAAGCAATTTGTATAGATTTTGTATAGATTTATGCCTGACTGAATATTATAATTGGTCTTGGTTATAATTTTTAAATAGGTCAAATTTTAGCTAAAGATTTATTTTTAGAACGAAGTGTTAAAACTGATAAAACTTTCTGCTTGTAATTTTAAGCAAACAAAAGAATTGAAAACTTGGAAATTATTTAAAATGAATACTGACTTAAATAATTATTGAGAAAGAATATTGAAAAATAAATAATATTATAAATTTAACTTATTATGCTGCTATATAGATAAATTAATTATCCAGTTATGTTTATTTCAGTTTTAACAAATCTAATGGAATATGCTCGTATATAAATATTTATAATTAGTAAGGACGATTATATACGCACATACTCGCAATATTATAAGGACAAAGTTTTTAAAATTTAAGAAATACACGCCATCTGAGTACAACAAATATATACTATTATCAAAGATAATAGGTGAAACAGGTGTAACCGTTTCAATATATATATATATATATATAAATACGTCTATGGTATTATCAACCGCCAAAAATACATATTCTATTTATAGTATATTATAATACTTATACCAAAGACTAAATTTCTATACATATAAAAATTATTAAAATATTTAGCGTAAAGCACTCGTTGTCTTAGCGTTTAGATGAAAATGTATAAATTAATAAACATAAACTAATTAATTGCACTGAGCCAGTTTTCAATAAAACCCGCGAGAATCGCAGCGCTGAATAAGGTTACGGAGTAAAGGTAAGTTTGTTTATTTGATTTAATATGTAAATGACGCACGATAAGCAAATAATGCAATTGAATATTCCAAGTTTTGGACAATGGAATATAAGCACCATTTTTGTTGTAGGAATGTGGATTTTTTGCCATTGTCCCCGCCTCTTTGTACGATATTTTGTTTTCGGTTATTCTTGAGAATTAATATTTACTTAAGAAAATTTATGATCCATGATGCATTTATAGTATAGAATGATCAATCTGTATTTAGTCATTGTTTTAGCTCTTATTGCACAAATGCGTGTTGGGCAATTCTCATGGATGTATATGCATGAGAATCATTGTTAAACAAAACTGCAGTAAATCTTGGTACATGCAATTTTCTATACCACATGATGTTTGTGCTCCCCAAATATCTTTTTTTAGTATTGTTCTAGAAATTATTTAAAGAACAAATCGATCAAAAGCTTAATATGCTTGTGTTAGCCAAATGTTTCTAAGGTTATGTGCAATATATGTATATAAGGAAGGCTTATCCATGATTTAAGCATATTATTGTTTTTAACATTATTTACATTGGCATAAAATATTACAACTGTTTTAATAAAATGTTATGATTATAATTAAGCTATATTAGATGCTTATGTATGCATCTATGTTGTTGTTTTTTATCTGCCTCTTCCTTGTGTATATTTTTCTTTCTATATAAAAAATATTTAAAGCCAGCCAGTTCATGTTCTATTGGGTCTTTGACATAGGATGAATGGCTTCCCTTATTTGTAAATTCTTTAGCTTTATTTGAAAATCAAGCTCATTTTTATTTTTCTTGATACAAATTTCAGAAAATTGATCCAATGATTGATGTATTCTACTTACCATAGTCCATTTTAGAGGTAATATATGTCTGAGCTCCAGCTATATATTGCTGATCTGATCTTCCACTGCATATATAACCATGCCATTTACATATCACATGTAAATATGGTTGTTTTACAATAGCATGTTGAAACAGCCGGAGGGCATTATTTCTGTGATAGCACACAGAAATATGCCATTTAGGCAGCCTACCACCACTTTGCAAACGTTCTATTTCTAATGTTTAAGCCTAGAAATAGTCCATTGGTACGGCGTGGCTGCTAAGTGTCTATTTCTACACTAATGCACAAATACATGAAATTGAATCTGCCGCAGAAGCTATCGTGTCAGCTTACGTCTCAGATTTGTGCTAAGCATTTTCAATGTGGGATCACATTTCACTTTTGGCTACAGTATCAGGTGAGGATGTCTGGAATTCCGATTGTCAAAACTATTTTAATATTCATTAAGACCATATCCCCCTCTACTGCCATCTTTTAGGAATGTCTACTAACAATTATCAGCAGAGTATCATGCTTTCCTAGCTTTCATTACCTGCTCAAAAAATTCAGCAAGTGTATGTACAAGTGCGATTCCAATGAAATCATGCTCTAAGTCTCGTTTCCGTGAGAACAACGGCAAGCTTTATTGAATGGCTGAAATTGGAAAACTTGCTCTGAATGTCAAAGATTTTGTGACTGCTGCTGGAACCGGATTATCAAACAAAAGAGGGCTTTGAAGCTGCATACATGCTGTTCCTGAACAGCCCTAAAACTTGTATTTTTTGAACTGCCGTAAATGTATTTTATGTGGTTTTTGGTAATTATGGGTAAAAAGTTGGTCAACCTTCGAGTTGGAGTGTTACTGTTATAGTCCTCCCTTCTCTCAGAAGTAGATTATTTCAGATGCTGCCTTATCTGATTGGATTAAGCATTGTTTGTCTCAGGCCAATAGGCTGATGTATAGATAAAATCATAGCCAATGATTATTACAGGCCAATGAGCAACGATGCTTGCTGAATCCAAAGGTTTTCAGTAAGGTCAGAAATCTGGGTATAAATAGTCACCCTTTTGTGAGAATTGGGGAAGAACATGTCTAACCTAAACAGACGATTTGCGTTTTCCCAGGGAAACTCTGCTAACATAAACAGCAGCAAGTATTCCCATTAATAGCACTACGCTATTTAGATCTATGCAGATAGGCAAGTCCCACAGAGAGCGGACGCTGCTAAAATCACCCTCGGCTCAAGGCAAGCTAACTACATAGCTGGAAGAGTCATAGACCTTACCCGTGAGGCAAGCCATAAGGTGTGGCTGGAAGCGGCAGGCAAAACCCAGAGTTCACGTTAAACTCCAAGATTCAACTTATAAATATGCATTTGTATACTGTATATTGTTTGTATATATTTGTACATAATAAATATATTAAATTATAATACTTGTGTCAGTATTATTTTATATTTTTTACTGTTAGTTGGGTCTGTAATCCAGACCAAACACAACAGTTACGTTTGCTTAGGAATTGTAACCACCCACCCCTTTTCCCAAAGTTGGACCTTTTGGTTGTAAATGTTTGTTACCGTTAAATGGAAATCGATTTGGTATTTGTAATTTATTATAAAACAACAAAAATATAAAAAAGAAAAGAAGCTGATTTTGTCGTAGAATACCCAACCGCCGCCAAAAAAAAATGTAAGTAATGAGAAGAATAAAAAGTAACTACGTTTTAAAATTCATTTCGATTGATGTACCCTTTTTTTGTTGTTGTTGTTTTCGTTCCAAAAATTGTTACTTGATAGATAGTAGTTTTGGTTAAATGTGATCAACAAAATCAAAAACATACCGATAAAAAAATAAAAGAATTTCCGGCCCCAAAAAAATATAAGTAATGAAAAGAATAACCAAAAAAAAAAAATTAGGTACTTTTTTAAATTCAATTTTTTGTACTTTTTTAAATTCAATTTTTTGATTTCTGCATATTTTTTTTTGTTGTTGTTGCGTGTTCATAAAATGTATTTGATATTAACTTTACTTTGACATGTGATAATAAACAAACCTGGCGGTGGCCCCGGAAACATTATATTTATCTTTGTTTACAAAAAAAGCCCGCCCTCAGACGGTTTCAATACACTATTGTAAAACAACCGTAAATATTATAGATGAAGAGACTAAATATTTAGGTAATTATTTCAAAGTTAGCTAGAATGATGCTACAAACAATATCTCAATGATAACTCCAGTGGCCAATCGCTTTTCATTTAATATAATCCATCATTAGCCTATTGTTACCATGTCCTTGTCAATTTATTTTTAATCTTCTATTATAAACTCTTTTATATGGATTGTAGTTCATTTGCTAGAAGGTGTCGTGACTGATGGTAATGGATAGATCAGAATCCCATTCTATATTGGATCACAATATCTGCCAGAGTAATTTCTCGCCATACGTTTTAGCTGTCGTACTTCATGTGTAAGATTTCTACAGCAGTCTTGAATAATTTTGCATACTATTGCCTCCTTTAAACTTCTAATATTTTTTCCCGATTATATACGTTTGTGTTTATACAAATGTAACATACTTCAGAAAATACGTTTGGATGTAGATAAGTTTTAAAAAACTTAATTCTTTTTTGTTTAACTAAAATAGATTTTTGGAAATTTAAATGTCATCATATTTCAAAGGTGCGAATCCAAAATGTCATTGTTTTAACAATTTTGATGAGAATATGTAATTCTAAATTACGTGTTGACTTCAAATACAGATGAAAAAGTATAAATCAATAAATATAAACTAATTAATTGCCCTGAAGCAGCATTTGACAAACACTGACAGAATTATAATGCTGAATAAAGTTATGTTGTACAGGTAGACATATATAATTGATATTATATAATAATTAAATGAAGCACAATATGCAAATAAGGCAATTAGATATTCTATTTTTAATGGAACCCATGAATACATTTTTAATAGAGGGTCGATCCTATGCAACTGTCCATGTCACTTTGTATTTTTTTATATTATAATCTCTTTCCGAGTATATTGTTTTAACACTTAATAGAAAAAGATGTGTCTCATGACGTGTTCATGATCCAGAAAGCTAGATCTGTATTCTGACATTTGGTCCGCTTTATTGTAAAAATGTGTGTGTTAGACAATACTTTTGAATCTATTTGCACGACATTCTTTATGATAAATAGTGATTCAGGTACAGTTAAGACATACAGTTGTTTCAAAGGTATCTTGTCTTTAGTATTGTTCAAAAAATTATTAAGAGGCAATGAGAATTGCAAAGCTAACCATGTACCTGTTAGTGCAAAGGGTTCCTAAGGATATTTGCAATATGTGGAATGTAAGGGTGGCTAAGCTATTCTCTACTAATAGCAGCTTTGATAACCCAGAATCTTGTAGCCCCCACTTAACAGACCCTCAACAAATACAGTAAGCTCTAACTTAGTCTAAAAATATTCATATTTTTTTCCTTACCAAAGTCTCAAACTCAAGCGATGAATCAAAAACAAACCCTGAAGATATACGTATATACACTAGTATATCAACACTAGCATACCAAAAGATATTAAACTTTCTCTGCTTAAAAAATAATGCAAACAAACCATCTCTTAAATATTTTGATGCCCTAGATACCAGCCCTGAAAAATTTAATTTTGAGACATAGCTGGCTTTTTATGTTCATACAATCCTTTTTCTAAATCTTATAAACAAGGCAACAAATGGAAATCTCAATCCAATCAATATAAAACATTTGATTCTCAAAACATATATTTTAACTATTTTTTTTTTACTTTTTTTACTTTAAACATGAAAATAAAGATAGTATATTTCAATGTTCAGGTCTAATTTTTTTTTTCAAAAAAAAAACAAAAAACCATCAGCTAAATAAATGGATTCAATTTACACAACCACACATCCTGGGTCTATTGGAAACAAAAAAATATATAGTGGTTCTCAGATTGGCCCCACAACTTATTTAAGGACACAAGACTTTTTCCATCTGTTTAAGTGATTCACCATCACCTTCAGGAGGCACTGGTCTGGACATCACAAGAACCTGCCAATTTTCATCCTTTAAAATTATATTTATATATTGACTCAAACCTACATATAGTCACTTTTCACCACCATACTGTTACATTCAACATAATTTTGGTTTACATACCTCCTGGACTTGCAGTCATCTCAATATTACTGCTTACTATCAACTCACTACTACCATCAACCACTTACCCAGTTGTTTTAATGGGTGATTTTACCAAGAGTTATCTAACGTTTGTTTCAAAATGGCTACATCAACTTGCAACACCCCTAATGAGCACTGAAAGTTTCTTACTTCAACTCCATCTTTTCTATAACAATCATTACGCCTCATTATTGACCTGTTCTTTTATTTAGCCATGCTTCCTCACTTAATTAAGTTAACACTTAACCCCTCACTATTCTCTGATCACTCGAGTCAAATGCTTGAACTCAATCTAAGTACAATGCAAACATCAACAATCCAACTTCATAAAACAATAATAATATTTTTCCTATACACAATTCTGAATTTTTATACTCTGAAAAGTATATTATGTTATTTAAACTCATCACAATGCAAATTGATCCTGTTCAACAGTGCATTTCCTTTATCAACATTCTGTCATTTAATATAAATCATATTACCAGAATGACACCTCCAGCCTCAAGATTCCTTACATTGGCTGATGAGTTACATAAAAGAATTATCATGAGTAAATCTGCTCTGATACACCCATATAAACAGACACATGCATATATAATGACACCTGCAATACTCTAAAAGACTACCTTGCTCCAAAAAAATCTAACAAAACAACACAGCTGAATACAAGGGTACATTAGATGTGCCCTGGGGTATCCTTCCACTATCAGAGTTCCACAAGCACTTGAAACCAAGGGTGTTACTAAAGCTGGACATAATATAATAGAACCAATACATAAATATTTTAAACAAAAGCTGCAGTCACATTGTGCCTTCGCATCACCTAAAGATCCATTTAGCCAATAAGTGTTAGATAAACTTTTACATGCTACTGATTTTTTGCTGAAGCTAATCACAATACCAAAACCTTGTCATCCAGGGCCATATGGAATCCCTAAATTTGTATTTTCACATCTCAGTGAGTTAACAACCACCACATATCTATCACAAAGACTGTTTAACATAAAAAATTATACCCAATCTCCTTAGTTATATTCCACAAAAGCAAGCATCAAGATCCAATGTATCTTTCCTCCAATAAATATCCATGAGCCCCTTCATATTAAAATCCTGGAAAAGATTTTAAAAGATAAAATTAAACCATATCATTTCCCTATGTTACCATCAATTCAATATGCAAAAAAGGCTTTTCAACAGGCCAAGCTGCCCTCATTTTCAAAATCATTGTAAATTCAATTACAGAGCAGAAAAATATGATCCAATGGCTGTATTGAAATTTTAATTCAGTCACTTGCAGATACCACAATACCTCATTCTCTCTTATACCTAGTTACCAACCTACTCCTTAGTTGTGAAACGTGTATTACAATTAATGTAGAACATCACCATCATTCTCTCCTAGCCAATTCATACCTCAATGATCTCCACTCAGTTCTTTATTATTTATGTTCTACATTAACACTATCATAAACAAAATAAAACAATAATTACAAGGAAACCAAATTCCACACACTGGCCTATATATATTATTACATGATCACGATTCCATATGCTTGCTCATAACTGTCATTCAAACAAGCAAAATTCCCATACAGTAGTGCAACTCATTGTAAGCCAGAGAAGAATCAATGGATCCTATAAGGTTTGTGCATAAAATCCATATCTAGTGCCTATTCATACAATATCCCCAGATTAGTTTCTGGATTACGGCTTTGTCAGTGATGAGCCCTGGATCTAAGAGCACTGTTCTTAGATCTTAGGATCTAATGTAACTCTCCATACATTTTGGTGTTTTGGGTTCTTTAATAACCATAGACACCACTATCCTATTAGGCAGGATTGGTATTAAGCCACTAAACATCACATGATCACCATTCCTTATGCTTGTTCATAACTGTTATTAAAACAGGAAAAACTTTCCATATAGTAGTCTCACTCAGTGCAATCAGAGTAATAAATTGATTGTACTACTGTATGGAAAGTTTTGCCTGTTATAATAAGAGTTATGAGTAAGCATAAGAAATGGTGAACCTGTGGTGTTTAGTAGTTTAATACCAATCCTGCCTAATAGGATAGAGGTGTCTATGGTTATTAAAAAGCCAAACAGACCAAAATCTATGAGTACTGAACTGAGTTCAGACCTATATGACTATATATGCTAATGAGCTTGAATTAAAAATATCACTATGTTTTCAATTTTATTTGCATGGTTGTGTAGTTAAGTAAGGATAAAAGGTAAATGTTGGAGGTTGCATTAGATCCTAAGATCTAGGTGTAGTGCTCTCAGATACAAAGCTCCTCATTGATAAAGGTGACAAGCCAGAAAACAGTCTGGGTATATTGGGTGAGTAAGCACTAAACAGGGATATTATGCAACAAGCCTTATGGCATCTATTGATTACTCTGCTATGCACTGAATGGCACTACTGTGTGGAGAGTTTTGGCCAATATATACAATGTATTACATACATGGATGAGCTTACTGTTTTTCTTACATCTAAAAAACAACTACCTATTTTGTAAAAACCCTTAATGAATACACTCTCAAATATCAACTCCAGATCAACATTAATAAAACATCAGCTTGGTTTTTTTACAACAACAAGATAAATGCACAAGTTTATCATGGTAAACCAACTGATTTCCTTTCGACCTAGGGCCCTCTGGAATAAGACAAAAGATCCAGAAAAAATGAAATTTGTTGTTGAATGCACAATCACTTCTCTCTCCAAAACCTACCTCTCATTATATGCAAAAGTATAATTTATCAATCTGCTTGTAACTATAAAAATAATCCAATGCTTAACAGTCATAAACTTCACCAAATCATTTACTTTGATCATTTACTCATTCTGTAGGAAGCTATTATGGTGCAGAAAATTAGTCTATATCTCTGCAAAATGTCTTAGTCTTCCACCAACCAGAAATGGATTACATATTCACTCCATTTAATTTTTTCATAAACAAAAATGTATTAATCTTTTGGCTCCACTGCTAAGAAGTTTTCCAGTTCTCAAATATGTTTTCTAATAACACCCACAGACCCACCACCTTCACGTGGATAGTGCCTTTTTGGGTGCTGGTAGATACACCTATTGGAGTATTAATAATATGATATACCCAGACAAAACTACTGATCCTCAGTTGCCAATGCTAAATATGAACAACAGTCGTTTGATAAACCAATCAATAAATGATCTTTAGAACACAAATTTTTCACTTTCTCTTAAAGCTAAATCTTCATGCTCGAACTACATCTTGTTTCCTTAAATACCAAGATTTTACAACAAAATTGATGCTTTTTGTTCTTTGTGTCATAGGGAAGAAGAATTACAATAGCAACTATTCTACACCTGCACAGCTCTGACAAATACTTGAGAAATTATAATTAACAAATATAGACAAAATAACCTCACACTTGATAACCTAATAGAGATATTCGGTAAAGGCTCAATACCAGAAGCACATGCAACAACTTTTTGTCTATATAATTTGTGGTGACTAGATGTACTTTCTGCCTTATAAACAACACCAGAAGGTTCCAGACCACATTTTCTAATAAGTTCCAACAACTAAAGGCCAGAGATGGCAAAATTACACACCCAGATATATTTACTGCTAGATGGTCACTATTAAAAGCCTATAGCAAATCTTAACCTCAAAAAACCAAATGAATTTTGCTGAAACAAGAACAAACATTTTTATTGTTGTTTACATATCTTTTTTTCAACAATTTTTAAACATCACATCTGTGTATTGAATAGTCCAAATGATATATTTATTTCAATGCAAGGGTATTTTAAATTGATCAACTAAACCTTCAGACAAATAAAATAGAACTTAGGCAAATACATGGTTTATAAGTTTACATTTATCAGATGTCTGCCTAATAATCTATTTGAATTGTAACAATAATATCTATCTATTTTGTTTCAAAACTATTTAGTTTTCAACAATGTAACTTTTTATGAACAAAAAAAAAAATTAAAAAACTCCAAAAAATTCTAAAGTTTGATTTGGAACACACACTATAACCATTTGTGTAGAAATTGTAACTTTCATCAATTACTAAAAAATTAAAACACAAATGTCACAATTTTCATCAAGAATTAAAAAATGTAAATTTCACAATATTCATTTACAATCAAAAAATAAACAATGCAATTTTCAAAGTTATATTTGATCTGATAACGTGACTAAAATATAGTCAAAATCGCAATTTGCATCAATAATAAAAAAAAATGAAAATGTAAATTTTACAATTTTTATCCAGATTAAGAAATCTACGTTAGCTGTTCTCTACTTAAAATAACATATCGATAATTAAAAAATAACAATGCAGTTTACAAACAATGATCTAATTAAAAATTTCTATGTTTAAACTAATATATGTTTGCTAGTTTAAGAAGTCTAGTTTTTCTGTTCTCTACGCATGACCATTCATCACAAAATGCCAATTTACATGAACAATTAAAAAAATGAGATTTTGGCAAATATTTTGAAGTAATGTACATTCGCTAGTTTAATAATCATTTCTTAACTATAAACACCAACAAGTTTAAAAAAAGAAAAAACAAGTCAAGAGAAATTAATGATATTAATTAATGCTCTTTACTTAAAATAACACAGCAACTTTAAAATATTTGTGAAAAATATAATCTTTTTAAAAGTCCATAATGTTAATTAATTATTAGTAACATTAATTTCTTTTCACTTGTATTTTTTTTCTGTTAACTTCTTGGTATTTTTATAAATTCATAGTTATACAAACTGTGTGTTTTCATTTTAGATTTATCAACGTAAATTATTGATTTCTAGAGCCCATATGGACCTCATGTGATCAAAAATAGATCCCATGACCATGTCAGAAGCGGAATGTGAACATTACCTTCATAAAACTAATCAATATCCAACGTCAAACTTTATGGTAAGAAAAAAACAGAAATCCTACTAATTGTAAAAATAACATGTTTTATTTCATAGAGTTATATTTATGTTTATACATTTATTATTGTTTATATTAATTAAAAAATCTATATTTTTATTTAGATCACTGCACAAAAATTGTGTTATTTTTAATTATTGATGTATTATTTTAAATTGAGAGCATTATTTACCATCATTCATTTCTCTTAACTTGTTTTTTTCTTTCTTTTAACTTGTTGTTATCCGTAGGTGAGAGCAGCAAAAGTAGATTGTTTAAACTAGAAAACGTACATTACTTTAAGAATCAAAACTTTTGATTAGATCATAATACGAAAATCTCTTTTTTTTTTAAATTATTGATAAGTTGTTTTTTTTTTTTTTTTTTCAAAATAATCTTTATTTGCACAAAAAATAAAATATACATTGTAATATAGAGTTCATGTTTACGATCATGACTGAAACATTAAAGACTAATTAGGTATTAAATTAGATGATGATTACAAGATTAAAAGTAAACTTTTATGTTATGTTACTTATGAGAGGTGATCTAATTTGGCATATAAATCCCATGGCGTGTAAAGTTTGAGTGTCATGAATAAATAATATACATGGCTACTGCTAAATATGTAATTGACTCCATGTTTGCTCAGCAAGGCTAGGCAGGCATGTTCTTAGATCAATAATTGAAGACATTGTCTTAAAATTATTGATAAGTTATTTTCAGTAGAGAGCAACTAAAGTAGACTGCTTAATCTCGATGAAAATTGCAAAATTTATATTTTAATTTTTTTTTTTAATTATTGATGAAAATTGTGATTTTGGCTATATTTTAGTCATGTACTTAGATCAAGTATAACTGTAGAAAATTTCGTTTTTATTTTTTGATTGCCAATGAAAATTGTGAAATTAACATTTTAATTTTTTAATTCATGAAAATTACATTTTTATTTTTTTAATTCTTGGTGAAATTTAAATATTGATTTTTTTTTATTAATTGATGAAAATTACGATTTTGAAACAAATGGTAATATAGTGACCATATGTTGGAAATGGTTGTCATTTATTGCTTGGATGTATTAGTGGGGGTATTGGGCGGTTTATAGAATTCAAAATGGCCATGAATGCATACTAAATCAATAGCCATTTCTCTTTCACTAAATAAGTGTAATGTCCATATGAACCATGTGTACGATGTTAATTTCTCCAAAAAAAGATTATTTTCAACCTGAAGCCATGGAATAAATATCATATATTAAACTCAATAAGTAAGCTTTAAATATATAATCAGAATATACCATGTATTCTTTTTTATAAGCGTGTATATACTAAGATACTATAAAAAATACATCAATAAAAAAGGTATATTCAACAAGATAATCTCATATTCCATAGAACAACTGAAAAAAGTATTATCTAAAAGCTATGATATGATATTAAAGGAACGGCTTATCTTTAGAATTATATATTCACTATCACCCTAGTTTGAATAATGAAAACATATTACCTGCTTTTTTACGGTGGAGAGAATGTTAATTAATCCTAAATGCTTATATATATATATATATATATATATATATAAGCATTTAATATATATATATATATACAATAATATATATATATATATATATATATATATATTATTGTGGCCTGTCTATAGGTGGTACGACCTTAAGCAGAATTGCCAAGTCCTTTATATTAGGCCCTACTTGGACAGACTCTGGCTAGGTACTAATAACAGACTTACTATATCCCAACCATTTTCTTTAACTATAACAATTGAATTTAGATAAGATTAGTATTTATCCCAAGTTACTTTGACATGAGTAAATATTTCTAAAATAAGATGTGTTTTAAATATAATCAATATGAGACTCGTTTACCTATAAGCAGATCACATCCCCTTAACATTAAGCAAATACAAAATAATTGTTCAATGGCATAAGAATAACCAGGCACTCCTCCTTATTAAGTATCTACATACTCTCATGGCTAACAATAATATCTAAGATTTTATATTTATAATTATTAAGTTTTAATTCAATCACTCACTAAATTAATCTGTTAGATAATTACAGATAAACTGTGATTCCTATTATTTTTGATAATTAAGATTCGCAATAATCACAAAAATAACTTTACAATAAGGAGATCTCAGGAAAATCATTGAGTTATGAATTCTTTATACTACCTATGTTATATCAAGAGGGATTTTACAGATTTCCATGGATAGTTCACAAAATAAGAAAAGCTTATAATTTAAATCTATAATTAAGATTTATATTTATGTTCTTTAATACTTATTATTAAAATATCATTATTAACTAAACTGTTTTTAACACTAATACTTTCACTAATAACTAATGTATCATTTAATTTCATATTAATAAATACACTTTCACAATTGGCAATGTCATCAATGACCTATGGGATCAAGGCAACATGTAACAAGTTAAAAATCTTTATTAAGAGATTTATGCTTATTAAACTGTTAGATTTACTCTAAACTGAATTGACTTTTTATTTTAATTTTGATTGTACATTTTGAGTTATGTGATGTGGTGAAAATGAGCCCAGAAAAGAAATGCAGCAATTAGAATTTGATAAAACATTCAAAACAATAATTTTAATAATATTCATTACAAAATGATTACAATAAACATTACCATTAACATCGAATTTAAAATAACTTATAACAAAAATGATATATACATATATTATAATAACAATAGAAAATTAATCTTAGGAGTGTTATAATTAAACAAAACTAACAATCTCCCATTGTATGTTCAGATATTTACCCCTATGTATGTGCATACATATCACACATCCAGTTTATTAAACAATCACTCTCTTGTTGTTTTTTACAATTTATGGTCTATTAATTCAACCTCTAAAATAATAATAGTACTCAGGTTGCATATTTGATGAATAAGTAATAATACAAAAAACAATGGAAATAAAAATTAGTTATAATTTTGGAGGTAGAAAAGCAAAACAAAATTAATACTTTTATATTTCACATAAAAAAATATTTTCTTTTTTTAGTTTATCCATTCGCACATGTAAACACACCCTGCCCTCTGGATTGCTTTTTAAATACTCAATTATTCCTTTCATAGTAAGATATTGAGCTTATTTGTTTATTTAACTGATTAATATTTTTTAATCTCAATCTAATTATTAAATAACTATTAACATAACACGTGAATCAATTCGTTATTAATTGATTGATCCCCCCCCCCCTGTTGTACTAACAACTCGTAGATCATAACGTATAAATACCAACATTAGAAAGAAGTTTTCTTTTAAACTCTCAGCTAAAAGTATAATAACAACTTTAATTTTTCTTAGCGTTCTGGTTGTTCCACATAAACTTATTATAATTTTATTTTTCTTCTCTGTTTGTTCATTCTACTTATCCTAAGATTCATGAGGTATTTAAGTTGATAAGCAGAGCAAAACTCTCCATACAGTATTGCCACCTGTGCTAAACAGAGTAATCAATGGATGCCAGAAAGCTTGTGTATAAAATCCCTATCTAATGCCTACTTATCCAATATGCCCAGACTAGTTTCTGGCTTGTGGCCTTTATCATTGAGGAGCTTTGTATCTGAGAGCACTGCATCTAGATCTTAGGATATAATGCAACCCTCTAGCAACCACCTTTTATCTCTACTTAACTACAAGACTATGAGAATGAAATTGAAAACACAAAAAATATTTTCAATCTAAGCTCAATAGCTTATATAGTCATATGGATCTGAACTCAGTTCAGCACCCATACATTTTGGTGTCTTTGGCTCTTTTACAACCATAGCCACCCCTATCCTATTAGGATTTCAATTAAAATATATGGGTCATGCAAAATTTTTCAGCTAAAACTTTATAGCAACAGACATTCCAGCCGGTATGGCTCAAAATATATATTTCTATAATTTATTGTAATTAGGATTTTATATATATTCCGAATAATAAAGAACATTTTTCATTTATTATCAATTTAGTTCTATTGATTCTTACATATATATACTTAGCTGTTTTCCAGAGATTTTCTATCCTTTTATTTATCCCTACTGGATATTGACGGTGTTTGTTTATTTACTCTTGTTTATTATTGCAGTTTCTTTTGCCCATGGCACAATCACTGTTCCCTTTCAGTGAATACATTTGTTGATTATTCATATCCGATTAGTTCCTTAATAAATATTAATCTTCAAGAGATTATTGGGAATTATCGACTATTGACTTGCCCAGTAGAAAAACGATTAATTTATTCCATTATTTTAACAACAAAGCTTATAATTATCCATATATATTGATGTAGAGTTACAATTCATTACTTTTTCTTTTTGCAAATAATAAGATTTTAGGAATTTTTAAACCAATTTTTTTTTTTAAATATATTATAAGAAAATAAAAAAAAAAACCTAGTTAATTATTTTTTATGATCACCCACCTTTTCCCCCTCTCTTGAATTTCATAGTCAAAAATTGTTTGAAACTCTTTGATTGGTTGTTTTTTTTTTCTACTTTTTTCTATGAAACAATCATTTATTTTGAAAGTTTTTGGTTTATCATTTTAAAATGACAATTTATCGTTTTTTTTTTAAATAAAATATTGAAATTTATTCTTTAGAAATTAAATAAAGATAGATTTTACTATTTTAATTCTAAATCAGTATTTTGTAAATTTAAACCTTATTTATTTACTTTTAAATATAGCAAGATTTGAATATACATAATTTCTATTTTTAAAATCATTGCACCGAAACAATAAATACTGGTCTCTGTTATGCATCATATTTACAAAATTACAATTTAAACTTCACTGGTTTTAAATACTAAATAATATATTAATTGTCCATCCATCTGCATATATACGACTCTATAGATTATTGTCTATGTGTATTTTGAGCTAAGATCATTTATAAATTTCCATTAGCTAAACCCGAGTTCAAAACCTATGATCTAATATGTCACTATAGTCTTCTTTTAATAAGTAAATATTATTGGATTTGTAAAATTTAAAATTACACACCAAAATTGTATTTTAGAAAAGACTGAGCTAATAAAAAGTGTACAATATATATATATATATATATATATATATATATATATATGGTATGCTTATATATATATATATATATATATATATATATAAGCAAACCAGACATATAATAATTATCGCATACAATTGTATATGAATAGTTTTAATCTATGTGAATACACATATTTTTTACTTTCTCTCACAGATTTCATTTTAATATATTCCTCAAGTTTAACACAATAATTATATTTTAATTTTTGAGATATGCATTATAGCAAATTTGTTATCAATTTTAAAGGTTTCGTTTCCTAGTTGACATGAAGTAAAAACAAAACAATATTATTAATCTTATAAGTCCATTCATGGAACATTTTTGTTAAAATATTGGCGATGTTGTTTATAAAATAAATTTCTTAAAATAATCCACTAAGAATGTAATTAATTAAACTGCAATTCCTTAATTGAAAATAAAGAAACGAGGAATATTGCATCATTTTTATATTTCCTGCAGTTTTCTGAATTCTTTTCCAAAAATCAGCAATTACATCAACAATTTTGCAGATAAGTTTGAACAGTGATTTTTTTTAGAAAAAAAATACAAGAAAATCCAGCCCCATTAAGACATGGCAAAATATTGAATTCCCTGATTATAAATTCAAATAATTCCTTAGTTTTTTTAAAAAAATTGATTGGTAACATTTATTTTTAAAATTTTTATTACATCCAGATATTGAATAGTAATTTAAATTATTATTAATTGAAATCAATTTAATGATGACTATAGTCAAAAGGTCCGTATCTGTTATTGGATGGTGAAAATTGAACCATGTCCTCTCAACTGTCCATTAGTTTTACAATTGTTTAATAAACATTTAAAACGACAAAATTTATGTTTTATTTTTTCAAGCGAAAAAACAAAAGAAAAGAAGAGAAAGAACACTGTGCTTCTGTAGTATATACTGGTTCATATAAAGCTGAGCGCATGATGGAAAAGTGGCATGAATTCATACTCAGTTTTCACTCAATTGTACTTTGTAGGCAAAAATTTTACTAGGATGGCTGGGTAATGGCTTTCTTCCAAATGACTCTTCTACATGTTTGTTTTATGCACAGTCAATCTTTTTATTTCATGTCAAGATACACGTTTTTACTCTTTCTGGCAGATTTCATAGTAATAAATTGCTTACGATTATTATATTTAAAAATTTTGAGATTTGCCCGTTATAACAGATATCCAAACATTTTTTGTTATCCATTTTAAAAAATCGTTTCTAGTTGAGATGAAACAAAAACAATATTATTACTCTTTTAAATCTATTCATGGCACGATGTTTTTGTTAAGATACTAACAATGTTGTTTACAACAAATTTTCTTTAAATAATCCATAAGAAGTTAATGGAGTTGGCAATTCCTTAGGTGATTGCATTTAACGTTTAAAATTAAATTAAAAGAATAATGGATATTGCATCATTTTTTTTACTTCCTGCAGTTTTTCTGTTTGTTTTTTTTTTCAAAAATCAACCAACACAGTTATATTAAATCAACAATTTTGCACATGAGTTTCAATAATGATTTTAAAGAAAGTTGATAAACACAATACAATCCCATCCAATTAAGCGTAGCAGGTTGATTATTCTGTAGTAAAAATTAATGTCCTTGATTATAAATTTTATATAATTCCATAGTTTTTGTAAAAAAATTCAGTTGGAAAAATTTCTTTTCAATTTTTATCAGCTCCAGATACTAAATAACAACATAAATTATTATTGTCAAACCATGTCAGTGAGGTTGATGATGATTAATAGGACTGTATCCGCCCTTCGAAGGAGAAAATTCAATGATATTCTCTCAGCCTTGCCATTATGGCTTTATACATAAATTAAAATGACAAAATTAAGTTTTATTTTTTTTAAGTAAAAAAAAAAAAAAACAAGGGGAAAAGAAGCTCTGCATTTATGTTAACATTTGTTTATGTACGGCTGATAACGTGATGAAAATGTGACACGATTTCCAACTCCTTCTATACTCAATTGTACATAGTACACGAAATATTACTAGGTTCCCTTGGCAACGGCTTTCATCCAGATAATATAATCCTCCTAGTTGTCTTCTGCATGCTAAATCAACCATATTTACAATACAATTTATATGAAGGAATTATTTCAAATAA
Source organism: Epiperipatus broadwayi (assembly GCA_028023455.1). Classification (NCBI taxonomy): domain Eukaryota; kingdom Metazoa; phylum Onychophora; class Udeonychophora; order Euonychophora; family Peripatidae; genus Epiperipatus; species Epiperipatus broadwayi. The sequence continues at coordinate 5,649,300 of JAQFVV010012457.1, forward strand.
TATTGTCACAACATTTATAAATGCTTACTTATATTTGTTTTTAAATTGAATTATACACTATTATTGATTTTACTAAAATTAAATTGTTTAAAATTTCTAAATTAACTGTACTAGTATTTTATATGCTTATTTGTTATTTCTATTGCTTTTCTTAAATATATTTTTACTCATTGGAAAACAGTTTTACATCACATTTTGTGAAAGGGAAAGTTTGTTTATATATATTTTAAACTGTGTACAATTCACTGAAATTATTGCTGTTACTAATGATTTATTTATTTTATGATCTCTGTGTCATGCGGGATATATAATCTAATTTATTTAATGAATGTTTCAATTGATTTTAAATTTGGCCATGGATTTTATAATTTAGTAACATCTTTTATTAGGTCTTAACTATAATCATCATTTTGCTATCCCTTGGCATAATTAGAGTTAAATAAAATTAAAAAGAAAATTATGTTCTTAATAAAAAATAAAAAGTAATTTTTAAACTTGGATTATTATAATATTATGTAATTAATAACATAACTATCATATGTTCCTCTTTCACCTAAAATTGTTTTTATTTTTACTTATAATTCTTATATTTCTTCTTAGATAAGTTAAAACCTTATCGTATTTATAATTACATATATGAATGTTTCTAACAATAATAACAAATCATTAGTTGTAACCAGTTAGAATTGATACCATAAAATGTAATACATTTATATCTTAAATATTTTAACAAATTTATTATATAGTATTATTTAATTAACACTATATTAGTCTCGGTAAAATTTATTTTTAATTTATAAATAATAAGTTCATAAGTTACTTGCATCATAGATGCATTGCAGACCATCAGGAATCTCAAGCAGAACTACATTTAATGATTTGCTTTTTAAATTGGAATGGCCCCTCATACAAATAACTTTTTTTAATTTGTTTTTGGAGTCACTAACATGGGGTGTGTATAATAATATTAAATCACCTATTACATACCGATGAGACTGTTGATTTGCCTGAGCTATTCTTTTCTGTTCCATTTTATTTACTATTGATTTAATTTGGTCATGCTCAATATCAATTCCTTTGTGTTTATTGTCATAGGGGACATAACTAATATAGGCTCAGAGAATTCATAATCTAGACACATTGGAGGAATTCCCATGGACTGATTTTGAATAATATTAATATAATTGATGATTTCTATTCAAATAGACATGAAACAACCAACTCAATTCTTTCATAATCATCTTGCATAAATTTGCTGTGGCTTGTGAATAGATACCAAAACATGTTTAATTTATTGGGTCCCAATCCAACATTTACAAGCTTTTGATAAGAAGGAAGTTGCATAATCATAATTTTTGCTTTAGGTTACCCACTAAAGGGAATTTCCAAATACAATGTATAGATGACACCATTTTTAGCATCGTTTTTTTTTTTTTTTTTTTTGCTATGAGATACTTTGAAAATACCTCAACATAATTAAAATGAAATTGAATCATTTGAAAGGAGGCCAGAGTCCATAGAAAAATATAGCTAAAATTTTATTCAGGAGATTACCTTTAATAGGTTGCAATTTCCCTGCATATGATATGCTTGTGTAATATTTTAGATATATCACAGTATTTCAAAAATCAACTATAGTGGACTACATAAATGGCCAGTAGAGGTCCAAAATGTACCTATAGATTACGCACATAAAAATTAATATCTTCCTTATGCAGAAGAAATTATTATTCTCCATAATTGATTATTGTTATTGTTAATTTTATATGTTACTAAATTTTATGTTATTTTGTATCTGGACAAGGAATTATCAATTTCTAAATTGTGTACATGATTGTTTTTATACCATTTTTAACACGCTAAAGTTTCGTTAACATTGTATATTGTGATTGCAATGATGTCAGATTCTGCAGATCTTTTCTACTGTGTTTTCTATAGTTAAATTGATTGTATTATTTAATAAGCTTTCCGTATTGGGATGCACATGCTAAATTTCTGTAGGATGTCTGATTAAAATGTCAATCCAATATCATCTGTTCTCAGGTAGTTAAAATTGATGAAGAAATAAATTCCACATAATGTGATGTCCATTGTTTATGTAGCTCATATTTCAAATTTTCAAACTCTTGCGATCAGTAACAACTATCACTTGGGATGTTATTACAAATTGTTTCAATTTTTGAAATGGCCACCTAACTGTGTGTTTTTTACTCCATCATGGAATAATTTAACTCAGCACCTTTTAACAACCAAGTCAGAAAATATAATACCTGTGGTTGTTGATGTACACTAATATTAAATAAATTTCCACCATGTCCAAACCCATTGCTATCAATTTGAAAGTAAAAAGTTTTATTGAAATTAGTGTATGCTAAAATGATTTGGTCTAAAAATATGTATTCTATTGTAATAAGTTCACTTAAATGTCCATCTGTTCACTTTCATGGCTCATACTTTTTAACTGCTGCAACAAATGAAGAGTTTCATAAGAAAATATTTTCTAAAATCAGTGGCAAAAGTTATCACAATTGTTTTTTTTTATTTGCAGGTGTGAGAAAATTCTTTATTGCAAAACTTTTCTCAGGGTGGGGTTCAATTTCCCTCATTTCTATTATGTGATCTGAAAATGTGATTTCACTTGCTGCTATGATAGTTTTATTAATATTAGTATTTTAACATTCTTGAAAAAAAGAATGTCAATTGTTCTAGATGTTCATCTATATTATTTGATGCGACAATAATATCATCTATAAATATGATAATTTTTATTTTCAACTTATGCTACAAAATTTGATTTAAGCATCACATTATCCCAGATTCACTATTTACCATTTCAAATGCCATTCTTTCGAATATATGTTTACCTCTCATTCCAAAAGGCTGTATATTTCTTGTCGTTGGAGTGGAGAGCAATTTACCAGTAGCTAGCAATTAAATCAAAAGTGGTGAAAATAATTTTGTCCTTAAATTGTATTAAAAGTTCAAGGATAGTAGAAGAAATATCACGTTCATGTATAGGAACTTGATTAAGGAAATTGTCATCTAAACATAGCCTTATTGATCATTATTTACGGAACATCTCTAATGGATTTAGATAAGCTGAAGCACAATTTTATAATTCTCTATTGTAACAATTTCTTGATTTCATGATGAACCTCCACTTTATATTCATAAAGAGTAGGGTAATATTTACATTGGTAAGAATGAATATATATATATATATTGTGTACAATGAATGTATCGCTCTATTATATCTTGTTTATCCGTAAATATGTGCTTATGTTTAGAAATTAAATGATAAAATGTTTTTTTTTTGTTGAAAACTGAAAATATTTCATTCTTTTAACTTTAATATCTATTTCATTTGGAATTTCTTCCATACATATTACATTTATAAAATGATATATTTACCTGATTAAAATTTCATTGAATTTGTTGACTATCAATTATCTGTTCTTTAAATTTATAATACAATTGTACTTCTTTATAAAATAAGAACCAATTATTATTTTATAAATTAATACAAACATAATTGAAACTATATGTTTAATGTGACTATGTTTAATTAACATATTTATTCAAAATGCCTTGGGGCTAATTTATATTTGTTGCCATTATCCAGCATAATCTGTGACTGTTCCAGTGGCAAAGTAGGCATTGCAACTATTATGATAAATATTTTATTCAATATTTTTGGAGATAATGGAAACTTGGCTTCTGGTATCCAATAAGGCTTTTGTTATAATTCTTTCAACTATTACTTCTATTTTGGGACAGTTATATATAGTTAATATACTCTCTAAGTAGTCAGGATCAAAATCTTCTAACTCAAAACTTAAAAACATTAACTTAAAAATGAATTAGTTTCTCCTCCAGTTAGTTATAGATCCCGCAGTGAGAAACATTTCAATGATGTCCTATCTAGTTTAATATACCTGCCTTAAGTCAGGTTGCTAAAACTTTGACAGGATTATCCTGTGAATTTTTTATAGAATAGCCCATTATAATATTAGAATCTATATTTATCATTTGAACACAATCAGTCTTTTATGCCATGTTAATCTGTATTGGGGGCTTCCTTTTACCTCAATTCCTGTAATTTTTTTTAAGTTTTGCACTCTTTCTTTATCTTTTCTTGCCATTTAACATACTAATAATGGACACAGCATAATCAATATTTTCCTGCTTTGGTCTATAATACCCATCATTGATATGCTAACACATATCCTGTATTTCTGATGTTTCTTCAATAATATGCCTATCAGCAGTAATTAAAATCTAGATGATGTGTTTTGGGAAAATTTAATCTATAATTGTAACTATTTGTTTTTCTGATAATGTGTACGATGTTAACATTTTTAGCTTTGCAGCTTGTTTTCAGAGAAATTACATGTGATTTTCCTTACTCACATTATATTTTTATGTATCTTTAGATACTTAATATTATTTTGTCTTTCTTTGCTACAAAAGTTTGTGAGAAAATAATATTTGAAATACCAATAGGTATTGCTCTTTTCAAATAAAGACTTGCATCAAGAATCTGTTAGCTATAGCAATTTTTTTTTGTCAATCATTTTATTGCATGATAATATTTTTTTCCAAATTTTAGAAATATCCATTTCGGTTGCCACAATACTCCCATCTAAAAGCTTTTATATGTATACATTTGATTATAACAGGAGTAATCTGATGGGTACAGAATTGCTCATCCATAACTTTTTCTTGAACAAGATATATAAGTCCTACTATTCTCATGGATTTGTTCTATGGTACTATTGTTGTTACACCATCTTCAATATAATTTTACTTTTTCTTAATTTCATTCCCATTAATGACTTTTTCTTAACAAAAGTTTGTGCTTCTAAAATATCTAATATAACTTTATTAGGATATTCTGTCATCTTTAAAGACATTTTTTTTATATTTCTATTATTGTCTAATGATTTGTACATGGTATTCTACGTAAAGTCTATTCTTTAAATTATGATTGTCTATTTCATGCAGTTTGCCTTTAATTGGAATCACCTCAATTTCAATACACTGCTTGTATTCTATATTCTCTTCTAATTCCTTCTTAATTTTTTCATAATAATTCTGATACTTAATTTGTCGTTCTTTATCATTTTTAACTAATTTATCAGACAAACTTTTATATGCAAACTTTATCTCTTTGCACTTTTTCTTAACTTTTTAATTTCATCTTGATCTTTTGAGTAAACCTTTTGAATTCTAATAACTTTTATCGACACTGCTTCATTTTTATTTTTCAATTATTTAATTAAACGGTTTTGTTCTTAGTGTTTGATCAATTTTTATTCTCTCATCTATGCTTTTACTAAAACTTATTATTTCCGTCTTTATTTTTTTTAATTGTTTTTGCAACCTATATAATTGAAAATTTATAAATACCGTAATTAAATAATTAAAAATTGTATCCACTTACAAGCGCTTTCGATTATATATATATTAAACGATAGGCATAATGTTGACAAAACTATATATCAAAGGCCTAAATAACAAATATACAGCAGATGATTAGAAAAATGCAAGAACAACGTTAATATTTAAGAAATGAGATCGAAAAGACATGAGAAATTAAAAACATGTCAGTATTCTATCAGTACTATAAAAATAGTTGCCACGACAATTGCAATTTATATAAGTGATGTTTGAATACAAAAAAAAAAAAAAAAAACCAGAATATTATGCCGGATTCATAGATTAAAAAAGTATATTCCTTTTAATAAGCATTTTGATATTCAATATGAACTTTTAGATATCCTTAACAAGCTTTCAATTAGTAACATAGGATTAAATACTAAATAAGCTCTTATCTGATGAGAAAATGCATTCTAAATTAATTATTAATATTTCTATTTTATGTATAACATCTGCTATCAATCATTTCCATTTTGTTAACTAAATTATTAAATTTAAAGTTAAGTGTAGATGATTGCATAGATTCGTTAGGTTTATATTAAATAATGTTGTATTAATTTTGAACTCTTTATTTTGTAGTTGAATCAACACTAGTGACAGGGATCCACAGTGTGTTATGTCACTATAATCTGAAGCACGTTACCATACAAAAAAAATCAGAAGACACATATTACTTATTTGAGTTTGAACAAAAATCTTCTCTTTCAAGTAAGTATATACTTTATTGTTTTTTTTTTTTTATCATCAGGGCTGTCAAAATCTTTTGGTAATAAGAGCTTCTATTTATTATGATAAGAAATGCAGACAGTACAGCTTGAACTATTTGAAACTATGATTTGTATCATTATTATCAAACAAGCATTTAACAATACACTTCATATGTGAAAATGTCTTTAGTAATGATGCTATGAAACCATCGAAACTAGCATATCACATGAATGGAGTTCACCCTGACAAAAATATCTCATATTTTCATTCTCTTAAAGATAAAATCCTAAACTACGATAGATAATATCGTTGTTTCTTCATCGAAGCAAAATGATGATGGGTTAAGAGCATCATATAACATATCTCTACTCATCGTTAAGTCTGGTGAACAACACATCATAGGGAAAAAAAATTGATTCGCTTGGCCGTTGCAAAAGTATTGAACATAATACTCCACAAACTTGCATAACATGCTATAAAAAGGATTCCCTTGAGTAATAACAAAGTTGAAATATATATCGAGGTGGAAAACTGTTATGGTTGGTCATTATTGAAGTTTCATAATTACCTAAAACAACACATACCTGAAGTGCTTTCAGGTGATTACATAATCTATAGACAACTTTTAGTAGCTAAGAGCCTTAGTGACAAATTGTAACAATTGTTTCAGTTTGTTATAAAAGCTGTAAACAAAATTCAAAGTAATTTTTAAACCCTAGAAGTGTGTTTGCTTGATTATGCCATGAAAGCAACAAAGGTTTCTATCAATTGGTTCTGCGTACCAAAGTTCACTTGCTTTCAAAAGGTTTGTGTTTGACTACATTTTTTGCACTTTTTCAATGTGTTTAAGAGTTTTTGGAAGACAAGGATTCCATTTTGAAAAAAAAAAAATATTAAACAGATGTTACTTATTTAACCGTCTTATTTGGCAAATTTAATGAGGTTAATTTGCAATTGCAAGGGGAGATTTTGAAGCTCATCAAAGCAAAATCGGTCATAACGGCTTTTGTTGCCAGATTAATGTTTTGTAAGTTAAATATTGCAAGATCTGAGCTTTCCCAATTTCCCAACTTATTTAAAATAGGCACAATCCAAGAATAAAACATATTGATGTACATTAAACACTTTGAAGCTCTTCACTTAGATTTCAAAAGTAGGTTGAAAGATATTCTATCATTGGTAATACCGAACTGGGAAATAAGCCCAAACACTACTAGTACAGAACCAAATATATGTATATATATATATATATATATATATATATATATATATATATATATATATATATATTTCTATTTATATATATATATATATATAAAATAGAAAAAGCTCGTGAATGTACTTCATTAAAGGCAAACATATATCTAATTATTAGTTTAAATATCTTATAATTTTTAAAATTATAATCGTTTTCCGGATTATAAGAAAAGACGCTGTTAACAAAGTACGTTTTTTTATTATTAATTTGTCCTAAGAAAATCTAGTCATCTAGTTGAAATGGCATCTGCAGATAACAATTGCGTTGCTAGTAAAAGAAATAACAACACAGATGTCAAATCAGTTGCAGAAGGCAGTAAGGAAAATAAATCTTATGCAAATATTGCTGCTATGAACCACAAAAAGCAATATTAGAAAATACTATTCAGCAAGGGAACAAAAAAAAACGGAGGGGAAGGACAAATAGGCAGATTTAGGAGAGCCAATTTATTAGACATTTTTGAAGTAAGTTTAGAAAATGAAGATGAGACACCTAATCATTTAGCAGAACAAACTGATGATAATTGGACAGAAGAAGAAATTCAAGAAATCAACATCCAGTTTAATAACACAATACCAAACAAATTATATGAATCTTTTAAAAAATTCTTTTCTAATAAGTCATTAATGGCAATTACAGATAGAAATCTAACGTTATATAAATTTCACAAAGAGTTATTGTATCAAAAACTAACAGAAGAAAACTTATGGGATTCAATATCAGAAATAGGTGAACATTCAAACTCGCGATATATAGCTATACAATTTTTCAATGAAAATCAAAAAAATGAGATTTAAATCACAAATAAAAGCAATTGGTGGATACGTAATGATTGTTGTTGATGAAAATCTGCAAAATTATTGCTCAGGAATCATTAAAAATGTGTACTTTGGGTTTTGCATTCGTGATTTCAAAAGTATGGTCCAACCATTTGGAGATGCAATATACATTAAGCAAATCTTGTGCAATGATACACCCACAGTTATCATTTTAAGATAAATCGGCAGGAGCATATTAAACCAAAAGAAATTCCAAGGCAAATTATGGATCAGGGAGCAGTATTATAGACTGTCCCAAGAATGGAAATAACAAAGGATTTGATGTATCAGAAGAAAGACTGGAAAAGAAAACAAGCTATAAACAAAGAGATATAAAGCAAATACTGACATCGATGGTGGGAACTCAGGGAAGTGAAAAGAAAAAAAATTCTATACAAACACGTATGAATATAAGCAAGAAAATGAAAATGCAAATGTAAATAATGATGATAGTAATATTCTGAGATTCTAGATTCTTCATTAAAGTTGGAGGAAAAAGTGTACCTTAAGATAAATAATACAAAAGTAAAAGAAAAAAAAAGGGAATGATATACAAATGCATGTGGTTAAAGATTTAGAAAAAAATATAGACAAACACACATTGAAAAAAAATGTTGATGGGAAGCAATATTATGAAGAGAATATGAATTTGGATGAAGAACCGGAATCATCTAAAAAACAAAGAACTAGGAACAATATGAATACTGAGATTACTCAGACAATAATTCCAAATATGCAGCAAGTTATTCAGGTTAATAGTGAACAGAAAAGAAAACCAGTAAGACCCTCAAAAACAGGAAAACAGGAAAAAAGCTAAAATTAGAAGAGCTTATGTTTGATGACACAGGAGAACGGTATCGAATGGACAGATATACTGATGTTGAAACTGAAAGTAATTTCGAAGATGCCCAAGATTTACAATTGATAGACAGCCTAAAATAAGGATAATTAAAGATAAAGCAAATTCAAATAAATTCAAAGTAAAAAGTAAATCTTTATAAATGAAAATTAAAATTGGTTCTTTTAATGTACGGGTTTGAATTCAATAGGAAAAATATTTAAGTTGAAACAATGGATCAAGGAAACAAAACCTCATATAATGGGACTGCTTGAAACCAAAATTTATGCAGGGTCACAAATTGATCCAGAAAAATTTCTAAATACTGTGGGCTTTGTTGCATATTCAAGAGACTCTACCTCTCTATCAGCCGGGACAGGTCTTTTGATAGCTTGAACATTGTAAATTGGGAAAATTAAACATTATAAAGTAACTTAGAAGGATCAACATTTTTTCCCTTCTGTTATGAGTGATTGATTTGCTAACGGGGTTCAAATGATAATGGACAATCCGGGAAATTATATTTAAATCCAGAAAGAACTCTTATCAAAAATGACAATGTAAATGCAAAATTTGTAATTCTTTTGAGACAATAAAGACCTTTTGAAACAAAATAATAATAATAATAATAATAATAATAATAATAATAATAATAATAATAATAATAATAATAATAATAATAATAATAATAATAATAATAATAATAATAATAATAATAATAATAATAATAATAATAATTCTCACACAGTTAAGTAATTATAAATGAAATTAAGAAGAGGAAAAAGTTCACTCTTATCCATAAAATACTTTTTAAAATATGATTTCCCCTCTATCAAAATATATTCTATGAGTATATAAGTCATTTGCACCCATAGAAACATTTTATACAATTATTCTCTCTTAAAATATCTGAATATTTAATATTTGTTATATCAGAATGTCAAAGAAAGTTATGAATTTAAATATTCTACTCTTGCAGAGTGATCATACGATACTGTGTACTGATTAAGTAGCACATAGATTGATGGTAGTATTTTTTTATAGAACAATATGTAAGTTAAATGAATGACTTATTCAAGAATATGAACAAAATAGCAATAATGATCATCTCAGGGTTCTGAATATATTTTAAGAATTATTCTGTAATAACAGTTTGCCAATGCATGACTGATATCTTGGAAGACTCTAGGAGGTATAGACTTATTTTATAAAAAAAATACTTCCTAACATTTCATCACAACAGAAATAATTAAACAAAGAAAATATTTAATTTGCGAAGTAAGTGCATAATAAAATATAACAAATAAAGAATAATCATAGTTATTTATCCAGGACATAACTCGAAAACAATAGAAAGAAAAAGGTACATTTTATGTCTTTCTATTATCACCTAGACAGCAGAGATTAAATTGTAAAGTATAATGTTTAAATTTTCAAATTAAAAAAAAATGGTTAATAATAAGTGCAGTCAGAAAATAGCTAGAATAATCTTCACTGATTTTGTATTGATCTGAATTTAACTTAAATTATTCAACTTTAATTTCTCTTATATCAAATTCCAATCTTTGGAATCGATAAGTTAATTGTAAAAGATGTTCATTGGAAAAACACCAAGTTTTGGAACTGCAAAATTTGATTATCTGTTACCCAGATATCTGATAGAAATCAGCATTGTGAATATTATACTCTTTGCAAATAGTAAATTTAATAACTCAAAGAGACACATAAGATTTTATCTTAACTCAAGACAAGTGACATGTAGAAAAACAAAACTGAGTACTTTTAAATAACAATACTGAAATAATATTAATGATTAAATATAAAAAAATAATATTTAGAAGTTTTTTTTATTATATTTACATTAAATTTTCGGAATTATTTGCCAACATAAGCGCTGTTACAATTAGTTTACATCAGTTGGCTCATAAGCGCATCCATACCTTTATTGACAATAATTCTCAGGTTCTAATATATTTTTTAACTGGATTTATAAATCAAATATCCCCACGAAATATTAACTATTTAGTTTTTTTATGTGACATTTTGATATATGAATTGTATTTTTAATGAATATTTAATTCAATCAAATAGGAAAGAATAAAATTGTGTATTTACTTTGAAACCGTAATCATTTATTGAACATTAGTGAGTAGATTTATCGTTTATGCTTATCTATTTCTCCGTTCTTGTCAACATACCTCACAAAACTAGCTAAATACATCCTAGATGAGTAGGCGATTTTATTAAATATATTTTAAACTTAAGTTCAATGAAGAAATTTTATTGCTTATTAATGGAATTAATGCTCACAGTATGAAATGTCAAAGTTTGAGAGACATAGAAAGAGGGGGGAAATTATTCATGTATATAAATTTTACTATATAAGAAAAAGGGTGTTCATATAAGCAAGTTTTATCATATATCACTTTTCATCTTACACTACTAGAGCAGAGCCAAATATAATTTTGTAAGATGAGCTGATAACCATCAGCACGAATGAAAATATTAAGGTACAATTCAAAAAGGGTTATCAAAAATTTTGACTGCAACAAGATATTCCACTTCGGTAACTGGCTCTATGAACCACTGTATAAAAATATTTGCTGGCATTTCCATCATCGTATATGTTAGAGAGAGAGGTTTCAGTACAGTTTTAAACATGCTTCAGAATGGAAGTCGATTTCATATTATCTAATGTGGAGATTTGAAAATGTACCTCACTAATTAAAACTGGACATGGATAAATTTTTGACAGATCACCAGGTGCACCCATCTCATTAAATTCAGTTTTCCGAGCTAATTTATTTGGTATTCTTATTTTTATAATTCTGATAAAAAAAAATCCGTATTTCAATTTTGTTGATGTTTAATTCTGTCTGAATATGTTGACTTTTTAACTTCATTTTAATGTTTAATAAAATGATTTCAATATTTGTACTTATTTTGAATTTATATATTTATTTTATAAATATCAAAAATTTTAAAAAAAATGCTCGTATTTTTTTTTTTTTTTTTGCTTTAATTTTACATTAGGGCAGTTTTCGATATTAAATGCTGCACAAGATAATGCCATATTTTATAATCTTTTTATTTTTCTAAATCATTTATTACAAATGATTAAAGTGATATCTAGTGAAATATTTGTACAAAATTGATAATTTGTGTAAGTAAAGTAAATGACTTAGGGGAAGGCCAGTGTTAGAGATGTGAAAAGGCAAAGCCAGCTAATAAGAGTTATGCAATACCTATGACTTCCATAATTCCAACAGATCCCAGTAAATGATGACCCTAGTTATCCGAATAAATTATGAAATTAAAGTTATTTTGCTTAATATTAACAGTTTTATATTCCAAATACACTGCCCTTTTAGCTATTATTTCTGCATTCAAGGTTAATCGTTCCAATATATTTTAATTGTAAATAGTTGAGAAGATTATGAGCGACTTGATTCCTGATTGGCAAAACTTGAACAGATTATCTAAATTCAGCCAATCATTTTGTTCTTAAAATATAACAAATCTTTTATTTTGATTTATAAAAGAGAAGTTTTAGTTTCATTTGTTTCATTATTAATTTTTTTAAAAATATTTGTTACATGTTTTACATACATGTTATTTCTTCTCCATTTTTTTTAAATAAAAATATATGAATGCTCTGTCACAATAATAAAAGCAAAACATGTTTATCATATTTTATCTAATAATTGAAAATTAATTAAATAAATGGCTCTTGATTTAAATTAAAGTTAATTTCTAGGATTATTTTTAAATAAATAAGGACAATTATTATTTTAATCACACTTTACTAAAATTAATATATGTTGTTGATTTCTTACAGGTTAAACACATCTGATCTAAATCAGTGGATGGAAAATAGCAATTTTAATAAATTAAAAAATATGTGCACATATCAAGTAGATACAAAATGCAAGGCAAGATAATCAAGTCACCTAAAAGAAGACAGAAATTTTTTTTAAATCAGTTCTATCAAGCTTTATATTTTGCACTAAAATATAAGGTTACAATATATATTTTTTTTTCTTTAATTTAATTTATAAAGGTGAGAAAGTTGCCTTGACAACAGTGAGAAATATTGATTACTATATTTACTGTGAATGTTTAGATGTTGACTGGTTGGAATATATATATATATATATATATATATATATATATATATATATATATATATATATATATATATATATATATATATATATATATATATATATATATATATATATATAATAGTAAACTATAGGATAATAATTTCATGCATATTTGGAGAGTTCATCTTATAGAAAGTATATAATTTTGGAATTTGGATTGAATATTTGATTGTTGGAGTTTGGTTGGTTATATTGCAGTTTTGAGGTTTAATGGAGAGTTTTTGCCATTGCCTTGAAGATGTGATGTATTCATATCATTCATGTCTGATTAATTTCATTTACTGTTTCAACCCAATTTATGATTTGTTATTATTTATCATGAAGCAGTTAACAGTAGTCCTGCCATGATTTTAGCATTTCAAACTTTAAGAAAGTGAACAAGGTATAGTTTTTCTGATATATATATATATAATATTTGCCTCTAAAACTCCAAGAAAGAGAGCAAGGTATTATTTTATAAATTACAGCCCCTAAGACTTGAAAAAGCAGGGTATTTCAACAGACTTTTCCAATATACTATCAAGGGTTGTGTTAGCTTAAATTGATTGAATTGGGATGACTTTCTGGGTGATCATGGTGCATTGTGTGCTTTAAGGTTTGTGACTGAATTCTTTTATTTCTCTCATGATTGTGAGTGGCTAATCATTCTGTTGGCTAGCAGTATTTGTCGGATCTCCAAAAGAATAGACCAGTATATAATTTGATGTATGATCTATATTATAAATATATACATGGGCTATATAAATTATTGTTAGTTGTTTTATTAAATAATGGATAAGGAAATTTTTTGTTGAAAGCATGAGAAGGCTGGGTGCTGGTACAAACAAGGCACACTATTATAGAAGTGACCTACTCCTAAATAGTTTATTTTATTATTATTATTATTATTATTATTATTATTATTAGTATTATTATTAGTATTAGTAGTAGTATTATTATTATTATTATTAGTAGTATTATTATTATTATTATTATTATTATTATTATTATTATTATTATTATTATTATTATTATTATTATTATTATTATTATTATTAGTAGTAGTAGTAGTAGTAGTAGTAGTAGTAGTAGTAGTAGTAGTAGTAGTAGTAGTAGTAGTAGTAGTAGTAGTAGTAGTAGTAGTAGTAGTAGTAGTAGCAGCAGTAGCAGTAGTAGTAGTAGTAGTCGTAGTCGTAGTAGTAGTAGTAGTAGTAGTAGTAGTATCGTCATCATCATCATCAAATAGCATTTGTAGCCTGACATGATATTTTATTAATCAAATATATAGAAATTATGTGGTGATTAAAGTTATGCTGATGAAAAAAAAATGTGAACAGGAAATTTGGCATAAATACAGACAGATAGCAAAATAAAAGATAAGAACTAGTGGCTATTAAATCTTTGTGAATATATGGGTGGATAGATGAAGGGGTTATCTCTAAGTGTATTAGACATCAGAAAACAGAACAAAACAAAACAAAGAAAAAAGAAATAAACAGGAAATAAAGAATAGATATTTTTTTATTTATAAGTAAGAGTAGAAAGGTAGTTAATATGAAGCAAGATAAAAAGTATCCCCTAAAGGAATAAAAGCAGAGGAAAAGCAAGGCCATCAAGGGCTGTTGCAAGCTGTGATGGCACAATTTAGAGAAATGAAATGAAAAATAAAAAGCAGTTGAAATCCTTTTTTGGTGTCAGCAACTTTTACCATTGCTTTTATAAAACTTTTGCTTATAACACTATCTTTCTAGCTCAGTTGCTCAGAAAGGACACCATGGAAATGGATAAAACACCATTCCAAAGAAATGGATCAGATTAAAACCAAATTTCCTTTAACAAATCATATTAGGATATTCCAATTTTGAGGACACTTCTATGTGCACACCGATAGCAATGGATATGGGCTGAAGGAGATTTTAGTCCAATTAGATAAATATCACAAACCACAGATACTTTGCTTTCTTATCTCCTAAAGGGACCTGAATTATATTACACTACAACTGAGAATGAAACATTAGCAGTGGTTTGGGCCATTCAGAAGCATAAGCAGTACATATTGGGATCACATATTGTCATAATAACAGATCACAGAAACCTAGAGTTCCTCAATAGGAGCTACCTTAAGAATCAATGTCTGATTCAGATGAGCCTATTTTTTGCAACAATTTCACTAGAAAATTCAGTACTGTAAAGGAAAAGAGAATGTAGTTGCAGATATTCTCAGTAGAAATTATGTGAGACTCCCACTGCAGCATATACACCTGGATCATGCATACATAGCAGCAGTAGTTTTCTTGTGTACCACTCTATAGAAAAGGAGTTGGGCCAGTTATCACAGTTACAGGGTCAGGATACTAAAATTACAGCCAATAACTGCCTATTTGTTTGAGAAAATTACAGGCAATACAATCAATAGAATGATAGCCAATAAATCCATCCTCATATATTGTTTAATACAGGATCTGTTGCACTGCCAGATCATAAAACATCAAGAAAACACATGGAGGATATACATCCCCATGAGCTTAAGGTGAATTTTAATATATTATGTTCACTGATTCTATGGGCATTATGGACCCAGAAAAGTGGAATGTCATTAGGAAACTATTCCCATGGCCCACTATGTATACTTCAATACCACAACATCTTAAGTATTGTGGAATTTGTCTTAAATCCAAGTCTATTAGTTGCTCATGTGTGGGAGTCTTGCAACCCATTATTCCTGAATGACCAAATGATCTAGTGGCTATAGATTTTTATGGGCCATTGCCACTGTATGGGATATTTGTGTGTATCTTGGTGACTTATGAGATGTCTTTTCAAACTTTGTTGCTGCTTATCCTGTATATAAAGCTAATGTAAGAGGTGTCATTATAAATTTACAAAGTTCTCTATTTACATTGGTGGAAAAACCTAGAACTATTCTTACAGATCATGCTACATTTTTTTTCTCCAAGGAGTGGAACAACTATTTAGTAAACTAAGTGATTAAACATGTCCTCAGTTTTATTTGTAATCCACAATACAATCCCTGTGAAAGAGTCATGATGGAATTAGTCAGATTTTAAGGGTTTACTTGAAAGGAAATCATAAAAACTGGGTAAAACATGTAGGCAAAGTAGTTGGGTATATCAATATCACCCAAAATGAATCTACAAAGTTTTCCACAATTTACCTCTATTATGGAAGGTGAGAACCTAATCTTGTAAAGACTCCCTTGCCAACCATAGAGAAAGAGAAGATAAGTCAGGAGATACGTCTAGGTAGGATGAGGAACAATATGCAAAGGATGGCTAAAAACTGGATCATTAAAGTTCCAAAGAATCCCACCCCATTCAATGTATGTGACCATATCCTTGTTAGAACATCTAATGTTAGTGACCCACAGAAATATAAATTAAAAAAATTCTACAATGTATATGAAAGGCCATTCTGTATCAAGAAAAGAAAAGGGGAAAATGCATTTTTATTGAATTGCCAGAGGAAAAAAGGTACATATATTTACATAGTCTGAAACCAATGGTGATCCTTGCATAAGCATTTTTTTTCTTGCATTTGGTAGAAAAAAAGAGAAGAGCAAGAAAAAGATAGGATAGTTATACATAATATTATAAGAGATAATTAGTTGCATTATACTCTTATATTAAATATAGACAGTTCATTGTATAGCTTATTTTTCTTTAAAATAAAACAGGCTAGACTAGATGGGGTTAATGGCCATATATATAAATAATTATCCTCACTGTTTTGAGCCATTAGCAAGAGCATCTATGTATCTGTCAATCTATGTACTTGAACTGAGTAAAAAGTATTAAATGAGAATTTATGATGCTGGGATTTTATAGTTTTATTGACACAACTAAAATATAAGGATGTCATTTTCCATTCATTCATTTCCATGTGTTGTAAAGAATGAACCAAGTGGGTTTAAATCAGGTACATTATAAATAAAGAGGATATAACTTTATCTATGTATAGATAGCCTAGTGATACCCAGGTAAAACACATACACATAGGTAAACTGAATAAAAGAGTTTGATTTTCTTTTCCAAATTGATAATATTTAATATTTTTTTTATATTTTTAAGTAGTCCCAAATAGTGCCAGTGCATGTGACTATGAACGTACTTTACATATGTGGAAAGAGGAAAATAGATATTATTTGTTGAAAAATATATTATTGGAGTCAAGTGTAATTCACACCATTGATTTTATTTTCACTTTTTTCAGTTGCTGTGGCTAATATTTATTTATATAGTTACAATGGCTAGGATATTTTATTAGTTACAATGACTTTCTAACTTCATGAATACTCTAAATCTTAAGACAATTATGTCAGTGATTTTTTTTTTTTTTGGAAATGATCTTTTTGGAACATAACAACTAATTTTGTTAAGTTACAATTTATTGAACTGGATTGATTTCCGATTCAATGGTTTTATTACAAATAATAATAATAATAATAATAATAATAATAATAATAATAATAATAATAATAATAATAATAATAATAATAATAATAATAATAATAATAATAATAATAATAATAATAATAATAATAATAATAATAATAATAATAATAATAATAATAATAATAATAATAATAATAATAATAATAATAATAATAATAATAATAATAATAAAAACTTTTAACTTTCGTTAAGTTTCTAAAATTATTATTTTTTTAATTATTCAAAAAAGAGTACATATATTAATACACATACTGATTTAAGTTAAAATATATTTTGTTTTTTATATAAAATTGATTTTAAATAGTTTTCTGTTACCGTTTGTTTTTACTTTTTTTAATCAATAAAAACAAGCAAGCTTGTTAATTACATTCATGTCTCTTTTATTATTTCTACTCATTCTAAAAGCTGGGTTTAATTTTATGTTGTTATTTTTGTTCAAAATAATACCTGAATAGAATTATTCATTAGATTAAGTGGGAGATTCAGATTTGCCCCTGCCCTGAGATGTAGAAAATGACAACAAGAATGGTTTACGCGGAAAATTGAGTGTGAGTGTAAATATCACTCAAAATTTCAGAGATTATTCTAAAGAGCCTTGACCAAGCAAATACTCCATTGAAGTGATTTGTTCGGCTTCTTGTTTCTAATAGTTGTTCTGATTGACCTGTTGAACTTCATACTATTAGCAGTTCAGACATTTAATTTCCTGAAAAAAAAAAACAATTCGCAATTGTTAAAAGACTTTGTTGCTTTACAGGATATCCAAATATAATACTCTGAGTTTTTGTCATCATCAAAATGCTCTGTTAACTTAAACAAAGGATGAATTCCTAAGTTCCAACTCTCCTTCAATCATGCCATTAATGTCTAAAATAAACAGGAACCTGTGCCTCTATATTGCCACTGTCGAAGGACCTGAAAAATAAACGTAAAAGTGTGTACTCTAAGCAAACATTGCTTTAACTTAAGGTAAATATATTCGTTTATTTTTTTTCATGGTAAATTCTTTTAGTTAAATCTCTGCTCAATCTAAGAAATTAATATTTAACTTCATATTTATTAGCTGTATTTATATTTATTGTACTTTGCCATGTGTCTTGGAATAGTAGTTTTAAGATTCCAAGTTTGTTTTCAATTTTGTTTATTAGAGAGTGACGAGTGAGTTTGTATTATTATATGCCTAACTTTTTTATAAATGCTTTAACAGTCTTCTCTATTTTTAAATGGGCTCACCTGTAATTATTTTGTTAGCTGATGATTGATTTAAAATGCTGTGTTGTGCTTATGCAAACCGAAAAATATTTTGGCTGGTGATTTTATCATGCTTATTGTTCTAGTTCC
Organism: Epiperipatus broadwayi; assembly: GCA_028023455.1. Classification (NCBI taxonomy): domain Eukaryota; kingdom Metazoa; phylum Onychophora; class Udeonychophora; order Euonychophora; family Peripatidae; genus Epiperipatus; species Epiperipatus broadwayi. Next base: position 5,668,319 of record JAQFVV010012457.1, read on the forward strand.
ATATTTGGATATTTCATTTTTTCTTTTCTTATGTCTCTGAAATTGGAAACTGGAATTGTTTTTTTTTGGCAATTTTATAAATTGCCAGCAGAAAGATAATATTTATTCCTTTGTAAATTACCAGTTTCATTCTGCTAAAGTATTTAAGGCCTTAATGTTTTTTTTTTTACTCATAAACACTCTCTGATAAACTAACTTATATAAAAATCTAGGAACATTTATATTTTCTTGCTAGATTTATTTTTGACTTTTACATGTTACTGAATTTTATCAGAGCATGTACTCAGAACTTAGTTTGTCGATTTATTTGTAATTCAGTTGCTTGAAATGCTTGGGCAGACATAACTGGTTTTCTAATGATTTACTTGTCTCCTATTGAGACTTTTTATTATTAGTTATGGCCAATCATTTGGTTGTGGATTCATCAGTTAATTGTCTGTTTTCCTTTCATTCTAAATCATATTTTCATTTGTTCTTGAGGTAAATCAATCATCTTTGCTTTGAACATAGTATATGATGCAGCTTGTACTGGTATATGACATTCTTTGTCCCAATGCATTTTCCAGGCATAGATAAGCTTGCTGGCACAATGTTTAGGTGAATTCTCATCTAAAAGAAATCTGTTCTCTCCCTTTCTAATGCTCTATTAGAAGATCAATCTGTCTGCCAGAGCATGGAATTTTAGGTTTTCTAGTACATTCCTGAGCTAACCCTATGTCTTGTGACATAAACTTATACTTCATAATTTATTTTACTCTTAAATAAAATTTTTAAAATTTATTTAAACTTAATTTGACTGATGTTTGTCTTAGTGGTTTGACTTCTCAGTTGTCTAAACAATACTTAAGATATATTGTTTTTCCTTGAGTTTAGTTGGCACAAACTATCATCAGCATCCATTTTGATCACAGTAAATATTTTTTCCAGGTACATAGCAACCTGGTGTCATCCTTTGTGATCAGTAGGGACTGAGTGTCTGGTACAATATATATATATATATATATATATATATATATATATATATATATATATATATATATATATATATATATATATATATATATATATATATATATATATATATATATATATATATATATATATATATATATACTCAGCTTTATATATTCATGAATTGAATACAGGTCATAGAATATTGTTTAACAATGCTTCAGTTATTTTTTTATGAAAAGAATGAGTTAAAAAGAAGAATAAAGGAGACTTTGATGATAAAACTCCTTGATTCTGAGGCTATCAATCTCATGAAGACTTCTTTTGATATTAAGGGAAGGTGGAATTTGTAATGAATTATGGGAAGGTTTGTTTGTATATATATATATATATATATATATATATATATATATATATATATATATATATATATATAATGTTTTCCTTTAGATTGATTTTCACTTGAGAAGGTCTATTTGTAGTAGATGAAACCATGGTTGTGTAAGGATTTTGGTAAAAATTTTAAAATTTAATCTAGTATTGTATTGTTTTATGGTTTTGCATATATATATATATATATATATATTATAAAATATATATATATATATATATATATATATATAAAATTTCATATCTTGAGGATTGCAGATTAATAAATTGTCAGCCAACACTTCCAACTTACCATTTAGTGTTTCTTTGTAAATTTAAAATTCAATGTAAATTAATAATTATATTTGTTTTAATTAATCCATACATAAGTAAAGAAATGATTAAGTATAGATAAATAATATTTCAACATGGATATATCTTTATTGATAGAAAAAAAAAATAGATCAAACAAAAGATAATTCTTTTTGCTAAAAAAAATAAGAAAACTTTATTAACTTTAGACAATAATTTATTAAAAAATATTAGGTATTTAATGAATTATATTTTACAAGTTAAAATAAAAGTAATTATTTATTTCATTTATTTAGTCTTATTTTCTACATGTGAATAATAGAACAAACACTTTTTAATAATATTTTTATTTAATTTGAGCACATATTCAATAAATACATAATTATTATTTTCATTTCAGACCACAATTTTGGTAGTTATATATAACTTTAAATATAGGTCTTTGGTATTCATAAATTAATTATTTCAAATATTAAGTTTATTGCTTGAATTAATTAATTTATTGATGCATACGTTTATTTAAAGTTAAAGCTACTATGACAAACAAAATTGCCTTCTGACAAAAATATATTGTTTTTTTTTTGCCTTTTAGTGTATTTGTTCTTATAATAAATAAAAATATTTAAATATATATATAAGTATATGCAATATTTTTTTTTTTAATTTTTAGATTTTTTGGGTATTTTGCTTCAAAAATTTTCATAGACAAATTTTAAAAAATATCTTTTTTTTAGAAGTAGGTTTAAAATCATTTATAAAATATGATCCAAGCAAACAAATCAAAAGTCAAAATTGAATAAAATATATTTAATATATAAAACTGTTTTCAATGTTTACAAAATTTTTGTTAATGTAAAATTAATAGTTTCAAAACACAAATTTTATATAAACAATCGAAAAGAATATTAAGATTTTGTCTTTCAATTCTTTTTTGTTTGTTTGTTTTAATTATCTAAACTTTCCCTAATTTTTTTCATCAAATAAAATAAAAGATTTTTTAAAAATACTTTCAGCTATTCTGCAATGCTAAAATGTTACTGGACTAATTTAAATGTGTTTTGAAATGTAACTTGCCAACCCTGTATTTTTATCATCTCTCTCAGATAATTCATTTTATTGCATTGTCATCAAAAGTGAACATGTAAACAAAATTTGAAAATCCATTTATTTTAATCCCAAACTCTTACATGCCATTTTTACATATCATACCATTTCCAACTTTTTATACAATTAACAATAATATTTTTATATCAAAAGTCTAAGTTGTAAATTATTGTTTAGTGCATTACCAAAAACTCATGTCTTTAAAATTTTTTTTCCAAAAACTAACAGACTAATTTTCAAAAATTCTTATTCTTAGTTAACATCTCCCTCTGTCATCATTTTATTCAAGTTTATTTATACACATTTATATATTCAAACTATTATTAATAATAATAACTATTATAAAATTATTGTCTTTATCCCAAAATTCCTATTAAGATTTGGTTTTATATTTTTAATCCATATTGTCTCTTTAATTTTTTTTATTTGTAAAATTAACCATTTTATACTATACTTTTCAAACTTATTACCTGTTACTAATGTATTCAAATAAATTATGTGGCTGGATACAAAAAATTTAATTTATACAAAATTAATTCAACATAAATATCATAAGACATAACCTATTTAATTGCAATCATTAGAAACATGTTATAAATTTTAGAAGAATTGTATAAAAATGATTAATTATACAAATAATAGAAGTGATGGGAAAATTAAAGAGGTAATATTTAATAAAAATTTAAAACCAAATCTTAATAAATATTTTAGAAAAAGACAATAACTATATAATTAATTTTAGTTATTATTACTAATAATAGTTTGAGTATATAAAAGTTTAAAAATGAAGTTGAAAAAAAATGATAGAGGGAGGTGGTAAGCAAGTAGAAGAATTTTTAAAAATTTCTCTGTTTGTTTTTGGAAATAGGAATATAAACATTTGAGTATTTAGTAATGTAATAAAAAATATAATTTAAAACTTAAAAAAATTAATAGTTAAAAATATATAATAAAAATGAAAAAAAAAATAGAAGTAATTAATTAACTAGTAGAGTTTAAACATTAAAGTTTTAAAAATTAAAATTATAATAAATAGATTTAAAATAATTCAATAATAAAATAATATAAATAAAAAAAATTAAATTAGTTAAGAGTAAATAATAAAATGAAAAATGATTATTGATCATGGTCAGGTTAAGATGTATGTTTTGATTATGTATATAAATATGTGTATAAAATGTATTAATTGTATGATTTGGATGTATTAATTTGGATGATGAAGCTCTCATGATGTGGGTAGAACAGTCGAAACTGTATGAGTAAAGTTTTGATATAAAAATATTATTGTTAAGTGTATAAAACGTTAGGAAATAGTATAATATGTATATATAGTATTCAATATGTAAGGAAAAGAAGGATGAAGAAAAAAATTGTCATTTTTATTGAACATGTTTACAAAACAGAAAAAAAATCCATTTGACAGAAGTAGAATAAATACCAGTTACAGTATTTGTGAAACTTTAAATGATTAATAATTCAAAGAAAAGTTTTAACATTTCTTCCTTTCCTTTTTTAATATTTTAATTCATAATTAGTGCTTTTAACTTTTCCTCAAATTAAACAAAAGTGTTTTCTTAAATATGTAATGGCATCAATTGAGCATGATTAACAATTTACTGAACCTATTCAAATACAATTTAAAATAAGTCCAACAACAATGTTAAGATGGAAAATTCTTATATATTGCATTTTTATATTGTCTTGACATCAGAGTGAGCACATGTTTCATATCTGAAAAAAAAAATAAAAACATAGGTTACATAGGGACACACTATATATCCAAACAAACAGATGTTTAAGATGAAATAAAAACATGTAGAAATTTAAAGTATATTTGTTTTTTTATACCTCACAAAAGATTGTAACTATAAGTGCTAATAATATTAATTTTAAATTACTGTTACTATTATTTTTATATTTTCTTTATAAAACTATCATGATAATTGCTATTAAAAATTATATTATAATGTTACTGTTTTATATTTTATTTTAGTCGAAGTGGTTAAATTATGTAATGACATGTAAAAATGTATAAATAATCTAACTAGTAACATTTTATGGGTCAAAAAACATGTTAATGGATTAATCACAGAATGAGACTCTATGACTAATATTAATATTATAACAATGATAAAAGATAAATATTTTTGAAGCACGATAAAAATATTTGGAACATTAAACACATTAAAAACAAAATTAAATAATACACATTTTTCTAATGTAACTTTTTCTTATTGTAACCAGTTGGATTACGTGACACAGAACATAGTTATATATATATATATATATATATATATATATATATATATATATATATATATATATATATATATATATATATATATATATATATATATATATATATATATATTATAAAATTAAACATTGAAAAATTCTGATTTTGAAATTAAAAAATGTGTTTTATGTTTAAAATAGATCTGACAAATGTAATAATTTTCATTATCTATTCTTTTTTAAAAATCTTTTAAGTAATGCCTGTATAAAATTTTCTAAGTGTAAACATGTATATTACATGTTGATAAAAATTCTCAAACTTGTTTTCAAAAGGATTAGAAAAAAAAAAAAACACCATTTTTAAATTTAGTTTATTTTATCATCTCAGATGATTTTATAAAAAAGCTGATGGAAAAAATGACAGTTCAGTTTGACTTGTAACTTTTATAAAAGCTGACCAGAAGTGGCTGGATTTAATATTTTGAGCAAATGTCCAAACTTGCCAGCAGCAAAGTTTGTCATAATAATTTTTTGAAAATGTTTTTGTCTTAATATTTTTGAGAAGCAGTTAGCTAAGAATTAGCTGCAAATTCTGGTTTAAAATTTTGTGGATCAGATGTCTAGATGTTTTGTTGTAGTTTGCAAAATTGCTGAAGTTGGGTTTCCAAAGTTAGAGAATGAACATGAAATAATTGAAAGCAGGATAGTAGTTCCAGAAGCTGCTACTATTTTCATTCACATGAGGTTTGATTTACTTGAATGTGGGTCACTTTTCAATCAATAGTTTGAAGAAATGAGTACAAAGTAGCTTACTGGCCTGAAGCATACCAATTCCTAGTCTAACTGTAACCAACTGCACAAGGCAGAATGCCAAAAAACCTGATTATTTGCCTGCTAATGACAAGCTAGTCACAAGTTTTTCCAAGAAAACCCCATCAGTTGATGAAAGGGTAATTATACTTATGCTGATATAAATATATACAAAGAAGCACAGATAAACATATGTACAAGTTGATGGTGAGTAATATTATATATGAAAAAGGTCATTCTAAAAGTGAAATATATAATGTATAAAAATGATTTTAAATCATTTATTAAGAAAACAACAAAACTCTAATCATCAAAAACAAAATTTGTTATTAAAATAACAAATGAACTTTATATACATTCAATATTGAACCAATTATGAAAAAATAATATTATTGTAACAAATTAAAATAGGACATATATGTAAAATTTAATCATTTTTGTCATTATTGAATATCAGTTGAAATATGCAGTCATTGTATATTATAAACCATGTGTATGTGTGCATATATATGTACATCAATGTAATAATTTCAAATATATATATATTATTCCTGATAATCACAATGTGATAATGTTTATTATTGTATATATTAATTAAAATCTGAAGGCTTAATTTCATTTACCTTAATTTCAATTTTCTGTTATTATTCTTAATAAACTTGTATTCAATTGGTGAAAATAGTATTGCATTATCTCTTGGTCATGTAACTGTAATGAGCTTGTGTTCTCTGAGCTAGATTCAAGCATGAATGAATATGTAAATAAGGATGTATTTAGTGCATCAGTGACATTCTAGTATGACATTGATCAGGTTTTGGTGTGAGGATTATATTCTTCAAAACTCCTGCACTACATTTTACTTCAGTCTTATTATAAACTAAGTTTATAATTTGCCAGTATATTAATGGTACTAAGTCTCCAGAGCATTGATGATGAGAAGCATGTTTTAATATCCTAGAATTATTATTTAGATTTTTGAATTTTATGTACTCTAATGGATGAACACTTAAGTGGTGTATCCAAATTAAAGGTTTCAATAATCTGCCACTTATTCTACTTATATATTTTTAATATTATATCTTACTTTAAGATCTGACATTTCATTTTAAATTGAATGGGAGTGATGATTACTTTTCCATCATCCTAGGTTCACACCATTTCACATATATCCCACCCCATTAAAATATGTTGGTTGTTTTCTTGTATATAAAGACATAGTTTTCATATTAATTAAAAACATTTTACTTTTTATAAATGTTGTTATAACTAAATTTATTTGCTGGAACAACATGTTGGTAACCCCAGGCTGCACAACTTATATAGCATACAAAACAATTTTTACCAAACACTAGAAAACACTATTTTAAGCAAGTATTAAATTTAACTTTAAATAACATTTGTGTTGCCCCAAATTTTGGTTGGCTGAGTGAGTTAAAACTGTAAACTTGTTGATTGGTCTATTACGGAATCAGCAGTAAAAATATATTCATATTTTAATGTTATATTTGTTTTAGTTTTATTTGTAAAAATCAAATTAACAATTTCTCAGAATATAAAAGTGAATAAAAGTTTTATCAAAAATAAATTTATGTTTATAATTATAAAAATATTTTATAGTCGAGAATTTAAAAATGACATTTGTAACCTATTAGAAAATGTTGTTTACATCATTGATTTTCTTTCTCAATTTACATTTATGTAAAAATAAATAATTTTTACTAAAATCTTAACTATTTTTTTTAAAATAACTATATTTTCAGCATATTTAACCAAAGTACATTACAATATGTAAATAAATGAAAGAAAAATACTCTCAATTAATAATTTTTGTTTGAAAATCAAATAATAAGCTTGGGCAATATAAACTGTTGAATGCTGTCAAAATTGTTATTAGTGCCGGTTTCTTTTTCAATTTACATTTGTGTAAAAGTATACATTTTTTTTACTAAAATATTATTATTTTTTTCAATAACTAGATTTTCAGTATATTTTATGAAAATAATTCATAATATGTCAGAAAAATAATAGAAAAAAACATTGTAGGACATTAATTTTTGTTTTCAAAGTCAACACAAAAGTGGGAGCAGTGAATTTATTGCTTAGATGTTTTTCCATTGTCAGAAATGTGACCCACCAATCAGCATCTAAGAAGTGCTGTCTTCTCTCTTTGTTGTAGATTTGAATGCCTATATTATTTATTTTTACTTGTAAAATAATTCAAGATAGGGCAGCATCTTACAGTACCTTTTAAGCTTTAAAACAAGTGTAAACATGTATAATAATGTATAAACTGCCAAAATTATAGCGAGTTAAATCTTTGTAAGAATTTACTTGAAGCAGTCTACAAAAAGAATAATAATGAAGATAACAGTACAATTAAAATATCACATGGTCACCATTTATTATGTTTGCTCTTTACTGTTATTAACACAGGAAAAACTCTCCATAAATGATTGCCATTCAGTGCAAGCCAGGGAAAACAATGAATGTGAGAAGGCTTGTTCATAAAATCCTATCTAATACCTATTCCACCAATATCTCCAGACTAGATTCTAGCTTGTGGCCTTCATCATTGAGGAACCTTGTATCTGAGAGTCTGCACCTAGATCTTAGAATCTAATGCAACCCTCCAAAAGCCACCTTTTATCTCCACTTAACTACAAAACTATGAGTTTAAAATTGAAAACACAATAATATTTTCAATTTGCCTTATAATTATTATTACTATTATTTTTATTATTGTTGTTAATATCATTTTTAGTTTTTTCAACTAAAATGTATATATATATATATATATATATATATATATATATATATATATTGATAAAAATATATATTTGTGTGTGTGTAACAAAAAATCATTATCATAAAAATAGAGTATAAATATAAACAACAGATAAATAGACAGATAAATAGGTAAGTTACATAGATAGATAGATAGATAGATAGATAGATAGATAGATAGATAGATAGATAGATAGATAGATAGATAGATAGATAGATAGATAGATAGATAGATAGATAGATAGATAGATAGATAGATAGATAGATAGATAGATAGATAGATAGATAGATAGATAGATAGATAGATAGATAGATAGATAGATAGATAGATAGATAGATAGATAGATAGATAGATAGATAGAGTTTTATGGATTAACTGATTAAAAAAATTAGCAGAAAATGGATCTAATAATTAAATTATAGATAAAAGCATAAGTAAAAAGTAATCCTAAATATCAAAAAGAAACTGATCCAAAAAAGTATTTTATACAAACTACTAAAACAAATATTAAATACCGACTTCGAGGCAAGTGGTTTTTCAACATGCAACCTCAGTGATAAAGAATCCATACTAATAAATCTGCAATTAACGATGATTAAGTCTTCAGTATTTACCTATCAATTTTAATCCTGTAATTAACAATAAATCAATATTCATTTACGTGTTTTATTCATATTGTTTGCTATTTGTCAATCTGAAAAAATATTCTAATTCTGATTGAAAGTGGAAAATAAAATGTGCAAATTCTCAATGTGAATTCAAGTTAATTATTAATGCATAGCGATCATATATCAATGAATTATGTGACACTTATTACTACATAAAATACCATAAATTTAAGAAAATACATAAATATAAAGTATTTAAATATTAAATGAAATATTTTACAGTCCATTTTCACTTAAAATGAAGCGTATGTCATTAAAGCAGTTTAAGAAGCAATCAATGTTAATTTTAATTCTAATGCAATGTGTAACTTTGCTTTCATAAATTATTGAAAAATAAACATTTAATCCCAACATTTTCATTGATTCATTTTTTTTTTTCAATTAAAAATACAATATCATATTAATGTTGTTAAGATTATTTTAATTAATCCATGAAATACAATAAATTATCAACTATATTGATTATTTTATAAATATCCAATCGCTTAATTTATTATGAATAAATTAAATGTTTTTGTTAGTGATAATGTTTTATGTAACAATATAATGATTTTTTTGTTATTGAAATATAATATTTACATAAAAATAAAGATAATTAATGTTAACTGTGAAAGATACTGAATTTCGAAAACCGGTGTTTGAAATCTGTTGCAACTTAAGTAAGAAATTTATTTTATGATTTTAAAGTGTATTAGTAAATACTAATAGCTATAATATCATTCTATATTTCTAATACGTATGTATGTATGTATAGTGAATTAGATATTCACATGATCTTTTAATTTGATAAATAATAGAGATATGGAGATTATATATATATGTGTGTGTGTGTGTGTGTGTGTGCGAGAGAGAGAGAGTTTGTGAATGCTAATCTTAATTTATCATTAATAATATTAATTTTCAGAATGGCGATATATCATTTGTTAAATGTTCACACATAAACAATCTTTAGCATACTATTTTTTTTTTGCAAAGGAGAGAAAATAGTAATGATTATTCAAAACGAACTTGGGATACAATTACCTCAATTTATACTTTTTATACTTTTTGCTTCAAGATACTCAATATTAAAATTTTATTTATTTGACTAAAAATCTGATCAAAATTAGATTAGTTAATATTAAAATAAAATGTAGCATGTTTTGTAAAGCTAATATACAATAAAAACGAGTATGCTGAGGACATATAATTATTATCATAAATTAAAATAAAAAATAACATTTTTATAATTAAGTAATTATTAATTTATTCACAAATTTTTAATTTTATATATAAACTTTTTTTTTTAAATTTAGAATTTAGAATTATTGTATTTAAAATTCTGTCTCAAATTATCTACAAAAATAATTACTAATCATTATTAATAAAAGGTTTATTGAATTTTCTAGATAAAATTCAGAACTTTTTATATTCCTTTATTATAACTTTAAGTCCTAGATAAAAGATATTCGTTTAGGAATATTTCTTCTTTATAATAAAATAACGAGTATGGCTATGTAACAATTTGATCTCAGGCACTTAATTATATATTTATTATTATTAGCTGAAGATGCAAATATATGTTAGTAAATGAATTTATCCAATTTATGTACACATGCATATATGTTACATACCCATATTATATATATATATATATATATATATATATATATATATATATGTGTGTATATATGTGTGTGTGAATATTTGTAAATACAGTAATTATATAATTTTTTTTTTCTATGATAAAAATAATTAATAATTGTATCCACTTATGAGTACTTTTTGTCCTAAATAAAAGAAATATAAAGAAAATATTTTGAAAAATGAATATTATCAAAAAAATAGTATTGTATATTACCAATATGTTGATGATGATTTTCTATGTGGTAAACCAAATACAATTAATGAGTTGTTTAAAGAATTAAATGGTTTAAAAGGCCTAAAATGGATAAAAACTGATGAAAATTTAATGCGTGTTCAGTTTCTTGATCTTAAAATAACTAGAAATCAATTATGATGGATTACTGTGTGACCATTAAACCAATAGTAAAAAGATGTTATATTCCATATAAATGAAAAGTGTCAATGACACACAAAATGGCAAGTTTGAAGTCATTCTTAAAACGGTTCAGAGCATTGAAACAAAATTGTATAGTAGATAATAATATTTCAGCATCTGTTTCTTATGACCATAATAAGTCATGTATTTATGGTTTTGACTTCAATATGTAAAATATTGCAAATTGAAAAAAATAACAATAAAAGAAAAATAAAGGAAGCTATTCTAATATACAAATATAAACATATCTTAATTAACAGGCAAGCAGCAAACGTTAAGGTCACAGAATTTTGGATAAGGTTAGCCTTTCAAAGTTTTAGTTGACAAAGATTACTAGGATAATCAAAAGTGCTCCTAAGTCGATAATTTTTTTAAAAAATTTAATTACTATATTTACAAGTATTCAATTATTTAATTACGTATAATGTTTTGAAAAAAAATACAGACATCGTATAATAATATTATTACATACATTTATATATCATCATTTATCTGGAGGATATTAGAATTATATATATATATATTATTGAATGTTTTTACAGTACAGCACTAAAAGTTTTACAGTACAGCACTAAAAGTTATAATATATATATATATATATGTGTGTGTGTGTATGTGTGTGTGTGTTAATTCTAATATCCTCTCAGATAAATGATGAATTGTTTGCTTTTGTACAATAAATATCTACTACCTTTGTATAATTAATGGTAGTAAAAATATATTAAAAAATTAATAACATTCTATTCTTATCTAATAATCCCATCCTTCTATAAGTCCATTGACTTTATGAAATTTCATGTAGAATTGTAAAACGTCTTATGTAGGTATAAATAATCATGGCATCCATGTTAGTAAAGATCAACATGTTAACTAATGCAGTTAAAAGACATTCATCATCATAAATATTATATTTTCATGCGATAAATCATAAACTGATTTTTCTAACATGAGGATACTGTTCAAATGTGACATTCTCCAACAATGACAGATCACAGAAGCCACTTTGAATCTTGCAAGGCCAGATTACGTCAACAAATATGATGATAATGCAAATTCCCTATTATAATTTAAATAATTTCTGATATTTATATTTTCAACCTGTTTTCTTATTAAAACAACATTCACTCATCTTATATTCAATGTTTACAACGCCTCTACAGCATTTTTCATAATATTTATTATGCTATTAAATGATCTGTCCAAAACATAAACATGTCATATATATATGACAATTTTTTGTCTTAAAAACTAGTTTTTAAAATAAATTTTTGGTATTGTACTGATCAATTTTATTTTATTTTTATATTTGAAAGTGTTTTTATTTTTCAATAATAAATTTGAAGTTATTAACGAGATAATTCATATTTGTAAATGCTAATGATATGCATTTGGAATTAATTATTTAGCATTTTACTTCTTAAATAGAATTTTTTAATGTGTCCACAGTTTTCTGAGTTGTAACTTTTTATTGTACTTTATCCTTACTCAAATCATTTTAATGAAAGTAGTAGCACTTAAATTCTTTAGATTATCTTTGAGAAAAAATTATTTATGTACATATGACTTAATCTTTCTCCTGCTATACTGAAATTTATAAAAAAAATCTTTTAAAAATCATTCTTATTTTTGCACTACAGTACATGAATTATATTTCCAAACTTTGTTTTTAACAATGGAAAATATTAAATCTTCACATAAATCTATTTTAAAATTTATTGATCGGTCATTATATTTCATGTGTCATAGCATCGACCGGGAAGCGAACTTGCTAACCCTGGACAACTGCTTGTAAGGCGGGTGTGCTGACCTCTCAATCACCAACGCTTGAAGGTCTTTACAATATTTCAGCAATCTTAAAAAACAATTAATAAATTTAGGTTACAATAGTAGATATAATTTTCTTTTCTATTTTTTGACTTACAATGATTTGAAATATAATTATAAATACTAATATATGTATTGATGCAGTTATGTCATTAAGAAATTATTTTAGCTTTAAATTTTGTAACTTAATTGCAGATCTAGTCAACATTGTCAAACAAATTACTTCCTCTCTCCAAATGTATTCAATATATTAACTTTATTTATATTATAACTTTACAATTACAAGTTATTGATCTTTTTATACAATTCTATGTAAAGAATGGTGATGTTTTCATGTTAATTACTGAGCAATGAGTATATAAATAGAATGTTCAATCAATCATCATTTAAACGTGGCAAAATTAGAACATATCCTATTGATTTGTAATCTTATAAATAGAGAGGATGATAGCTTTGGGTGGTTTGACCAGTAATCCTAAGTAGCGTTTTTGTCCTGAAGGATAAGCATTTCCAAAAGTCTGTCATAAAAAAAAATGCATTATATTACTTTTTATATCAATGCTTGAAAATTTTATTACAAAATCTTTACTCCTATATTTCAGTGGACATATCTGAATGCAATAGTTAAATGATGGGAGTAAAATTATAAACATAAATAAAATATGTTTTACCTCACAACAATTTGTATACTTTTCTGAGAATAAAAAAAAGGTAATATATAAAATGTTTTCTAGTTCTTCAAAACTATATTAAATATTTTAAAACAAATGATTTATAATTGCAAAATGTACATTCCTTGTTAACACATATATTTTTTTTTCTATTAGAAACACAAGATATTTTTTTTAATTATTTGTTGTTTTTTTAATAAAAATATCAATATATATATATATATATTGTTGGATAGCCTTAATTTATCTTTAAAAATAACGGTTATTCTTGTCTTATTGTACAAATGTGATTATAATATGTCTCCAATAGATTAAATTATTGTTATCATATAGATGTATGTATTTGAAAATGTCCATTTATAATTACTTTCGGTTAATTTTTTAAGCCTGCCTCAACTACCTTTAAAGTAAAAAAAAAAAAAAAACAAAGTGGAAGCAAATATCATCAATTCAAATGCCACAACTCTCATATTTTTATGTTATCAGCATGTCTATTTATTAAATGCATTTTATTCCTCTTCATAAAAATTGCCTCCTTAATTTTTTTTTATTATGGTTTCTCTCTTCATAAAGAATTTTCACATTTTCAAAATCAAATTTAAATTTATATTTACATGTCCTTTCATGATCAAGGAAAACTGATGGAGACATTAAATCACCATTATTTTTATGTTTAAGAAATTAACTGAAAGTACTTCTGCAGATTTAAGGATTGTTTACGATAGTTTATTACCATTAAATTTATTATTGTTATTATAATTACAATTTTGTTTTAATTAACAGACATTATATATATATATATATATATATATATATATGTCTGTATATTAATATAAATGTCTGTTAATTAAAATATGAATATTACATATGATATTATTGATAACCCCAAACTCAAAATGTTTTGTCATTAATGTTACGTTTGCTCTTCTTTACAACACAGTTTATTTTAGAAAATATAATATCTGCATGACCAAATAATATTTTATTACTCGTATTTAGTATAGGTCATGATATATCTTTAACTCTACTCTTATGAACTTTAATTATTTCAATAATATTTAATTTATTTCACTTTATATAAATTTTATGACAACTGCAAGAAATCTTATAAACTACCCTAGGAATTGATTTACAATAAATTGACTATTTTGAACTATTTAATAATGAATTTAAATTAAGACCTTTCTTCCAAGTCTCATTTATTCCATTCAATAAAAGTTTTTATTTACCAGATAAATCATCCATTTTTAAATTGATTTATAAATAATGCCTTTTTTATTAGGTAGTATGAAAATGGCCTGGGTGAAATATCTTAATGCAAATTCATTACTGAATGGTTTAACTTAATCAATTGATGTTAAATCGATTTCTAGGGTAATTTATAAGATTTTGTACAGTTGATATAAAATTTATATAAGTAAATTGACTCTTAATGAAAGAGTTAAAGTTTATAAGAGTGGAGTTAAAGAGATATACGTTACTTTTTTGTAAAGTCATGATATGTATACAGGTCTTAAAATAGTAGTTGCCAATGTTATCTTTAAAAAAAATAGTTAAAAGAACATAAAAACAACTTTTTATAATATTTTTTTCTATAGGAGACCATCCATATCATCAAGACATCTTTTGATGTTAAATAAAATTATTTCTTGAAGTTAATAATGGAAAGTTTTTTGTTTTGTATATCCATATTTGTGTGTATGTGTGTTGAATGTTTTTATGTAATTTTATTTTTCAAAAAATCCACTTGTAAATAAATGAAACCATGGTTGTGGACAAACTTTAGTAAAATTTTGTTTTTACCTTATTTTTCCAACATTAAGCTCATACTATTAACTTGCTGTAAATTGCAAGCTTTCACATAAGTTCATTTTTAAAGGGAATAGTAGATTTAAACCGTGGAGAAAACAACTACTTCATGCTTCCAAATCAAGATGTTTCAGATTTGCCTATATAAATGGACATTTAGCTTAAATATAAGATGGCCACTCTTATCTTTATAAAAGTTTCTATCTTGTGCCATGGTTTGGATGATCCCTCTATCAGCAAAATATGCTTAATTATTGTGAATTTAAAAGCACATTGAATACAGGTTAATGACTGATCAGACTATTTACATAAGCTTTCTGTGCACAATAAAAATTAATTACTACTCTTCAATAGTTTATAGAAATTCCAATATTAAGTTCATACTATTAACTCGCTGTAAATTGCAAGATTCCGTATAGGTTAATTTGTCAAGGGAGTAATAAATTTAAACAGTGGAAAAAACAACTACTTCACACTTCCAAGTCAAGATGCTTCAGATTTGCCTATATAAATGAACATTTAGGTTAAAGATAAGATGGCCACTCTTATGTTTATAAAAGTTGCTATCTTGTGTTGTGGTTTGAAAGATCCCTCTATCGGCAAAATATGCTTGATTGTTGCAAATTTAACAGCGCACTGAATACAGGTTAGTACCTGTTCAGACTATTTACATAAGCTTTCTATGCACTATATAAATTAATTACTACTAATTTTGTAATGTTAAATGAATTTCCATTTTATTTATAATCATTTGTAGTATTAGGCAATATATATATATATATATATATATATATATATATATATATATATATATATACATATATATATATATATATATATATATTGTCTGTACTTCTTCACATCAATATACATAATTATATAATTGAATATTTATAAAAACAGAAATAGGATATATTTTCAAATCTTTTATCCACTTATTACTGTTTTCTAGTATCCTTATAGTTTTTGTCAACTAACACTGTGAAATGCTAACCTTTCCATAATTCCATGAACATAATGTTTGCTACTTGCCTGTTGATTAAATTATGTTTGTATTTGTATATTAGCATAGCTTTTTTTGATTTTTTTTTAGATTTTTTTTCAATTTGCAATATTTTAACATTGTTGTAATTGAAGTTAAAACCATAAATACATTAAATAACATTAAAATATTGCATAAATAACCATTAAAATATTTCGAATTGAAAAAAATACCAAAAAATAAATAAAAAAGCTATGATATTATACAAATACAAACATTACTTAATTAACATGCAGGTACAAAAGTTAAGATTCTGGAATTGTGGTAAAGTTTGCCTTTCAAAGTGTTAGTGGACAAAGACTACAAGAAAAGTTGAAAGTTCTACTAAATGGATAATTTTTTTAAAATATATATGACTATTAAATATATATATATATTATTAATGTGAAAAAGATGAGCATGATAGTTCACTCTTAGAGATAAGCATAGCTAACTATAACTTCACCAGCACTACCCAAAAGTTATAATCATTTATAAATAATGAATGATTAGCAATCACAAATAAATCAATAGTCAATCTAGAGACTGGATTAAAGATGGGTCTACTACAGACCAGGCTGAATACTGAGTCTTTGTCAGCTTGGTGCAATTATTCAAATTCTAATTTGGATGCACAAACTTAAGGGCTAATATATCTGAATATATAATCATAAAAACAATAATGCTGGATTATTAAAAAAATGCTAAGCATCATCAATGCTCTGGCCTCTTAGTATCATTAATGTACTGGACAACTATAACCTTAATTTGTAATAGAGACTAAACTAAATATAATATAATGCACACACTTTGAATAATATACTCTTTATGCCAATCCAGATTTATCATCATCTCAATACCCATACACTATATATATATATATATATATTGAAGCACTCAAATCTGTTGCACACATTTGGCTTCACTTTCTGGTGATGTTTGAGACCTGCAAACATGGGTTCAAACCCAATCATTTAATTATAAATCACTAGGGAGTGAAGGTATACCAATGCGTGTGATTGTTTATGTCTTTGTAAACTCCTACTCATCTAAAGTTAATATGCATATAAATTATATATTTCTATTACGGTAAACAATCATGTGTGTAACAGATAAAACTTAATAATTAAAAGCATTATACTATGTATATTTTTATTTATATATATTCTAATAGAGAGAAAGTTCGAGAGTGTAATGCGAGTGTATTAAATAAAAGACTTACCGTATTTTAAATTCCGAAGGAATCTGTTTTCATTCTGATACAGATTTATATAAATTTCACATTACTTAACATTTATTCTGCAGGTCTATTTTCATCCTAAAATAGATTAAGACAAACTCTCTCGAACTTGATCTCGTTTGTATTTCAAAATTTGCTGTATCATTGTAACCATTAACACATCCGGGGATTACCCAAAGGCAGTAACAAACGAGTATAAATACCACCGCATTTCCTAACTAAAGAAGCTCTACATATTAATTTCTAACTCTGTTGCTGGGGGAAGTTACGTCACTCAGAACCGCAAAATGATGAGTGAGTAGTATTTAGATTTGCTTCCTCGGTCCTTCCAAGATCTATCCAATGCCAAAATACTCGTAAGCCATCGTATCCAAAATACTGCCAGAATGAACTATATGCTACATAAAGAATGGACTGAAATGATAATTTCGTCAAATTACTGCTAAATTAACTAGATTTCATCAAACATGGAACCAACACATGTGCACACGGCTGTAAAATCATCGGAAAGAAAGGTAATCCCCTGCTGCATAACTGAACTCTAATGCTTTCATCTTAATAATCCTTTTAACTATAAAACATAAATTTCAACCTTCGATAAGATTAATTCCAACCACCTAATGTATGTCTTATTAAACATTTTTAGTTTTGTACTCTTTGTAATGTAAAAATGTAATTGCTTGTTTTTCCCATCAGTAATGCTACACCGATTAAATGCTTAAATAATGACCTCTTTTTGATTTCTTATTGCTTTTATATTTAAATTGTATTTTACTCTCTAAACTTGAATACTAGGTTTTCACTCTTATTATATTTTTATTTTAAATGTGGCAGTTTTTTGTTATTTAATATTGTGCAAATCATACCAAATTTAATATGCTAATAACTCAATCCGGCGAATCAATCCTATTGTATTTTTGCTATTCCACAATTAAGGAATATTTAACCGTAAACGTAAGTCTTCTTACCACGCTATAAAATTCGCCCTATTGAGAAGTACTCTTAAATTGTGTTTTATTAATTAATATTATCCCATTCAACAAGATTTTAAAATATTATGTACTATTATTTCACGCTATTGATTAGTATTATAGAAATTGAGTAATAAATAAATTTAATTCAGATATGTATTTCTAAATGATGATTCATTTGATAAGTAGCCCACCATCTAATGATGATTTAAGCAACTTATTTCTCGGGTGGATTAACATGCGTTTAACGAAGGGATTCTTAATTTTGTTTTATATATTCTATCATTAATATACCAAATAAGTTCTTTAAGTAAATTGTATGCCCCCTTTTTGGGATTGCTTGGATATAATTATTTCATTACCCTAGGCTTGATTACCATTTAAGGCCATATAAATCAGGGTTAAGACAAACCTCAAAGCCCTCACCATGTGTCCCGATGATAACATTCACAAATCAAAAGTTGCTTTATCATACTCTCTCTCATTCTTGGAATCCATATAGCACAATTCTCGGTGGAGTTTGGAGGTCCCGACTCCCACAGATTGTGTTGGTTCAGTTAGCACTGCTATGGGTTAACATTCAATAAATCGGAACGATGGTATCTTGCCAACCACTTTGGATGCTATCTGTCACAAGTGCAAATAAGCCTATATTCTTTGTGATCAAGTTGATGAAGCTTCTCATCCTCTCAAGCGTTATCATTTGGTTCGCACGTTATCGTTCATACTCCCTTATATATTTTGAATGTCTGTAAGCCGTAATGATGTGATTCTCCTAAGCCTTCCCAAAGTTCTCATTGTAAAACATATTAAATTTGCCCTTTTCTATACGTTATCACTTATTAGCATCATCCACCCTTCGTTAACCACTATTAAACATGTTAATCATTGATTGTTAACAAAACTATGAATGCCAAGTCATATGATTATGTTAAAATAATTATGTTTTTTCTCATTCTCTTCGTAAATAATAAATGATGAATCATCTCGTAATGTCCCAAAATAACTGACTTATAGTTAATGTAACTCTTAATAAAACCCAGATGTAATCCAAGCTCGCTAGATCATTTATTGTTCAAAATGTGATGGTTAGAATAAAAGCCCACTCACAACTATTGAATTTTGTTATATTCTATGTAATTGAAAATCATGTCAGGTATGGCCATTGCAATCCGTTATAGTTTTCATGATTGAAGAATGTCATAGCGTGAATAATAGTAACCCATTAAATCATTTTAGCATATTAAGCCGCATTGGTTCCTTTAATAAATTTCTCACCAGGTATGTTTAGTAATGCATATCCATCAAACCCTGTTATACCATTAAGGTTAATATGGAATGCATAGGTGACCATAAGTGAAACCTAGATCAGGTATTTTTTGTATAATCAAGATTCTAAGTCATTGTAAATCTCTATATCTAGCTGTTCACATATAAATCGATTTCTAATATTAATTTCATGCTAAATAAATTTACAGTTAATAATCTATCTTTTGGAGATTTTATTGGTTCATGCGTGCACATCTCTTATTACTGTGCATTATCATTTAGTTAAGCTGAAATCTCTTGTGTCTCTGCTGAACCCTCTGGGCCAGAGATAATTGGAAAGTAGGTTGCTATCATCAGAAATGTTGTTTGTAATGTGATAGATTTGGGAGGTGGGTAATAGGGCAGAGTTCATGAGTATCCCTGACCTATGTATCTCGTATATGATTGAACTCTAGGTACTTTTGCTTAGATCCTAATTCTTGTTAGATGAACATACAATTCTGACCGGTACAATATATATATATATATATATATATATATATATATATGTATATATATATATATATATATATATATATAACAACTTAATAAATAATTCTAAAGATAAAACCTCATTTATAAATAAAATTTGTATCATTTATAAATGTATATATGTAGGAGTGTTAGTGAATCAACATTTACATTGGAAAAAGAAGTAAAGAGCACTTGTTGTTGTTAAAGTGAGTTCAGAAATTGAATCAAAATTGGAAAGTAGATAATAATATTTCAGGATAATTAATGTATTTATGGTTTTAACTTCAATTTTAATAATGTAAAAATATTGCAAATAGAAAAAAAAAGAAAAATAAAAGAAGCTATGCTAATATCCAAATTTAAACATGACTTAATTAACATGAAGGCAGCAAACTTTAAAATCACAGAATTGTGGGAAGGTTAGCCTTTCAAAATATTAGTTGACAAAGACTACAAGGAGAGTTGAAAGTACTCCTAAATGGATAATATTTTTAAAATATATCTATAAATATCCAATTATATATGGGAGAATAGGAAGGGGGGGGGGAGGGAATAAAAACAACAAAAAAAAAAAAAAAGAGAAGAGTTGGAGAAGATTGGATGGAGGGGAAGAGAGGTATTTTTTTTTTTTTTTTTTTTATTTAAAAGAGAAAAAGAGGAAAAAAAATAAATTGGAAAAAAATATTTTTTAAATTTTATAATAGTGTAAAAAATATTTTTTTTAAATTTATTTTATATAATAAAAAAAGATATATTATTATTATATATATAAATATTCATATATATATATATATATATATATATATATATATATATATATATATATATATATATATATATATATCCTTTATTCCATACTCAAATTCATAAAGGAAATACTCATCAGGAATTTGCACTACTGACTTTACATTACCTTAAGTTCCCTATAATCTGACATTGTTCAAAGCATATTGATTAAACCAACTTTAAATACCTAAAGACAATGATACTAAAAGTATACTTAATTTATAATTAAGTGGTTAATACTCAAGATAATTGTCTGGCTAGTGAATGAGTATGAATTAATATAATGAAATGAATTACAAATAAATAAAGATGTAGAAGATTTATAAGAATAATGAAAAAGCAATAATAATTGACTACTGTAAAAGAATAATTAATATACCCAACAATGATGAGAAGAAAAAGGGGGTAGGTTAAGTTAATGAATAGTGAATGTTGGAATGAATTCGGATGAATAAAGGATGAATAAATTGTACTGAAGTAATAAGATGAGATGGTGATGAAATTAAAAGAAAATATAATATGGATGAGATATTATAACAATGTTAGTGATAATGAATGGGACTCTGAAACATTATTTGGATATCACTCAAATAAAAGCAAAGAGTCCATATTTAAATAATTAAACAAGAAAATGTAAATCCTTGAGGTTTTAATGAATCAATAAAACAATAATAACAAAAATAAGAGATTAAGATAATCCATACCAAACTATTTAAAAAATGAAATCTTATCACAAAATCAAAATTAAAATTATTAATTAATAACATAATTTCTCAGGGTGCATATAATTTTAAATTTCAACACTTTTGTCATGTATATCTGGATCAGTAAGAGGGATTTTACTACTATCCAAATATTGATGATTAATATGATTTATATTATACATAAAGCGAATTACTAAAGAATATCTAACTATTTTTAATAATAAAAATAAACTTTAAATTTATAATAAAAATCAACAAATCCATAACTGTAAAAAAATATAATATTCATGTTAATCATTTAATAACATTGAAATATTTTAATCACAATTGTAATAATACTAGTAGGACAATTATACCACAATGAACAATAAGACCAAGTTCAATGAATGAAGGTATTTGACAACTTATTGAAATATTAATTTTTAAAATTAAATATTTACTTCTACTATATCATTTTAAATAGTACGTCTGTATAATAACAACAATATTTTAGTCAATCAATATTATAAATTTATATACTCTCGGCATAAAAATTTATCAAAATTAAATGATGATTTGCTGAAGATGTAATAAAAATGACAATACTGAGTGTTGACGATGGTGATAGCAATAAAAATAATGTGTAGATAGTACTAAGCAATTAGGTAACTGACAAACACAATAAATTTCCAAAAGCAAATTTTATTTACAATATTTACATATTTCAAAAAAAAAAAAAAAAAAATCAACAACAAAAATAAATCCTTTATCAAATTTATAAATGGAAAATGAACAAAACAAGATTTTGTGAGCTTAAGTAAATATTAACAGAAAGGAATCTTCGATCTAATCAAAATTATAATGCATTTTTATCTTTCACAGTATTATTATTTATATCCTTTCTACAATTTAAATTTTGTAGCTAAATATTTATTTACTGTATTTTATGTACCAAGCATAGGTTTATGAAACTTATTTATTAAAATTAAATATAAGTAGTATAATCTTAAATTTCTATGCGACGAATGACAAAGTAGCAATTCTCAATATTAGGCGATGTATTATAACAAATATTCCGTAAAGTTTTAATAATAGTGTCCGCAGTAATATATTAAGGAGATTATATGACTTCCTATTTTTATTTATCCAAGATGTTGAGCTGTCAATATCGCGCTAAGACATCAATATTACTATAACTGTACACTGAAATTAGTAATATCATAATACAAACTTTCTATCTAATACTAGTAAAAATAACATTGTCTTAACACTTGACTATAAATATCAAATAACAAATGTAGCACGTATATTTGAGATCACTTCGAGTAGATAAGGCACTAGTAAAATAATCAAATACTATATAACTAATATTTAACAGGATATTAGTATTTACTGCCATCGTTTGCCTAATGTTAACACAGTTCACATATCTAATTAATACCTTTTTAAGGACGACTCCATTGTTCCTAATATCAAATAATTAAGACTTAAGAGTATGAAATTTAGTGAAATATACAATATATCCTGAGGTACAATGGGGTTGAGCTAAGACAAGTAAGTGAATGAACAATCTAGACCACAGTCATTTCATAACTACAATGATCTGATGTTCTAGTGCCACTATTTGTGAACACCTACAAGAATATAAAGAAAAATGGGCAGTTAATCCCTTGTTTAACAAAATGTATGAAATCCACAGCAATAGCATAGCCTTAATTTACTCAAACTTCTATGGGTAGTATAGGTAATTCACCCATCATGACAAGTTACACTTACACACATGTTAAGGAAACAAGTACGCCTTATATGTCATGACATGGATATAAATATAAATAGCAAATATAACAATGCATAATATCATAATCATCTAACACGACAACAAACAAATCTCATACTAAGTAACATATATGTGTAAAACTGCACATCAAACAAACGGAATATATTATCAACACAAAAGTTAAAATTGCAATTATCAATTCGAAAGCGATTCACAACAATAATAATTATTAGCGGTATTTAATTACTTATTACAATATAAAACTTAGAAATAAGCGTCTGAAAAATACGAAGGTAGGGACCTCTATAGGTCTTAAAACACAAGCTTTCGCTATGAAGAAAAGAGAGAATCCCAAGAGAATCCCCTCTTTACTTCAACCTACTTTTATATATAAATAGGTGAAGCTGAAGTGTTTTGATCTAAGAGTGTGAAGCTATTCAATACTTCACTAATTAAGTCCACAATTCTTATAATACATTAATACTCGCGAAATCGTATTTTTCAGACGCTTATTTCTAAGGTTACAGCCTTAGTAAATTATTACTTAATATAATAATGGGCGTTTAATAAAATGTATAATTACAATATAAAACGTAATATTAAATGTGACTAAATTGATTAAAATTGAAAGTTACCTTTTATTATCTTTCAGCAATTGCAACTTTACCAAAAAATATTAAAATAAAATTATAGTAACATAATAAAGTTTAACAATTTCGTTGCGATTTCTATCTTTCCTTGTAATCACGTTTATATGTAAACAAGTACTAACACTAACATTACTACATATTTATTTTGGTTAATGAACAAGCTTACATTAAATTCTAGTGGTTTCCGATCTTTTATTTTATGATCAAACCAGTTGCTGTATCTATACTATTAAACTTATGTAACACGAAGCATATTAAAATAATAATAAAAATATTATTAGATACAGTTTCTTCACGTTTCTTCTGGGAAGAAAAAAGTGCAACAATATAAAACTGCAGAATTCTCTAAAAGTCTTGTAATGTTTTTTTTCTATTGAATAATATAACGATTGCTTCTTATTTCTCATAGCATTTCTTCACCATAATTATTCCAATTAAGTAATTTCTTTCTTCCCATACACTAGGTAGATTAGAGAAAAATAACAAGTTCCATGTTTGAATATGTAATAAACAATTAGTTTTAAAATTTACTTTTCATAATATTATGGAACCATGAATATATTTATTAATCCAATTAGTAATCCTAAGGAATTGTCATATCATTAACTTATTGTGATCTCGTCTTTTAAAAACTGTTAATATTTTAAACAGAAGAGAATAAAAGACTGAAAATAACCATTGATTTTGGTTATTATTATTCCTTATAATTATTTGTTTTTATCACATGATTCATCTATCCAGCAAATATTCTATTTTACATTTAACATTTAAAGTATTATTAACATAGTAAATTACATATTGGAAATTAAGGTTGAATATGAAGTAATATTGGTGTAATACTATTATTCTATTTAGTGAACATGTCAATTCCATTTAAGCCAAGCAAAGTTTTATAAAGTTACATCTGGTTTCATCTCAACCTAAGTTTAAGGTAGTTAAAAAAAGTTAATGTAAAAATTTTAATAAAAATAATTTAAAAATATATATTATTTTAGTATATTTATTCATAATTATTGAATTAAAGATATATACACTATTATTGCTACTAAACTAAATGCAACTAGATAGTTTTTAATGACTTTCCTGCATAGTTTAAAGTAATATTTTATTTTAATAAAATCATTTTGTGAGTGTATCAGAAACATAGTTAGCAATAAAAAAAAAATGAATACTTTTATTATAGTTTGCTTTTAAATTTATTTTATAAATGAAAGTTTCAAACTACTTATAGTTCCACATTTGTTATAACAATATTTGTAATACATATTATAATTATCATAAACAAAATATCTGTAAGATAAATTATAAAATTTTAAGCTTATGGGTTTCTTGACCAACTTATACTGGAATTTACTTTTGGCATCTATTTCCATTGTGTATCTTTTAGCTTGTTAGTGAACCATTCTTCATATTATTAATGACAGTAGTGGAGTGTTCTTCTATAGGTGCAGGTCAAGTAACATTTACTCCATTGTTTGTAAGCTAATAATAATAAATAATCTGTACTTAAAAAAATGAGTGAATTTCAAATAATTTCTACACTTTGATTAGTAGAATGATCTCCAGATTTTGTTTTCCAATAAAAATTTTATTTTCTTCTATATCATGAGAGATCAATCAACAGAGAGAGATATATATAGAGAGATAGCCATAATAAAATCTGGCAAACCTATTTATAGACTTTTAGCCAAATGGCTGATTGTAAACAAATAAGCCAATCAAATTATTGCAAGTGATTTCATTTGCCTAAAATTAATAAATCTTCACTTTTAAATACAAATAATAATTAATTAAACCATTCAACACTATTTTAGACTAAAGTAAAAGTATATTTAATGAATAATTATACTTTTGAACTTAAAAATAGTTATAAATTTAAGTCTGTTGAAAAACTTTTATTTAATAATAAAATATTAGTGTATTTCTATGGTCTTATTTAATAACAATATGAGAGTTATTTTAGAAATATTAAATCCAATCTGTCAAATAGTATGTAAGAAGTTTCGCACACAATCTGGCAAAGGGATACAACATATGTTGAACAGTCCAACTCTTTACCATTCTAAAGAAATCCATTTATTAGGTTTAATGATTTTTATTCACCAAAATTGACAATTATTAGATGACACCACTTTTTCAAATCATAGATTTAACGATGAAGATTATTGTTGATCAAATTTTAAAATTTTGTTAATAGTCTGACAGAATTAGGCTTTATATCTATCAAGCCCAATCATAATGTTAAACCTTTTGTGTATTGGCTGAGGGAAAAGTTTAAATTTTTACATTGATTATTTTTTTTCTTTACTTTAAATGACATGTACCAAATACAATGAGATTTTTTTATCTAGCATGTATTTTTTCTGATAATCTAAAAGCAACTAAAAAGAACATATTGGACTTTCTAACACTCTATAAAAAACATATATTAATTTTACTTCTATATCAAGTTATTTTATGGGTATGGGATCAAACTGCAAATATTGTACATTATTCCCAACCTCTTTTATTAAAGTAGCAATACCAACAACATAAGGTTCATTCCCTGTCACATTTGGTTTTATCTCAAATCTACCACTGCACATATTTGAAAAGGAATGGGGAGATGACCTCATAATTGTAGGAGAATAGTTATGCTCTCACGTATTTCTATCACATTGGAGAATATGTCATAATCAGCCTGATAAAGAACTATGTGACACTCATTGTAAAATGAGTAAGGTGATTACCTCAAACTTTGGAAGAGGATATTTCCTCCCACATGGTTTCCTATCAGATGGATAATCTGGTGTAATTTTCCATTTAGAATAAGCAGAAGAACTCATCTTTAGAGGTAGGTAGGTCTTCACATGTTGCTTCATATTAAATGAAAGTTATGGTATAATCAGTCTTAACAAATAAGAAGATGACCTTAGCTTAGGAGGAAGGTAATTCTTCTGTGATGACTTCCTGTAAAATTGAGGCTCTGGTACAAATGGACTAACATAAAAAGGAGCTGGCCTGTTCTTTTCAAAAAGATAGTATTTCTATAGTGGCTTCCAATACCATGGAATATCTGGTGTGATCAGTATTACCAAATAAGTAACTGACCTCATTCTGGAAGTAATATAGTTTTTCTGATGTGGCTTCCTATAAAATGGAAGGTTTCCCATAAATAATCTGACATAAAAAGTAACTGACCTCATTTTAGAAGGTAAGTAATCTTTGTGACTTGGCTACATATCAAATGGAAGGTTTGGTATAAACAATCTGACATAATAAGGAGCAGGTCTCACTGTGGAAAGAAGGTCATCATACTGATGTGGCTTCCTATCAAATGGAAGATTTTCCAATATAATATCAGTAAATGGATAATCAATATGCAGGGAAATGATGAGAAAAGGAAAGGGCTTCATCTTGGGAGAAATATACTTTTTTATATAGAGCTTCCTATCTAAAATATATTTGATTTGTTTCATTTATGGGAAGTTGGTAATAATATGCTATTCTACTTTGATTAGGTTATTGTCCCTACTAAAAGTTTAAAATATCTTGTTTTATGTACATTTTCTCAAAATCAGATGAATAAATTTTATTTCCCCTATCCATTTCTTCACAATTATCCATTTTGATTCCTCTGAGTTTAATCAATCTTATTATAATTATTTTTTGTTTTGTAGCTTATAGTATCTTGTTTAAATATTTCAACTACATATTGTATCTCCTTTTTTTTAAACTTATTTCAACTTAGATTATTCCTTTGTCCTTACTCAAATTCATGTTCCAAAGGAATAGTTACTTTACTCAATTTATCTTTGATTTCTGATGGAAATTCCTTTACCTTCAACATATTTTTTTTGTTTTTTTTTTCTACCTGAATGAAGTGCTAATTTATCTTCAAATCTTTTGCCAACATTTTTACAAAACTGCACCTCAGAACTATCTTATGATCTTATTACATTTTCATGTGAATATCCTATTAATTCTGCTATTACATTGTCTACCCTTCATTCATTCTTATATGAATGATTCATTAATTCTTCTATACCATCTTCTAAACTTCCCCTATTTTCATATAAAGATTCAACTAATTCCTCTCTCTTATATTCAAAACTTACCCTATATTTATCTAGAGATTGTACCAATTTTTCAATTTTGTTCCCTAAATCTTCATTTTCATTTTTAAGTTCTGCAAATTTATCAATTAATATTTTCATATCCTCAGTTGAAGACTTTATCACCCTGTTATCAACACATCTATATCAGTCTCTAATTTTTCCATATTTTCATTTGAACATTCTATTAATTCTCCTAATCTTTCCCCTAACTTTCTTCTATTTTCATTCATTTTACTCTCTAATGATTTTATCACTTCTTCACTTGACATTATTCTCTCTCCCTCTCTCTCTCAATTCTCTCATATTTATTCATTATATTCTTTAATGTCTCCAATTTTAGCAATATTTGTTGAATCATTGTATTTATATCAATTGATTCAGGATAAAGAAAACCTACAGGAGCTGGTTTTTTAGACTCCCTAGATCCTTGAGAACCCAAAACCTTAAATTTCCGAATCGTTTGATACTGACATTTTTATGTAAAAACATCTATTGGAAGAAGTACATCACCTGATTCATTTATCTTGTAAGTATATCTTGGGGTTAACAATTTTAACTATAAATATAATAACTAACTTTTATTGACCCTACACCCACAAGTTAACACATTAATCAACAATTTTAACACCAATCCATTCATTTAAAAATGTTTTTCAACTAAATGCTAAATTATACACTCCACATATTTTATTTGACGTTACTTATTCACCAATATATGTCCCAAAATGCATGTCATCACCTTATGCCCAATAACACCAACATTTAACATATTGCTACCATGGATATTTTGCTACATTAATATATACTTTTGATTAATAAAAGCATATCATATACATTATTTATGATCACTGATGATAATTATTTAAGTCATGATCATTTACATAAATGTAAGATCAAATATGTTATCAGAAATTGAAAACCATCATTAATAACATACTCATACTGGTCAAATAGTATTTATATGTTCTGAATCAATAAAACATGTGATCAAACTAATAATTAGCATTTAATTTCTCAAGCCATCATGCTGCAAAGTGGCACAAATCAGTAAAGAGAGAATGTGACCTGTGTAATCTCCCATTTCACATGAAAACATATAATATAATAAAGTGCAAGTAAAATAAAACAGTGGATGTAAGAAGACAAGATGAGTATATGTGTAGAACATGAATAAGAGAGGGTAACCTCCACATCAACAGTAAAATAAAATAATAGATTAAACATGAATCTATGTGTAAACAAAAGTGCTGACTTGACTAACATTAACTTGAGTAGATATAAGAGAGGCTATAGTTCACTATCAACTTTATATTACCTTACGTTCCTTATAATGTGGCATTATATAAGGCATGTTGATTAAACTAATTTTCAATAGCTAAATACAATGATAATAAAAGACATCCATTTAATTTAAAATTGTGTGGTTAATACCTAGGATAATATATGAATAGTCAATGAGTATGAATAAGCATAATAAAATAAATGATATATAAGTAAAGATATAGAAAATATATAAGAATAATGAAGAGCAATAATAATTAGCTATTGTAAATGAATAATGGATATATCCAAGAACGATAAAAAGAAGAAGTAAAAAAAAGGGGGGTAGGTTAAGGTAATGAATTGTGAATGTAGTAATGAAATTGGATCAAAGAAGGATTAATAAACAGTGCTGCAGTAATAAGATGATATGATGATGAAATTAAAATAAAATAAAATATGAATGAGCTATGGCAAGGGTCCCCAACCTTTTTGTACTTAAGAGCACATTCTACAATACCGGCCATATGGCGGGCACCATTTATTTTTTCAATATAATTTTATAGTTGGATATTGTTAATAATACACATAATGTGCAAAAAAATATTTTTTTTTCATAAATAAAATTTTAACATATAATTAACGTTTATATTTTTACGCTGTAAAAGTATAGTATGCCCTACAATTTGATTACAATATAATACAATAATTTATAAGAAATTTTAAAAATTAAATTTATTTATATCAGATAAATATTTTTTTATCGTTTTCGGACAGCGGCGGGCTCCTGAAACATTAATTGGATATTATTAAAATGAAAGCAAAGGGTCTATATTTAAATAATTAAAGAAGAAAGTTTAAATTGAGATTTTAATAAATCAATAAAACAATAATAACGAAAATACGAGATTAAGATAATGCATCCCAAACAACTTAAGAAATGAAATCTGCTAACAAAGTCAAAGTTAGAATTATTATTCAATAATCTAATTTTTCGGGGTTCATATAACTTTAGATTTCACTACTTTTATAATGTATGTCTGGATCAGTAAGAGGGATTTTACTAATTTCCAAATATAAACTATTAATATGATTTATATTACATTTATTACGTAGTGGAGATGACTGCCCATCCCTTATATGTGTATTAAATGGATTATGTCCGGTACATGAGGGGTCAGATTGACTTTAGTTCAACATGGGTGTGACAAGAATCTTGGCATCAAAGTGGCCTTTGAGCATTCCATCATCAGATTTTCAATTGGATGGATGGCTGAAGAGTTGGAGTGTGGAGTAGATTGAAGCCTGTCCATTAAAGTATGAAGATTGGCTATCTTAATATATATCTGAGTACTTATAGCATATATGTGTATATATGGTAATCTGGACCAACTGATGATTGCTGGTTTAGCATGAAATACCCATATTGGTGATTATTTATATTTTCGACATATATGTGTTCAAGTGTATCAGAGTTATTAGATAGAGTGGAGAGTGGTGAGTGGTGTGAAAGTCTGTGCTCATATACCCTATATATTGTAAAGGGAATTTTTAAAGAATATCGAACTGCTTCATAAACTCTATAAATTAGTAATAAATCAATAAATCCATAATAATAAGATAAATATAATAATCATGTTAATCATGAAATATCTTGAAATATTTAATCATAATTGTAACAATATTATTAAGAGAAATATAATACCATTTATGAAAAATTTGAGTTTGACCATAATAATAAAATGATCAAGTTCTTTCTAAAATATCATTCTTTAAAATCAAATATTTTATTTCTACTACGTCATTTTAAATTGTATCTCTGTATAATAACAACAATATTTTTCTCAACCAATATTATGATTTTATATAGTCTCCTCATGAGAGTTTAATAAAATTCACGGATGATATGCTGAACATGTAATGAAAATGGTATTACTCAGTGTTGGCGATGGAGATAGCAATAACAATAATGTGTTGACAGTATTAAGCAATTAGGTTACTGACAAACATATTAAATTTACAAAAATTAATTTTATTTACAATATTTACACATTTCAAAAAAAAATATCAACAACAAAAATATATCCTTTATCCAACTTATACACGGAAAATACAGAAATCAAGATTTAGTTAGAATAACTAAATATTAAAAGAGAAAAATCTACTGGGATCTAATCAAAATTATAATGCGTTATTATCATCTACTATATTATTATTTACATTCATTCTTTAATTTAAATTTTCTAACTTATTATTCATTTACATAGCCTTGGTTTTTGGAAACTTATTTATTAAAATTAAATATAAGTAGCATAATCCTAAAATTCCTATTCGATGAGTGGCAAGCTAGCAATAACAAATACTAGGCAACGTAATATAACAAATATTTCCTAAGTATTAATAATGATGTTTACTATAATATGCTAAGATTATATGATTTTCTATTTCTATTTATCCAAGATGCTGGACTGTCAATACTACTCTTAGATATCTTAAATCCTTAATATCATATTATAAAACTTTCCCTAAAACTAGTGAAAATATCAGTAACTTGACACTTAACCATAAATATCAGTAACAAATGTAGCACTTATATTTGAAATAAGTTCCAGTAGATAATGCACTAGTACAATAAACAAGTACTATAACTAATATTTAACAGGATATTATTATTTACAACCATCATTTGCCTAGTGTTAACACAGTTCAAATATCTTATTAATATCTTTTCAGAAATGATTTCTTTGTTACCAACAACAAATAAGTCGGAATTAAGAGTAAGAAATCTAGTGAATTATAGAATATATCCAGAGATACAATGGGGTTGAGCTAAGGCAAATAAGTGAATAAACAACCTAGACCATGGTTATTCCATGTCTACAAATAGTATAAAATCTCATTGCAACTATCTAGGAACATCTACAGGCATATAGGCAAAAGGAATTATTAATCCGTTGTTTAAGGAAATATACAAGATCTGTTGTAATAGCATAGTCTTAATTCACTAATAAGTCTATGGATATCATACATGATACACCTATTATGATAATTTATATTCTCATGCAGATTAAGAGAACACATACTCCTTATATGAGATGATATGGGTATAAGGATAAACAAAATATAACAATGCATAATATCATAATCATCTAATATGACAACTACCAAATCAATCATCATGACAATTTACATTCTCATGCATAGTAAGGGATGTATGTCTTGGTGAGATGACATGGATATAAAGATAAATAGCAAATAGAACAATGCATAATATCATAATCATCCAACATGAAAACAACCAAAGTTTACACTAAGTACCATCCACCATACAAATGTGAAAATCAAAATATTGGAATATATCATTAATTAGTACACAAAAATTAAATTTTTTTATCTTCAAGATTGGATAGTCAAATGCCAGTCAAATGTGATTAGCATGTTAGAGAACAAATTACATCTAAATTCATGTAAAATCGACCAGATTTTCCAAAATATAGGCTTCTTCTAATACTCAATTTCAATGACAGCAGCAAAAGGGGTAGCTATTTTAATTAATTACAAGAAAGACCCAGACTAGCTGCAAAATTTTGCACCTAGATGCAAATTGCCTAATTGCTAACTTTAAATATAACCACTTTCAAATCAATCTAATCTACCTATACATTAAAAAGAACAACAATCTAATTATGAAAATAATCACTGTCATCAATTCAGTCATGGCCTCAAACTGATTTCCAATGATTCCAATTGGTTATTTCAATGTGACATATAGTTCTTTCAATAAAAAATTTATTCACCTGTTTAATCATATACTGATGAGTGGAGAGAGGTTCTTCCCCATAGATACCTTCTCCTTCTACACTAAAAATGCTAGATCCTTGATTGACCTTGTCTACTACTCCCCAAGTATTCATTTCAAAATCAATGCAAACCTCTGACTGGTGATATTTTCTGATCACTTTGCTCTACAGATATCTCTTGAAACAAACATCGGGCATCATTGAAAAGAATGACAATATCATTTGAATGTTACTAAAACAGACCATACTTGAATTGTGTTTTTCCAAAACCTATACTTATATTTAAAAAATGATACCTTAAGGCTACAGGTGGTGGAGGCATAGTATGCTTTTACTAGCATGATCCAATCCATAATAAATGAGGTTTCCCTTAACAAAAAGGCTCTACCCACTTATTAGCTGACCTTGATGATATTGGCCAAAACCTGAAAAAATTCACTTGATTATCAATTTGTACATCTTGCTCTTGCCCTGAAATGCCAATACAGAGATAAGCAGAAATCTCTGGCCGAATGTATATTGATCAAGCAGGAAAAGAAATTTCTGGCAGACAAAAATGTTGGTCCAAGAGTTACTTCTGGAGGGCATTGGGAGCAGGCAGCAGAAAACCCACTCCACTGTCATTAACATTAGATAACTTTCTTGTCAGCTCAGAAATGATCTATGCAATTAAAGAACTCTTTAGGGCAACACTCTGATCAGACTGGGAATGTCAATAGATTATTCAGGGTTAGATGAGAATCTGACCCATGATATCACTGATAAAAAGATCTGCATGACGCTAAAAAGGATCGAGGAGAGGGTGCACACAGGAATACATGGCATACAAAGTGAATCCTTCTACACCTAGATAAATATTCGGTGCCAATAATCAAAGCCATGATAAACCACTTAGCAGAGGGAAGTTGAAAGATTAACAACTTGTATCCAATATCTCTCATACCTTTCCTAAAAAAAAAAGAATGGAAGACATGAATAGAATAATCTGAGGCCTATCTCAATGATTCCTCAATGATAGATAGATAATTAGATATTCTTGGTAAAGGCCCTAATTTTGTTCCATTTCATTCAAAAAATATAGTTTTTGATACAATTCCGTCTATTGAATCTAGTAATTTGAGTGATGAGCAGACAGTTGGTATTCAATAGATTTTGAATAAATGTTTAAAAAAGAAAGAAAAATGTGTGGTTAATGCTGCTGAGGTTAAACATCTTAAGAATAGGTTAATTGCTAATGATGTGATCATTTCTCATGAAGACAAAGCTGACAGATTTGTCATTATAAAAGGATATGAATTCAAAGAAAATGGAGAGAATTAAATAATGGTAAATATATGTTTTTAGATAAAGATGCAGGTAATTTGATTAAAAGAAAGTTGATAGATATTATGAAGAAAATGATTACTTTAAAAATATGGAATAGAGTAGATTATTTAAAATGTTATCCAAATGATTTCATATCAGCTGAGATGTTTGTGAATATTAAGTCTCATAAAGATAATTTTTCTTTAAGATTTATTTTTAATTTTACAGGTAGTGTTGTAGAGGGTATTTCTAGATTCTGGAATAATTTTTTAAAACAATTTGTTGATTTTGCTCATTGCACAGTTTCTTGTTCTTTTGAGACTTTTGATAAAATTAATAATTTTAAAATGGAAAGTAATTGGGTATTTGGCAGTTTACATATTGAAAATATGCATCTGGCTGTTAATAGGTTAAGCAGTATTCATGTTCTTATGTCTGTATTGATTAAGAAAAGGTCTTTATCAAAAAATAAACTTAAGGTAATTAAAGATTTGCTTTTATTATTGGAAGATTCTGTGTATTTTACTTATAAAGGTAATTTTTATAAGATTAAGGAAGGGTTTATAATAGATTATATTATTTCTCCTTTAGTATGTTCAGTTTATATTAATTACATGGAAGATGAATTATTATTAAAAAAAATGTTTATATGTAAAGTTATTTGTCAGATATGTTGATGATTGTTTATTTGTAGTTGAGAATGATAAATTGAAGGAATTTGTAAATGAGTTTAATTGTTTTGATCCTTCTATAAAATATGTGTTAGAAGAAGGGGGGTTAGATTTTTGTGAGTTAAAATTGTTAGATCTTTTGGTGATTAGAATTGTAGAGAATAATTGTTTACTATTCAGTCATTTTATTAAAAGTAGAGAAAAAAGATCTATAATTAAACCAGATAGCTATAATTCTGTATCTCATAAAGTAGCTGCTTTAAAAAATTATTGTCATAGGAATAATAATTAAATAATTTTAGTGGGGTAGCTTTGTTTCAGAAATGTCAATTTTATAAAGATTACCTGAGGGTTGGTTACTCTGATAAATTTGTTAAAAGTATTTTATTTAATAGTAATATTTGTAAGGATGTAAAGGATAGAGAAAAATATGATATTATTTTTTTGCCATTTAAATTGTATTCCAATAAAATTGTATGTAGAAATAGTAAATTGTTTGGAAATAAGAAAATTGCTTGGAAAAGGGGTGTTACAATGAATAATTTATTAAATAATACAAAGGAAATTTTTGATAGAAAGACTATTCCTGATGTAGTATATTTTATCCCTTGTTTATTTTGTAATAAGGTCTACATAGGTCAGAGTAGTTTGAGTTTAAATGAAAGAATAAAGGTTCATAAAAGTAGAGTTAAAAATAGATATCTTAGTTCTGCTTTGTATGTCCATGAAAAAGATACAGGCTACACTATTAATTTTGATGAAGCTAAGGTTGTCTTCTTTGAAAAAAATGAAGTCAAAAGAAGAATTAAAGAATCTTTATTATTGAAAATTTATTATTCTGAAGCAATTAACTTATTTAAGAGTTCTTTTAATATTAAGGGTGGATGGGAAGTGAATGGATTTGTGGGTAATGTTTAATATTATATATATATATATATATATATATATATATATATATATATATATATATATATATATATATATATATATATATATATATATATATATATTTGTGTAGATTTTGTAGTTATTTACACTTGAGAAGTCTGCTTGTAGCAGTGAAACCTTTGGTTGTGTTTTAATATTATTTTTTTTTTTGCTGGTCTGGTTGTATTTTGGATTTGGGTAATTTTAATTATATATTGACTATTTTAGCTTTGTGCTTGTAATGGTTAAATACACCTGGGTCTCTTTTTATGCAAACTTATTTAACATGATTTTGAAGTTACGCGATTCGTGTTTCACCGTTAGTCGAACTCCGATATTATGCTATTACTTTAAATAATAAATTTTGCACACTCACCTTATATTGAAAGTAATAGCACATTATTGGAATGTGACTTTCAACTTAGTAATTTCAATATTTTCAGTGCTTTATAATAGTAAGATTTTATGCAATAATGAAATTAAAATCATGATTTCCACATTTTATGTATACACACATTAAATTTTACAAGATTATAATGTAAATTTGTTCAAACATTGTGCGTGTTAATTTTGCATTTTAAATCACATTCTGTTTTTGCTTTTTAAAAAAGATTGTTATCAATTATTAATCATTTAGTGTCCACAAGTTTATTTTTAAAAGGTCAGTAATAGCAATGGGCACAATTAAATTTGACAATTAAAAATTAAAATCTCATTTTTAATTGTAATTAACAATTTAAAAATTACTTCCAGCGACTTGAAATAATGTGATGTGAAATTTGATTTTTAAAAGGAATTGAAAATTAAAGACAAAAATAAGAATTTAATTTTTAGTTGTTAGTTTTAATTAAATTTTTCCCAGCAGTGGTGAATAAATATCTTTTTATTATCATAAGTCTAAGTTCATAAACAATTAATAAAATCATCATCTCAAAGATTAATTACTAATTACGTTGTCACCAGAAAACCATTGTCACAACATGAGTGTGAAGTTGGTGCTAGTTGATTGCAAACGAACGTGTTTTTGGCAAATAGCTATAATAATTAAAATGTGTATAAAAATGTAAATTACTGTACTGTAAATTATGCATAAAAATATATTATTTTGAATAAAATTAAATATTATAGTTAAAAAAAGTTTGTCTTGTATCAATTTTTTTCAATTTTGAAATTTTTTATTAGTCATATTTTATATCCTTATTTTTTTTTTTTGCACAAATTTTAAAGTAATTTTCTTTGGTGCTTTGCTTCTACGCGAATTTTGAAAAATCACAGACCGCATCCCCCCTTTTTCAATGTAAGTTACATCTATTTTTGCATGATTTCGTTTGCGCGTGTTTTCTGAGGAACCTATCTATCGCGTAAAATGAGACCCAGGTGTGTATATATATACAATATTCAAAGTATCAAAATACAGAAAAATTCACATAAATTATATTATTTTTAGAAATCGTCAAATGCTAATGAATCGGCAATCATCAAATGTTAAAATAACCGAATTGTGGGAATATGAATTGAACCATGGTTATTGTAAAAGGTTGTCTCATTTGATTATTAAACATTATATAAGTGATAAAAACTACAAGATATTTTGTTAAAAGTACTTCTAAAAATAATATAATTTATGTGAATTTTACTGTATTTTGATATATATTTTGATTTAAATATTGCATATATTTTGGAACATATACAGACATCATATATATATATATATATATATATATATATATATATATTGTGCCCTTTTGTATGGGTCACCATCTAATTTTGTGCTAATCTATTAAAAATTTTAAATTTAAGATATATTTAAATATGTGATGTTGATTTTGCTTATGGTAATATTTCAAAAGATTTAAGTAAGGCAATCTATGAGTATTTGATATGTGAAGTTGTGCTGATATAAAGAGAGACATTTTAAATGATGATGATTATAATATATAATTGGGAAAAATGGCCATAATCAATACTGCATTAATATATTTAATAAATAAATATTTAAAGTTAAAGTATTTAAAAAAGACAAGTTGAAATTAAATGCATATGTTTATTGTTGATAAAATAATATTATAAAAGAATATAAATATTTTAATTATTGTAAGTACTTAAATAGAAGATTGATATTTGATTTTAATAATATTGGATAATTATTTTAAAATCTATTATAATATCTTATTTATTTAAAAAATATTTATTTTAAAAAATGCAATTGTTAGTTTATTTTTAGACGATAATAAGCGTTTCTTTTATTGTAAAAAGAACAGATGTTTGTTAAATTTACACACACATGCATGGAAGTTATTTAGTGAAGTTGCAAAACTATTTTAAAAATTATGTTGTAAAATTTATAAATAATACGTGAGTTATCACGAGATAAAAATAAAGATATTCAATGTGAGATATTAAATCTGATTTTAAAATATTGTTTTAAAAATATGACGTATAAAAAAAGACTTAGTTTATTTTAAATAATTTTATAAAAGTTAAAATTAAAATCAAGTAAGAGTATATTTTAAAAGTGTTTAATAAATTTAAATAAATGATAAAGATTATTTTAGAAATTTAATAATGTAATAAATATTAAATATTAAATAAGTCATTATTTATTTTAATTTTGTGTTGTTGGTAAATATGTAAATAAGCCAGCAAAGTTGATTGTTTAATCTACCAATCAAATGGGAAGTTTCTTCCGGTATAAAAGCTCAGTTCAATTGTTAGGAGAGGACTTCGTGATTGAATTTTCAAGTTAATTGTGCTATTAGAAAAATAGCTAAGTAATTTTATAGACGCTTCTAAAATCATTTTTTAAAATTACAAGAGTGTCATTATAAATAATTTATAAAAGTTTTAAATGATAAATATGCAGTATTAACTTAATTTTTTCCCTATCGATCGTCTTTATATCAAGCTCAATTTACAAGCAAATAGTCATGGGAACATCATATATAGTGAAAATATATCGGAAACTTTACCTTAGAAATATGACAAACGCTGGATTAGTTCGGAAAATTACGAGATGGAGAAAAGTAGTATTTTGGACAATATATAATTTTAAAAGCTAATTATTATTGACTATTAGAAAATAGATATTTTAAAGAATAAAATACTTCTTTATGAAGAAAGTATTTTTGCAAGCTATAAATTTGAATATATATATCTTAAGTAAAGATATTAGAAATGAAAGTAGCTTTGAATGCTTGCCTTGTTAAGTCTTTATGTTTAAAAGACTGAATGTTGATAATTTTAAAGGCAAGTCAATTGAAATATAATTAGCTAAAAATCTTAATATAATAAAATTATTATATTGAAATAATTTAAACGCGGGTCGTTTATAGATAAAGAAGTTTATTCTTACCTGGATATTTTATGGAATGCGCAAATAATATGTGGACGTCCCAGTTAATTTAAAATAATTAAATGATAGTTTTTCATAAAACTAAAGACTAAGCTAAAATAATAACTTTTGAATAATATTTTAAAATAACTAAATCAGGATCCTATAAACTATTTTAATTTTATTTTATTTTCTTGTGGGGAACTTATTTTCAAAAAAAAAAAGAACATTTTCGTTTTTCATAAACTTTTAAAAAACACGTGTTGGACCGGAAACAGGAAATGGTGTTCTAGGGAATATGTGTCTACGATTAAAGAACTTTATGGTGAAAAAGAAACATCGCTGGATTTATGTAATATTAATTTTGTTTTATTTATCTAATATAAAAGTTAAATATTATTAATTTATTAAAAATAAGATAGGTACATTTCTTAAAATAATAACTAAAGTAATATAATATAATTAAGTGCATAAATTTATTTTATAATTAATATAACACGGAATATATATTAAAGAATGATTGTGAGAATAAATGTGAATTATTTTATGAAGCTGTAATTCCGAAGAGAATTGGAAGATGGACTGTACATTAAATCATTATTGTTGGTAAAAATTGTATAATAATAATAATTTTAATGTATTTAATATGTTTTCTTTAGATCAACCGAATGATATGTTATTGTTGAATGGATGTATGAATATTTTAAAAATACACACATATTATATTGGCAGTAACAGTTTATTTAAATATGCATAATTTGAATTTATGATATAAATATGATACAACATTACATAAAAAGCTTAGAAATAATTATATGATTCTTTCGTAAATAAATTTTGATTTTTTATTTTTATTATTATTATTATATTGGAGTATTAAAATTATATTTATTATTCATATAGGTAATTATTTTATTTAAAAGTTAGGAAGAGATTTCAAAGTTTATATTTTATTATATTTTATTGGATAAATTAAGTTAAGTTTTATGTAGAAGTTTATGTTTGAATTAAAGGTTTACTGAATATGATGAGGTATAAATAGTTTTGAATAATTAGTATTTATGTAAAGTAGATGATTGTTTTCCGGAAAGTTTAAATAAGTTTTAAAGGATGTTTTGTAGATAGAAATTTATTAGGAAGGAGTAGTATAACACATGGATTAAAGTAATAATTTTATACAGAAAAGAATCATAAAATTTATCTAATATAGTGCTTTATGAATTTGAAATTGATGAATAATTTAAATATTATTATTTTAACAGTACATATATGTAATGCATATTTGATAAAACGTGTAACATGAATTGCAATAAGTGAAATATAAAATTATAATCAATTTTTGGTTATTACATTACAAGGATACATTAGTTTCTAAATTATGTTATTAAAGTAATGCTGATAGTAAAGTAAACACATACTAGTACATGATGAAATGAATAGCAGTAATACCTAAGTGATGTAGCAATTTAATTAATAAAGTTTAATTGTTTACATATGCTACATAAAGATCATTTACATAAATTTTTCTGTGTAATAATTGAAGTTTACTGATATTTGTTTAAAGTCTAAGTTTTTGAAAAACATACTTCAGTGTTATTAGTACAGCATTTTTAAAGAATGTATAATTACTTATTAGGAGTATGAATTAATAACAGTGTAAACATATTGTATTATTATTTTCTTATTTTATTTTCTTTGTTTTCATAATTTGAACTGTAAATATTGTAAATAAATTCTTAGTTGAAGTTAATGTAAATAAACTTGTTTAATTTGTTTTAAAAGTGTGTCGAGTTCATTATTTTGCACCACAGCATTTGACAGCAGATAATTTGAACAAACATAATATTTGCACAATGTGAATTTATTAATATTATTTTAGAAATAAATACAATATTTTCCTGATTATCATTTATG
Organism: Epiperipatus broadwayi; assembly: GCA_028023455.1. Classification (NCBI taxonomy): domain Eukaryota; kingdom Metazoa; phylum Onychophora; class Udeonychophora; order Euonychophora; family Peripatidae; genus Epiperipatus; species Epiperipatus broadwayi. Next base: position 5,710,113 of record JAQFVV010012457.1, read on the forward strand.
AGAATTGATTGACATTATTACATTATATTACAATGGTCATAGAGTAATTATAATGCATAATATAAGAATACAGTATTATTTATTGCCACAGATTATTGAATTATAAGATTTTGATCTATTCTAAAATTAAGATACTATATGAAAATAAAGAGATATACATGATTATTTATTTATTTAATGATTGATGATATAACAGAAATAAATAAGATTAAGTTATACCCTAAGATTAGTATTGAGTATTATTATTATTAAAATAAGTTAGGTGTATTTAGGTTTGATATAAAATCCCATATCATACTTATTTACATGAGTTATCATTATTTTAAGATAATTAGAAGAACCTGAGATTATTTAATTATATTTTTAAAAATTAAAAGTTAAGATTTATTTATTTCATTATTATTAAAGATAGTTTATTTTATTTAAAAGCCATAAGAATGCTATAGAGGTAGTAGTAAGTTAGTAAGGAGGTGATAGTATTCTTATGCCATTGAGACAGTGTCTTAGGAGATATTGACTCAATGTAAATCTACTTATTGCTTTGTAACTTTACTTCACAGTCTCATGATTTTAATGAATACTTATTTAATTAGTACATACTATAGAAATATATTGATTTTGATAATTAATAATCAATTTAATTAGAATATGATATTATAAAAGTAAATTAAAGATAGATATGCAAATTTTAACTGAGTATTATAATTCAATTGAGCTAGTCGTATTTCAAATTATATTATACATCGAGAAGTAAGGGTACAATATATATATATGAAATTTATTTTAGAAATAGAATAATGCTTTGTAATCTTGCATCTTGTATCATACTTAAATTAAAATTGTTTTTTTTTTTAATTCTACTTGAGAAGTCATGTTTCTAATATTTAGCTGGAAGATAACATGGGAGTTTTATAACAATGCAGATATGTTTTTTTTTTATTTATTAATTTTATAGAATTGCGCAATGAGGGCAATTTGCATGTGCGTTACACATTCTTATGGCACAAAAAATATTTTTCCAGGGAAAAAGAAGTGACTCTTAACTATTATATTTTAATTATTGATTTCACATAATGACAAAATACTAACAATTTATTCACTTTATATACCTTAGAAATTAACACATGCAATGTGATGACTACTTAATACTTTAAATTTATTTGTGTGAAATAGACAGCATACACATCAGTGTAAAGCTCGACTGGTTTTAAACAATTAATATTTGATAATATTCAGAATAATATAATATTAGCAGTTTTTGAATGGATACCAATCCACTGCATAGACCCACAGATTTTATTATCACTGTCCTGATCAATATCAGGCCTGATATTAATAAATAATTATGATAATAAATAATTGTAACATAAAGGAAATACCATCTATACAACAATGTGTTATTAACAGGGGCAAATATATGTATAAAGTATATGCAAGGGATAGGAATTAACTTCTACTGCATACTAGTGCTTAGAGTGTATCGTACAGTGTGAATAAAAGATGGGCAGTTACAAATGTGTCACAAGAAGATATGTATGACTCTAGCGTAGGAAATTCTTATTTACTGCACATCACTGCACTAAACAATTATTAATTCATTACATAAGAATTAGTTTTATATATAATTAGCAGAACATGAAAGTGACTGTCGACAGCGACTCATTTCCATTAATTATATTTTCTCAAAACAAAAAGATAGTTTATTCAAACTAAAACCTATTTATATAAATCAGTACAGCATTAATCTAATCTGTCTGTACAGCAGGATCAAACTCTATTCTTAACTTATTTCTTTGCAGATTTAATATAATGTTTATATTTAAATAAAGTCATTAGTTTAATTAGCATACAAATGATTACTAGCATGGCCAGAGATTGCTAACTTATATTTTAACTGATTTATATAAACTTACTATTTTAAATGATTGCTGATTAAATTCTGACATTTATAAACAAAACAACATAGCAATCTCTGGCCGTCCATACTCATAAACAGCTTAAGCAGTACTAAGTAAAACATAAATAATAATTAACTAAGTTAGGTTTAAAGTTTATACCTATTATTTCAGGTAAAAAGTTTTTATTCAGTATCTTAGGTATTGGTTTAGTTTGGAAGAGCTAATTCTTTGAACCATAGCCATGGTGAATGGAAGTTTGAATCACAATTCCAATTCAATTGGGATACATCAGCATTGGTTTTAAGGCATTATTTTCCTATAGCTTTCGATCTCAGATTTTTTGCATATAAGGTTAATACGTAGTTGACACATGTTGGGGTTATTTCTCCATTAGTTGACAACTACTACTTCTGGTCTTGACAATGGGTTTCCAACTTGCACTCTGCTGCTTAGCAGAATATATCAGACAACAACTTCTCTAATCCTACATTACTTCAAACTACAGGAACAAATAAAATTATAAAGTTCTAGTTGTGAATAGCAGAATAATTATGGTAACAGTAGAATAATAGAGTAACCGTTGTAATGCAGAATAATGAAATAATAATAATTCCAAATAGCAGAATCACACAATAACAGTAATTGCAGAATAAAAATAATAATAATATTGAGTCTAATTATACACACTATTTATAGTCTCTAGAGTTATATCACCAGTAAACTTCAGATCCATCGCTCATCATTTAGATTATTGAATTGATTGGCAATAAATAACTCCAGAAACTCCACTGTCAACCATGGATTATTTGCCCAATATCTTATTTGATATTTTTATTTTTGACCTGGGATTACAAAGTAACAATTTGCTTTTAACTATATTAGAAAAGATATGTATCTTCTTAAGAAGTTAATTGATCGATCTGTTTACAACCATTTTAATTAGTTTTTTAGAATGTAATTTCCACTTCTAATTGTTAACAACAAAAATACCTTTTATTTTTTAGCATACTTTTAGACTAAATGCATACTTTCATAACATTTAGAAAACTATTTTGTTTTAAGTTAATATAAAATATAACTTTATAATTACTCATGCCATATACATTTATCTATATATATAAAATATATCTATAACTTTTATTTATTAAAATTATTCAAATAAAATCTTTACTTTTTACAATATCTTAATTATTTTAAATTACAAGCATGAAGTATATATATATATATAAACAAAAAAAGACTTACAAATCCAAGAAATAATATTATATTTCAACCAGAGGACGGTTTACAAACTATTACAAACAATCCTTAAATCCGCAGCAGTACTTTCAGTTAATTTCTTAAACCTGCCTCAACTGCTATTAAATTAAAAAAAAAAAAGCGGAAGCAAACGTCATCTATTCAAATCCCATGAATCTTGTATTTTAATGTTAGCAGCTTGTCGATTTATTAAATGCATTTTATTCCTGTTTATAAAAATTACCTCTTTAATTTTTCTTTTACTATGGTTTCTCTCTTCATGAAGAATTTTCACATTTTCAAATCAAATTTAAATTTATATTTACATGATTTTTCATGATCAAAGAAAATTGAAGAAGACATTAAATCACCATTATTTTTACTTTTTGCAGGCTTATATAACAATTCATGCTCTCTCAAACTCTTCTCAATACTGCATCTAGATTCACATATATATGACAGCATAGATTGAGGGAACATGAAATGTGTATGTAAAAAGTAAAAATAATGGTGATTTAATGTCTCCTTTAGTTTTCTTTGATCATGAAAAATCATGTAAATATAAACTTAAATTTGATTTTGAAAATGTGAAAATTCTTCATAAAGAGAGAAACCATAGTAAAAGTAAAAAATAGAGAGGCAATTTTTATAAACAGGAATAAAATGTATTTAATAAATCGACAAGCTACTAACATTAAAATAGGAGATTGTTTGGATTTGAATTGATGAGGTTTGCTTTACCTTTTTTTTTAATTTAATGGCAGTTGAGGCTGGTTTAAGAAATTAACCGAATTTAAGATTTGTTTGTAATAGTTTGTAAACCGTTAAATTTGTTTGTGTGTGTGTAATTAGAATGAAAGTGACTGCACATTCCACTGACCTGTGTAGATGCCAAACAGATATAAAATAATAGAATGAGTCCAATCCATTCTTTCGCTCTGTTAATAATAATGCTTTATTGATTAACATCGGTGAAATATAAGAATTGAAATTCTCTACTATTTTTATTTTACGTACAGAATATATCTGATAATCACCATTTATGTATTCAAATGATCTAGTCAGAGTGTCAGTTTTAACAACATCTAAATATCAATGTTTTAATAGCTGTATATATTGTGTCCTTTTTTTTTTTCTTCAAAAATTTATTACAAAATTAGCAAATATATTTTTGACATAATATTATTCCTTTATTTTATTTCAGTCATTCAAATGTTTCAAAGTCTTAACAATTCATTCAATAGCAACATGTTTTCTTCAGAAGAACATAAGATATTAGACTTTTTTGATTATCTATATCTGGTAGTTGTAGGTTGTGTTCACATTGCCGCTATTGTTGGGAATTTGCTAATATTAATCTCGCTGTTACTTTATTCTAAATTACGTAATTTACCAAATGTATTTATTGGCAATTTATCTGTATGTGATCTTATCTGTGCTAGTTTTTGCTATTCTCATTTTTTTTACAGTATTATTTTTAAATTTGATCCCAATTTAAATTGTGAATATATCAGTCCACTTTTTATTTCGGTTAACTACATTACACTTTTTATTAACACAAATATTGCAGTTAATCGTTATATTCTTTTATGTCATCCGTCAGTACTTTACAAAAAAATATATAGTATTAAAAACACATTCTTCATTTTTGCAGGTTGCTGGAGTTGTGGTGTATTTATGTCTATTTTTCTAATATTTTCTAAACTTTTAACATTTTCTTTCGAATATGTGCTTCAAAACTGTTTTTTTGTATTTAATAAAATTGCAAGTTCTTTTACATTTTATGTTGGTTTTCCAACTTATTCATTTTTATTTCCAACTTTATTTTTTTGCTATTACAAAATGTTTAAACTTATATACAGTTCTCAACAAAATTTACAAAATATGAATAATTCAGAAGCTGTTCAGAGGCGTTTTAATCAGAATATTCGTATCATAAAAATATTGTTTACTATTTTCATTATATACATTATTTCATTTTTACCAATAGGAAGTCTACTCATAATGACGAATATTTACCTTCTCCCACATGGACTTTTGCAAACACTTATGATGTGTGTGTATTTGCATACTACAGCAAATCCAATTATTTGCCTCTTAACTAATACATCTTTCCGTCAATCTTTTGTAAATATAATAACCTGTAACTATAATAAAAATAAAACAGTTTGTCTAAAAAAAGAACTTCGCATAAAATAAACTATTTTCTACTGTTGTTCTATTATTATCATCATCATCATTATCATCATCATCATCATCATCATCATCATCATCATCATCATCATCATTATTATTATTATTATTATTATTATTATTATTATTATTATTATTATTATTATTATTGTTGTTGTTGTTGTTGTGGTTGTTGTTATTGTTATCATCATCATCACTAATTTATATTATTACTCAAAAAAATTTTATTGAACACTAAATGGTACATTTATTATAAGTTGTTCCACATACATATGTTACATTGCAAGCCAAATGGGAAAAAATGTGTGCATACATATAAAAAACACATGGTAGGAGTTGTCCAGTGTTATGGTTTTTTAAGATTTTTTCCCAGAATTTTACATGTGTGAACGGTAATGGATAAAGTTATAATGAAATTTCATCATACATAATTTTTCATATAAAAAGACAACAGATGTAAATATGATCAATCAAGATTCCCTGGTGGCAAATAATAATAATAATAATAATAATAATAATAATAATAATAATAATAATAATAATAATAATAATAATAATAATAATAATAGTACCAACCAATAGGGCAGCCACTGGTTTACCAGATGCACTTTTACACTGGGGATACAACATAAGAAGGCACCCTAACACCTATAAAAACAAATGTAAAAAATAAATGAAAGAAACAACATTATTGCAGCACCTGATATTTTTGAAGCAACGTGGTCTCTTTTTTTAAAATACAGGCTGCTTTGTAATAAAGAATATAATAGAAAAAGGCAAAAGCAAACATAAAATTCAGTGTTTCAAAAATGATAAAAGCAACAAGATAAAACATGAAGAGTCAAATATGGGAAACAAGGTATACAGGGAAATCTGAAATGCAAAGAGACTTTATCAAACATACAGACTGCAATGTAATAACGATGTAACCCTATGTATAATACTATGTATAATTAACAACCAATGTAAACACTTGTTTTTTTAATAATAATAATAATAATGATGATGATGATGATGATGATGAAGAAATTAACAAATGAAAATTATTATTACTATTATTATCATTTGCCGCCAGGGAAACGTGATTGGTCATATATATATCTTGTGGTATTTTTATAATAAAAGTTATATATTAATAACAAATTGATAACATTTATTATAACTTTGTTTATAAATGTTTATTTCTAAATTATTTTTTAATTTCTGGATTATGATTCATTTTTACAGATTGCATCATTTTTGTCTTTGTCACTCTTTGTTTGCAAACTTAATATTGTGTTTTTTTATTAATGGATATTTAAGTGTCTACTTTTGTGATTGTATAAATTGAATGTTTTATTAGATATTAGAGAAATAGAAATATGGTTTGGGTAGAAATACTTTTATTATATTTAATTGTAATTTATTTTTTCTTATGGATTTTATTAATGTTAATATAGTTAGTAATTGCTGGCATTTTATTATATATATATATCTTTTTCATTACAAGTCAGCTATTTATAGGTCATCGTGAGGCATTTGTTATTCTAATGAATGTTGTTTAATGGGCTTTATTAAATGTCACGTGAAGGAACGAGCACATTCAAGGAAAGTGGGAATTATTATTGATATCTTTAACTATCAACAATACCCACAATCATTTCATGGCCCACCTCAGCTGCTAGATTCAAACCATTACTATCCAAACACTTTATTTGTTTTGGAGTAAACCCCGGGTGCCAGCTAGTCTAATACTAACGTATTTGGACAGTAGGCTCATAATCCAGTGCTCAAAACATTTCTCTTAACTAGCTCAGCCTATTTTTTAATCATTAACAAAATATTATTAATTAGTGGTGAAAAGAATTAATAAAACAATTGATGAAACGATTGGTAATAAAAATTGACCGAGAAATAAAGTTTAAGTTTTAAAGACCATTTGTTTTAATTAACATTTACTAATTTTAAACATTTTTATCAATCTAATATAACACCCGCACATTTTAAATTAACACACTATAATATATATATATCTTATGAGAAAGCATAAATAATATTTGACATTTATAAAATCATACAGCCCTCACAAACACACACATCAATAGTTCATTTTAGGCATGCTTATAGAGTTCAAATTACTTGTCTCTGGAGGTTTTATGAATTAATGTGATGGCTACTATAGAAATAAGAATATGAAATATTATTACGTAAGATTTTGAACTTGCTGTTTGTTGCTTCTAATGAGATATCTCTAACCTGTTAGATTTGAAGTTTTTTGAGGAGGTTTCAATGCTTATTCATTGGTATTATTCCTGGAGACAATTAAACATTGTTGCAGGATTTCCAAGCTGTTATGCAGACATTATTTCAAGGGCATATTTTGCTGTTTTACCGGACATCAGGCTGGAGAGAGACGTATGTTTTCCGAAGGTTTTACCACTGCATTTCTGACTGATACATAATAAAACTGCACGATCTAGATTATACTCTCTGAACTGACTCAATTGTTATCTCTGATGCAATTAACTAGACTAGCCTGACTGATAAAAAATTGAACTATTTATACCTGCGATGTGTTGTCCTTTTAATATGCTCTGGCAATATCTGTTGTTAAATTCCTTTGATAATCTCATGTTTTTGAAGATCATTTAATTAGTAGTAGCCATCACACATGTTGTTTTTATACTTTTAATTAGTAGCCCATCACTGTGTTTTTAAATATATGTTTTTTAACTCTCATTTTAACATTTATTTTCATGTGTTTTTCTCAATATGATTTTAACATGCACATATACACGCATTTATTTTATATTTTATTAACAAGCTTACATTTACACACATGTATAATTTTATTCTAAAATCAAAACTAGTTTTAAGATTACCTTTCTTTCTTTAATTTAAATAAAAGAGATTTATATTTTAAACCTGAGTTATATTTCAACTAATAATAATAAACTCATTGCTTTTTTTATAAAACTTTTAGTTTGACTTTCTGATGCGAATTCCCCCCCCCTCTTTTAATTAATTAATTGCAACTTATTTCAACAACATTTAGACTTTTTAATTTTATGTTTACGAAAACAAACAGCATTTTGTTTAATAAAGAAACTTTAGATTTTTATAACTTATTTTTTTAGATAAATTATTATGTACCAATTCCAGGTTGGTACAATATATATATATATATATGTGTGTGTGTGTGAAACAAAATAGCCTTCCCCATCATTCAATAACCAATGACCTTTCACATCATTGTTTGATAATGTGAATGATGGGAGACTAAGACTACTTTGTATATATATATATTCTAACCTCAACTTTAGTTTCATATATCCACCAAATCCCTCTTTATATTAAATCTCTAAACCTCAACTTGAGTGCAAGTAGATAGTCAATTGAAAATAATTCTGGGACCAAACAAAAGATGCTAGTCTGTTTATCTAATGATAGTAATAATAACATTATGAATACCTGGGTGCCAAATTGTATCTATGAAATAGCAATTCCCACTAGAGATCATCATCCATGCTTATAACTATAGGATCTAACAAAGAAAGAAATTCAAATTCAGTGCATTATGGTCTTAATTTTAAACTTAGGAACAATTATGTAAATACTCTCAAGATAAGTTATTACTGCTAAGTAAATTATCTAGACAACTTTTTTCCACAACCTTATATAGATATATGATCTCGAGTGGTAATTACAAAACTGTCGTCTATAGATTTCTAATATATAAATGGCTAGAAATAAATTAGTAATCGATGCGGAGAACTCATAACTTATGTTTATAATACATAATATAAGATTATTATTTAATTTAAAGGAGATTAAAAGAAATGTTATAAATCCTTCCCATTTAACCATTATATTTTCGTTCTCAGCATCTATCACTTTTAATAGTCACAATTATATAACACTAAATATCTGTGTTATGTACACATTTAGATCTTCCTAACTAATAACTCTTAATTTTATTTTATTAAACACACATATATCCACATTTAGATCTTCCTAACTAATAACTCTTAATTTTATTTCATTAAACACACATATATCCCTTCCAACTAGCTTTACATTCATTATCATAATAATACTTTTTTTCATTATCATAATAGTATTTCCCAAATTTTAATACTTGCACTGCCTGACTTCCAAGCTAGCTCTTAGATTTCATAATCAATTGTACTCTAATTTCTCAAGATGTTGATGTGCTAATGAGATGCAATTATTAATGATTACAATGCAATGGATATGATCCCAAAACTTGCTAAATTAAAATTTTTGTGAGTTTACCGATGGGAATCATATTGAATACCAAAAGCAGAAAATGGATTTTATGTCTGATCCTAATATTCATAACATTGCAACGAATCCAATAACTAAATATAATATATCGAAATCGACTATGTTCTCTCATTTTATTTTATTTCATATCAACCAGTGGCCAAATTTAACTAGTGCTTTTAAATCTATTACATTTTATGAGTCGGATATATTATCCATCCACACGAAATGACCGTTCCCCATTATATAAGAAAAATCTTTCTTGGTTGATATTTTACAAAGGTGAATTGTGGAAATCAATCGCTGAAGTAAACTATGGAGATAAACCATTGACATTCATCATGGAAATCAATCATGGAAATCAATCAACATAAGATAATTCATAAATTTAAATGTGATTTGGTATTAGCTCTAGATATAAGTGCTGGATATAGGTGCTAGATATAGATACTAGACACTTGAATGATTAAACATAAGACACGCATGTAAATTCATAACAATAACAAATATTCATTATACATAAATAAGAAAGAAACACACATATAGATAATATGATTACAATCTTAACGATTATACTCATTGTAAAAAAAAAAAAAAATACCTTACTATATATGAAATTCACTTTAACTAATAAAATAATAATAATAATAATAATAATAATAATAATAATAATAATAATAATAAAAGAAGAAGAAGAAGAAGAAGAAGAAGAAGAAGAAGAAGAAGAAGAAGAAGAAGAAGAAGAAGAAGAAGAAGAAGAAGAAGAAGAAGAAGAAGAAGAAGAAGAAGAAGAAGAAGAAGAAGAAGAAGAAGAAGAAGAAGAAGAAGAAGAAGAAGAAGAAGAAGAAGAAGAAGAAGAAGAAGAAGAAGAAGAAGAAGAAGAAGAAGAAGAAGAAGAAGAAGAAGAAGAAGAAGAAGAAGAAGAAGAAGAAGAGAAGAAGAAAGGAGAGAGAGAGAGAGAGAGAGAGAGAGAGAGAGAGAAGAGAAGAAGAAGAAGAAGAAGAAGAAGAAGAAGAAGAAGAAGAGAGAGAAGAGAGAGAGAGAAGAAGAAGAAGAAGAAGAAGAAGAAGAAGAAGAAGAAGAAGAAGAAGAAGAAAACGATATATACTTTCAGATTATTTAAATTTTCTTAAAACTTAATCCCTGTTTTGACCCATATTCCAATTTAACATTAATGTGCTTACGCACGGAATCAGATTTCCGCATTTAAGTATAAATATGAAATTATCTAATAACTTTACACAAACCCCATAAATACTTGGACCCCTTTCATTACAACAATTATAAATTGAACTATTCAAACAAGCAATAATATCTTGTATTTTCTACATAAAGATAATGTTTTATCCAAACTTTTAACCATTCTAAATAATTGGTTTGAATATAAAACCACAGTTTTATTTCCATGCATGCTAAACATACATCTTTATCCCCCTGTAATTCTGATCATCATGTTACAACTTTAGCGACTGTAAACATTTTGACAGGCGAATATGTTGTCACAGCTTGACAATGTCTAATTGTATTACTTTCCATATACTCTGACTACAGATCAGCCAGATTATAAATTAAAGTATCTTATTGTTATCCCCAACATTAACACACACATCTGAATACGACTCTAACCCTATAATAGCAACTTTTATCCTATCTTGCAAAAAAATACCTCCAGATATTTTATAGTACTATGCAGCACTTCAAAATGCACACATTACTGTCTCAGTAAGGGAAATTAAACAATTTACAACTTCAAACATTACTATATGCCAGAGAACCACCTTCTTTCTGAGGCTACACATTATGTGAGGAACTAGTCTCTACACATTTAATTTAAATAGGCATACTAAACATTTCACCATAACTGAATCAGTAATTCTCTACTTAAATAATAAATACAAATGGAGCTGGTATCAAGTCCTCAATCTCCTAATACTTGCATACATAATAACCAAAGTATGAAATGTTTATTTCCTGTCTATCCATACGAGGTGGTAGTACGATAACTCTACCTCAGTAATGCTCAGTATTTATAGCTACACATATAAACAAACACAGAGTGATTATAGTCTTGATGCAAGTTGACAAATCGACTGATCATGAACCAAACCAGTGTACTATATTAATTTCAAAAGTCAAGCATACATCAACATTCATCCAAATCTTATAATCATAACATATCGCATCAACACATTAAGGCACAGCAATGACTATTCAAATACTTTTTCACACATCTAATAATTAGCAAATAATTTTGATAATAACAAAATGTATCCTCTTTTTTTTCATTTCATATGACAAATATATAAGCATTTATGCTTTATCATTATTATACATTAACACATTTTTTTTCAATAGTTTATTGAGAGTCAAAATCATTTCTCTCTTTTTTAAAAAAAAAATTCCTATAACTGTTAAAGATCTATTATGCATGCTAATGAACATATAAATAAACAATAAAACATTATGCATTGTCTCTCTTTGGTTTGACTTCCTTCAATGCTCAGTCTAAATATTTTATACTGTCAAGGCCAATTTGATAGAGAACATGTATGTATTGTCCACACACCAATTATCATAATTCAGTTCACTGCCTTGGGAAACACATTATATGATTATGGATTCACTTAAATTCTTTTCATTCAAGATCTAGCTGTATTGATAATTAATGTCTTCATATTTACTTGCAATAATTACAATTGTTGAAAATTAGTCCTGCAGATGAGTTTCATTTTTAATACTTTTCTTCCTGGATTTGAATCCAACTGCTTGGTTTTACATTTTAGTCCATAACTTCAGTTTCTTTAAGTTTCATCATTTCCCCCATTTTTTCAGTTTCTTTCAAGAAAAAAAATTTCAAATGAAATAGTGTTCTAGATGCTCTTTTTCTTTTTCTTACTATATTCTTAGGTTGAAGTCACAATCAAAAAAAAAATTACTAATAAGACTGATAAGTAGTTAACTATCTTTATATTAAATTCTGATCATTCCTTGGAGTTTTATTAATTAAGCCACGAAGACAATATTGTTCTTGAGATGTCTTCTTTCAACAAACTGTCAAATGCCAAATATGAAGATTGAGGTATTGAATACAGCACCTTTTGTTGTGAACTAATTTCATCATAGTTGATTTGGGAGAAAAAGATCTATACATCATTTATAATTGAATTAGCACTTCATCTTTAAGTAATATACACACACTTTTAATGAGTTGAGTCAATTGTTGTCTCTGGGAGAGAAAACAATCAGAGAAGATGGTCAGATACTGAATTAGCAAGCGAAGTCAACCTGTACTTCATTTTCACTAGCCTTTATAAAAATCCACCTGCATGTTTTTTTGTTCTGCTTTGTTTCTTCTAATTGATCGCTTATCTCTCTGAAGGCAACATTTTGACACCATTTGTTAATTGTTGGATTTCTGTTTATTTTCTTCAGCTCCGATTATGTTTTAATTTCTTCTTTCTTAACACATTTTATACTACTCTAGAATTACTGGTATTTATAGAACTGATATTATATAAAGAAATTTCTTTTTTAAAACTTAAATCAAATTTAGAACTGAAAACAATAACCAATTCTTGTAAAATCCATACAAAATAAATTCATTTTATATTATACTATCAAATAATCTAGAGTACAATGTGGAAATTTCCACAAATATATATATATATATATATATATATATATATATATATATATATATATATATATATATATATATATATATATATATATAAAAAAAAATTCAATTGATGATCCAATATATATAAAAAAAATAATAAACATTCAGTACAATTTAAGTTTAACTAAATAGGATCATATTATTTTATTTTTCATATATGAATCAGTCACCATAGTAACATTACATACGTTCAATTTTTTTTGAGTATATTTTTATAATTAATTTAAAAAAATATTATTATTAAAAAATATAATATAAATTATTATTTTATCAATAATTTAAAAGTATTATATCATTTTTATTTTTGTAAAATAATAAAAAAAATTTAATCGAATTTGATTTAATTTCATGTATCTTTTCCCACTCTAAAAATAAACTATAAGAAAATTGATAGAATGGAGTTTTTTTTATATTATTCCAAGATAAAAACTCAAAAAGAACATATAAAAAAAAAAATATAAAACTCTTTATCATTTCAATATAAAGGATAGATCTATTTTCTCTAACAAATAAATTTTTTCAATATTTTTTTTTTAAAACCATAAAACATGAAAAATAGTGGAATTATCTTTCAATATTTGCGAGTTAAAAAGGTTTCAGGAACGAAAAAGTAAAAAAAAAAAAACTATAAATAAAAAAAAAATCTTTATAAAAAAAAATGATTCTAAACATCTCACACAAAGGAACAAGATTTAACTGGATCAATTCACATCATAATAGGATAATCAAAGTGCACTCACCTTTACAAAAAGAAAACTTTTAATGAAGTATTTAAAGTTTACGATTATTATTTCTACAGAAACTTCTCTTTACACTATAACTGATCAATATAGACCAATAAATAGTGAACGAACAGACTTATATATATTTTTATTTTTTTAAAATTTTTATTAATTTTTTTTATATTAATAAAATGGATATTTTTTTTAATTATCTCTAAAAGTAATATAATTTATTAAATGAAAATGATCGGAAAGACTCAATATATTTATTATTTCATATTCATTTATCCGTAATTTTTTATAAACAAATAGTTTTGATACCCTCCTATTTCATTTTTATCTTATATTAAATTTTTTTGTAAAATATCTAAGAGCCTTTCCCGTCATTTACTCATTCTTTTTTTTTCTTATCGTTATTAACACATATATAGAGATACACATAGCAATTTGATCATTTTATTTAGTCAACCAATCTAAAATATAAAGTCATTTCGGATGTATTTTATCATTAATATTGCCAATTTTCTTTTCTATAATCTAATAAATTGAGTTAATTTAAATATCAAGACTAGTTTAATTATTTTGTTTTATTTGGATTAAGACGCGTAGCTTTTAAGTAACAGGATTCAAACTAGCTTGGTAGAATTGAATATAAGATAAGGTATGTTTTCTTATTAGTATTTTATTTTGTTTCTATATGAATTTATATTTATATTTATTCAATATTATATATACATATTATCATTTATCTTAGTTAATATTACAAAGTCAATCATTTCATGTTTGTCTGATTCCGTCATAAAAATCTAAATAGATTATACTTTATCGTTTGGTTCAGAATAATTCGTCTTGGATATTTTTCTTAAACTCCTATAAAATGAAGAGAATAAACTTCATTGACCGATTTAATTGAATATTATTTTGATTTGTATAAATATCAAATATAATCATATGTTTTAATTGTTGCCAATCAATTTTTATTCAATTGTTTAAAATTTCAAACAAGTTGTATTAATACTCACAGGTAATAAACATCCAATAGAAGCTCGATATTTCTTTTATGTAATGTGGTTGGACATGTAAAGTTAGAGATGAGCTAATAGAGTGTTGATATTAAACTCCAGTGAAGTATTTATTTTAAAACCTAAACGAAGCACTAATTAAGCATCATTTTATTGGAAGATATTTGTGAATTATTTATAAATTATTTTGTAGCTTATTAGTAAACCATCGACGTCTATTAATTTGTTTAAACATTTAAGTGAGCGCATAAATTTTCAAAGTGTTTATAAAATTATAATAAAACCAGTTGATGCCCACAGAAATTTATTAATTAGAGATTGAAGTAGAAAGAATTGTATATCGCTTATTGACACGAGTGTTTATCTTTCTATTTAGCGTTTATTAAAATAGATATATGTATATTTGGGTTCAAGTATTATTTTGTTTTGTTGTTTAAATAATGTCTATATGTAAACAAATGTTTTGTAAAGTACTATTACAGGTACTTAGAAGCTTATCCATTAAGTTAAAAATGCAGCATCTTTAAATAATAAAGTAGATTTAAATTACTATAACAGTAACAGGCTAATAAAATATATATTGGAATCTGTTTTAGTTATCAATTGGATTTGATTTTGATTAGATTGCCAATCTAGTAGTTAGCCTAATCCTATATTATTGTTTGGGGCAATAGTAGTTGGTTTCACTGCTCTTTGCAATTTATGTTGTAATTGTGATGGATTTGTTGATGTCTGGAGCAGATAGTCTCATTATTCCTCCATTTCACTTATAACTTAAGTAAATTAAACTTTAAGAGAGATTATTTGTGCTTTGTGATGGTTTATTATATAACGGCGACCCGATTGAGCTAGACCAGATTAATTTAAATTAGATTTTTAGATTTTTTATCAAATCAGATCGATCATCCTAACCATCACCTTCATCCATCAATTCAATCAGTTACAAATTGGCACCAACATTTTGGGCCTTCTTTCTTCAATTTAAATGGAATACAGCATTCAACAATTCCGACGGTTACAATATATATATATATATATATATATGTGTGTGTGTGTGTGTGTTAAATACGTATACACACATATATATATATATATATATATATATATACAGGCACATACACTTGCACATAACTTACAATACCAAATAGTGACTGCTTGCTTATATTTATTTCAGTACAAAATATATTTTATTCATATTAGTACAAAATATATTTCCTAATTTCCTAAAAATGTAAACCTATTCTCATGAAAAAAACTGTCAAACTAATGCTATCTTTAACAACAAGTTTGATTTCAATATGTACTAACATTTTTATTCATAAATATGATCATTCACAAAGTCCTTTCTTTTTAGACATATAAATCAACATTTTTAAGGTCTTTTAGTGCACGCAATCATCAATCTTTCTTTCCTCTACATAATGCTACACTATAATTTCAAATAAAATACAGATTTTTCTATATATGTTAAATATAAACCAGACTGTTAGTAATATCTCTAAATAAAGCTTTTAACTTTTCTTTAACTTAAAAAAACATTTGCTCGGATATATTTAAAAAACTAATCCTACTATTTACTTCTCAATCCTTACTGTCTTTATGAAAGAAACTAGGGGTTACAGTATTTATTGTAACCCTCACTAAATACCAATCCTACATCTCCTATAAACAAATACTCAAGGTGGCATTCTATTGCTAATAGAAGAAACCACTAATCTGATTTTACTTTGAATTATTACTGAAACTCTTAGAAAACTGTCCTACTATAGCTTAGCTCAGTTGGGGTGACAGAGTTCCATAATGTGTAAAATGCATATAAAATACAGGAGGAAACATTATGGATTAATAAAAGTAAAATATCTAGTGATTTTTACAATAAATAAGTAATTGAAATGATGAAGTTCCACTCATTTACATTAACATGTTAGAGTTTAATCTCATCACCTCCCATCATCTTAATGCATTAAACAACCATTACTGTATGATAGGTTTAAAATAAGAGGATATAGATGTAGTGTTAATTAACTCTACTGTATGGTAAGTTAAAATTAAATAAAAAACAAATTAGAACACTAATTAATCTTTACTTTACAATAACCTAAAGTAAATAACTAAATTAGTATCTATCTTGAAACAATAGAGGAATATCTCAGGGATTTTATTACATAACTTATTTTAAAATTTATACTGCACAATAGCTACCAATTATCATCATAAAAGGTAATGACATAAGTTAAGCATTGTTCTAGTGAATAGAGATTAGACAATGAAAGAGGGTAACTTTTGATTTAAAATCATCATCTAAGTAATACCTTAGTATGTAAATTTTCCCAGAGCATCATCAAATAATCAATCATTTCTTATAGTGTTTCAATTGAAAAGGCAATATCGTCAGATCAGAAATGTTTATAATTAAATTTATGGAATAGTGCCATCATCTCATATAGGATATGTAAGTGTGTGTGTGTGTGTGTGTGTGTGTAAAAACATAGAATATGAATAGATGCCAAAGAATAACTCTGAACACAGTTTTTAAATAAGTAAAATATTAATTACATGATATAGCTAAATAAGCATTTTGTACTACTACTTTACACTGGTAATATTATTGATCACTTCCAATTTCCATGACTGTATAGTCCAATGTAAGAATAATTAACATTAAAACAAACTTCTTTGTATTTTATTTCAGACATATAAAAGTTATCATTCAGTTGTTATATGCTATTGAAAAGGAACATTTATTAACACTAACACTGAAATAATTAAATATGATATTAAAATTCTTTGTACTCATACTTAAAATACCCATATTCTATTAGCCAATTCTAACATTGTGACAAACAAAACCAACACTGGTGTAGTTAAACATTAAAATAATGCAATATGGATTCAAACATATGAGTTAGAGGTTACACTATCTTTCATAAATCAATTAAATAATTGTATTAACTAGCTACACTTTATTTCATTTTAATTTGTTTACACATTCAAAATGAGTATGATTAATTCTGGGGATTTGATGATTTGCAACCCAAAATAAAATGGTATGATATGACTTGAAGTATTGATGCAAGAGTTAGAAATCAGTGATAGATTTTCTCCACATCTTCAGGATTAATATTATTTTGTCACACATCTGTATTGTGATGCCTGTTACAATATAATTAACACAGTTATATCCCATTGGTTTACTTATGAAATTGAGATAAAATATCATAATATGGATGATGCCATAGACCAACCACAGCTTTAGCACTACTTCTATTTTAGTTGTTCTATAAAAGAAATCAATCATATCCTTTTATTTTTATTAGCATACTACATTACACCTAGCTATGAATAAAAGATGTGAAAACATTATAAATGGATACATGAGGGGCAAAAGACTTTCTTAACTCTAATAATTTGAACAACAAAATAGAGCAACTCTCTAACCTTAAGTGGACTCTGGGTCATCACCAAAAAACAAGGGAAATACATTGCTTCACCTCATACAACATAATTATCATAATACACAACTGATTGTTCTACAAAATATAACCCCCCTTGACAAATATCCGAATAAACTAAAGGAGAGGTTTCTCAATCCCTGACAACATAATGTATGTCATAATACACAGCTGTTTGATCTAGGTAATATATTCCACTCATGACAAGTATTTGAATAAACTAAGGGAGAGTTCTGTGAATTCCTGGCAATACAACATATATCATAAACAACATTTTTCTTCATAGCCTCTTAATATGTTTCATTCTAAGCATAAAAAAAATTCTCTTTTAAATAATTTCCTAATTCTTCCACTTCTTTTGGAATATCACAACATCTGAATGCTATTGGAAACACAAGTCAGCTGACTTTTGATTCAACAATTATATAAATGAATAATACGACAGGCACACGCACATGATAACGCACAAAATAATTTCAAATCTTATTCAATATATAAATATTATAACAACATTAATTAATAAATAGAAAATGAACCTCACATCTTTCTTACAGAAAAATAGAATTATATTTTCTTTTCCAAATAAAATACCAGATAATGAATAATAATATAATTCGCTTGGCACAAATGCCATAAATACCTTTATTTATATTTGTCTATTTTTCAGGGCATAGACAAATATATTTCTTAAATACTTACGTATTAATTATTGACATATGAGTATGACTGCCATTATTTATTGTACATTGTAATTTCAAGTTCCCAAGATTAGAAATAATTTGTAATACTCATCATAAATATTTGAACAAATATTTGCTTATTTTTAAATATATATATATATATACACACACATGGTTTTATTGTTTATTATTTCTTAATTAGTTTTAAATATCCATGCTCACTGTTTGTATTGGCAACCCATACTTACATACATTAATTTATTCAGAAATATACGTAATCATTTTATCAGACCTTAGTTAAAATCATATAAGTGGTCTCAGTAATTGTCACATCCATTGAGCTAGCTCATAGTGCATAGTTATGTGCCGTCAATATGTGTTATCCATTATGTTTGATCTGAGCTCGTTAAGTGGGTTTGAATTCTGTTTGGTCCTTGATATATTTCTTTAGTTTGACTGGGTTTGAAGTCCGGTTTCGAGAGTTTAGGTCATGTTGGGTGGAAAATATATTTGACCAGTACAATATATATATATATCGTATTTGACCAGTACAATATATATATATATCGTAATGGTCAATTATTTATTCCTTTTGATTATAGAGGGTGCCACCAGATCACTGAATACCTGGAAAATTTGTTTACCTTGATCAAAATTAAATAATAATAATGATTTGCACCAACCAGACCCAGGGAGAGGAACAGCTTGAGAATATTGTTCATACAATTAAGAAAATAAAGCTAGAACAAATATTAGCTAATATAATTTTAAAAATTATTAAGTTTTAGTTTATTAAAATTAATGTGAAAATGTTTTCAAGTACAATAGATTTGTTTACAGTAGATGTAGTTTTTAATAAATTCTTTCAAGGCATGAATGAACAAAAAAAAACATCAAATGCTCTGACAGACAGGCAAATTTTTAATATAGTTTTAAAAAGTGAGGAAAAAAATTACCTTTCCACTGAAGATTCATCTTAGCAATTCTAGTTTCCTTATTCAAAAGTCTTAAAAACAAATAACACATGAAAGATTTGTGCATGAATCAATGAATCCAACATGGGTTATCACTAGTTTATTGACTAGTGATGTCATATTGTCCACAAAACTTCTGCATGGCCATCCATGTTGAAGATTGCATGGTTGATTATAAAGCAAGAAATACAAATATGATATAAAGAGTATGACATATTATGAATTGTAGAATAGGAGAAAATTTAAATCTCCAATTTAACATAATAAAAATCTCAGAAAATACTTCGGTGTAGGTAATTTTTAAACAAACAATGAGACAATCAAATCCCTGATTTAAAGTAAAACAGAAATATATAACTGGTGAATCACCAACCAAACAATTGTCCAAAACTAGGCTGCTATAATAATAATTAAATGTCTCAGTAGGAGACCATTCATTAATCAGAAAATTATTTACATCAGATCAAGCATTTATTAAGAAAGAGAAATACTTATAAAAATATAAATAGCTTTAAAAAATAAACTCTTAGTACATACCCTGACAAATAATTTTAAAATAAACCTGGGATCTCAAGAGTAACATACCATGACACACTATAAATACAATAAGAAAATACAAATTATAACTGCTTAAAATATTTAAATTGAAGAAGCAAAGGATATTATCAAAATAGGTCACTTTTTAAAATTAAGCTGAGACTCTAAAGATCTGGTAAAAATAAGGAACCCATAGTTCATTCTACTGAAGAATTTTGTGAAGACTTTAGGTTTCTATTTTCTGTTCAGGATGCAGAAGGCAATGTTAGGGATTAGTTCTTGTCTAAGCTCTTACAACATAATTTTCCAGGGCCAACTGAGATCTGGTGCTCATCTTTGACTTGGTTTAGCACAGCATGGTGGTGAGGCAATTTTTCATAGTGAATAGTTTTGGCATTGATTTTCAGACACAGACAGTGACCTTGAGCATTGATAGCAGCATAGCAATTCAAATAAATCACACAATAGGCATATGCAGACGTAAACTAGCAGAATAAACATTAATTGCTGAAGAATAATTATTTTAAATCCTAGGGTTATTTATATGAGCTATTACCTTTCTGAAATAACTTTTAATTTGTAGGCCAGGCCAAATCTTTATCTAAGACTTAATCTTAAATAAAGATTTTGACCAGGGTTAATCTTATTGATAATTAACTTCAAAAAATGTAGAAACAAGTTTCAGCTTTAATTAAAATAAATTAAAAATTGATTACAATAAAAACAAGAAGCAATTACAAAAAAAATTCCAAAACTATAATGCTATGTTTAAAAAGGATTACCTTTTTTTAAATTTAAAATATTTTTTTTCTAAAATTAAAAGTTTGCTCACCTTAACTTACATTGATAAAATAATAAGAAAAAAAACAAGTGATCAAAAGAAAACAATTTTAAAATAAAATCTATTAAAAAATACAAATAACAGAAAATTAAAACATAACTGAGTATGTGCATTAATACACATAATCTTATATACAAAACTTTTAACTAGTTTTCTTTTAAAATTTTATTAAAACAAAAGTTGTTTTTATTTTTGGGATGAAAATTTTGAATCTGATAAAATACCAAGTTCAATATGTTTCTATGTTTAGTTGAATTTTACTCAAGAATGTATATTTGTTAATAGATGAAAACATAGTTGTGTAAAAATTTTAATAAAAATTGTTGTTTTGGCTACTACTGTAATATTATATAAAATTCTATTTCATTTTTAATTACTAGTATAATGTGAGGCAATATTTAATAATAGATAATATGTCACTTATTGGATTTTACTATTCTTTAAAAAAATACAGATTTTTTTTCTCTTTTTGTCTTCTTTAATTTGAAACCTTTTGTTCCACTTCAAATAAATGTTTTCCTGATATTGAAAAAAAGACTAGATTTATGTTAAAAAGGATTGCAAGTATTTTCATTGGAATTCAATTTATTTATTTGTATTAATCTAGTGGGTTATTTTTATTATGTTTTATTATATTTATTAACAAATTTGTTATCATTTTCTGGAATATTATTATACTAAGTTTTCATTTTAATTGCTATATATAGTGACTCTTTGTATTTATATAAAATATGATACAGATTTTGATTATGTATATATTAATAGTTTTTGGCTTGTATAGTTTTTTTTTTCTTTTTTCATAAAGTTGTTATTTATGTCATATCCGCATGTATGTATACTTTTGACATTTTACTTTTTTGAGCTTTTTCTAAATCATTATCTTTTATGTATCCCCCCACGTTCCCATTTTATATATATGAACTATACATACATATATATATATATATATATATATATATGTTGTTTTATATATCCTGAAGTTACCCCCCACGTTCCCATTTTAAAATGGTTTGATTTTTTAAAAAAAGCTGATGCAGTTATAAAAGCAAAATATGTAAAATCAAATTCTCTAAAAATAAAAAGCGAAAAATCAATATTTAAAATAAACAATTAGAAGTTAAATGACAGATTTACTTAATTAATGTTTATCATTAAAAATATATGTTTTCAAATGTGACCAATATAATATTTTTGTTAGAGCTGAATATTTAAAAATTACCATAAAGAAATGCTGTAATTGGTTTATTAAAAAAGATAGGGCCACTTTCTTTCTTTAAACAAAAGAAGTCAAAAAAACATGTTGGCCAGCTAAAAATTGTGGGATGAAGGATAATATAAAACAAGAAGTCAATAAATTCCTGTAGTTGCAGTTAATTGACTGTAACAATCGCTTTCCAGAAAACACCAGTTCAGTATTTACTCAGTCTACAGTGAAGATTTGAAATAAATGGACCAAGTAAGTTGAGAGACACTGTCACCAGTAATTAATCAAAGAAGTATAAAGAAGCAAATTGTAAATATGGAAAATGCTACAATGTTTGGCTAAAAAAATTAGCTTGCCCCCTCTTCCATTCCATGAAGAAGTTGTGAAGTTGAAAAATGATGCCTGAATGACCACATAAGAACAATATATACCATTCAGCTCTAAGCCAAATCCCTTTATAATGTGATGATTTACCAGCAGTGAATTGCCAACAGATAAATTTCAAAGTAAGGAAACTATAGATACCATTTAAAATATTTATAAATATTAAAAAATCAGATAAGAAAAGCATTTTCACAATGTTAAAAGGAAACATAATTATTTTAAATGATTAATTTACAAAATGATAAATTATTATGTTGTGAAATAATTTCTTATAGAATATATTTGCTTCTATTAATCCTTTCTTAATGCAGCCTAGATGCATACATTTTAGCATTTTCTGATGTTTTGTTTTGTCTCACACATCAATATAAAATATATTGTTAAATGATTATTACTTATAAGAAAATAATACATTTGACTTATAGATATTTTTGTTTACTACTGAAATAAGTTTGAAATGTTCACATTTTGTTTCCAAAAAAAAATATTAAAAGATGAGATCATAATCAAACAAAAAGACTACATGTCATCTTTTCAGAAAGATTATTTTCCATTTACCAAATCAACAGAATCTGTTTTTCTGATTATTTTTAATCATTGAAACAAATATTTATTTATTTATTTATTTCATATCTAATGAATTATGCTTCAAAAGTTTAAAATTTTTGAAAATTTATTGCAAAATTGTAATATTCTCATACTCATAAGTATAAGTAGATCATTTATGTGGACACTAAGTTTCTAAATGGCTTAAGGTGATATTCACATTAGCTGCTTAATATAACAATATATTTTTTTAAAAAAATAAAGTATTTCCAGTCAAAATAAGTTATTAATAATTTATATTTCTCAATATCTAATGAATATAGTGTAAATTATTGTAAAAAAAAAATACCTAAAACCATAATAAATTCACAAATAAACACATTTTTGGTCATTGGGACTATTTTTTAAACAATTTATTAATATACTAAACATTTTACTACTGAGCCTTGGAACAATGGGTGAACATGTCAGGGTGAGGCTTATGAATTTGGCAAGCCATTTTTTTTAATTTTCTGCCATCTATTGTAATTTTTTGAATGGAATTTTTATATAATAAAATATATACTCATATTAAGATATAATACTTGCAAAAAAATTGTCAGGGTCCAATTGGCCAAAACACAAAATTGTGGACTAAAATTATGAAAGGGTTATAAAACAGGGTAAACTGAAATGCATTAATAAAAATTGTGAAACATAATAATATATTTCCAATCACTGATTTTTATTTATAATCTGCTAAACCTGCTCTATAATGAAAAGAATAAGAAATATGTTCCAATTGCCAACTTTAAATGTATTAAAAGGAATACACATATTATAAGATTTAGTTTAAAATAAACATACTTTGATATATGAATTGAATATGCATCTATATTACAAATATTATATTTTTTTAAAAATATTACTTTTAACACATTCATAATTTAAAATTCATTTGATAATATTGAATTTATACAATATTTTAAATATGGAAGCACATGAAAATATAATTTATTTACCGAAAACTACTGTTTTTTAAAGATATGAAATAGAGGAAAAATTATTCGCTTTTATTAAAAACATATAACTTTAAACTTAAAAATATATAAAGTAAGACATTAAGTTATTTCGGTATGTCTATAATAATTTCCAAAATTATCATAAACATCACTTGAAAAAATTAAGTATTTACCGACATATATAATGCTGATTTAAATTTAACCAAGATGTAGTTTATTGCCTCCAACTATATATATATATTATATATATTGTACTGACATCTTAGCTGTAAATATAATAATTTTGACTAAAATTTATTAAAAATAAAAAATTCTGATAAAATAACATAAAGTTTCAATTTGATAATAAATAGCTAAAAGTTTAATAAAGGGAAGTTTAATATAAAAGTTTAGAGTTTTTAAAAAGTAAACAAAGAAGAAAATACTGTTAGCTCAGGGAAAAATTAAACCCAGTGTCATTCATAAAGTTTTATGAATTCATTTAAAAGAAGTTCGGGGGGAGTAAATTTGGCTTAGAAAAGGTTAAAATTATAATGGTTTAAATGAATCCTTTACATAAAATTAAAAATATCTCTCTTTCCATTTAAATTATTAAAAAAAGAAAAAAAGGAAGTTTAAAAACTAAATAACAAAGTAATATATATATATATATATATATATATATATATATATATATATATATATATATATATATATATATATATGCTAATAGCAATTGTAAACATAATGATTGATAAAATAAATATGTTTCAATGTTAAGGAATAAATTAAAATTAAAAAATATTGTATATCCATAAGACATATAGAATTTGCAATGGCTATGAATTAAAAGATCTCAAACAACAGGATTAAAATCTTATCAAAGGAAAGTATTCAAAAACAGTGGATTAATTTCAACAACAGATATAGCTGGTGGACAAAATCCAATTACCAAAGTGACAACAGGTCATCACATTAACAGTTTGGATTTTCATCAATCTATCAGTTGATTTCCCAATTAGTTGGATTCATTCAAAACAGTTACTCAATCAGTTCTTGGTCAGTCTTCTCATGCATTTGTTAATAAAGGTCATGCAG
This sequence comes from Epiperipatus broadwayi, assembly GCA_028023455.1. Classification (NCBI taxonomy): domain Eukaryota; kingdom Metazoa; phylum Onychophora; class Udeonychophora; order Euonychophora; family Peripatidae; genus Epiperipatus; species Epiperipatus broadwayi. Next base: position 5,735,828 of record JAQFVV010012457.1, read on the forward strand.
TTCTAACAGCCTTTAGAAGCATATGACTTTTCTACAGCCTGAATCCAATGGAAACAGCCAATTTGCCTGGAAAAAGTGATGCCTGTCTAACCACTTAAAAACCTGTTTGTGATATCAAACTGTCTTAAAAAATAATGCCATGTAATACTAAGCATTAAACCTCCACAAGAAACAAGCTCAAATCCAACTGGTTGGAAAGATTTTCACATGAAGCAACAACCAGCAAGAAGTCAATCTTCAAATCCTATAGGTAATGAGTAACTTTTATTATATCCATTTCTGATATTAAAGTAGCCATTGCAATTTTTAAAGCCTTCCAGAGTAAATTAATATATAAACTCTATAGCATGCATAAAGAATTATGGATGTGTGTGTTTTTGAAATGTCATGTATGAATATGATTTAGGATATTTTATATTGATTCCATGTATTTTAAAATGTCTTGTATTATTTAATATTCTTTGTTATATTATATTGCTATTGTATATGTTTAACTCTGAGGTTACGATAAGTCATTGTTTTATTTAATTAAGTTTCGTATAAGCAATTAAAATTAGATTAATAAATGTTTAGTTAAAATAAATTATCTTGAAATGTAATATTTGTCAATCAATTCTTTACCAGTCCTTAAAGCAATAATGTTTAGTTTATTATTTTCATTGAGCTAGTCATGGGATATATTGAGCACTGGATTATGGGCCTACTGTCCCAGCATGTTAATTCTCATAGAGAACTGGAGCCTGAGGTTTACCTAAAAACAAATAAAGTGCTTGGATAGTAGGGGTTTGAATCCAGCAGTTGTGGTGAGCCATTGTCTGGAAATGTTATCATGTTATGCATTGCATAGCTTGGTCTGATCGTTGATATCATTGATAGCTCTGCTATCAATGGAATTCTCCCCTCTGCTCAAAGGCCCAGTCCATTCACATAATACTTAGAATATAAAATTATAAAATTATGATATATATATATATATATATATATATATATATATGTGTGTGTGTGTGTGTGTGTGTGTGTGTGTAAGGTTTATACTCAGTTAAACCTAGCAAATAGTGTACTCGGGATCATCTTTTGAATGCACCTGGTACAAACTGGCTGGGTGCAGAACTATCATAAATGACAGTTAATTAAATGTTATACTACATGAAAATAAATATTAAAAAAAAAAAAAAAACGCTAAATTATGTAATCGTATTTTAAAGTGGTATAATTTAGATAAAGAAATGACTGAAACTATTTTTTTCTTTAAATGAAAAGAGATTTTGATATTTATGTTATTTAAAATAAATTATTCCTTTAAATGAGAAGAGAGTATTGAGACAGCTAGATATTTGGTATTGAGTTAAGGCATTGAGAATGGGTACAGATAAAGAACAAAAAGTTGGAGTCAGTTGTATATTCCATTTTAAGAATAAATAAACAATAACAATATTTGATTTGTTAATGCAAAAAGATAATAGTTATTGTATTAAACTTCATTTGCAGTTTAAAAATAAAAAAGTACAGTGCAACCATGGATAAACAAATGGAGCTGAAAGAAAGCCTGATTTTTTTTTAGAATCCCAGTTAGTGGAAAAAGAGAAAGAAAAAATATCTGAGATGCAGATGATGATGAATATGATGAAAGAAATGCAAGAGTCAAAGCAGAAAAGCATCAGGATATCAGGCAAAGTCAGCAAGGGTTCAAAGCAGAATTGAGAGAAGAAATCAAACAAAGTTGGCAAGAGTGCAAAGCAGAATTGAGATAAGAAATCAAACAAAGTCGGCAAAAGTGGAAAGCACAGTTGATAGAAGAAGTGCACTGAGAATGTAAGCAAAGTCATCAAGAACTCATTGCAGAAATAAAAAAAATGAGATGTGAAATAACAGGAAAGGTAGAGTAGAATCAAGAAATCATAAAGTTTGATTTTGTTAAAGAAAGTCAGGAAGTTGAAAAGGAAGTCGAGGTAGTAAGAGATGTAATTAACAGGAAGGATGAAATAGAAAACGCAGATCAAGAGATAGTAGAATAAGATAGAATTAATTATAGTAGCATGGAAATGAAAATAATACGGGTAAAAGATAATGTAAAGGAGTTTTCACAAGGAAATAAAATTAAAAGGTTAAAGCAAACGTTCAAAACAAAAAGAAAGAGTAGGAAAAAATATTCTCAGTTTGAAGAAGTACAGAGTTTTGCCAATTATAAAAGTTTTCTCATTTACAAGGCAGAAAATAGAATGGAATGGGAAAGAAACAAAGCAATAAATTATAAGTGAAAGACAGACAAAAGGAGAAAGTTAATTTATATTATAGAGTTGGTAGAAAAAAAGAAATAACCCCTTGACAAAGTTTAGGAGTTAGCTAATGGACTGAACGTTAAAACAATGAAAAGAAGCAAAGGACGGGAAATGGATAATTTAATTTTAAAAAAACTTTTGATGTAGGCGATAAACTCAAATCAGAAAATTTGTTATTTAAGGCTAAAATAAAAGGTTCTTTTCATAAATAATAATAATGGATGCTTCACTGAATAAAAGATTTTTTTTCTTCTGTCGTGCACATAGTAATTAAGAAGAAATGTTCGTAAATAAATAGTTCAAATAAAATCAATAAAATCAACTTAAATAAATGAATAAAATATCTATAGAAAACTAAGAGTATCATAATAAAATAAGATAGTTTTTTTGAATACATGTAAGTTAATAAAAAGAAGTTAAATAAATGGTTTAAAGTAATCAAGATAAGAATAGTTGTAGAAAATAATACTCTAGCACAATAAAGTAAAATAATCTTTTTTATTTGAATACACACAGGTTAATATAAGCAAGTTAAAATAAATGCTTTAAAATAATATTGTAAGATTAGTGATAAATAATATAAATGAAAGTAAATCTATGTTTAAGTTAGGAGTGTGTTAAAAGTTGTAATCAATTGAAAGGAGGGTAGCAAGTATAGAATTGAGTTTAGGAAAAGTTAAAGCTGTTGGCTGGATGAAATTACCACCCCTAATGAACTGTCAGGCATCACTTCTCAGGGAAAGTTCCCATTCTCTTTAAAAATGAACACTGGGAACAACCAGAGTAAGCCACGAATTACTTTTTCGGAGGAGAGTCCCCATATGTCATAGAATTCCTATTTCATTTCAAAGTGTAAGTCAAATTGGACAGTAGAGGGATCCTGCCATTCACAGCTACCTTTTTTTTTTACAATGTCCGGTAGAAAAATCAGCAAATGAAGCTCTTTATCATACATGTAAGCTGGTATGAAAGAGAAAACTCTGCATCTGCCTTATTTAAAAATCTTTGTATCATAAAAAATAGTGTTGTTTTCATGGTCATCATCCAGTACAGAATCATTGGAAGCAATGTTGTCAGCATAGGGGGAAGAAAAGTATAGTCAAAGAAAATTCCCCTTGGCATGTATAGTTAGATAAAAAGAAATTAAACTTAGGAAAAATAAAATTAATGCAAATAGTTCAGATTGAAAAAGAATTTGGCAGAGATAAAATGATTAAAAATGACGCATTATACTCTAGCTGGGGAAGTGGTGTAATATACCAATATCTTAGGTCTACATATAATAATATTGACTAAAAATTATTAAAAATAAAAAATTCTTATAAGATAACAAAGTTTCAATTTGATAATAAATAGTTAAAAGTTTAATAAAGGGAAGTTTAGTATAAAAGTTTAGTGTTTTTTAAAAAATAAAGAAAGAAGAAAATATTGTTAGCCCAATTGGGGGGGGGGGGTTGAATTAAACCCTGCATCATTCATAAAGGTTTATGAATTAATTTAAAAGTAGTTTGGAGGGACAGAATTTGGCTTAAAAAATGTTAAAACTATAGCAGTTTAAATGAATCCTTGACATAAAACTGGAAAATATATCTCCGTTTAAATTATTAAAGAAAGTAATTTTAAAAACTAAATAACAAAGTGATTATATATATATATATATATATATATATATATATGTGTGTGTGTGTGTGTGTGTGTGTGCTAATAGCAATTGTAAACATAATGATTGATAAAATAAGTGTGTGTTCAATGTTAAGGAATAAATGAAAGTTAAAAAAATTTGTATAATCATAATATATATAAATACAAAATTTGAAATGGCTACAAATTAAAAGGTCTCAAGAAACAGGATTGAAATCTTATCGAAGGAAGGTATTCAAAAACAGTGGAGGAATTTCAACAACAGATATAGCTGGTGGACATAAAAACTAATTACCAAATTGACAACAGGTCATCACATAAATATTCCAGATTTTCATCAATCAAGCAGATGTGTTTCCAATCACTCAATCAGTTCTGAGTCAGTCTTCTCATGCATTTGTTAATAAAGGCCATGCAGGGCTAACAGCCACTGGAAGCATGTGAATTTTCTCCAGTCTGAATCCTATGGAAACAGCCAATTTGCCTGGAAATAGTTATGCCTGTCTAACCACTTAAAAACCCACTTGGGATATTGAACTGTCTTAAAGAATAAGGCCACAAAATATTAAGCATTAAACCTCCACAAGAAAACAACCTTAAATCCAACTGGTTGGAAAGATTTTCATGTGAAGCAACAACCAGCAAGAAGTCAATGTTCAAGTACTATAGGTAATGAGTAACTTTTATTATTTCCATTTCTGATATTAAAGTAGCCATTGCAATCCTTAAAACCTCCCAGAGTCAGTTAATAAATGAAGTCTATATCATGCATAAAAAACTATAGATGTGCATGTTTTGAAATGTAATGTATGTTAATGCTTTAGGATATTTTATATTGATTTCATGTATTTTAAAATGTCTTGTATTATTCAATATTGCTATTGTATATGTGTGAGCCTGAGGTTATGGTAAGTCATTGTTTCATTTAATTAAATTATATATAAGTAATTAAAATTAGAATGATAAATGTTTAGTTAAAATAAATTATCTTGAAATGTAATATGTGTTGGTCAATTCTTTACCACTAATTACAGCAATAACATGTTAAATTATCCTTTTGATTGAGGTAGTCAGGAATATTTTGAGCCCTGGATTATAGGGCTACTGTCCCAGCATGTTAGTTCTCATAGCTAGATGGCACCTGAGGTTTACTCAAAACAAATAAAGTTCTTGTATAGTAGTGGTTTGAATCTAGCAGTTGTGGTGGGCCACAGTCTGGAAATGTGATTGGGTTATGTGATGCATACCTTGATCTGATCACAGGTATTATTGATAGCTTTCCTATAAATGGTATTCTCCCCTCTGCTCAAAAGGCCGGTCCATTCATGTAATATTTATAATATAAAATTATAAAATTATGATAAAGAAGGTTTAAACCCAGTTAAACTTATCAAATAGAATATCACGAATCAACTTCCAAACATGGCACAATATATATATATATATATATATATATATATATATATATATATATATATATATATATATATATATATATATATATATATATATATATCCAATAATGTCCCATTTAATATAAGACAGCTTCTAATTTTTGAAATCATCTGTCACTTGAAAATGATCTACAGTTGTAAGTATCTAAATAAAAAGTTGTCATCAAATGGCAGCCTGGGTCCACAATCAGGAAATTCTTAGCTCCATCCCCCTTCAGATACCAACTGCTGCTTTGTTTGGTGACTTTATAGCTTCCAGGAATAAGGGCCATGATTTATATTTGTCTGTCATAGTGTATATATCTATTGGAAAAAAATATTTATCATTTACAAAAACATTCATTCTGCCTTATCAGATAACTAAGAAAAAAGACCATGATGTTTTTTAATCTTAAACTTAGAGGTAAAAAGCCAATAAACTCACCACAATGGCCAATGTATGATGGGGAGCAGCCCATTCATGTTCATATACTGTATGAATAATCACATAGTAATAATAGGTGCAAAGACGAGAACATATGATGTGGACATTAGGAATTTGCTCTGCTCGATTAATGAATGTAAAAAAAGTGTTAATGCAAAACTAGAGAGACAAAAATTATTAAGAGAAACAATATGTACAGTTGATATTCCTAAACTTGTGAAACATTCTAATGTATTTAAATTAGAACTTACAAATCGGTTTCAAGTATTAGTAGATTTTGAACATGATTCACATTTGAATGAAATTAATATGAAGATAACTGATGCAATTTTAAAAACTGCGACAAAGATAGCTTGTAGAAAAAGTCAGCAATTGACAAATAAAATTTCAACTAAGACTAAGGAATTTATGAAGAAAAAAAGTAATATGAAGATATACAAAAATAATGCATTGAAAAGGATTGAATATCTTGAATTTTGTAAAATGATATGGAAAAGAGTTGGAAATGACATAAGAAAGTATAACTGTGCATGAGCAAGGAAAACTGTAGAAAAGAATAAAAGTCTCAAGAGTGTAAAATAACATTTTGGTATTGGTAGAAAATTTATATCTGCAATAAAAAAGATGGAATTATTACTAAAAAGAGAGATGACATCATGAAATGGGTAGAAGCCTTTTATCAAGAATTATATAGTATAAAAGAACAAGTACCTATTATATCTATTACATCTTCTGAATTGCCCAGAATTTTAAATGAAGAAGTGAGATGTGCAATTAAATGCATGAAGACAGGAAAGGCTCCAGGTATTGATGGAATTATAATTGATATATTAAAAGAAGCAGGTGGAAAAAAAATAGCAAGGTTATATATGAAACGACTAAATGATAAAGATGTATGAGCTGATTGAAATAATGGAGTATAAATATTAATATTTAAAAAAAGTGATAAAGAAGATATTAGAAATTACAGACCTATCAGCCTTTTATCAGTTTTATACAAAATTTTTACCAAGTTAATTACAATTCATCTACAGAGACATTGTATCTCCATCAACCAAGGGAACAAGCTGGATTTAAAAATGGTTTTTGTACAGTAGATCATATCCAGGTATTGAAAGAAGTTATAGAAAGAACAAGTGAATATGAGATGACATTATGCTTTGGATTTGTATATTAAAGCATTGGATCATCAAGGTATAGATCCAGGATATTGTCATATTTTAAAGAATATTTATAAAAATTCAACAGCAATAATTAGATTACATAATGATACTGGGAAAGTTAACATTGAGAAGGGTGTAAGACAGGGTGGCTCCATATCTCCAAAACTTTTTACAACAGTGCTGCAAGAAGTATTTTATTGATTAAAATGTGAAGCTACAGGAATAAAAGTAAATGGATATTATTTAAGTCATTTAGATTTTGCAGATGATGTAGTTGTTTTTGCAAATAATGCTTTAGATCTGCAGAAAATGTTTCCAGACTTATCAGATGAAAGTAGGAAAGTAGGACTAAAGATAATTGTTAAAAAGACTAAAGTAATGTTTAATGGATTTTCTCAAATTATGAAAATAAAGATTGATTATGATGAGTTAGAAGAGAACAGTTACAAATATATTGGTCTAATTATTAATACAGATATAAAAACAATGTATAAAATTAATCATAGAATTAAACTTTGTTGGAGTGCTTTGGGTTGAAATAACTTGATACTAAAAGGAAATATACCTACATGTTTAAAAATAAAGGTTTTTATTAAAAGTGTTTTACCCGTTCTTACTTATGGATCTTAGACTTGGACAATTAATAGAATAGCAACACAGAGACTTCAGATAACTCAAAGAAATTACAGAGTTATGCATGTTGGGAGTAACAAGAAGAGATTGAAAATTCAACATTTGGGTAAAAGAACAAACAAGTGTTACTGACCTCATTGAAAAAGTCAAAAGACTGGAGTGAAGTTGACCTGGATATATTGCTAGAAAAGGTCATAATAGATGGATAGTTGAAATATTAAACTTGATTCCAAGAGATTGTAAAAGACCCAAAAAGAGACAACATGTGAGATAGATGGGGTGTGCAGGGATAATGTGGAGAAGAGAAGCTAAAGACTGGAAAAAATGGATTGAACTGGGAGAGACACACACACACACACACACACACACACACACACATATATATATATATATATATATATTATAATTATATATATATATATATATATATATATATATATATATATAGTGTAATTATAATTGAAATAATAAATTTAATGGTTTACAAACAATTATAGACAATCCTTAAATCTGCAGAAGTAATTTCAGTTAATTTCTTAAACCTGCCTCAACTGCCATTAAATTAAAAAGAAAAAAAAGCAGAAGCAAACGTCATCAATTTTAATACCACAAATCTCGTATTTTAATGTTAGCAGTTTGTTTATTTATTAAATACACTTTATTCCTATTTTTAAAAATTGCCTCTTTAATTTCTCTTTTATTATGGTTTCTCTCTTCATGAAGAATTTTATTTCACTTGGGGTAGCTGATCAAATAGGAAATAAAATATATAGCATAAGATTTTACTTTTTAATAGAAATAGAAACTTACCATAAGCAAAATTGTAAGTCTTAATTTTATGCATAAAAATGATACTTATTTATTATAAATTAGATCTACTCTACTGCTATTTAAGTATTGTTTCACATTGGTCTTTTAGAGGGTACATATGACTAAGCAAAAGCTATATAAGATACATAGATGCAACTACATTTCAAGTCCATAGACCTTCTTGACTGCCAAATTCAACACCTGTCATTCAAAGCACTTTTTGTTTCGAAGTAAACTTCAAGAGCCAGTTAATTATAAGCAGTAATTAATGTACCTTGAATGACAGCAAACTAATTTGGCACCTAAGAAATCCCAACTAGCTTAATCAAAACAATATAATAAACTGTTCATATAACTTCTCTGCTAAATTGTTTTTAGTAGTATAATTAATAAAATTGACCACAAATACTAATTTCTAATATAATTTATTTTAAAAATTTAAAATTAACTGAGAACTAATGTATGACTTTAACATTTCTTTTTCTGAATAAAATGATAATACATAACAGCAAATATCTTCATGCATATTATAAAAATCTAAACATTATATGAACAAAATTATTAAAATATATAATGCAAACACAATCTATCATATGAGCAATTGGTTTATATGATTTTCAAAGTTCTAATGGTATCAGTTTATTATATCAACCTGCAAAGCCATAGTTCATTTTATGCTAGCTATAGAGTTCATTTATTAACCTGACTCTGGTAGGCATCAAATATTGCAATGGCTACATTTATTAATGTTAAGAATTGGATTAAGAAAATGTTATTACCTGCAGGATTTTCAAAAGCGGTGGCTTCAAATTATTTACTTCTGCATGTGTGTTTTATTAACTGGTTGAATCTTATGCTTCTGTTGAAGTTCTGATGATTTCTATTCCATGATACTTTTATTTCAGGCAGTTAGACATTCCTGGTGGCTTCAAATTATTATATGGCCATTGCTTCTGTCAGGCAGACTGCTGATGTTTTGTTGGACTGAGGCTGTAATCTGCCCACATGCTCTGACTTTTGGCTTAACACTACATTGTTTTAAATTCATGTCTAATAGGTGACTGAATCTAGATATGTGAAAAAGACTGGGTATGTGAATGACTGAAAAAATCGTTGGCCCTATTTATGGAATGATCTTGTTGTTATCTTTTTAATTAGATTTTAAATTAGTCCACTGCTTTGTTGATTAAATTTTTAAGATATATTTTAAATAAGCCTGTTGTTTATAAATTTTAATTAATAGTCATTGCTACTTCCATTTTATGTAGCTTATCAGTATATGCAATCTTTGAAGGAAATTTTAACTTCAATTGTCAGCTTTCCTTTTATTTTAATATTTAACTTTCATATTCTATTTTTTTAAAACATGCACACATTTTATTATTTCTTTATGTTTAAAAACAACCTTATCCAAGCCTACATATTTATTTTATTTTAAATAAATGAAAAGAGAAATTTTTAATTTTTAAGATTTCTCTTTTTTTTTCTTTAATAGTTTTAAATTTTCTCAGTTACATTTTTTCTCAGGCTAATCGCATTTGCTTTTAATAAAACTAACTTTCTAAATACCACTTTCCTAATTTATTCCAAAGTTTAGTTTTTTCCAAGTTAAATGCCCCCCTTCTTTAATTATTTTTTAACTAATAAAACTTTATGAATTGACTTTTAGCAAACTGTGTTTTGCTTTACACTAATAAAAAACTCTTATACCCTATGAATTTTTTCATTTTTCAAATGAGATATTTTAATTTCGAAATCTTTTCATTATTTACATTTAAGATATTATTTTAATAATTGTGAACAACCATTTTTCTGTGTAGCACTTTTCACTAACAGTACCTTACACCACTTCCCTGACAAAAGCAAATGCATAATTTTGACTATTTTGTATCTGGAAACTTCCCTAACATATTTTGAAATATTTACATTAATTCTTATTTTTTAAGTTTCTTTCTTTATACCTGGAATTATACATTCTGAGGACAATCTTCTTTGATTGTGCTTTTCTTCTATCTAGGATGACAACATTTCTTACAATGATATTGTGCTGAATGATGACCATGAGAACAACACTCCTTTCTGGTGAGACAGGGATTTTAAAATGAGGCAGATGCAGAGATTTCTGGCTTTTACCAAATTACATGAGTATATTTGAAATGAAGCTTTATATGCTGCATTTTTAACAGGTTTTTGGAAAAGAAAAAGATCAGTGTGAATGGCAGGATTCATCTACTCTCCAATTTGACTTACACTTTGGAAATGATGCATGAGATATGGGGACTCTCCCCCAAAGAAGTGATCTGTGGATTACTCTGGTTGTTCCCAGTGTGCATATTTAAAGAATAAAGAGATTGACCCAGAACATTCTGAGTATCCTCAACCCGAGTATATTTTTCTGTGATAGTTTATTACTGGTACTATTTTCATCCAGCAAACAGCTTTACACTTTTTACTCCTTCTCTAAACCCCAATTTTATACCTCCTATTTTCCTTTTTTCAATTACAATTCCTATGACAATCCTGACTTAAACTTAGAATTATCTATAGTATTTATTAACTTTACAATATTATTTTAAATTCTTTCCAACATTATTTTAACATATTTATTTAACTTTCTTTTACTAATCTGCATATATTAAAAAAAAACTATTTTATTTTTATTATGCTACTTATTTTATTATTTTTCTACAGATATTTTTATTTATTTATTTAACTTGATTACTTTAAACCATTTATTTACGAAACCCCTTTTTTTATTACTAATATGTGTGTGCAGAAAAAAATTATTCTGTGATGCCTCCATTATTTTTTCAGAAAAAAATTCATCAATCTTTTTTTTTTTAATTTATTACTTTAGTTTTAAATAATGAAATTCTATTCAGGTTTATTACCCACATAAAAAGTTTTTTTCAACTCATTATCTACATCTGGTCCTTTGTTTTTTCCTTTGCTTTAACATTCTGTCCAATCAATGTCCATTATGCTAATTCAGGTGGCTCCTTTTACAGACACTTTGATCATTATAATGATTGATGTGTCTATATCTGTCTATAGGCTCCCTTGTCAAATTTCTAGTCTTCCCATATCAGAAATTCTACAATTCCTTCTATCATCTGACCATTACTATTTAGCATAATTGCTGCATGTGTGGAGGTATGTTATTCCAGATTGTTCTTATTATTTGATTATCAGACAACAGAAATTCCATTAATGCCTTGAGTTTTACCACTTGTTTAAAAAATGTGTGAGAGTTTCTCCATTGATGCTGGGATAATTTTCTTGAGATATTTTGCAGAGTATGTCATCCTGTCATGCTTTGCTCCAAAATGTTCTTAAGATGGCATGCCTGTATTCTTCAAATGTCCATGGTTTAGCATATAGAGTGTGCCACCAATATCAGGCTGTTCACTGAAGGTCACTGCTAGCAACTGTCACTTTAACCCCTTCTTACCATTACTGGATTTGAAACAAACTATTTAGACTCTCCAAGTATTTTAACAGACTCTCTCCTGCTTTGTCCTTGAATGTTGCAATTGTATACTTTTCCTCCAGGAATTCCCTAGTCAGTCCCACTGTCTTATTCTCACTATCATAACCCTTATATTTACATTCTACTTGGTCTATCTTGTATTCTAAACCCTTAGTTACACCTATACATATCTTTTGCACTTTTGATTTTAAACTATCACCACTTTCTGCTATGTTGAAAGATGCCCTTTCTAATTTTTTCACCACTTCATTGATTCTTCATTTTACTTCACTCTGAATGTCTTCTTTCTTTAACATACTTAATTCTTCCTGTGTTGTTCTACCTACATTTCTCCATTCCTGGCATGTCTCTTCTACCTGTATTATTTCCATTTCTAATTACTATACTTAATGCTACATTGTTCTACTTCTGCTCTCACTTCCTTTATGCTTTTTTCTACTATCACCCTTTCCTGACTTTCTTCATTCAAAATTTTTATGGCTTCTATGGCTATATGATTTATCTCTACTTTCTCCATTATTTCACCACTTATTGCCTTCATTTCTCTAATAATTTCTACTTTGAACTCTTGCTGACTTTTATTGAGTTCTTTCATTTCTTCAATCATATTTACCATCATTTTTATAATCATCTGTGTCTCACACTCTTCTTTTTTTTTTCAAAATTTGAGGATTTTTAAAGAATACTGGGCTTTCTTCTGGCTCCATTTCTATATCCATTGTTAAACTGTACTTTTTAACAGCAAATAGAATTAAACACAATATCTATTATCTATTTGTGTTTAACAAATCACAATTTCTTATTACTGTTTATTTATTCTCTTAAATGAAGCATATGACTGACTCCAACCCTTGTTCTTTTTCTCTACCCATCCTCAATGCCCTAACTCTGCCCAAAATATCTAACTAACTTTACTATCTCTTTTTTCATTTAAAAAATATTTTGGTCAATTCCTTAATTTAAATTATACCACTTTCTTAGTTACAATTATGCAATTTAGTGTTTCTTTAAACTTTTATTTTTAATTCTATTTGACATATGATTAATTACTGTCATATATGATGGTTCTGCTCCCACATTGGAAAAGCCATATAAACCAGGTGGGGTAGTTGATTGAATAGGAAATAAAATATATAGAATGAATTTTGTCTTTAATAGAAATAGAAACTTGTGATAAGCAAAATTGCAAGACTTTTATACATAATAAAATAAGATACAATTATTTATTATAAATTGTATCTACTCTATTACAATTTAAGTATTGCTCCATACTGGTTCATTAGACAGAGAAGCCTAATACACAGAGGGTACCTATGACTAATCTGAAGCTATATAATATATATATATATATATATATATATATATATAACTGTGACTACATTTCAAGGCCATATCATCTCAACTGCCAAATTCAACACTTGCCATTCAAAGAACCTTTTTGTTTCAAAGTAAACTTCAGGTGCCAGTTAATTACAAGAAGTAACTAACATACCCTGAATAATGGCAAACTAATTCAGCACCTATGAAATTCCAAGTAGCTCAATCAAAAAAATGATATAATAAACTGCTCATATATCTTCTCTGCTAAATTTTTTTAGTAGTATAATTAAGAAAATTGACCAACAAATACTAATTTCTAAAATAATATATTTTAAATATTTAAAATTAACTGAGAACTAATTTATGACTTCAACATTTATTTTTCTGAGTAAAATAATAATAGAAAACAGCAAATAACCTCACACATATTATAATAAATATAAACAATAAATAAATATAAGTATCAAAATATATAGTGCACACACCCACTATCATATGAGCTGTAGGTTTATATGAATTTCAACATTCTAATACTATCAGTTTATTATATCAACCTGCACATCCATGGTTTACTTTATGCTGGATATAGAGTTAATTTATTAAACAGACTCTAGGAGGTTTCAAAGATTGCAATGGCTATATTAATTAATATCAAGAATTGGATTAAGAAAATGTTATTACCTATAGGATTTTCGAACATGGTGGCTTCAAATTATTTACTGCTGCATGTGCACTTTATCAACCAGTTGGATTGTAAGCATCTGTTAAAGTTTTGGTGATTGTTATTCTGTGCTACTTCTATTTCAGAAAGTTAGACATTTCTAGTGGCTTCAAATTATTATACAGGTATTGCTTCTATCAGAGAGACTGCTGATATTCTGTTAGACTGAGGCTGTAATCTGGCCACATGCTCTGACTTTTGGCTTAACAATGTAGTTTTAAAATCACATCTAATAGGTGACTGGATCTAGATATGTAAAAAAGACTAGATATGTGAATGACTGACAAAATTATTTGCCCTATTTATGGGATGAGAATGTTGATATCTTTTTAATTAGTTTTTTAATTCATCCACTGCTTTGTTGATTAAATTCTTGTTAAGTTGTATTTCAATTAATCCTGTTGTTTATGGATTTTAATTAGTAGCCATTGCTAATCCACTTTTTATGTAGCTTATCAGTATATGCAATATTTGAAGGAAATTTTAACTTCAATTATGGACTTTTATTTTATTTTAATGTTTAACTTTCATATTTTATTTTTTTAACACACACACATTTTATTATTTCTTTATGTTTAAAAACAATCTTATTCATGCGCACATATTAATTTTATTTTAAATAAATGGAAAAAGAGATTATTTAGTTTTTAAGATTTCTTTATTTTTTAATAGTTTTAAATTTTCTCAGTTACATTCTCCCTCAGACTAACTGCATTATCTTTTAATAAAACTAACGTTCTAAATATCACTTTCTTAATTTATTCTAAAGTTTAGTTTTTGCCAAGTTAAATCCCCCCACCTCTTTAATTATTCTTTAATTCATAAAACTTTATGAATTAACTTTTAGCAAATAGTGTTTTCTTTTAAATTAAAAAAGTCTTCAGTCTTCTATAAATTTCTTCCTTTTTCAAATGAGATATTTTAATTTCAAAATCTTTTCATTATTTACATATATAGAATTTTATTTTAATAATTGTGAACTATAATTTTAAGTGTAGCACTATTCATTGCGGAACAATATATATATATATATATATATATATATATACCCATATATTAGAAAATTATATATATATATATATATATATATATATATAATTTTCTAATACATGGGTATTAATTCACTCAAAATATTTATTCTAAACTTAAATTTCTTTTCTTTTTATTATACCTCTATATCATAATTATATTATATTATTTCTATAACATATACATCTATTATTGTTCAGTGCCACCATAAAATTAAATTACCAAGTGATTTAACCTTTATTTTTCATTAGTATTTTTTATTTGCAATAGTAATTAAATAATTCTTCAGAAACTTTTATTCAATCATTTTAGTTCCTAAATTTTCCATTTTATAATTGTATTTAGCTCTATAATATCATAATGCAGTAAAATATTTTATCATTAAATATCATAATAAACAATAATAGTGATAATAATTATAGCAACACTAAAATTCTTTAATGAAGTAAAAAATTGAAACAAATTTTCATGTCTAATGAATTTTTCTGGTTAACATCTAATCATTTTAAATATGTATCACAAATCATTTGAAAAACACAATCTGTTTTTAATTTCACTAACAATATAAAATAGTAATTAATCTTTATCAAATATTTTTCAAATAAATATAATCACATTTTGAATAAATTGATTAAAAACCATTTTTGTTCAATGATAACTTATAATAATATATGAAATTTAGTTTCATATGCGTTTTATAGTGGCATATCATTCTGAATTTCATAAAATAAGATGCTCTTTTAATTTGAGAGTTTCTAAGATTCTGGATTTTGTTTGACTCATAACCTAACTTTGAACTATATAAAAATACATGTAAGCAAATTCTCATTTAATTCATATTTGAAATATTAATGATAAAGGAATATTTTCAGTAATTCCATTTACAATCAAACACTGTGTACTTCAATAAAATATATAGTATATATAGATAACATTTATTAAAGTGTGTTTTTTTTCTTTTTTTAACTAGTTTAATGTCATGCGCCATATTGATTTTTTTTTAAAACTGATCTGAGACAATTTTCACAATAACTTCGGTTTTAATAATGTTAGAGCAACAAAATTGTCGTTGATAGATATTATAAAAACGAAAAAAAACTATAATCATAAGATAAAAAGTGATAACTATATAAAAAAAATAAGAAAAAAAATGTTCACCTCTGAAATAATTATAATTTTATTGTTTGTTCATAATTGGGATCTTATCATTAAGTAACATTCAAATTACATCTTCCCTGATAATTTCTTTGTATTCCTCACAAAATTATCTATAAAAACATATATAATATGTCTTACCTGAGATAATCCATAGCTTCAGCACATGCAGTAATAGGAAAATAAGAATTCTTATTTTTTTTTCTTGCACCCCACAGTTGAAAATGTTCAAAACATCTGGAAGAAAAACGTTCTCCCTAATAAAACATTAAAAAAAAAATTAGAATACTATCAGAATGTAAAAATAATAAAACAAGCGTAGATATTATTACTTCTCTCTATAAATTATTTTGATTTTAGACTTTGGATAAACCAATCTTGTTTATAACATCATCATACTGAATAATCATTGCCAATACAGAAAACAATTTACAAATTTAGAATATGAGAAGTCAAAGATTACTAAAAGGCACATATTTATATATAAAAAAATGTTTATATTCTAACTCTTTCAGGATATGTTTTCCAGAGAAGCATACCTGTTCATATTATCTAATATAAATATACAAAATATTACATATTTCATATTATTCAATATTATTATAAATAAAAGATAAATCATTACAGGTCTTGTTTACCAATTGACAAAAGTAATCAGTAAAACAAGAACAATAAATAATAAGTTAGTAAAACAAAAACAATAAAAACTGCAATCTCTCTGAGCATCTTGCAAGCAGCTTTGAAATTAACATTGCATGTTTTTATAGTAGGTCGAATTTTATAAATACGTTTTTTTTTCCCAATCACGCAGGGAATTTCAAATTCGTTGAGGTTGAAAGAATTCGTTTTTTTTCCAATCATGCATACATTTCTCACTAGTGGTATAATTATTAGTTTCTTCAATAACTTTGACACACATAACATATAAAAGAAATCTAAGATAGAATACTCACCCACAGTCGAAGACTTCAAATATGTTGTATAGTAATATTCGAAGGCATAATAGAAGCACTAGTTGATGGGCTTGCTCTACTGCTATCGTCCGTCTGAAACAACATCTATATTTTTTCTTCGCCTTTTGATGATAATGAGAAGTATTCATGTAGATCGCTGTATGCAATACTGTCGTAGGAATCAAATAGTTTACGAATTTCAAATTCGTTGAGGCTGAAAGAATCCGTTTCTGAATCCATAGCTACCGATTTCTTTGAGGTGACGCCGTCGTTTTGTTTCCGCGTAATTAAAAAAACTGAGAAAAGATTAATAAAAATAATTGAACTTTCCTCAGAAAAAAATTAATAAAAACTTTATTTTTTGTCGTAGAAAAATGGCGACTACTTACAGAAAGTAAGAGAAAAATGACACAGAGAATTGTGGTATTCACGCATGCTAATCCTCTTAGTTTTTCAGTTATTTCGAAAAGAAAACCGAACTTCAACGAATAGCGGATGGTCAGCCCAAAATACCGATTAAATTAATGAGATGTGAATAAAATAATTCCACTACTAAACCATATATTTTTATAGGGATAATAATAATATATTTAATATTTTGATTATGTAGAAAAAACACATCCCTATAACATATAAAATTATTATGTTCCTCATTATAATCTAATTTATGCTTATTTATAATTTGTATTTTCCTTTTATCTCTACAGCTATGTTTATAACAATAGTTAAGTGTTTAAACACATCAAAATTGATAATATACACTTTTCTATAATATGATATACTTTGTGAATTATATCATATATATCTCAAATTAGCATTATTATATTTATCATCATTACTGTTATAAAATGATTGATTAAATATTTATTACATTTATTTTTTTCTAATACCTTCCATCTATCAACATTTTTATCCCAAAAGTCTTTTTCCTATCATTAACAGATTTTTGTTACTATTTTTAAATAAGTAATATAGATTCACTTCATTCAAATTTTCCTCATTTTTTTAAAAACATATTTTTTCTTCCTTGGGATAAATATTATATGGGACTAATATTTTCTTACAATTATCAAATATTTATAAATATGTAACTTTAATAAATATATCACAAATTTATTTTTAATACAAGTATTACTATATGGACAAGTTCCTAGAAATTTCTATTTTACTATTTATTGTAACTACTCTCGTTTTTATAAATTCATTTTCGACCTTATTATTTTGAGATTTTTTAGCATTAACTTTTAAATCATTAGAGTTAATTTTAGACTCTTCAAGTCTAGCCTTATGCATAATTTCTATATCAAATTTTGATTATTGACGTAACTTTACTTTAATATCATCGACTTCTGATTTAATTTGGATTAATTCGGTATCTTCATTTTAAAGTTATCAATTAGCTTTTCTATTACATTAACATTTTCTACTACCCCAGTATAATCCTTTTGAGTTAGACTGATTCTGCTATCTAAATCTTTGAATCCTTTTTCAAATTCTTTTTGTGTCTATTTTAACTTATTTTCAACTTTCCTCGACTCAGACATCAGCCTTTTAAATTTCAGATCATATTTTTCTATCAGATTTTCTTTATTTAATCCTTAGTTCTTATTTAAATTCTTTGAATCCTGAATTGAAAACATTGAATTTATTACTAAATCCATCTTTTAGCTTTTCAAAATTTTTATCAGAATATTTTTTACATGTTTCATATTTTTATTTTATCCTTCAAAATTGTTATTTCATTCTTAAATTTGTTATCAAAATTAATTTTAGATGATCCTATTTAATTATTTCATTTTTTAAACTGATTAAAATTTATTCTCAAAACTTGGGAATCACTGGATTCAGGCCCTATTTCTTAATTAGTGGCCTTCATAGTTACACTTAATATATAAAAAATGTATATGCAAAACATTTACTCACACTATTGTTAATAATATCAAAATTACTTGTACGATTAAATAACAATTGTCGATGTTTCCTCCCTAGAAAAACTTCATCAATTGAAAACTTATGAAATAAATATTTCTAGACTTTTCAAAATCTATGTATACATATATACAAATACTTCTATGGTATTATCAACTGACAAAAAATTCGTATTCTATTTAAAGTGCATTATAATAGTTATACCAAAGTCTTTATGTACATATAAACATTATTAAAATATTTAGCGTAAAGCACTCATTGTCTTAGAGTTTAGATGAACATATATAAATTAATAAGCATAAACTAATTAATAGCACTGAGCCAACATTCAACAAAACATGCCAGAATATATGCAGTGTAGGTAAGCTTATTTATTGGCTATAATATGTAAATGACGCACATATGCAAATAAGAGAATTAGATATTCCAATTTTTGGACAATGGAACACATAAATTCTTTTTGTTGTAGTAATGTGGATTCTTTGCAATTGCCCAAGCCTCTTTTTACAATCTTTTCTTATCGTTTCTTTCTGGGAATATTGTTCTAACACGTAATTAAGAAAATTTATGACCCATGATGCTTTTATAGTCTATAAGAATCAATCTGTATTCAGCCACTGTTTAAGCTCTTGTTGCATAAATGCATTTGGGAAAATTCTCATGGGTGTATTTGCATATATTCATTATATTAAACAGGAATGCAGGCAGTGTTAGTACATGCAATTTTATAGACCACCTGAGGTATGTTTTCCCCAGGTATCTTGTCTTTAATATTGTTCAAAAAACTATTCAAAGAAGGAATCTATCTAAAGCTTGATAGACAAATGTGCTGCGCAAATGTTTCTAAGGTTATGTGCAATATGGGGATGTAATGAAGGCTTATCCATGCTTTGGGCATAATATTAATGTTTTAGCTTTCTTTACATTGGTGTAAAATATCCCAACTGTTTTAGTAAACTGTTATGATTATAATCAAGCCCTATTAAATCGCTGATGTATGAATCTATGTTGTTGTTTTTTTTCTATTCGCCCGTTACTTGTATATATTTTTTCTTTCTATATAAGAAATATTTAAAGCCATCCAGTTCATATACTATTGGAACTTTTGACATAGGATGAGTGCCATCCCTTATCTGCAAATTTTTTAGCTTCATTTTAAAATCAAGCTCATTTTTATTTTTCTTGATACAAATTTCCAGAAAATCGATCCAAAGATTGGTGTCTTCTACTTACCATAGTCCATTTCAGAGGTGATATATGTTTGAGCTTCAGCCATATATTGTTGATCTGACGCTCCACTGCATATATAACCATGCAATTTACATATCACATGTAAATACTATAGATGAAGAGACTAAATATTTAAGTAATTATTTCAATTTTAAATAGAATGAAGCTACAAACAATAACTCAATGGTAACTCTATTGGCGAATTGCTCTCCATTTAATAGAATCCATTATTGGCCTATTGTTACCATTCTCATATCAATTTATTTTAAAACTTCTATTATAAACTCTTTTTATATTGACTGTAGTTGGTAAATGGATAGATCGCAAGCCCATTCTGTAATTGATAATGTCTGCAAGAGTTATATAATTTCTCTCTATACGTTTTCGCTGTCGCATTTCATGTTTAAGATTTCTACAGCAGCCCTGAATAATCTTGCATAGCATTGCCTTCTTTAAACTTCTAATTAGTTTGTTCCGATTATATAGTTTTTTTTTTTTATCCAAATGTAAAATACCAAAATCACACTTTTCTTTATTTTTGCTGTAATATCCTATAAATACAATTTATTCAAACCGCTTCAAACACTTTATAGCAAAACTCTTTATATGTACATATACATACACCTACGTTTTGACTGACCTGCAGTCTTCTTCATAGCTATGATATAATGAACAAAATAAAATAAAAAACATAACTATATAATAATACCATAAAAAATTTAAACAATAAAAAAACTAAAAACAACATAATATATATATTAAAAACACTGAAATAAATAAACCCAAATAACACAATTAATATAAAATAAAATGTACAACATAAATAGAAAATAAATATAAATTACACATGTGTATTCCTAACTTTATACATATACGCATTCAAAGACAACTATTAATCTAAATATATTATCTATTTTATTATTATTAACAATCTGCTAATTATCTCTATTCTTCATAAACTTAAACTTTATGGTTAGTAACTAAAATTCTTTTAATTTTAAATCATATAATATTTATTATTTCCTTACTCATTTCTCTTTTAAAAATAATATTTTATATTTATTATTATTTCTGAATATTTAAAACCTATAAGCATTATGATCTTTGAACTTATCAAGTTTATTTTGATCTCCTAAAAGACAAATGTTTGTTTTTTTTTTTCAAAAAATTATCTTATACCCTAGCTCCCTCTATTGCATATTACTTAAACTAAATATATAGTCCTACAATCTTTATTTATATATTTATTTTATTTTATACATTTTAACTTTTATTATTATTATATAATTCACATAAATTTATATTATACTGCTTTATATGTTTATATATATATATTGTCTACAACTTTATTTACATATATATTTTTTTTCATTTTATATGCTTTAACTTTTATTATAATTCTTATATATTTTTATTATACTTTATATATAAATATTATGCTAAGTTTATTAATTTATTTATTTATTATTTTTATATTATGTAATATCTATAAATACACCCACATTTATACTCCTATTTAACTTAACCATTTTTTATCATCCACAACTCATACTTATGAATGTAAACAAGTTTTAAAAAACTTAATTCTTCCATGTTTAACTGAAACAGACTTTTCGAATTTTAAATGTCATCTTTAAAAGGTGTGAAACCATTTTAATACGTAAATGTCACTGTTTTAACACTTTTCATGAGAATATGTATTTCTAAAGTACAGAGGAAAAAGTATAAATTAATAAACATAAACTAATTAATTTTGCTGAAGCAGCTTTTGACAAGCTCTGCCAGAATCATAATGTTGAATAAAGTTATGCTGTACAGGTGGGCATATATAATTGATATAATATAATAACTAAATGAAGCACAATATGCAAATAAGACAATTAGGTATTCCATTTTTCAATGGAACACATGAATACATTTTTGAAGGAATGTCTATCATATGCAACTGCCCAAGTCTCTTTGCATTTTCTTATCCTATTGTGTCTTTCCAAGTATATTGTTTTAACACTTAATGGAAAAAACATGTGCTCCATGGTATGTTCATGATCTAGAAAGCTAGTTCTATATTCAGTCTTTTGTTTAGATTTATTGTAAAAATGTGTGTGTTGTACAATATTTTTGGATCTATTTGCACGAGATTTTTTATGATAAATAGAGATGAAGGTATGGTTAGGACAGTTGCTTCAAAGGTATCTGGTCTTTAGTATTGTTCAACAAATTATTAAGAGAAGATGGGGATTGTAAAGCTAACCATGTACCTACTAGTGCAATGGTTCCTAAGGTTATTTGCAATATGTGGAATGTAATGGAGGCTAAGCTATGCTTTTGGCATGTTATTAGTGTTTTTGACTTTATTTATAATGATTTATCAAGTGTTAGAACCAGTAGTGTAAGTACTGAAGTACAAAGGAAGGCAATGCCTGCAAGCCCATGCAGTCTAGGGGCCCAAAATTTGAAAATTTAGACCAAAGCAATTAAAGTATATTCACATGAAAACAAGCATAAATTGTCGTTGATATATCATGTAAACAACTATAAAATTATTTTAAAAAAGCAGTTGTTAGATAATTAATTCAAGTGATTTTTTTATTGAAAGACGATCTTACTGAAAAAAATAACGATTAAGAATTTGTCAGACTTGTTAATTATTAAATATAATTGTTTGGAAAGGGAATTCAGTGCAATATATACTGTTTTATTTTTTATCTTTTGTATTTCTGTTAACTGGAGCTAGTATTGAAGGTCTTTTAGTAAATTAAAAGCAATAAAATATTATTAAAAAATTCAATGGCAAACCAGAGTTAAAGATTTACAATATTAGCTATTGAGCAGAAGGAAACATCTAAAATGGTCTTAAAACAATTAGTGATTTTGCAACTGCAAAGATTAGGAAGAAAGAGTTTTAAAGTGAGTACCCTTATTAAATTATCTAATGTGATATTTATAATATAAAATAAATATGTAAAAATTTGTGAATGCATGAAAAATCAAAATAAATTTTAAAATGGGCCCTTTTTGAATTTCTGCCTCCTGGCCCAATTTTTCTAGTTATGCCACTGGTTAGAATAATACACTCTAAAATAAATGAAAGGAAAAGACAGTATAAAGAGGTCTAGACAATTGCAAATAATCCACATTCCGTCAATAAAAAGGATTAATGTGTTTTATTGTCCACCGAGTGCCTCAGTTACATTTTATATCATACCAAATACATAAGCCTAACTGTACTGCATAACTTTATTTAGCACTGTGATTCTCGAAGTCTATAGCCAAGAAGTAGTTTATGTTTATTAATTTATATGTTTACAACTGAACTCAAAGTCAATGAATGCTTTAGAATTACATATTTTCATAAAAAGAGTTAATGCGTTGAAATATATTAATAAAATAATAAATTAAACTTATGAATATTTAAAGTAAAATATCAAGTTTATCACATTAATTTAAAGAGATAAAAAAATAAGAAATTGCAATCATATTTGAGTTTGTCTATAATAGTTTCCAAAATTATCATGAACATGATTTGAAAACTTTAAATATGTACCAACATATAAAATCATGACAAATAAATTATATATATACTCACATATATTGCAATGTAATTTACGCAGTGGTGAATGCTTAACTCTTAGCATAACATTTCAAAATAGTAATAAAATCACTAAGCAAAATATCCGTCACATTAATATCATCCGTTACTGTATAATTACATTCGAATATTAATATGTATTCTCAATCTCCGGGTGTTTATTCAGAATTTATTATATATGTGTAAATAAATTTCTGGTCACTAACAATAAATCAGACCTACGTGGCTAGCGTAACATTACGAGTATCAAAGTAATATCTAGCTACATATTACTTCTAATCCTCTCTAGATAATATCTACATTCCTAGATATCAATATAATATAGTTTAACAAGTTATGACTAAATACAAATAGGAATTGTGTTATTGCATCCAGCACATACTTTAGCATATAAAATGAGCTGTAACAATAATGCCAATGACTTATAAGACAATTTGAAAATAAATAATACTCCTTATAAAACTCGACTAGAATATAACTAATTTTATTACTAAAAGTATACTACTATAACTAAAATAATTTGATATACGTGCAAATTTAACGTAAGAGTGATGATGATGATGAAAGCACAAAGCCTTTATTTAAACAATAATAAAAACAATTTATTAAACAAAATATATTCCAAAAATGGATTAAATAAAGTATATATAAAATAATTAGTTTGATATTTCTACAGCATACTTTCGTCATACTGTCTTTTATATAAATCATTGTTAAGAAAAATATTGTGGATAGAGGCACTGATGTGTAATGGACAATGTTGTTGACGCAAACACATAAATCAATAAAGAGGATTGCTGGTGATAAAATTTCTAATATGACCTAAGTATTTTAAGATTTAGTAAATCAACAAAGATTATTCCACGTACTAATATGTCTCATACTCATAATAAAGCATTATAATGATATAGTACTTTTAATCTTTATTTAGGATACATTTATTGATACTGATTTAATATTTTCTCATGACCATTTTGAATCCTAGGAACTGCCCAAAAGCCCATCTGGCACATCCAAGCAATAAATGGCATCCATTACCAACGCGTGGTCACAATATTGCCATTCGTTTTCATATCTTAACTTCCATCAATTATTAAAAAATTAAACCACAAATTTCACAATTTTCATCAAGAATTAAAAAATGAAAATGTAAATTTTACAATTTTCATCAACAATTAATAAATAAAAAAGGCAATTTTCATAGTTATACTTGATCTAATAACGTGACTAAAATATAGTCACAATCACAATTTTCATCAATAAAAAAAAATTTTAATGTAAATTTCACAATTTTCATCAAGACTAAGCAATCTACTTTAGCTGCTCTCTACTTAAAATAATACATCGGTAATAAAAAATTAAAATGTAATTTTCTTACAATGATTTAATCAAAATTTTCGATTTTTAAACTAATATATGTTTGCTAGTTTAACCAATCTACTTTTGCTGCTCTCTACTCATGAGCATTCATTACAAAATTCCAATCTACATGAGTATTTAAAAAATTGAGATTTTCACAAATATTGTAAATTAATATAATATATATTTTCTAGTTTAATCATCATTTCTCATTCACTTTATTTTTAAACAATCTACTTTTGCTGCTCTCAACTCTGAATACCAACAAGTTAAAAGAAAGAAAGAAAACTAATCAAGAGAAATTAATGATAGTAATTAATGCTCTCTACTTAAAATAACACAGCAACTTTAAAATTTTGTCGAGCGTTGATGGGTACACGCTGTTTTCCCGGGTTCGCTTCCCGGAAGGATGCTTTGACACATGAAAAAAAAAAAAAAAAAACGTTAAAATATTTGTGAAAAAGATAACGTTTTCAAGAATCCGTAATATTAATTAATTATTATTATCGTTAACTTATTTTGACTTGTATTTTTTATTTTAACTTGTTGGTATTTTTATAAATACATAGTATTACAAATTCTGTGTTTTAATTTTAGATTTATCAATGTAAATTATTCATTTCTAGAGCCTTCGGACCTCAAGTGATCAAGAGTACATCTCATGACCACAGTCAGAAACCGAAATGTGAATTTTATTTACATGGAACTAATCAAATATCCAATATCAAACTTTCTGGTAAGAAAAAACAGAAATCCTATTAATTGTAAAAAATAATGTTTTAATTTATAGAGTTATACTTATTTTTATACATTCATTATTTTTATATTAGTTTAAAATTCGAAATTTTTGATTAGATCACTGCACGAAAATTGTGTTTTTTTTTAATTATTGATGTGTTATTTTAAATTGAGAGCATTAATTACTGTCATTAATTTCTCTTAACTAGTTTTTTTTCTTTCTTTTAACTTGTTGGTATTCATAGTTGTCAGCAGCAAAAGAAGATTGCTTAAACTGGCAAATGTATATTAGTTTAAAAATCGAAATTTTTAAATAGATCACTGTATGAAAATTTCAATTTTATTTTTCAGTTATTGATGTGATATTTTGAGAAGAGAGCAGCTGAAGTAGATTGCTTAATCTCAATGAAAATTACAAAATATACATTTTATTTTTTTAATTATTGATGAAAATTGTGATTTTGATTTTATTTAGTCATGTGATTAGATAAAGTATAACTATAGAAAATTAGGTTTTTATTTTTTGATTATGAAATTTGCATTATAATTTTTTAATTATTGATGAAAATTGCATTTTTATTTTTTAATTCTTGATGAAAATTGTAAAAAAATTGATGAAAATTATGATTTTAAAAGAAATTGTAATATAGTGACCACATGTTAGAAATCGATGGCATTTATTGCGTGGATGACTTAGCGGGAGTTTTGGGCAATTTATATAATTCAAAATAGCCATGATCGCATATTAAATCATTAACCATTTATTTTTCACAAAATATGCTTAATGCTTACATGGACCATCTATACAATATTAAATTCTCAAACAAAAAGATTCTATTCAACCTGCATCCATAGAATAAATATCATATATTAAACTCAGTATTATTATAATAAGTAAGCTTTAAATATATAATCAGAATATTTATTCTTTTCTATAAACGTGTATATACTAAGATGCCATAAAAATACATCAATAAAATATGGGATATATACAACAATATTATCTCATATTCTATAGAACAACGCAGAAAAAAGTATCATCTAAAAGCTATATGATATTAAAGAAACAACTTATCTTTAGAATCATATATTCACTATCACACTCAAAAAAAACATATTAGTATTACTAGGTTGTTGGTTTTTTGCGGTGGAGGAGAGCGTTAATTAATCATAAATGCGTATTGATAAATTTTTATTATATATTACAATATATATATAACAGCAAACCAGACAAATAATAATTATCACGCACAAATGTTTATGTATAGTTTTAATGCATGTCAATACATACATTTTTACTTTCTATTTCTCAAGATCAACATGATAATTATATTTACATTTTTGACATTGGCGTTATAAAAATAACAAACCATTTTTTATTATCATTTTTAAAGAATTCGTTTTCTAGTTGTCATGAAGAAAAACCAAACAATATTATTAGTCTCATAAATCCATTCATGCAATGGTGTTTTTGTTAAAATATTGATGATGTTGTTTACAATTTTTTTTTTAAATAATTCATTAAAAGAATAATTAATTAAGTTGCAATTCCTTAGGTGATTACATATTCTTTTAAATTTAAAATAAAGAATGGAGGAATATTGCATCATATTTATACTTCCTGCAGTTTTCTGAGTTTTTTTTCCAAAAATCAGCAAACATAGCTATTATAATACATCAACAATTTGTAGATAACTTTAAATAATGATTTTTAAATAAAATTAATAAATACAATAAAATCCAGTCCAATTAAGACATAGTAAGTTAAACATTCTGTTGGTATAAAAGACTGAAGGCCCTGATTATAAATTCAAATAATTCCATTTTTTTTTTAAATTTGATTGGTAACATTTCTTTTTTAAATGTTTATTAGATCCAGATATTGAATAGTAATTTAAATTATTATTTGAAATCAATTGAGTGATGGCTATAGTCAAGAGGTCCGTTTGATGGTGAAAATTCAACCATGTCTTCTCCTTCCCTTTTGTTTTGAAAAAAAAAAAAGGAAGAAAAAAAAAAAAAAAAAAAATTTTTTTTTTTTTTAAAAAAAAAAAAAAAAAAAAAAAAAGAAAAAAATATTTTTTTTTTTTTTTTTGACATTTGTTCACAAAAACGTCACAACGTCATGGAAAACTAGGATGAATTTATACTCTTTTTTCACTCATTTGTAGTTAATATGCAAAATTTTACTAGGTTGGCTGGTTAACAGCTTTCTTCCAGATAATGTCGTGTACCCCATTGTCTTATTCACAGTAAATCCTTTTATTTCATATCAAGTTGCACATTTTTACTCTTTCTCATAGATTTTATAGTAATAAATTGCTTACGATTATTATATTCAAAAATTTTGAGATTCATAGCAGATATCAAAACATTTTTGTTATTGATTTTAATTAATTAAAGAATTCGTTTCGTCGTTGAGATGAAGCAAAAACAATATTATTAGTCTCTTAAATCTATTCATGATACGATGTTTTTGTTAAGATACTGACAATATTGTTTCCAACCAATTTTTTTAAAAATAATTTCCTATGTGATTACATTTACCGTTTAAAATTAAATTAAAGGAGTGCTGGGTATTGCGTGATTTTTTACTTCCCGCAGTTTTCAGGTTTCTTTTTCAAAAATCAACCAACACAGCTATATTAAATCAACAATTTGCACTGAGTTTCAGTAATGATTTTAAAGAAAATTGTTAAATACAATACAGTCCCATCCAATTAAGTATAGCACGTTGACTTTTCTGTAGTAAAAGATCGAATTCCTTAATTATAAATTTTAAATAATTCCATTGTTTTTGTAAAAAAAATTCAGTTGGAAAAATTTATTCTTTTAAATTTTTTATCAGCTCCAGATATTAAATAACTACATAAATTATTATTGTCAAATCACGTCAGTGAGCATGGTGATGATTAAGAGGAGTGTAATTGCCCTTAAAAGGTGAACATTCAATCATGTCCTTTCAACCCTGCCATTATGGCTATAAAATGTCTTAATAAATTAAAATGACAAAATTAAGTTTTGTTCTTTTAATTAAAAACAAGGGGGAAAAAGCGCTGCATTTCTGTCAACACTTCTTTATGTAGGGCTGAACACGTGATGGAAAAATGATATGATTTCCAACTCCTTTTATACTCAATTGCATCTTGTACACGAAACATTACTAGGTTCCTTTGGCAATGGCGTTCATCCAGATAATATAATCCTCCTAGTTGTCTTGTGCATCGTAAATCAACCATATTTTATACAATTTTTATAAAAAAATTATTTCAAATAATATTATTATCACAACATATATCATCATCATAAAACATGATCAATCCACTGCAGGATGGTCTCTCCAAGTTCAATCCATCTTTTCCGATCTTTAGCTTCTCTTCTCCACATCACCCCTGAACACTTTCTTAGGTCATCCATCCATCTCACGTGTGGTTTCTTTCTATGTCTTTTACAATCTCTTGGAATCTAGTTTAAAATTTCAATTGTCCATCTATTATCATCTTTTCTAGCAATATGTCCAGACCAATTTCACTTCAGTCTTTTAATTAGATCAATGAGGTTAGTAACACTTGTTTATTCTTTTACCCATACATTGCATTTTCGATCTCTTCTAGTTACTCTCAACATGCATCTCTCCATACTTTATTGAATGGTTTAAAGTCTCTGTATTGCTCTTCTATTAAATGCCCATGTCTGAGATCCATAAGTAAGAACTGGCAAAACATATTTATTAAAAACATTCCTTTTCAAACAAAGTAGGCATATTTCCTTTTAGTATCAAGTTATTACTACCAAAAGCACTCCAACCAAGTTTAATTCTGTGATTAATTTCATTCATTATGTTTCCATCTGTATTAATAATTTTACTAAGGTATTTGTAACTGTTAACTTATTCTAAATCATCATAATTAATCTTTACGTTCATATTTTGAACAAATCGTATAAAGATTACTTTAATCTTTTTAGCATTTATCTTTAGTCCTACTTTCATCTGATAACTCCTGCAACATTTCCTGTAACTCTAAAGCATTATTTGCAAAAACAACTACATCATCTGCAAAATCAAAATGACTTAAATAATCTGCATTTACTTTCACTCTCTTAGCTTCCCATTTTAATCCGCAAAATACTTCTTCAAGCACTGCTGTAAAAAGTTTTGGAGATATGGAGTCACCCTGTCTTATACCCTTCTCAATGTTGACTTTCCTAATATCATCATGTAATCTAATTGTTGCTGTTGCATTTTTATAAATATTTTTTATAATATGACAATATCCTGGATCTATACATTGATGATCCAATGCTTTAATCACTGAAGAAATGTTTATACAATCAAATGCCTTTTTATAATCTACAAATCCTACTCATAATGGCAACTCATATTCATTTGTCCTTTCTATAACTTCTCTCAATACCTGGATATGATCTACTGTACTAAAACCACTTTTTAAATCCAGCTTGTTCGCTTGGTTGGTGAAAGTCCAGTGTTCTCTGCAGACGATTTGTAATTATCTTAGTAAAAATTTTGTATAAAACTGATAAAAGACTGATAGGTCTGTAATTTCTAATATCTTCTTTATCACATTTTTAAATATTAATATTAATACTGCATTCTTCCAATCATCTGATACAGCTTTATCATTTAGATATTTGGAATATAATTTTGCAATTTTTTTTTCTATTTCTTCACCTGCTT
This sequence comes from Epiperipatus broadwayi, assembly GCA_028023455.1. Lineage (NCBI taxonomy): Eukaryota > Metazoa > Onychophora > Udeonychophora > Euonychophora > Peripatidae > Epiperipatus > Epiperipatus broadwayi. Next base: position 5,766,441 of record JAQFVV010012457.1, read on the forward strand.
CTTTTAATATATCAATTATAATTCCATCATTATCTGGAGCCTTCCCTTTCTTCATAAATTTAATTGCATGTCTCACTTCCTCATTCAAAATTATGGGCAATTGAGAAGATATAATAGATATAGGAGGTACTTGTTCTTTATTACTATATAATTCTTGATAGAAGTCTTCTACACATTTCATGATGTCATCTCTTTTTTTAATAATAATGTCGTCTTTTTTTCTTATTGCAGATATAAATTTCCTGCCAATACAAAAAATGTTGTTTTACACTCCTTAGACTTTTATTCTCTTTTTCTTTTTTTCTTACTAGTTCACAATTATACTTTCTTCTATCATTTTCAACTCTTTCCCGCACTATTTTACAAAATTCGAGATATTCAATCTTTTTTTAATGCATCATTGTTCCTTCTTTTCTTCATAAATTCTCTAGTCTCAGTAGAAATTTTATTAGTCAATGGCTACTTTTTTCTACCATCTATCTTTGTTGCAGTTTTTAAAAGTGTATCGGTTATTTCCCTATTAAATTCATTCAAATCTGAATCATGTTCAAAATCTACTATTACTTAAAACCGATTTGTAATTATAAATTTATTAAACGCTCACTATTATTTCAGTAATAGTTTTAACAAGGCTGTAAACCTAGTGACGATTTTTTCAGACGCTCATTGCTAAGGTTTACAGCCTTGTTAAAACTATTAAAACCGATTTGTAAGTTCTAATTTAAATTCATTAGAATGTTTCTGAAGATTAGGAATATCAACTGTAAATATTGTTTTTCTTAATAATGTTTGTCTCACTAATTTTGTATTAACATGCATCTTACATCTTATAATCGATGATCACTTCCTGTGTTAAATTTATTAAGAACATTACAATCTTGAAATATGTAATTTCTGTTAGTCAAAATATAATCCAATTCTGATGTACCTTCATTTGGATGCTTCCATGTCCTTTTTTTTTAACATTTTTCTCAAAAAAAGAATTCATAATATAAAGTTTTTTCTTTTTCTCCGAACTCCACAAGTAAATGTCCTCTCTCATTTCTATTACCATAACCAAAATTACCTAAAGCATTTTCATCTTTCATTTGTTGACCAATTCTCACATTAAAGTCTCCGATAACTAAGTTAAAATGTTGTTTACTCAAATCAAAAGCCTTTTGTATATCCATATAAAAATCTTCTACTACTTCATCACTATGAGAACTTGTTGGGTCATAAACCTGAATTATCTGCATTTGTTATCTGTTATTAAGTTGTAAATCTAATTTTGCCACTCTGTCCGACACACGATCAATCTCCATAATGTTATTCTTCCATTTTTTATTAATAATAAATCCTACTCCACTTGTATTTTCAATATTTGTGCCTTTATAGTAGAGCACACGTTCACTTTTTTTAATCAATTGTTTCTTCACCTTTTCTTTTAACTTCACAAAGTCCAATAATGTCCCATTTAATATAGGATAGTTCTTCTAACTCTTACAATCTTCCTTCATTTGAAAGTGATCTGCTGTTGTAAGTACCTAAATAAAAAGTTGTCATCAAATGGCAACCTGAGTTCACAATCAGGGGATTCTTAGCACACTCTGCCTTTGGCACCAACCGCTGCCTTGGTTGGTGACTTTAAAGCCTCCTGGGAATAAGGGCCATAATTTATTTTGTATGTCATGATTGTATATATTGGCAAAATATTATTAAACTCTGAGGTATATATCCAATAAACTCACCACGCTGGCTAATGCGTGTTGGTGAGCAGCCCATCCATGTTCATATACTAAATGAATAATCACATAGTAATAACAGTTGCAACGACAAGAACTTATGGAGTGGATATATATATATATATATTGTAAATATCGATAAGTCGATATTATATTTTAAAAATTTGTTATTTGTTATTTAAAAAAAATCTCTTTGAGTTGATGTTTACATATGAAATATTTAAATTTTTCTTTTATGTTTATTAAATATAGTTATTATTTGAAGTTATTATTTTATTTATATATATTGATAGTACATCATTATAAACATTTAATTATTAAAATAAATAAGGACATATAAATTGTTAATTATAAAAAAATTATTTTATTTACAATGATTATTAAATGTAATAAATTATAATATATGTATATTTTTAAAGATGTCAAATTTTCAATTTAATATTTTATATATATATACTTGATATTTTATTTTTATTTTAATGTTAATTGTTTTAAAAGAGAACATATATAACATGAGTTTTAAAATAGTATCTGCTGGCGCATGGAACGATAGCAACAACAATAAAGAAGCCATTATCATATTATTATTATTGAAATAGATATAGAACAAACAACTAAAGGATAAAATTTTGTTGTACTAAATTTCTTTAAAATTTACCATTCTTTAAAATACTGAAATAACATATATATCTTATGGTAAATACATAAATTATGGCTTGCTAAGAAAAATATATCGCAGCTAGGAGCTGCATCATCACTTTCATTTATTCCAAGGCAATTTTCAATGGAACAACTAAAAAAAAATTCAATGTATAAATTTCGTCGCGTCTGGAGCTGAAACTTGATATAGCTATCTTAAATGTATAATCGTCAATTTAATCATAATCTGGAAGTAATTGGAATTGACATGCTGGATTTAACCTTTAATTTGTTTATTTATTTTTTAAAAAAAGAAGGAAATTTTAAAACGGATAAAATATGCATATATCTAAGGATTAACAATTTTCTTTAATATAATAATTTCTTCGCCTTTCGAAAGAATGCATTCTAATAACAAAAGTAAACGGATACAAAGAACTCATGTAATAAATTAACTTTTTGGAAAGGAAAATTAGCTAAATGAACTTTAAAAGGTATTTAATAATTTTATATATGTATGAATAATATATAAATATATTTTTGAGATTGATATATTTTTTTTTATTTACTTTTATTTTTCATTATAAAATACAACGTTTTATAAGTGGTCAATTTAAGCATCTTGTTTTATAATAATATTAGACGTATAATAAATGTTAAGATAATTATTTTAAATAATTTTAAAATCTTAAAATGTAATTTATAGGTTGAAGTTGTATATAAATTATTATATTTATATTATAATTGTTAGGCAGAAATATGTCTTTATATATTTAATCTATATATACTTATTACAAGTATATACATATAGTTATTCTTTGTATTTATATTTAAAACATCAATATTATTTAAAGTTGAACTATAACATAAAATAAAGGATGTACTATTTGTTTTTATAAATAATGCCTTTGTAATTATTTAAAAGAGCGATACTATATTATTCTTATTTTCTCATAATACCAAAGTTATTATGAAGTTAATTGAATTTACAATTTAATAAAAGATAATTTCATATTTCATTTATTATTTGGTTTGTAGGTCACTTACACATATTATTATTCATTCACATATTTAGAGGTACATAAATTTACATAATTAAATGTGTATATTTGAATTTAGTAAAAGTCCCTTTGTTTCTGATATATATATTTGATTAGTTAGTCACATCAACCTTAAAAATAAATTATAAAGATAGGTCTCATTGCTTTACATGATTTTAGATTTGTTTTATGTATAGCTAGCTGGAAGGGCATTTAAACAATTTATTTAAATATAACTGGAATAATTTTGTTTTTCTTCATTCTTTAATTTTAATGGAATACCTAATAGACGTTCCATTATATTTGGCTTATCCAATTGTAAGCTACCATATAGTTTCCATTACATTTGGCGCCCAACGTGGGGCTGCCTCATATATGTTCCATTACATTTGGCGCAACAACTAGGGCTCGAAATAAGCTAATTAGGGCTTGAAATACCCCACATACCTGAGAGATGTGTAGTATATATATTTATGTGAGATATATAGTTTAAAGAAAGAGAAGCATTTTTGTGTGTTTAATTTTTTTTTTTTTATATAAATGGAAATATTTTAGCCTTATGTTTAGATGGTGATGGTTAATATTATTGTATTATTTTTTTTAATGATGGTGTTAAAGTACGGCATAATAATTTTGTCCATATTTGGAAAGTTTATGTTGTAGAAAATCTATAATTTTGAAGGTTGGATGGGATATTTGATTGTAGGAGTTTGGTTTGTTCTGTTGTAAGTATTGATGTTGGATGGGGAATTTTTGTCATTGTCTTAAGGATGTAGTGCATTCATGTCATTTGTGATTGATTAATCTCATTCATTGCTCCAACCCAAATTTTGATGTTTATTATTATTATTATTTATCATGAAGCAGTTAACAGTGGTCCTGCCATGATTTTATCTTTAAAACTCCAGAGAGAGTAAGGTATAATTATTTTGATGTATGTATAATATTTGCCTCTAAGTCTCCTAAAGATGAGCAAGGAAATATTTTATAAATAATAGCCCCTAAGACTTAAATATAAGCAGGGTAGTGTAATAGTGTTTTCAGAAAATTATTATGGGTTGTAGTAGATTGGATAGAATGAAATGTGATAATCATCTAAGTGTTCATGAAACATTGTATGCTTTGGGAATAATGATTGAATTCTTTTATCTACATCGAAGTTGTAAAGTACTAATCAATCTTTTGGTTGTCAGTATCTATCAGATCTTTGGAGGAATAGATAAGTATATAACATAAATATATATAACACCAAACTTAGGGACTAAATTAATTGATTATTGTTTGTAACAAATAATTTATTACATTGATTATTAATTAAGGTTTGAAAACAAGTATAGTAATATTATATTTTCATTATAAGTGACTTTTAAACATTAGTACAATTTTATTAAAATATTTTGGGCACAAAAGTAAATAATTAGTGAAGTGGATTTATATATATATATATATATATATATATATATATATATATATAAAATGTTATTAAGTTTTAAGGTCCAGAAAATTTATAGGTATCAATTTAAGTATTTTATATTTAACTACCATTATTTTGAATGAGAAAGTTGTCTCACTATATTATCAAATTAGTTATTTTAAGGCATGTGAACATTTAGTTGTATTTTTAAATATTTCAAGGTCATATTGAATTTGATATGAAGATTCCATATTTCAATATTGTGTAAGTGTAGAATATTTATTATCATTAAATATAAATGAATGTTATTTAGTGATATCAATTGTTACTCTCTTTCTATATATATTTTAGAGAAATTTGTTGATATTATGGTGATAGATGAGATTTTTTTTTTTAAAGCCAAGAAGTTCATGAGTTCAAATAAGTAAAATTTAGATTGTCGGATAGCTATTATGTATTATAAGATTAAAAAAAAGCTTGTATTTTTTTTAGTTAAATAATTGCTTGTTGGAATAATGATTGGAGATGGTGAGCCCTTGATCTGTGATAATTACTATATAGAAATAAATATATATATATCTTGGATTTTATTTTTTTTTTAGTATATAATATTATAGTTCTAGTAATAATGGATAACAGTAGTGAAATGTCAGTTAGTGGTAATTTTGATGTAAGGAATTTAATGGAGAAACCAATAACTTCTGAGCTAGTTGCTGATAATCTTCAAAAGGAGAATGAAATGATAATTGATAAATACACAGATAATATGTGTGAATCTATAGATCGTATATTTGAGAAGAGAAACCAAATAATTGATGAATGTTTTGAAAAGTTCAATAGGTCGATGAAAGAAGACATTCGGAAAATATTTCGTGAAGTATTTAATAAATCTGTTGAAGTAATTGGTACAGATTTGACAATGAATAAGGAACCCATTAATTTAATTAATAAAGATGTGATAGAAAGTAAGCAAATTGTTGAAATAATAAGTAAAGAAAGTCCACAAGTTTTTAGTGAAAATATTAACTTGTATAATAGTTTGACAGAAGAAAATAAAGATACTGTCAAGTTAGTTAATAAAGATGTGTATGATAATAAATCATTTGTTAATTTGGTAGATGATAGTGTTATAAGATTAGACACAAAAGAATATAAAGAACCCATAGGTGTAACTAGTAAAAATATAAAAGAAAATGAAGAGTATGTTAAAATGGTTGATAAAGATAATGAATTATATGATAAAATTTTAAAAGAACCTCAAGAGTCTCTTGAATTAATTAATAATGATAATGTAAGAGAGAGTAAGTTGTTTGAAGAGGTAGTTGAAAGAAAGACTATAAAAAAACCTAAAAATTTTGATGAATATTATAGTGAGGATAAAAGAGTTGATGAATCTGTAGAAATAAAATTAAATTCTTTAGGTGAAAAATATCTAAAGTTATCAGACAATGAATTACCAAAGATTACGGATAATACCAGTAATAAATTTAAAGATAAAATGCAAAATCTAGTTCAAAAATGTACCATTAATTGTGGAAACATTTATACAAAAATTAATATTTACAAAGAAATATTCTTTACAAGAATTAACAATATAATATGTAATGTAAATTTTATGAAAGTAGAAATTGATCAAAATAGAGATTTAGGTAAAGCCAAAATCAAAATTAAATTCAGAAGTAAGGAGAAAATTAAAATAGATTTTCTTAAAGAGATAATTTATCCCAATAAGAATATGAAGCAAATTAAAGTAAAATTCAAAGAGATGAGTAGAGATAAGTTTAAAATAAATTATCTTAAAGGAAGTATAAATTTTATGAAAGATATTGGAAAGGCCAAAGTTAAACTTAAAGTTATAGATAGAAAGATAAATAATAAAGATTTTCTTCAAGAAAATATAACTAAGGAAAGAGATTTAAATAAACCTAAAGTTAAACTGAAAAGAATTAATATAGTAATGTTATTGTTGTAAAACAAAATGATTTTCAAGAATTCTTTCATGTTGAAGTTGTATCATATTTCCATCTGATTTGCGATTTTTAAAGGATTATTTGGAAAGTTTGAATGAATACATTCAAAGTTGCCAAAAGTATTGTTTTTAATTGAACATAGAACAAATGAAGTAAAATAAAGACTTACTCAAGTTGACGATGTTTATAAAGATAGTCAAAGGAAAAGTTAGATTATCTGATAAAATAGCAACTGTTAGTGATAAAGTTAAGAATTATGTTAGTGCTTATGATCAAGTTACTATTTATGTAAAGGATATAGATGTAGAATCTAAGGAGTTCATAGCAAAATCTTTAGATACTTATCTCAAAATTATTCAAAGGCAATTGAATTATACTAAAATGCTATATGAAAATCTTGTAAGTTAAAGCCAACTTCTTCACAAAGTTCAACATACTGGAAATTCTTTACAAGAAGAATTAAAAAGGCACTTTTGATTATTATTATTATTTTTTTTTTTTTAAGAAAACTTGGACAAATATCTAGATGATCTGAAAGATAGATATAAATAAATGAATGTGGTTATTAATAAGAAAAATAATATTCTTTAAACCATGTTAGTCCTTAGAAAGATTACAAATTTGAGAAGTTTTTCGATATCTCATAATTCATTAGTTATTTGCAAAGACATTTTTTTTTTCGGTGGATTAGAGGGTATTGTAAATATCGATAAGTCGATATTATATTTTAAAAATTTGTTATTTGGTATTTAAAAAAAATCTCTTTGAGTTGATGTTTACATATGAAATATTTAAATTTTTCTTTTATGTTTATTAAATATAGTTATTATTTGAAGTTATTATTTTATTTATATATATTGATAGTACATCATAATAAACATTTAATTATTAAAATAAATAAGGACATATAAATTGTTAATTATAAAAAAATTATTTTATTTACAATGATTATTAAATGTAATAAATTATAATATATGTATATTTTTAAAAGATGTCAAATTTTCAATTTAATATTTTATATATATATACTTGATATTTTATTTTTATTTTAATGTTAATTGTTTTAAAAGAGAACATATATAACATGAGTTTTAAAATAGTATCTGCTGGCGCATGGAACGATAGCAACAACAATAAGGAAGCCATTATATTTGTTTTATTGGGAAAGTTATAGAACAAACAACTAAAGGATAAAATTTTGTTGTACTTTATTTCTTTAAAATTTACCATTCTTTAAAATACTGAAATAACATATATATCTTATGGTAAATACATAAATTATGGCTTGCTAAGAAAAATATATCGCAGCTAGGAGCTGCATCATCACATTCATTTATTCCAAAGCAATTTTCAATGGAACAACTAAGAAAATTTTCAATATATAAATTTCGTCGCGTCTGGAGCTGAAACTTGATATAGCTATCTTAAATGTATAATCGTCAATTTAATCATAATCTGGAAGTAATTGGAATTGACATGCTGGATTTAACCTTTAATTTGTTTATTTATTTTTTTTAAAAAAGAAGGAAATTTTAAAACGGATAAAATATGCATATATCTAAGGATTAACAATTTTCTTTAATATAATAATTTCTTTGCCTTTCGAAAGAATGCATTCTAATAACAAAAGTAAACGGATACAAAGAACTCATGTAATAAATTAACTTTTTGGAAAGGAAAATTAGCTAAATGAACTTTAAAAGGTATTTAATAATTTTATATATGTATGAATAATATATAAATATATTTTGAGATTGATATATTTTTTTTTTATTTACTTTTATTTTTCATTATAAAATACAACGTTTTATAAGTGGTCAATTTAAGCATCTTGTTTTATAATAATATTAGACGTATAATAAATGTTAAGATAATTATTTTAAATAATTTAAAATCTTAAAATGTAATTTATGGGTTGAAGTTGTATATAAATTATTATATTTATATTATAATTGTTAGGCAGAAATATGTCTTTATATATTTAATCTATATATACTTATTACAAGTATATACATATAGTTATTCTTTGTATTTATATTTAAAACATCAATATTATTTAAAATTGAACTATAACATAAAATAAAGGATGTACTATTTGTTTTTATAAATAATGCCTTTGTAATTATTTAAAAGAGCGATACTATATTATTCTTATTTTCTCATAATACCAAAGTTATTATGAAGTTAATTGAATTTACAATTTAATAAAAGATAATTTTATATTTCATTTATTATTTGGTTTGTAGGTCACTTACACATATTATTATTCAGTCATATATTTAGAGGTACATAAATTTACATAATTAGATGTGTATATTTGAATTTAGTAAAAGTCCCTTTGTTTCTGATATATATATTTGATTAGTTAGTCACATCAACCTTAAAAATAAATTATAAAGATAGGTCTCATTGCTTTACATGATTTTAGATTTGTTTTATGTATAGCTAGCTGGAAGGGCATTTAAACAATTTATTTAAATATAACTGGAATAATTTTGTTTTTCTTCATTCTTTAATTTTAATGGAATACCTAATAGACGTTCCATTATATTTGGCTTATCCAATTGTAAGCTACCATATAGTTTCCATTACAATATATATATATATATATATATATATATATTGTAATGGAAACTATATGGTATATATATATATATATATATATATATATATATACACATTGGGTTTTACATTGAATTATACATTATTATTCTTTGTACTAAAATTAACAGGATAAAAATTTCTATGGTTTTTCTTAAATATACTCTTACTCATTGGAAACCCGTTTTACATCATACTTTGTGAAAGTGAAAGTTTGTCTACATGTATTTTAAACTGAGTATAGTTCACTGAAATTATTGATGTTACTAATGATTTATTTCCTTTATTATGAGGTATTCAATCATAAATTATATCTCTTTGTCATGTGGGATAGATGATCTAATTCATTTAATGAATGTTTTAATTGATTTTAAATTTGGCCATGATTTTTATAATATAGTAACATCTTTTATCAGGTCTTAACAATAATCATCGTTTTGATATCCCTTGGCATAATTATAGCTATAATAAAATTAACAAGAAAATTATGCTCTTAATAAAAAATAATTTTTAAACTTGGAATATTATAATATTATGGAATTAATAGGGTAACTATCACATTTGCATCTTTCTGCTCCATTTTATTTAAATTCTCCAATGCTTTAATTTGGTCATGCTCAATATCACTTCCTCTTTGTTTATGGGCATAGAAAACTTAACTAATATAGTCTCAGGGCATCCATAATGTAGACACATTGGAAGAACTCCCATGGACTCATTTTGAATAATATTAATATAATTGATGATTTCCATTCAAGTAGACACGAAACAACCAATTCAACTCTCTCATGAACCTCTTATATGGCTTTGACTGTGGATTGTGAATAGATACCAAAACATATTTATTTTTTGGGTCTCAATTCAATATTTACAAGCCTTTGATAAGAAGGAACTGGTATAATCCTAATTTTCACTTTAGGTTGCACACTAAAAAGAATTGTCAAATGCAATAAATAGATGACACCACTTTTAGCATCAGTTTTCTTTTTGCTATGAGATACTTTGAAAAGACACTATACATAACTAAAATGAATTTGAATCATTTGAAATGAGGTAAGAATCTGTAGAAGTTTATGGCTAAAATTTTGTTCGGGTGATTACCTATAATAGTTGGCAATTTCCCTGCATGTGATATGTTTGTATATTTATATTTTAGATATATATCACAGTATTTCTAAAATCAAGTAATGGACTACACAGATGTTTAGTAGAAGTCCAAAATGAACCTATAGACAGTGTACATAAATAATTAACCTCTTCCTTAGGCAGAATGAATTATTATTCTCCATAATTGATTATCGTTATTGTTACTTTTATATGATAGTAAATTTTAAGTTATTTTATATCTGGACAAAGATTTATCAATTTCTAAATTATGTGCATGATTGCTTTTATACCTTTCTGTAACATGATATATAAAGTTTCGTCAACATTGTATTTTGTGATTGCAAGGATGTCAGTTTCTGCAGATCTTTTTCTACTGTGTTTTCTATAGTTAAATTGATTGTATTATTTAACCCTTTTCCCGCGCTCGACGAGACTCCTCGTCGACATCTAAAATCACTCTAACTTAGTTCGTTTTTATACGATAAAATTCGTTAAATATGTATTGAATTCGTTTTTAAAAGTTCTGTATGATGGTGACATCTTCCGATTTATTTTAGAAGTAAAAAATAAAAAAAAACACATTTAAACCTAAACAAAGAAGGAACATTATTTGTGATTGGTTCTTAGCATGCTCTCAGCCGAAAAAGACATTCTGATTGGCTGGAAAGAACAAAGAAACTGCCTGATCAAAGAAAATAAAGAAAAACGCTGAGATTTTCATTTCGAATACGATTTAAATTATTATTAAATAATATTTATGGAAATTAAACATAATTTTCAGAGAGAATAATAAAAAAACAAAATTATTTTCGAAAAATATTGAAGATTTAAGTAAATATATTGAAGATGTAGTAAAAAGAAATATTTACTTTTCTATAACGTAAAAGTCGATCTTTTTGTTTACATTATAACTTTTATGTTGCCGATATAGAATATCTTAGAATAAATAAATAGCAATTTATTTTTGAAAGAACTTTCGTTTTCTTCATGACCTGAAAAATTAATTATATACTTTTTATAAACGTATCTGAGTTGAATTTAATATTATAGGCGAATATGTTTTAACAATAGGCTTTGTCTTCAGTTTGTGAGTTGGCCAATTAAAAGATTTGATTTTTATCTGATACAACCAATGATAAAATTAGCGGTTTAAGGGTTAATAAGCTTTCCGTATTGGGATGCATATGCTAAATTTTTATAGGATGTCTGATTAATATGTCAGCCCTTATATTATCTGATCCCAGGTAGTTAAAATTGTTGAAGGAATAAATTCTACCTAACATGATGTTTATTGTTTATGTAACTCATATTTAAAAATTTCAAAACTCTTGTGATCAGTAACACCTATCACTTGGGATGTTAATACAAATTGTTTCAATTTTTGAAATAGCCACACAATTGTGAGTGCTTTCTTCTCCATCATGGAGTAATTTTACTCAGCACCTTCTAACAAACAACACAGAAAATATAATACATGTGGTTGTTGATGTCCACTAATCAGAAATAAAATTTCACCATAACGAAACCCACTGCTATCAGTTTGTAAGTAAACGTTTTATTGAAATTATGGTATAGTAAAATGATTTGGTTTAAAAATTTGGATTCTATTGTACTAAGTTCAGTTAAATGTTCATCTGTTCACCTTCATGGCTCATACTTTTTTAACTACTGCAACAAATGAAAAGTGTCATATGCAAAGAGTTTCTAAAATCAATGGCAAAAGTTATCACAATTGTTTTTTATTTGCAGATGTAAGAAAATTCTTTATAGTGTAACGATATATATAAATATCGTTACATTAATTTAAAACAAAATCTTAAAGTTCGCTAATAAAAATAAGTGTATTAAAAAGAAAAAAAAACTAAACGCTAAAATTAAAATGTTTGTATAACTTATATATTAGCACAGATGCTAAACTTTAATTTTTTTTTTTTCATAAACAAAAAAAAAGTATTTGAACGTATTTTTTTTATAAAAAAAAATACAAGATTTAAATATAAAAATATTTTAATAAATAAATAACGTAAGTTAAAATAAAAACAGGTATTAATTAATTTCTGTAATCTGTAGATGGAAATGATTTATTAATTGAAAAGCAAGCTAGCCTTGGGCTCTTGTGTAATTAAAAAGTCAGATGAAAATTAGATAAGGATTAAAGAGAAATTAGCTTGACCAATGGAAGCACCAAGCCTCAGCCCGGACCTGAATGAACAGGATGGATTAGTGACGTTTTGTTGGTTGAATCCGTGTGGATACTTTAAAAATAAAAATATTGAGTGCCAATCAGTTTCCAACTTGATATGGTGAGATGAATGACAAGACGCACTTGCCGTCCTCTCTCACTTATTTTAAAATGAAAAGACTGTGATACCAGAATAGAACCAGCTAATGTTACCTCCAAAATATCAGAGCGGTCTTCCAGGAAAGTCTCCATGGGAATTGCCAACAGGAACCTGGACTCTTCTACCGTAAGCAATAGAACTGAACAATTGTTAAAATCATAAAATTAAATAAGAACTTTAAAGATTTGATAAGTTAATTTAAATTCAAAAAAAAAAAAAAAAGAACTTTTCTCTGACTTATGTGTCAACTCAATTAATAATGTTTAATTTTATATGTCTTACGTTTTATAAAAATCATTTTCATTTATTATTTCATTTGTATTAATATTTATTGTTTAAATTTTAATTGAGGAAATTTAAGTTGGGTATATACTTTGCATAGATTTGTTAGCGGTTAATTATGTTGCTGTTTCATAGTCGATTGGAATATATAAGTCATCATGTCACTGCAGCATCTTATGATGAATGCTATTGGATATTTTTTGTATTCCCTGTGCAATTGACATTATTGATGATTTTGTATTTTGATCGTTTGTGTTTATTTTGAAATGTTTAACCATGGAATCTATGCAGCCGATCTATAATCAACATTATAAAACAAATTGTATAAAATTCATCTGTGCAAATGTATTTAAATATTAAATTTAAGTCGGCCATGAATGGCTATATAGATTTGTAAAGTTATATATATAGTTTAAGGGAGGGTAATCTTAGGTTATTCATTTTGTAGTTGAATTAGCTCAATGGATTGGATATATTTGTGTAATTAGTAGATATAGTATGAGATCCACTATGGGCAGGATTGCACATATACGCCACAACCTTCTGTTTGCGTATGGATGGATTTGTAAGTTGGCAAAGGACCGCAGTCCATTCCTATGGAGTTTTTTTGTTTATTGTTCTACTTGCCAACAGATGTAGCATTGCTGTTGGTGGAGAGATAATGTCTTCTCTAACTCTACTTACTATTCAGATGTACATTCTGACAGTATAGTATTTTGTGTTGTCATATTTTCATGCTACATTGAATACATAAATCTATCAGATGGGTTGGCATCGGTTTGACTGCAAACTTTTTGGCCTAAGGTTAAATAAGTGATAGAACATTTTTCTTTTCAAATACAATCTATATAGTCTATTCATACTTGACCCTCTAAATAAATATTAAACTCATTATTGCAATCTATTTAAAATTAAAAGTTGCAATCTAATTAAATGTAAAATTAAAAGTTAATATAAAAATCTCAATGTTAAATCTATTCCTCAAAATTTAGAATGATTTTATGTGTGCGTAAATAAATATTTTTATGTGTTAATTTCTGGCAGTGGCTTTTATTTTTTTATATTTAAGATATAAAGTTATATTTTATTATCTCTGCTACTCCCTGAGCTAGTGACTTGGGCTAATGATCTGAATATTTAAATAAAGTGGAATCTTAACAGCATGTATCTGCCTACTTTATAAATTTTTCTAAGCTCAAATGCCTAGATGGCACCCATGTAGTGCAGATATCGTAGTTGCGGTTAGATTCGATATTCACTTTCTTTCCGATCGTTATAACTGGCTACCCAACTTGGGCCAATCTTTAATAAACACGAGTGCCCTGAGAATTTTAAAAATGAATCATGTCTGTAATATTTTTTTTCTGAAATTAGTATAAATATATTTGTTGTATTGACGTGAAGTTACAGTTTGAAATTTTGTCTTAAAGGTACTGCCAGTAAGAAAAATTGCACATATGTAAAGATAAATACGATGAATAAAAAGTAATAAATAAAACATAATTAATTAATATAAATCATTTTTTTAAAAAAAGTCTTGTTTAAAATCTAATCGTTTAACTTGCCTAAATAATACTGAAAAGTAGAAGAAAAGAAACTTGGAAGGGAGGGGTCAGAAGTTTAGTTGGTAGTAAGGAATCAACAGTCAACATTTTTTTTATCATTATATTTGAAATTACTGTTTTGTCTTTTTTAAAAAAAAAAAAGTTTTGTCCTTTTGAAATTTCATATATAATAAATTTGTGTAATGTAATTACTAACACTAAGTAAATTCTTTTTTTTTAATGTTTTTATTTTTTTTTGAGAAAGTTTACTGATATGTAATGATATATATAAATATTGTCACATTAATTTAAAACAAAATTTTAAAGTTCACACATAAAAATAAGTGTATTAAAAAGAAAAAAAAAATATAAACGCTAAAATTAAAATGTTTGTATAATGTATATATTCACACAGATGCTAAACTTTAATTTTTTTTTTTCATAAACAAAAAAAAAAGTATTTGATCGTATTTTTTTTATAAAAAAAATACAAGATTTAAATATAAAAATATTTTAATAAATAAATAACGTAAGTTAAAATAAAAACAGGTATTAATTAATTCCTGTAATCTGTAAATGGAAATGATTGTTTATTAATTGAAAAGCAAGCTAGTCTTGGGCTCTTGTGTAATTAAAAAATCAGATGAAAATTAGATAAGGAATAAAGAGAAATTAGCTTCACCAATGGAAGCACCAAGCCTCAGCCCAGACCTGAATGAACAGGATGGATTAGTGACATTTTGTTGGTTGAATCCGTGTGGATACTTTAAATAGAAAAATATTGAGTGCCAGTCAGTTTCCAACTTGATATGGTGAGACGAATGACAAGACGCAAGACTGTGATACCAGAATAGAACAAGCTAATGTTACCTCCAAAATATCAGACCAGTCTTCCAGGAAAGTGTTTGTGGGAATTGCCAACAGGAACGTGGACTCTTCTACCGTAAGCAATAGAACTGAACAATTGTTAAAATCATAAAATTAAATAAGAACTTTAAAGATTTGATAAGTTAATTTAATTTTTTTTTTAAAAAAAAAGAACTTTTCTCTGACTTATGTGTCAACTCAATTAATAATGTTTAATTTTATATGTCTTACGTTTTATAAAAATCATTTCCATTTATTATTTTATTTGTATTAATATTTATTGTTTAAATTTTAAATGAGGAAATTTAAGTTGGGTATAGACATTGCATAGATTCGTCAGCGGTTAATTATGTTGCTGTTTCATAGTTGATTGGAATATATAAGTCACCAATGTCACTGCAGCATCTTATGATGAATGCTATTGGGTTTTTTTGTATTCCCT
This sequence comes from Epiperipatus broadwayi, assembly GCA_028023455.1. Taxonomy (NCBI): domain Eukaryota; kingdom Metazoa; phylum Onychophora; class Udeonychophora; order Euonychophora; family Peripatidae; genus Epiperipatus; species Epiperipatus broadwayi. The sequence goes on from JAQFVV010012457.1 coordinate 5,782,413, forward strand.
GTGCAATTGATGTTATCGATGATTTTGTATTTTGATCGGTTGTGTTTATTTTAAAATGTTTTTAACCATGGAATCTATGCAGCTGATCTATACTCGACATTATAAAACAAATTGTATAAAATTCATCTGTGCGAACGTATTTAAATGTTAAATTTAAGTCAGGCGTGAATGTCTATATAGATTTTTAAAGTTATATATATAGTTTAAGGAAGGGTAATCTTAGGTTATTCGTTTCGTAGTTGAATTAGCTCAATGGATTGGAAATATTTGTGTAATTAGTAGATGTAGTATGAGATCCGCTACAGGCAGGATTGCACATATACGCCACACACCTTCTGTTTGCGTATGGATGGGTTTGTAAGTCGGCAAAGGACCACAATCCATTCCTATGGAGTTTTTTGTTTATTGTTCTACTCGCCAACAGATGTAGCATTACTGTTGCTGGAGAGACAATGTCTTCTCTAACTCTACTTACTGTTCAGATGTACATTCCTGACAGTATAGTATTTTGTGTTGTCGTATTTTTATGCTACATTGAATACATAAATGTATCAGATGGGTTGGCACTGGTTTGACTGCGAACTTTTTGGCCTAAGGTTAAATAAGAGATAGAACATTTTTCTTTTCAAATACAATCTATATAGTCTATTCATATTCGACCCTCTAAATAAGTATTAAACTCATTATTGCAATCTATTTAAAATTAAAAGTTTCAATCTAATTAAATGTAAAATTAAAAGTTAATATAAAAATCTCAATGTTAAATCTATTCCTCAAAATTTAGAATGATTTTATATGTGCGTAAATAAATATTTTTATGTGTTAATTTCTGGCAGTTGCTTTTATTTTTTTATATTTAAGATATAAAGTTATATTTTATTATCTCTGCTATTCCCTGAACTAGTGACTTGGCTAACGATCTGAATATTTAAATAAAGTGGAATTTTAACAGCACGTATCTGCCTACTTTATAAATTTTTCTAGGCTCAAATGCCTAGATGGCACCCGTGTAGTGCAGATATCGTAGTTGCAGTTAGATTCAATCTTCACTTTCTTTGCGATCGTTATAATAGCAAAACTTTTGTCTGTATGGGATTCAATTCCTTTCATTTCTATAATATGACATGAAAATGTGATTTCACTTGCTGCATGGTATTTTTATTAAGATTAATTTTAATATTAGTATTTTGACATTCTTGAAAAAAAAACAATGCCAATTGTTCTAGATGTTCATCGATATTCTTTGATGCAACAATAATATCATCGACAAATATAATGATTATACTTTTCAACTTATGCTACAAAATTTGATTTAGGCATCATATTATACCAGCACCACTATTTATTATTTTAAATGTCACTCTTTCGAATATATGATTACCTCTCTTTCTGAAAGGCTATATATTTCTGGTCATCGGGGTGAAGAGCAATTTGCCAGTAGCTAGCAATCAAATCAAAGGTAATGAAAATAATTTTGCCTGTTAATTATATTAAAAGTTCATAGATAGTAGGAGGAATACAATGTTCAGGTATAGTAACTTTATTAAAGAAATGGGAAACTAAACATAGTCTTGTTGATCCATTTTTCTTGTGGACAATCACTAAAGGATTAATATAAGCAGAATGACTTTTTTATATAATTCTCTATTGTAGCAATTTATTGATTTGATGGTGAACCTCCACTTTATATTCCATAAAGAGTAGAGTAAGATTTACATTGGTATGGTTGAATATATTTTAATTGTATACAATGAATGTATCCATCTATTATATCTAGTTTATCTGTAAATAAGTGCTCATGTTTAGAGATTAAATGATAAAATTGTTCTTTTTGTTGAAAACTCCAAGTATTTTATTCTTTTAACTTTAATATCTATTTCATTTGGAATTTCTTTCATACATATTACATCAATACAAAATGGTATATTTACCTGATTAAAATTTCATTATATTTATTGACAATCAATTATCAGATCATTACAATTTATAATACAATTGCACTTCTTTATAAAATCTGAACTAATGATGATTTTATGAATTAATCCAAGCATAATTAAAACTATATGCCCAAAGTGACTATGTTTGAATGACAAATTTACCCAGACTTGCCTTGTGGCTAATTTAGCTTTATTGCCATTAGCCAGCATAACCTGTGACTGAATCAATGACAAGGTAGGTATTGCAGCAATTATGTTAATTATTTTATTCAATAGATTTTTGGAGTTAATGAAAACTTTGCTTCTGGTATCCAATAGGGCTTTTGTTATAATTCTTTGAACTATCACTTTTATTTTTGGGACAGATGTATATAGTTAATTTACTGTCTAAGGAGACAGGTTAAAAATCCTCAACTTATAAATGAATTAGTTCAGTTCCTCCTCCAATTAGTTATAGGCCCCACAGTGAGAAACATTTCAGGATGTTCTATCTAGTTTAAAGCACATGCATTAGGTCTAGTTCTTAAAACTTTGACAGGATTATCCTGTGAATTTTCTACAGGATAACCCATTATAATATTATAATCTCTATCATTTGAGGATTAGCAGCCCTTTTTGCCATGTTAATCTGTATTGGTGGTTTCCTTTTACCACATTTCCTGTAATTCTTTTAAAGTTTTGCATTCTCCCTGTGTTTTTCCTTGCAATCCAACATACTAATACTGAATACATCATAATGCAGATTTTCCTGCTTTAGTCTATAATACCCATCATTAATATACTCACACATCTCCTGTATTTCTGATGCTTCCACAATAATATGCCTATCAGCAGTAATTAAAATCTGGAGTATGTGTTTTGGGAAATTTTAATCTATAATTGTAACTATATATTTTTTCGACCATGTGTAGGCTGTTAACACTTTTAGTTTTTTTTCATATGTCAAAGGATCTTGCTTGCAAGGCGCTGCGCTGACCTCTCGTCTACCAACGCTTGACCATATTCAGAGAAATTACATGTGATTTTCCTTACATTATATATTTATGTATCTTCAGATACTTAATTTACCTTTGTATTTCTTTGCTCCAAAAGTTTGTGAGAAAACAATATTTGAAATACCAATAGGTATTGGTCTTTTCAAATAAAGACTGACATCAACAATCTGTTACTAGCTATGGCAAGCTTTTCTTTGTCATTCATTTTATTAAATGAGAATATTTTGTTCCAAACTTAGGAAATATTCATTTCGGTTCTCACAATACTCCCATCTAAAAGTTTTTATATGTATAAATTTGGTTATAGCAGGAGTAATCCGAGGAATACAGAATTGCTCATCCATAACTTTTTCTTGAATAAGATATATGTCCTAACTCATGGTTTTGTTCTATGGTACTATTGTTGATACACCATCTTCAATATACTTTCACTCTTTCTTAACTTCATTCCCATTAATGATTTTTCCTTAATAAAATGCTGTGCTTCTAAAATATCTAATATAACTTTATTAGAAAGTTCTGTCATATTTAAAGACATTTTTATATGTGTATTATTGTTTAATTTATTTCTCATGATTTGTACTTGCTATTCTACATAAACTCTATTCTTTATATTACGATTATCTATTTCATGCAGTTTCCCTTTAATTGGAATCACCTCAATTTCAATACACGACTTGTACTCTCTCTACTCTTCTAATTCCTTCTTAATCTCTTCACAATAATTCTGATACTTAATTTCTGATTCTTTATCATTTTTAACTAATTTATCAGACAGACTTTTATATGCAAACTGTATCTCTTTGCACTTTTTCTTACCTTCTTAATTTCATCTTGATTTTCTGAGTAAACCATTTGAATTCTAACAACTTTTATCATACACTGCTTCATTTTTATTTTTCAATTCTTTAATTTTACTGATTTGTTCTTAGTGTTTTTTCAATTTTTATTTCCTCATCTATACATTTACTAAAACTTTTTATTTCCGTCTGTAATTTTTTAATTGTTTTTGCAACTTATATAATTGAATATTTGTAAATACAGTAATCAAATAATTAAAAAATGTATCCACTTAGGAGCGCTTTCGATTTTATGTATATATTAAACGATAGGCATAACGTTAATATTTAGGAAATGTGATCGAAAAGACATTAGAAATTAGAAAAATGACAGTGTTCTATCAGAACTATAAAAATAGTTGCCATGACAATTGCGATTCATATAAGTGATGTTTGGATTAAAAAAAAAAAAAAACAGGATATAGATTTAACTTTCAAGTATTAAAAAAAATGCAACGGTTCAATAAATACAAGATTCCGTATGTTGGATTCATAGATTAAGAAGGTGTATTCGTTTTAATAAGTATTTTGATATTCAATATGCACTTTTAGATATCTTTAACAAGCTTTCAATTAGTAACCTAGGAATAACTTCTAAATAAGCTCTTATCTGAGGAGCAAATGAATTCTAAACTAATCATTAATATTTCTCTTTTATGTATAACATTTGGTAACAATCATTTCCATTTTCGTTAACTAAATTATTAAATGTAAAAGTTAAGTGTATACGATTGCATAGATTCGTTAATTTTAAATTAGATAATGTGGAGTTAATTTTGGACTATTTATTTTGAAGTTGAATCAATACTAGTAGGCGGTATCCACAGAGTGTTATGTCACTGTAATCTGAAACACGTTAGCATACAGGGCTTAGTACCCAATTGAATCAATGGCCCAAGAAGAGTAGCCATCATGTTGTTATTGGTGATAGAGGTTTTCATTACACCATTTGATCCCTTACACTCTATAGACTGGGACTATGGTCGACGAGAACTGCTCTCATGCCATTTGGAGCATTTATTTTTTTTAATATTTTTATGTACGATTCCTTTGCCAGAAAGATGTGCACTCCTGTACTGGACGAGGATCACTTCTTTAATAATATCATGCTGCAGACGCACATCCCTGGTGGTCTGGTTTTATGCTAACATCTTCATGTTACATTGGTTAGGTTTGTGTATCAGGAAGCTTGGTCGCTTTAACTGTAAACTTTTTAGCTTGAGGTTAAATGATTTGAAAGACTTTAAGTGTGTATTCTATGCAGTCTATTCATGCTTAAAATATTAAATTATATAAAAACTTTCATCTGTGCATATGAAAATAAATATGATTTAAATCTATCTAATAATGTTAATATAATCCTCAAATTTGTTATTTTTTATATGTGTTCATAATAAATGTTTATCTTATTAGTGCTGGTAGTGACTTATTATTTTATCTTTTGATATATATAGTTCAAAATAAGAAAAAATAAGTTATAAAGCTCAGCTACTCTTCGAGCTATTATAAAGGACTAACAGTAAGTAAAAGTTGAATCTTACCCATATGTATCTGTCTGCTGTATATTTTTTTTAGATTCTAACAGCCTATTGGAACCCTGGTATGACATATGGGTTTGGGAGTTTTAACCTGACCATTATATATATATATATATATATATATATATATATATATATATATATATATATATATATATATATATATATATATAACCTGACCATTATAATATATATATATATATTATAACATTTTCTGCTTTGTTAGGCCTCTATACACATTATAAATGCGCGAGTTGATCAAGTTATGTCAAAAAGAAGAAAGTGTATTTCTATTTCTAAAAACATAACTACATTTCCTGATCAACTCGACCTAGTAATTGTTGAGAAGTATGCTATCGACTAAATCAGTTTTTAATTTATTTGAAAGGCACCAGAGTTTTACAAGAACCCATGGAAACCGTCACATAACATCTCATAAATAAAAAAGAAAATACTTTTAAACTAATCGGTTGTTTGGTTGCATCATACCGTAACGAGAATTATTTTTTTTGAGATTATTATTCCTGGGCTTATTCAAACATATTGCCAAAGGTAAATTATATATTTAAACATCACTAAAATAATATTAATAAATCCAATAATAATTAATAACTATTATTAATAATATACAATGAAAAAGGTTGATAAAAGTAAAATCTGTTTTATTCCAACAAACTAAAAATATTTGTAAGTTAAATTACTAATTAAATAAACTGGAGAGAACATGAATCAATTTATAAAAAAAAAAAAAAAACAGTTGGATAAGGTAATTTAATAATGTTCACTTATTACAATTCATTTCCAAGATCTTGTATAAAATTATTTAAATGAAAGTCTCTTTAATAAGAAAATTAATGTCTCTATCGGGATTATTTTAAGACTTATTTGCAAACGCTTAATTTTGGTCACAATTAGAAATAAGTAGTCTTAACTTACCAGTATGTTTTGTGAATTCACGAAGATTGTAGCTTTCTATGAATAGTTTTTGAGTTAGAATGAGCTTGGCCATTTATTATAAATTGATCTTGGTGCTAGTCACGTAAGCTTCTTTGGTGTCCATCAGTAATGATGTCCACTAAAGCTCTGCTCTACTCTTGCATGAAGAATTATTTTATCATAGAGTGGTCTGGATTCTTTAATCCAAAACCAACCAAAATAATAACAGGGAAACCAAGATGTTCCTCTAACCGAATCCCTCCTTTTTATACTAGAGGTCCAGTTTTCAGACTTCTGCACATATCTTTTGTTTGTCAAAATATACGTTGATAATCTTGTATATTCTTTATAAAATTTATGTTACAAAGTCTTTATTTTTTTCAGCATAATTCTGCCATCTTTAATTAGTTGAAATATTTTTACTTTCTCTTATCTAGATCGGAAATACGTGCATCTGTTGTTCTCTCCAATTCTAACTTTTATTTCTAATTACATAAAAAAAAAACGAAAGAATAATTTAAGTTTCATTGTAGGTTTTTTTTTTTTTTAAAAAAAAAAAAAAAAAAAAATTATACTAAAAGAAAATCTAAATTTACTTTTATTTTTTTAGCTTTTACCAAATGTCAATATATTTGTACCTTATATAAATAAACGTTACAATATATATATATGTGTGTGGTCTTACATACACCCTATATATATATATATTTTTTTTTTTCAAGATGGATCCATGGCAGTCAATATTATAACACTTTTGAGGTAATAACTTATATACATATTCAAGAATTTGTATATGTAAAAATTAACCATTTTAAGGTAGATAGGACCATTTCTATTGTTTTAATGTACTTCCCAAATAATTGGGCATTAATAGTAAAATGTTTGGTAAGTGCCCTCCATTTCAGAACGAATTGATATTGTCAATGTTTTCTGTAATATTCCGGTTACATATTTTGCAAGTTTGGTATTATTTCTGCTATGATGTAATACTCCGGTGATGATGACATTGCTGTGTGTTTGCGATATATTTAAAATAATATCTCCAAGGAATGTGCAGACAAACTTAATCGATAAAATTTTTTGCAGATCCCGTGAAGATATTATTTTAAATATATTACAAACTTAGAATAATAAGTCATAATACTTGTAATATGAAAGAACAAATCTAAGAAAAATAATGGAGGCAATACATTTATTATGGAAAAGGCAAAAAAAAACATATTACGATACTAAATTAAACGGATAGTTGTTAGCTGTGCCTTTTTACTACAACTATGTGTAGTCAAATCCATTTTTTCCTCTGGCACTATCTTAAATCAAATCCATTTTCCTCCTTCCAGCACACTATGGTGTTTTGTGCCATCATATGTATAATAACAAACATCAAATCTAAAAATAAAACGTACTTTCCAATGATGGAGAGATGTATTCACTATATAAAAAGGGAAATATATGAAAAAGAAGCCTGAAATATTTTAGTGGCAAGTTTCAACAAAGTGATTTATTTCATTTTTTAACCTAAAAAAGTGGCAAACTGTAAGATAAAGTTATAACTTTATCTAAAAATGACGAACTTTAAATTTAACTTTATATTTCAATTATCTTTTTAAAAAAAAAAAAACCAACAAATATAACAACTTTCAATTGTAAATGTATGCAACAGTTTAGCAAAAAAACTATAAATGTAACAACGTTTACCGTTGTATATTTAAATTAATAAATAAATTTACAAAGAATGCGATACATTTGCTGCAAGTTTCACGTTATTTTAAATACTAAAAAAAACACAAAGTTTTAGCAAAAAAAAAAAAAAAAACACCAATATATATATATATAAATGGATTTTTAAATATAAAACCGTATTACTTACAAATGATGCAAGAGATGTATTAGATGGGGGGGGGTCAATATTGCTGAGTGAACCGTTTAATATCTTCAAAAATGGAAAAGAAAGGGTCAGATTATTTGACATGGTAATATTAGTCATTTCAGGATACTTGGTCGCCAGGACATCATAAACGGAAACTTTTAATAAATATTTACCGATCGAAAATGCCATCAGAGTAATATGTCATTGCAGAAATAATACCAAAGTACTCATATATGGTCATAACTGTATTGCAAACATATGTGAAAGTCTAAAACAAAAGTTTCCAAAGTGGTCGATATTGAACTTCTTCCGTTAGTTTCAATAAAAAAATAGGTGTCAATAACAGCAAAAATAGACCCCTTACTACTGCTATCTGTCTGTTACTTCAAAATATATATGACTCCAATAGGTACCTAATTAAGAATAAAATAAGTCAAGAAAACACTTTTTTCTTTAAATCTTTACATACCAAACATGCGAAAGAAAAGGTAAAATGTGTCATTAAAAGTGTTGCACATAAGAATGCATGAAAATAAATGTAGCACTAACATGTCTGTGCATTATCATGTCGAATGTATCAAAGCAATTGTGGACATAAAGTTATGGAAGAATAAATATGAAAAAGTGATTATACAGAAAGTGGTTTATTGGTGGTTTATGCTGGATTTGGTAAAAGATAAGGGGGATTTAGATATAAAGGCCATAGAATTGACAAAAATTATATTGTGAAAATGATATGGAGGAGAATATGGGAAAACTTAGACTGGGGAATGTAAAATAAAGTAGCTAACAAGTTTCTCTGGGCATAATTGCTGAGAGATTCTTGACTTCGTTTAAAAAGAAGCTACAGTACATTACATCACATCACATCACATGATATTCGGTATTAGCAGAACTTATCAGTCTTGTAAGGTCATGTTATTTATAAAACACTACAAATTGATTTGTTTGATGTGACATGTACTTACTTATGATTTGAAATTAGAATACAATTAATTACTGAGGAGCAGTATTACAAGAAAATCGAAAAACACATTATTTATTTGAGTTTGAACAAAAATTTTCTGTTTCAAGTAAGTATATATATATTATTGTTTTGTTTTGTTTTTTATCACATGGGCTGTCAAAATTGTTTGTTAACAAGAGTTTTTATTTATTATGATAAGTAATGCAGATAGTACAGCTTGAACTATTTGAAACTATGATTTGTACCATCATTATCAAACAAACATTTAACAATGCAACTTATATGTCAAAATGTCTTTAGTAATGATGCTATGAAACTATCAAACCTAGCAGATCACTTGAATAGAATTCACCCTGACAAAAAAACATTCCTTATACTTTTAATCACATGAAGATAAAATCCTAAACTATGATAGATAATATGCTTGTTTCATCATCTAAGCAAATTGATGATGTATTAAGGGCATCATACATCATATCTCTACGCATCGTTAAATCTGGTGAACAACGCACCATAGGGAAAACTGATTCCATTGGCCTTTCCAAAGGTAATGAACACTGTACTCCACGAACTTGCATAAGATGCTATAAAAAAGATTCCCTTGAGCAATAACAAAGTTGAAAGATGTATCTAGGTGGAAAACTGTTTGTGTAATCATTTGCAAAAAAAAAAAAACTTATTTGCCTCCAATTAAAAGTATGAATATTACCCAGTAATAAAGCTTTATTATTGGTGTTTTGCTTTATTCAATATCAGTAAATGCATGAAGAGCCTCTTTTTTCTAAAACATAAAAAACTAACAGGAGAGGCAAATCGATTTTTTATTTAATGGAGCTATTTTTCATGGAAAAAAGCGATTCCATTGAAAAATATAATATCTATTGGAACAGATGGAACACCAGCTATAGTTGGTCATTATTGCAGTTTCATAAGTACCTAACAACACATACATGAAGTACTTGTAGATCACTACATAATTCATAAATAACATTTAGTAGTTAAGAACCTTAGTGACAAATTGTAACAATTGCTTCAGTTTGTGATAATAGCTGCAAACAAAATTCATTGTAATGCTTTGAATACTAGAGACTGTTTTCTCAATTATTCGAGGACAGCAACGAAGATTTCTATTAATTGATTCTCTATACCAAAGTTCACTTGCTGTCAAAAGGTTTGTGTTTGGCTAGATTTTTTGCACTTTTCAATCTGTTTTAGAGTTTTTGGAGGACAAGGATTCCCGTTTGAAAAAAATTATTTAACTGACTTATTTGACAAATAATTTTCAATTGCAAGAAGACATCTTGAATCCCATCAAAGCAAAATTGGTTATATCGACTTTTGTTGGCAGATTAATGTTTTTAAGTAAAATATTGCAAGATCTGAGCGTTCCCAGTTCTCCAACTTATTTAAAATAGGCACAAACCAAGAATAAAACACCTCGATGTACTTTAACAACTTTGTGGCTTTTCACTTAGATTTTTCAAAACTGAGTTAGAAGATATTCTAACATTGGTAATATCGGACTGATAATAAGCCTATATACTACTAGTGCAAAACGAAATATAAGTTTGTAAGATGAGCTGATAACCACCAGGACAAATGAGGATATCAAGGTACAACTCAAACAGGGTTATCAAAAATGTTGACTGCAACAAGTAACTGTCTCTATGGACCACTGTATAAAAGTATTTTCTGGCATTTCCATCATCGTATCTGTTAGAGAGAGTCTTCAGTGTAGTTTTAAACCTGCTTCAGAATGGAAATCGATTTCATATTATTTAATGTGAAATTTTAAGAATGTAACTCACTAATTTAAAACTGGACATACATAAATTGTTGACAGATCATCAGATGTACCCATCTCATTAAATTCAGTTTTCCAAACTAATTAATTTAGTATTCTTATTTTTATAATTCTGATAATAAAAAAAAAGTCCGTGTTACAATTTTGTTGATGTTTAATTCTGTCTGAATATGTTGACTTTTTAACTTCATTTTAATGTTTATAAAATGATTTCTATATTTGTACTTATTTTTAATTTAATATTTATTTCATAAATGTCAAAAATTAAAAAAAAAAACTGCTCGTATTTTTTGCTTTAATTTTACGTTAGTGCAGGTTTTGATATTCAATACTGCACAAGATAATGCCTTATTCAATAGTCTTTTTATTTTTTCTCAATCATTAACTACAAGTGATTAAAATGATGTCTAGTGAAATATTTAAACCCCGAGTACTATACAAAATTAGTAATTTGTGTAAGTAAAGTAAATGACTAAGGGATCCACGGTTTTAAAACTTTTTGTTAAGAGGTTAGGTAACTCTTGGTCTAAAATACATATTATGAGTGAAACAAGACTATGTCTAGAGTAAATGGATCATATCCCCTAAGTTCAGATTTCTTATAAAATGTATTGGATTAAAATTTAACTGAAATATATAATTAAAGTATTTTTTTTTAATAATTTAATGGAAATAATATTTTGAATAAAGCTGAATACATTTTTACCCGAATTCTCACACTCTTATCAGAATAAAAAAATACCCCTAAAAACAGTAGCTAGAAATTGTCCATTAAACATAAAGATTTTTCTTAATCCAAGAAAGGAAATTAGTATTTAAATGATCAATACATTAATATATTAATAATTAAAATTGTATAATTATCAAATATATATGTTATGGTTTGATCGTTTGTAATGCTAGCATATCATTAAATAAGGTAATGAAATTGTATGTTTTTATTGTTGTTGTTGTTTTTAGGTATTTATAAACTAAGTTAATCAGTAAAAAAATGTACTTATGAAAAGCATATATTGAACGTCTTGATTTATAATTTAATTGTTTCGATTGATCTATTTTATACAATTGGAATACTAGGAAAAATAATATTCACTTTGCAGCAAATAATAAAAAATATAACCCTACAAAATTTAAACTGTATAAAACATTATTTTCATATAGTAATGTTTATAAGTGTAAACCAATATTTAAAATAAAACTGTTGTGGCTCAATGATTTGTTTGTATTTACTTAATAAAACTTATTTACTATTAATAGTTCTTCTTTTTTTCTGTGCCTTCTTTTTACTTCTTTTTTCTTCTTCTTCTTCTTCTTCTTCTTCTTCTTCTTCTTCTTCTTCTTCTTCTTCTTCTTATTATTATTATTATTATTATTATTATTATTATTATTATTATTATTATTATTATTATTATTATTATTATTATTATTATTATTATTATTATTATTATTATAATAATAATAATAATAAAAAGTCACTGCAGGTAATAAAATTTATTTGTATTTTTATTTATTTACAGGTAAATAATGAATATGAATAACAGCTGTAGATTCTTTTTTCCAGTGTTGGTGCTATATGGATATGTGTTTATTGTATCATTTATACATGTCGTAGTTAATTGTTCTATAAGTGTAACTGGAATTTTCAAATTGTGGAAAAACACACGTAATTCAAAATACGTGTTTCTAATTTCAGAAACCAATTGTATTGCTGAAGGATTCTTTGTTTTGCTTATTATCATTTCAGAAATGTTCTGCTTTACATTCATCTTTCTAAAACAAAAATATTTCACTCATCCTAATCGAATATTTTTTGTAATTGTTTTTATAACTGCAATGGTTATTTTTAATTTATATATTGTTCGACTTTGTTATCATAAACTAATTTTAATTTTACAAAAATCTAAAAAAAATATTATAACTCTGAATAATCCAAAACAATGCATTTATTCTATTTATAAAAACTGTATTGGGAAAATACTGTTTTTGATTATATACACAATTAGTGTTTCCTTTATTTTAAAATGTTGCGTTTATATTTTAGTGATTTTTATATAATTTTCTTATATATTATATTACAGGTGTAATTACATCAAAATAAATTCTACTAATTATGTATTAATAATTAGACCAACAAAATTTTGAAAGAAATTGATAATTCAAGTATAACTTTAGAAATCTGTGGTAATCTCCTAGTGAAGCTGTCAATTAGTCAATTTAATTAAAATGCCTTACCTCATTTTTATGAATGTGGCCATTTAGTATTAAAAAAAACATGATAGATACATGTTTTGTTAATGATCAGTTTCATCTAAATTTGTTTTTGAGCTAATGTTTCTGTTTTATTGTTAGCCATGATAACATGTACTAACTTAAGGGGTAATATTTGGATTTTTAACTATAACCTTTCTTCAAAATTCGTCAGAAATAACAGAGATTTGGCTACCATTGACTAACAAGGCTTTGACTCTTAATTCCAAATTTGATTTCTCTGCTTAAATTTACGTAGGTTATTCAGCAGTTGAGAAACGTTTATCTCCCTTTTTGAGAAGAAGCTCGATGTTGAATTGCAAGTTCGTCATTAATATTTAAGTTTATTGTTCACGTCATTATTAACGTTTATTATATAAGTAATGTGTTAATAACAAAATTTTTATTTGCTATTTCTTTAAAAAAAATTTTATTTTTTTATTTTTTGGTTTGTCTTAATTTCATCCGATTACATGTATCACCCATTGCTGTAGTGTGTTGGAGTTACATCGCATTTAACAAGATAATACTTATTAAAGGTTAATTGTCATGTATGTGTCTTATAAATTAGTTGAGATATGTATTTATAGTACGATTAAGTTGGGATCTAAATGTGTATTTCAATTAATGTTTGTTTATTTATAGTGTTTTTATTTTTATTAATCTAGTAATTAATAAAGAATATTCTTATCATGGATCTTGGATTCGAATAGTCCACAAGATGGGTAATTAATATCAGAGGGATGTAAGAGTCACACCTTTTAATATATGTATTCTACCTAACCTTTTTAATACTTCAAAAATCCCCTTTAAGTATTTGCTTTTTATTGCCTATATTAACACACTTCTTATTGAATTTGAAAACAGTCTTTCTGATGTTCATGTACAATCCATCAATCAATCTATTAAACATATCTCTTACATTGATAATCTTGCAATTATGTTTCCTTCTAAACAGTACATATCACAACAAATTACTCTACTTGAACAGTATTATCAAAAACTATTCTCTAGGTTTCACTATGTCTAAATCACCTGCTTGGAATATTCTGTCTTGGGGAAAAGCATTATCTCCAGTTTCACAGCATACTATCATAAATTCCTTGGTTAGCCTATACATCTTTCAGTCAGTGAAATGAAAAACTCTATTCAGGACATGCTTTCTAACTTCTAAAGATACATTTAATTCTTTTTCTCATATCTTTCTCTTAGTCCATGCCAAAAAAATTTTTATTAACATGCTCATCTTTCCCAAAACTACTTACTATTTCCCTATTATTAAATTCACTGATATTTACTAGAAAAATTATTTTTTATGCGACTAAATTTATCTGTGCTAGAAAAACAATAACTATCAGTATAATATCTAGGAAAAACATTCAAGTATTAATAGAATAGTTTTGCATTATAATTCTTTTTTCTTTCTTCAAAGGGCCATAAATGAAATTATCAGGATTTTTTGGCATTTTTCTTTATACTCAAAAATTGATTCTTGTCACTTCCGCAGCACTCCATCACCAACAAGTAGTAAATTCTGAGATGATTATATTTATAAATCGAACAGCAAATGATTATATTTATAAATCATACAATCTTTAAAGGTAAAAATTCACTAACGGGAAGCCTATACCTCACTAAATCAAAATGACACTGTTACAAAACTCACTTTAAACTTTACAAATAAATACATTATTCCAAATTTAAACATTGGCATCTTGAAACCAAATATCTGGATTTTCTTACTAAATCTCAATCACTTCTCATCAATAGTTTTACAGCCAGAAGCTTTGTCAATGCTAATGTAGATGCCTTTTGCTAATTATGCCAAAAGAATGAATAAACTATTCACAGATGTTCGGAGCTAAACATATTACACTATTATTAGTACATTTACACAATCCTTTGCATTATGCCCTTATCAAAGGTATGAAGAGAGAGCTTTTCCCTGTCATCTGAATATCAATACTTTTAAATATTTTTTAGGTGTCATTTTTATTTTAACCCTACATTTCGTAAATTACTTTCCCTCTAGTGTTCAAATTGAGTATAATTGAAGTAAGAGATCAGTCTTTAACACTTGCAAACATATTTTCAGGCTGGTGGAACTTATTCACATTGCTTGCATCACTAATTTTTAAGTAGCTAGTAATTTACTTTTTAAAAAATCATGTACTTTTCGTTCATCGTGTAAAGAAAAGAAATTACATGTGTTATGTATTAATGGATGAATTATTATCTGTAATCAAAAAATAGTAGCGGATTATTACTTTTAATAATATTTCAATGTCACTAATTTTTTAATAGAGTTCCTTTAAAAGTAAAAGATTTGAATGTATGAAACTACGCAAAATATTATTGAAAGAGTAAATTTTATATTGTAAAAAGTCTGCCCATCCCTCGCATATGTATGTGTAAATGGATTATTCTCCTGTACATGAGGGGTCAGAATGACTAATATGTCAACATGGGTAGGATGACAACCTTGGCACTAACAAGGGCTTTAAACGTTCCACCATCAGATTTTCAATGAAATGGAAGGCTGAAGAGTTGTGAGTTGGAATAGTTTGAAGCCTGTCCATTAATGTATGAAGATTGGCTATCTTAATATAAAGCTGAGCACTGATTGTATATATATATATTGTAACAGTCAAAACACGTGTATCTCGTTAACATATTGCAGAATTCGACCACCACACAGAACAGCAGCACCATCGAGTAGCGAAGCCACCGGTAATACTGAGTTCGAACATAGTTTATCGGTTCCACAATACAATCTACAGAATAACACCTCTGATGCGACATAAGTAAACACTTCTTTAGGCATGGTGGTCAGGGAGATGCACGAGATTCATGGGTTTTGTTTCCGAGTTGGCCAACAATCAAACGAATATTAATTAATATATAGAATCGAGGAAATGTCTATAACGGGCATCGAATAAATGAAAACTTAACTACAGACATATATTTAGAATTATTTATTTACATATTTAATAAAAGAAAACATTATTAATGTGATTAATCATATTTTAAATTCAAAGTCTCAACAGCTAATTGATAATATTAAATATATAAAAATACATTTATTTATATGGAGCATTTATTTATATGAAGGCGTAATCTAGCTACCTAGGGTTCTCGAGTGAGTATTTCTAATGCGTGCTGTAAGGAATTTATACTTTGCACTGCCAGAGTCATCAGTAACGGCGGACATACATTTATTTAATAAAATATTTATTTTACGACAAAGGGCAAACATTTATTTGAGAGTATATGACGAAGATAATGCATGAGGCGGAGTGATAGAGAGAATAATAAACTAAATAAAAGAACACATGGTACGCCTTAGAAGGGCAATGTAAAATGGCAGTGCTGAAACTGCAATGCCGTGAATAAGTTATAAGGGTTTCGGGTTGGTCTCTGCGGCGACCCGAAGAGGTAGGTGTCACATGAGCATAACCAGGGACAAGCGGTCCGTGTCGCAATTTGCCAGCTGGCTGCGTGACGGTCATCAAGCCCTACGGGAACATTATCATGTCCACTTGTGTAGGACGACTGGGATTAATTCAACCCTAGAGAATCCGGAGTATTCATGGCGTGGAATGAGCCATCGGGGCTTCAAAACGTAACACATGTATAATATCTAAAAGATTGTGGTAATATTTAACTAGATTTCAAACTCGGCCCAACATTATCACCGTTGACTGAAAGAAAATTGGTGACTCTCAAAGAAATGAAATTTACATAATTATTCATTAACATTTAATAATAAAAAAATATCTAAAAAGGGAATTATTACAGCGACTATGCCAGCTATTACGGAGGAGTAGACCCTGCATTACAATAACTGATTCTTTGAATGCGTGTCGATTTATATGAAATTTAAGTTATTTATAAAAGCAAATATTAATGATAATTCGACACGCATTCACTGTTCAAGCGATTATGGATTTAGCTTGAAAACTAAGATAATTATGAGAAGGTAATATTTCAATGATAATTATAAATGAAATGTAGATTTAAGAAATACACACCTAAGAAGTGATAGAGGGAGGGTAAGCTAGATTATGCGAAAAATTTACAGATTACATGAATTCTCAAATTTTAGTTTCTCAAAATTACAATTTTAACATTTAGAAGTTATACAAATAATAGGAGATGAGCTATAGCTTATTATTACTAGAGTAGTCTATAATTTGGAATACACACACAGGTACCTGTTTTATAAGATGTTTTCGTCCATTGGTTTAATAGCAGATTGTTCGTAATTAGAAGTTTTCTTTCTTGTCCTGGGCATGTTGTTTTATTGATTTTTAACAGCAGCGGCTTTCTTGTTTATTTCAGGCAGCAGATCATTTTGGTGTTTTTATGATGGGCAAGGTGAAGCTCGGCATATAGTGGGCCATCTCCCGGTGGAGAATAATTTCGGTGCTTACTCGGTCATACCTTGCAGTATTAATTTATTTAAGATATTTTAGACGCTCCACTGAGAGCAAAGCTAAAATTCAAGTGAAAGTCTCCAGAAAGTCTAAGATGGCCTCCTTTTTCTTATCTTGATCTTTTAATTTTTCTGTTGAGATATTTTTAGGTTTTATTTATCTTGCCCTCAGGATAATCAATGCTCTACTGGTTTTAATTAGAAAGAAATTTGCTGTGCTATTGTTTGTTTTTCTTTACATTCGTTAATTACATTCTTTTGGAATTTTGCTATAATTAATTTATTATCTATCACTGACCGATGCTTTTAAATTTTCAAAGACAAAAGGGAATAAAATTATTTTAACTTTAATTAATTTGCATCAGATTTTGTTAGAATTATTATTTAACGAAATTTAAACTAAACAACAAATACGAACTTTATAAAATTCAAAATAAATGATTATGATTACACAAAATTTATTTAACTAAAAAGGAATCTAAATTATATTCTTTTATCCGTATTTATTGCCTTTAATTTGAGATCGAAATGTGTGCGTGTTTATGTTGAATTCTACATATATTTATACATTTTTAATATTGTTACACACACAATTCGATACCAAAAAGTTTAAATTTGGGTGGGATAGACCGGTCAGTGAGAGACGACAGAAAAAGGTAAAACTTGAGATTCGAATACGAATCTCACTGTTTCAATATATATATATATGAGGATAGTAATCTAGACCAACTGATGATTGCTGGTTTAGCATGAAATACCTATATTGGTGATTATTTATCTTTTCAACATGTGTGTGATCAGGTGGTTCAGCAATATGAGATGGCACTGAGAGTAGTGGGTCGTGTGAAAGTCTGAGTTCAAGTCCCGCATACATTACATATATAAATGCAGGTTTAGGCCTGTACAATGTATTAATTTATATAGATAGTGTGTAAAAGGTCTGCCTATCCCTCGCATATGTATGTGTAAATGGATTATTCTCCTGTACATAAGGGGTCAGAATGACTAATATGTCAACATGGATAGGATGACAACCTTGACACTAACAAGGGCTTTGAACGTTCCACCATCAGATTTTCAATGAAATGGAAGGCTGAAGAGTTGTGAGTTGGAATAGTTTGAAGCCTGTCCATTAAAGTATGAAGATTGGATATCTTAATATAAAGCTGAGCACTGATTATATATACATGTGTGTGAGGATAGTAATCTAAACCAACTGATGATTGCTGGTTTAGCATGAAATACGTATATTGGTGATTATTTATCTTTTCAACATGTGTGTGATCAGGTGGGTCAGCAATATGAGATGGCACTGAGAGTAGTGGTTCGTGTGAAAGTCTGAGTTCGAATCCCGCATATATTACATATATAAATGCACGTTTAAGCCTGTACAATGTATTAATTATAACTAAATGTAACTGTGAATTAATAAAGAAATCAATAGAAGATAAAAAAAATTCTCTAAACTATAAAACTATATTTCACTGTTTGAGGAAAAGTCGTTTTAGCAATTAAAAATACAGATGGAATTCAAGCTAAAGGTATAGATATCATTATGAAATATTTAAAATATTTCCAGAAAACTGTGTCTTAGTATACACTAAGAAGACAAAGAAACTCTTCCAATGGCAATATCATGGAGAACATTTTATAGAAGAGATGAATCATGCAATTAATTTGTTGAATAAAACAATAAATTCTGACAAATAATAGAATTATATTAATGTATTAAATCAATTGGTGCAACATTAACAAAATGGTTAATGAAAATCGATCTATCATTAGAGTGACAAAAGGCAATATGGATAATAATGTTAAAGTAGAAATAGAAGCAAAATAAGCTATTTAAAAATTTAGGTCTACTGATTATAAACTAGATTACACTATTTATCAAAGTAATTATCATTCGTCTATATCGATCATTGGATTCAAATTAATCAAAAATATGCTGGATATAAAAGTAGTTTTTGTTCAATATCACTTGCAAGTATTGAAAAAATATTTTAAGTAAACCAATAAATTTTAATGAATACACCTTTACCCCACTTAGCCCAAAACGAATTGTTATCAAGAATTTCATATTCAAAATAAGCATTTATAGTGGTTGTCTAAAAGGAGAAAATTGGACAGTTATCCCAGCATAAACATTACAAGTTGAGAATGTTACGTTAAAAAAATTACTTATCGAGTATGTATTAAAGTGTTAAAAATAATTAAAGTACCTTATGCGCTTGTGTTAACCTGTGTCGTGTGTATTACGCAGGTATTTACTTAAAATATGTATTTATGTGTATATGCTACTGCAACTTAATTATATAAAAGAAAAAAAATAGTTTATAGTAGTCACTTCCTGTAATTCATTCACACACACACACACACACAATCATTTTTATCCAGTTTGGTTTCCAAGCTCAAAGATTTTCTTGATTTTTTCGTGGATAAGTTTTTTGTTACGATGACTTTAAACGAAATCTCTAATAAAAATGTTTTAATATCGCTAGAAAAAAATGCATGTTCTCTGTCCAAAAACTATCACAAAATAGACCGAGAAAGTGAAACTAAACATACATTTAAATATATTTTTGTATTCTTCAGCACAATTGTTTTTACGCTTTAAAAAAATGCATACTGAACTTAATAAAATTTTTAAAAAAAAAACAATGTTTAATGACAAATCATTTGATTGATCATAAAGTCTTGTTATTTATGATTAGTGTAACGAGATTCAAATAAACATACGATACATTACAAAAATATAAGGACAGTCGGCTTTAATAAATTATTTTCTTCTTAATTTACAATGTGCGACGCGACGGATTTCAGCAGATCCTTGTATGAATTCTGGCGCCCTGATAAAAAAAATAAAAAAGCTGATTCTGGCGGCAGCGTAAGTCACAATAATTAGTAGGCCAGTTTATCGGGAAATGTAGCTGTGTTTTTAGAAATATGAACAAAATATTTATATTTTCCGTCTTCATAGGTTGATTAACTTTCATTTCATAGTGTGTAAAAAAAAAAGGCCTACCAGAAACTAGTGAAACGTGAAAAACGTTACAATATATATATATTGAGATGTTTGGAAGTTTCTCAAATTATACATATATAAGGTTGTGAATAAGGATCGGTCAATAAAGGATTAGAATTTGTAATCAAGTTATAATTTAACACATATTTCAAAGGGTTCAGTCGAATATATAAAAGGCACATATATAGAAGTTTTTTTTTTTTTTTTAAAGAAAAAAACTTAATGTAATTTTTCAAACAATTTTATTATAAAAAATGAACTTTGATGAGAAAAAGTTATTATCTTATACAAGATTATATTTCTTTCTTTTCAGACAATGTCTGGTGTAAGTAATTTTGTTTTAATTGCACTAATATTCACTGAGAAATGTGCATGCAGTGGGCATTGTCTAAATAAAAATCCTAAAAGGTAATTATTAATATATGTAATTAGTTTGAATGTTAGCTTAACTATAGGTTTTTTTTTTTAATTACTGCCTATTTTTGGAAATTTCTGAGAAATGAGCAATGGGACTTAAAAACTCCAAGATTTAATTGTTTGGTTATTCATGTGCTCTTTATGATTAGACGTTAACAGACTTCAATTGCTCTTCATTATTGAATCTTTCCAGATTTTCCTCTGC
Source organism: Epiperipatus broadwayi (assembly GCA_028023455.1). NCBI lineage: Eukaryota > Metazoa > Onychophora > Udeonychophora > Euonychophora > Peripatidae > Epiperipatus > Epiperipatus broadwayi. The sequence continues at coordinate 5,803,628 of JAQFVV010012457.1, forward strand.
TGCTAGATTACTAATTTCAAGTAACCAGCAGCAGTTTTTGAGTGTTTAAAATAGGTGAATATTTTCTTGAAATGTAAAAATTACAACGCAACTACCTACAATTAATCAATAATTCAGAATTGATTCAAAGATGTGGATTCAAAATATTTGTTCCTTGATTGATATGACGGACTATTTAATAAGCTGAATCTGAAATTGCAAGGAAAAGGAAATACAGCTTTACAATTATTAGAAGTTATTACATTTAATCAGAAATTGGGAGTATTTTTCGAAGCTGTTAGTGACTAAAAATAAATTTGTATTTGTTGAAACTTTAAAAAAGTATAGACTATCTTTCAAATCAAAAGAAAATTGATAGTAAAATATTTTCAGAAATGGTAACCCTCAGTTTAGATTCCTTTACAAGCAGATTTCAAAATTTTAAAAAACATGAGGAAATGATAAATTTATATTATATCTAATGAAATGTATATTTAAATTAATGGTTGTTAAAGCTTTTCCTGGAATACCTGTTACTGAAGTACAAATGGAGCTTCTGGAAATCCAAAATAGAAGTATTTGCGTTCAAAAACTTTAGGCAATGGTATTTGTGATAAAAGAATTTCAGAAAACTATAGAACAAACACGATAGAACGTCATTTTTAAATGCTGGAATTCTTTTTCAATTAATTATTTAAATGCTAGGCGACTAGCTTTTGAGAACTTTATACTTTTTGATTCATAATTTCTTCAATAAATTATATTAAAAGTTAACGAAGTAGCAAACACATTGTTTCAATTTTGAAGGCTTTATTATTATTAAAGTACACAAAATATACTCCAAATTTGAATAAGATAGCTAAGAACATAAAAGTTCAAAAGTGACATTTAGTAAATTTAAATATTAACATTATATCTTCATAGTTATATAAATATTTCTTTCTTTACGGATAGATTTTATAATCCAAATTTATTGTATTTATTACAAATTAGAAAAAAACAAAGTTCTAATTAAAAATAAAATTTACGAAGTTTTATATTTCGGTTTCATCCAACAAAAATATTATATGCAAGATTAAGAGTTGTTTGAATCTAGTGTATGTATAATTAATATTATTAAATTTATAAGTAATAAATGAAATTGATTTCCGTATGGTTCCCTAAATTTTAATTGTTCTACATTTTTGGCAAAATGACTTTCTATCTCAAAAATATTCCCAATCCCCGATTTAGACATTTGCCAAAAACTTTTCTGTTTTTCACCTGCTTCTTTTAAAATATCAATTATAATTCCATCATTTCTAGGAGATTTTCCTCATAAATTAAATTATTTAATATTATCTTTTCTTTTTTTGCATTGCCTTAATTAATTAATTAATCCGTTTTTATAAAAAAAAAAAAAAATGTATTTCTTGTACAACGCTTATATAACGCTCTTCAACATAGTCAAACGTTGGTGCCCTAGTGGTTAGCGTGCATATCTCCCTTTAAAATACTGTGCAATTCAGAAAATGCAGTAAGTGTAGGGACTTTTTTGTTGTTCATCATTATTATAATTTTTTATAAAATTCTTCTCCATAGTTCATAATGTCAACTCTTTTGTAACAACAATTCAATCGTTTCTTATTTCTGAAAAGTTTCCCGCAATAAGATGTTCTGTATTTTTGATAGTTTTATTCTCTTCTATAGCTTTCCTTGTTAGTTTACAATTATAATTTCTTATATTATTTTTTTTTGATATCATTTTGAAAAACTCATGATATTCAATTCATAAATCGCCATATATCAATAGAAAATTTATTAGTAAACTGCTGCTTTTTGGGATCTGTTATCCTCCTAATGATTTAATTTAAATCCGAATCATCTTCAATATATTTTAATATTTTCAAATTGTTTGCAAACTAAAATGTAAATTTATTGGAATGTTCCTGGTCATCAGGAATATCAACAGCGAAGACTGTTTTTTTTTTAATATTTTTGTATGTAGTTTTGCATTAACGTGTATCTTAAATCTCATTTTTCAATGATCCCTTCTTGTGTTGAATTTATTAAGGATATTATTAATCTTGAAATACATATTTTCTGTTACTCAAAATAGAATTCAATTATATTGTACCTTCAATTGGATGCTTACTTCCATTTTTATTTAGCATTTTTCTCAAAGAAATAATAAAGTGCTTCATTTTTCTGAGAATTTCCTAATTCTTGGCTCTCATTTCTATCACAATAACCAACTTTACAACACTTTCCTCTTTTAATTATTGTCAGTTCTTGTATTTAAGTCTCCACTAAAAATTAAATGTTTAGTCTAATCAAAATCATTTTAAATATCCATTCAAAAATCATCTACTACTTCACCTCAGTGAGAACTTTTTGGAGTATAAATCTGAATTATTTGCATTTGGCATCGTTGGAGGAATATTTGCATATCAGAATATTGTTGGAAGAATATTTGCATATCAGTATATCGTTGGAGGAATATTTGCATATCAGTATATCGTTGGTGAATGTTTGCATATTAGTTTATCGTTGGAGAATGATAAGAGATTTTGTGCTTCTTGATAATGAAGGGTAAGCCTTCGAAAACGTTCGGAGAATTAATAAATTGTTGATATTTGTCATACAATGATTCAAGATATTTTTTCTTATATCATGCACGAAATATAATTTATAATTAATGTGCGCATATTTAATTCTAACATATTAAAGTTTTAGATTTGTATCTATAACACACATTTATATATACATTTGTATCTATAACACACATTTATATATATATTATAACGATCCAAAAGAAAGTGGGATCGAATCTTACCGTGATCTGCACTACAAGGGCGCCATCTAGGCATTTGAGCCTAGAAAAATTTATAAAGTAGGCAGATATGCACTGTTAAGATTCCACTTTATTTAAATATTTAGACCGTTAGCCCATTGTCACTAGCTCATGAAGACGCAGAGATAAGAAATAACTTATTTAGTTTGTATATATAAAAAAAAATAAAAGCCACTTGCAGTATTTAACAAACAAACATTTATTTAAGCACATATAAATTTTGAATCATTTTAAATTTTGAGGAATAAATTTAACATTTAGATTTTTATATTAACTTTTAATTTTACATTTAAATAGATTGCAATGAGATTAATATTTTATTTAGAGGGTCGAGTATGAATAGACTACATAGATCTGCATTTGAAAATAAAATATTCTTTCCCTTATTTAACATTAGGCCAAAAGTTCGCAGTCAAACCGGCTTCAATCCATCTGATACATTTATGTATTCAATGTAGCATAAAAATATAACAGCACATATATACTATACTGTCAGGAATGGACATCTGAACAGTATAGTTAGAGAAGACATTGACTCTTGACCAATACAGGAATGTTACATCTGTATGGCAAGAAGAACAATGAAATAAAAACTCCATAGGAAGGGACAGCCATCCTTTTTGCCAACTTACAATCCCATCCATAGGCAAAAGGGTTTGTGCGGTGTATACAGCAATTCTGCATGTAGCGAAACTCATGCTACATCTACTAATTACACAAATATATCCAATCCATTGACCTAATTCAACTACAAAATGAATAACCTAAGATTACCCTCCCTTAATATAACTTTACAAAACTATATAGCCATTCACGCCCAACTTAAATTTAACATTTAGATACGTTTGCACAGATGAATTTTATAAATTTGTTTTATAATGTTGAGTATAGATTGGCTGCATAGATTCCACGGTCAAAAACATTCCAAAATAAACTTAACTGATCAAAATACAAAGTCATCGAAAACATCAATTGCAGAGAGAATACAAGAAAACCCAACAGCATTCATCATAAGATACCGCAGTGACATCGATGTCCTATATATTACAATCAAATATGAAAACCACAACATAATTAACCGCTAACGAATCCATGCAACATCCATACCCAACTTAAATTTCATCATTTAAAATTTAAACAATAAATATTAATACAAATAAAAATGATAAAATGGAAATGATTTTTTTTAGCAAACAAATATGTAAAAATTAAACATTTATAATTAATTTGAAACATACGTCAGAGAAAAGTTCCTTTTTTAAAAATTTAGATTAACTGATCAAATCTTTAAAGTTCTTAATTACTTCAGATTTTAAAATTGTTTCGTTCAATTGCTTATGGTAGAAGAGTCCAGGTTCCTATTGGCAATTCCCACAAAGACTTTCATGGAAGACTGGTCAGAATTAGCTGGTTCCATTCTGGTATCACATCTTTTCATTTTTAAAATAAGTGAGAGAGAACAGCAAGCGTGTCTTATCGTTCGTCTCACCAAAACAAGCTGGAAACTGACTGGAACTCAATATTTTTTCTTTTTATAGTAAATCTCCAGATTGAACGAACAAAGTCACTAATCCAAATTTTCGTTAAGGTCCAAGAGGCTTGGTGCTTCCATTGGTCAAGCTAAATTCTCTTTATTCTCTTATCTAATTTTCATCTGACTTTTTAATTACCCAAGAGCCCCATGGCTAGCTTGCTTTTCAATTAATAAACAATCATTTCCATTTACAGATTACACGAATTAATTAATACCTGTTTTTATTTTTACTTATGTTATTTCTTTATTAAAATATTTTTAGATTTAAATCTTGCATTTTTTTAATAAAAAAGTGCGTTCAAATACTTTTTTTTATTTATAAAAAAAAATATTTTTAAAGTTTTGCATCTGTGCGAATATATATACGTTTAACAAACATTTTAGCTTTTTGTTTTTTAAAAGATTTTATTTTTATTTGCAAACTTAAAAGTTTTTATTTCAATTTAATGTAATGGCATATTTATATATTATACAATATATATATATATATATATATATATATATATATATATATATATATATATATATATATATATAGCATTCATTTTCCATTAAGCCTGTACAATGTATTAATAAAGTTAAATATCAAATTTTCCACTGTCTGATATAACATTCATCTCAAAAGATGTTCCATATTTTATTTATGATTACATTCCATTGCATCTCCAATATCTGTGCCTTTGTACTAATGTACATATCCAATCGTATCTTAATCTTTTCTTCTACCTTCTCAAAATTCAATAATTTTTATCTAATCAATCTTTTTTTCTAAACATCACATGATCACCATCTCATGCTAGCACATAACTATTAGTAAACAGGCAAAAACTCTCCATATAGTAGTGCCACCTTGTGCTAACCAGAGTAATCAATGGATTCCAGAAGGCTTGTGCATAAAATCTCTATCTAGTGCCTAATCATCCAATATCCCTAAATTAGTTTCTGGCTTGTGGCTCTCATCAGTGAGGAGTCTTGGATCTGAGAGCACTGCACCTAGATCTTTATGCACAAGTCTTTTGACATCCATTGATTACTCTGGTTAGCACAAGGTGGCACTACTATATGGATAGTTTTTGCCTGTTTACAATCTTTCTTCAATTGAAAGTGATCCATTGTTATAGCTATCTAAATAAAAGATTATCATCAAACGACAGCCTGATCCACAAGCAGGAGATTCTTAATACTCTTCATTTTCAGCTGTCAACTACTGCCTTGACTAATGATTTTACAATTTCTTGGAATAAAGGCCATAGTTTAGCTTTGTCATAAATGTAAATATTATATTTTAGTAAAGCTTATTTGAAATGCACATTAATTCTGCCTTCAAGAAAACTCCAATGATATTTCAGTTAAGGACTATAAGGCAACTGTGGAAAGTGGTCATGGCATTTATTGAACTTAAACTCAGAGGTAAATATAAAATAAAATCGCCAAGCTAATTAATGCATGTTGGTAAGCATTGAACCATGCTCATATATTATATAAATAACATGATAAGAACAAATGGATATTTTAAATTTACCTTGATCAGTTCCTTTAAACCCTATCCTACTTGAGGACGATCGAGAAATGTCTTTTGGACAATATTGGCCCTTGGTGACTTTTTTCCTAAGTATTATATGTTTAAATGTATATAAAACAGTCTATTTTATTATAATAATTTTTTTACCAAAAATTGCATAAAAAAAAGTAAAAAATTCAAAATTCTCACTCTAACAATAGACATAAATCCATCCCTGACATGTTCGGCCATTGTCTATTGCCAAGGTTGTAAAACATTTTGCGTTTTACGACATTGAAGCTTCCAATGATGCAAAAACATATTTATTTGCGAATTTATTACTAGATTTTTTTTAAATAAATTGCACTATATTTATTAGATATCAAAAAATAAAAATTAATAATAACTAATTTTGACTTGAAATACTTTATTTTCAAAAATATAATGTTATATTAGCAGCTAATGTAAATATGCCCTGAAGCAAATTTTGAGACTTGCTATGATGTAAAGAATCGCTATGATGTAAAGAATCTATTTTATTTACTAGTAAAGAAAATATCGTAACTTTGCAATAAATATTCAAAAAATTTAGACTTTTAAAATATAATTCGTTAGATATTAGAGAAATAAATAATTATTCATTCAAATTTTTAAAAATATTCAAAAACAAAGCAGATTTTGTTGATTTTATAAACTGAAAATAATCATTCTAGAAACAATGACATATAACGTCTTTGTTTGGATTACAGTCTCATTTTTTTAATATTTTGTTATAGTCCTTTTTTCTCTCAGAAGTGTACTATTCCAGATTCCTCCTTATCTGATTGGATTAAGCATTGTTTGCCACAGGCCAATAGGCTGATGTATAGCTAAAACATTACAAATGATTATTACAGGCCAATAAGTAACTATGATTGCTGAATCTGAGTGTTTTCAGTAAGGTCAGGAATCTAGCTATAAATAGTCAGCCTTTTATGAGAATCAGGGAAGAATGTCTGTCTAACCTGAAAAAAGTGTACGCATTCTCCCAGGGAAGCCCTACTAACTTGAATAGCAGTCAGCACAATCTGCTATATGTCTATGCAACTTGTAAGTCCACAGAGGAACCGGAAGCTGCTAATACTACTGTTGACTCGAGGCAAGCTGTCTTGTACAGCTGGAACAGTCATTCTCCTTACCTGTGAGGCAAGCTATCTGGGGTAGCTGGAAGTGGTAGAACCACAAGACTCAAATTGAAGAGTTCCAGTATAAATATTGCTTATTGTATATATACTGTATAATTTATTGAATATAGTTGTAAATAATAAATATTATATTAATTGTAATACTGGTATTAGTATTAATTTCTGTAAATTGGGTGTAATCCAGACCAAACACAATAGATTTTTGGCACAGTTAGACAATTTTTTCCCCATGCCTGGAAAAAGAAAAAAACTTGGGAGTGTAAATACACGAGTGCGCACTTATAGACACTCGTAAGTTTTGAATCTGTGATTATTTTAATCACACCTAAATACTGCCCAAGTAAAATATGTAAATTCCTATTTACTAAACAGTGATTAGTAAAATCATTTATTTGGCATAAAATAAAAAGTAAAATACACCATCTTTACGAAATGTTGATTGTTGAAATAATTTATTTTTGGGAAAACAAAAAATAAATTATGTGAATATGCAATTATAGACATTCATTGTATTTACTAAACAGTCATTGTTAAAATCACTTATTTCTGGGAGGAAAAATAATGTGATCACAAACCCGATTGGTGGTTCATAAACCAATCAAAATTGGCCTTTCTAAAAAAGACAAAAGCCCACCCTACCAGAGTAACAAGTCTATCAAAGATAACTGTATTGAGTGGTTGCCACCACGAATATGAAACAAATATTTTTCTCACATTGTAACAGAGGAAACAAAAAGAATGACTAATATAGTTGGCTCAATGGATGTTTTTGACTCAGGGTTTCCTAAGAACTGGTCAAGCTACAAAGAGAATCTGATTTTTATATGCAGGCTAATCAGATTAAAAATTGTGAAATAAAATTAGTGATGCTGATTACAATAGGTGGGTCACAGACTTATAATATTTTAAAATCTCAAATTGAGTCACAAACACTGGCTGACTTGACTTTTGAGAAGGCATTCGTAATTCTCACAGAATATTTTTTTCCAAAACCATTAACAATAATGCAGAGATATTATTTCAATAACTGTATCCAAGTGAAGAGCGAAAAAGCTAGAGAATTTGCAATGTGAATCCGGGCATTAGCACTAATGTGCAATTTTAAAGAGTTCTTAAATGAAGCAATACACGGTAGTTTCATTTGTGGGATAAACAATCATGACCCAAGACTCAAACTGTTAATGACACTGGATATATACTTTTAAAAGTCTGTAGCTCAAGCCATGCTGGCAGAATCTGTAGTGTGTCAAGCCATTAAAAAATAAATTTTCCCATTCAAAAAGTTGAACAAAAGACTGAATCTGTCAAGCTTTCAGTTAGTTCAACAACAACAATGAGTGATAAGTGTTGTTATAGGTGTTATGAACCGATGCATGCACAAACAGAATTCCACACCTCCATTCTGTGTGCTTATTTTTCAAGCGAGTCGGTCATATAAGAGTTGCATGTCTAAACTGAAGGAGACAAACAACCGAGGACAACTATAACAAATTTAAACAAGTTGCCAGTATAAATCATATTAAGAACAATCAGACCAGAGTTAAATTTACTAGGCCTAACAAAGCTATACACCTACCCTTGGTAGTGGCATCAGGTTATCACAGCAACTTATTAGGCCATGACTCATTCAGTCATTTAAGATTTGCAGTGACAAAGGTGAACCAGATCACAAAATTAATTAAATTAAAACCTGATTACTCAGAAGTCAACAAAATTTGATAACAAAAATGGATATGGGAATCTGGAACACCAGGATTTCCAGAACTCCAATAGCTTTGCAGACTAAAGTGCTATGCAGTATGTATAGAAGACCCAGTAAATGGATTCCAGCAATCATAAGTCAACAGAAAGGACTTTATATCATTGTAGTCAAAACAGAAGATGGATGTCAACATCATCACCATCAAAAGTAACTTAGACTGGACTATACAGATGCAGCCACAATGAGTGTATCTCCAGGGACAGGCAGGGCAAGCAAGGTGGACCAACAAACTGACGATGGCAGCAAATCAGAACCAGCACTGAAGCAACTTAGTTGTCCTCTAGCACACCTGCATGATTATGTTCTCTAGGGCTAAATTTTAGCCAGGGGGATGTTATAGTCCTCCCTTCTCTTGTAAGTGGACTATTCCAGATTCCTTGTTATCTGATCAGATTAAGCATTATTTGCCACAGGCCAATAAACTGATGTATAGCTAAAATATAGCCAATGATTATTCCAAGCCAATCAGCAACAATGCTTGCTGAAACTGAGTGTTTTAGAAAGGTCATGGATCTGGCTATAAATAGTCAGCCTTTTGTGAGAATCAGGGAAGAACATCTGTCTAACCTAAAAAGATTGTATGCATTCTCCCAGGGAAGCCCTACTAACCTGAACAGCAGTCAGCATTTGCACTAATAGCAATCCTCTATTTGTCTACACAGATAGGCCAGGCCACAGAGGGACCAGATGCTGCTAAGACTACTGTTAATTTGAGGCCAGCTGTCTTGTACAGCCAGAAGACTCATTCTCCCTACCCATGAGGCAAGCTATCAGAGATGTAGCCAGAAATGGTAAAACCAGAAGACGTGGATTCAAGAGTTCCAGTATAACTATTGTTTATTGCAGATATACTGTATAATTTATTGTAAATAGTTGTAAATAATAAATATTATATTAATTTTAATACTGGTATTAGTATTAATTTATGTAGGTTGGGTCTGTAATCCAGACAAACACAACATATTAAAGAAACAAAATGTGAACATTTAAAATTTATTTTTTAATAAGTCACGCTCATTATAAACTTTATTGTTTTCTAGTAAGAGTGAAATAATTTCATGACATAATAAAAAAGCCATCCAAAACTTTACATTTGCTCAGCCGTTGCCCCGAAGTATGCAAAAGTACATCATCTTAACCACTATTTATTTCTTCCAAATGGTTTATAAATTTTATGTGGTTCAATTCTTAGTCTCCAATATAAGTCACAAGATATATGATAGTTTTTATCACAGCATCCACTTCTTTAAAGGATATATCTGCTCCCAAGTTTTATTTGTGAATTAAACAGTGAAATGATAAGAAATTTGTTGAGATTAAATTTCTTTTTTAATAGAAAAACAAATCCCTTTTCGGATACAATAATTGAAGAACGTCCATCAGTGAACACGGAAAATACTTTTTTTTTCAATATTATTATTCTCTAGAAAAGTACAAATACTATTGAAAAATTCTCTACCTTTAGTTTGATCCTTAGAAATTTCAAAAAATCTTCATAAATTGAATTCTGTTCCATACAGTATCTGATAAAAATGACACATCGTGACGTTGCTGAAATGCCAGTGCTAGTATCAACAGTCAAACTAAAATAGTTGCAGTTTTTCAAATCTTCTATTATAATATCAAAAATATGTTTTGCAATATTTTCAATGCGTCTAATGCAGATAGAATCTAACTGTTATAATTTCTTAATTTATAATAATATTTGACTTTTATTATTAAATTTATCAAATAATATATACAAAGCATTTAAGAAACATTCTTTCATAACTTCAGCAACCATAAATGGTTTCATATTTTTGCTAAGTATATAACAAATTTTGGTGCTGATATAGTATACACACAATACTATTTTTTTTTTTACTTTAAAACACCTTTAAAACACTGCTGACACATACAAGCAATAAATGACATCAACTAGAAGCACTTAATTTTAAAAAATGGTGGGAAAAAATTAACCTAAAACATGGCAGGAATAATAAAATTGGTATAGTACACAGAAACAAAAACATATGTTAAGGCAACATATTTACATGAATTGCACTACATTAAAAAAAACCCTGATTTTCAACACTAAAAAATAAACTTTCAGTGATAATTAGAAAAATCAAAAATGCTATTTTCAAAAACCTACGAAATAAGTCAAAAAGCTATTTATGTTATCTAGTTTTAACAAATGAACCTCCTAACTTTCAATAGTATTTCATGGAGTATAAAAAAATTAAAAAAAAAAAAACAACTAATATTTAAAACTACAATGCTAAATCTCAAAAAAATCAACGTATGTTAAGGCAAAGTATTCATATAAATTGCACTATATTTAAAAATAAAAAAAAAATTCACCTGTGACCAACATACATACATGATGAAATAAGCAACTATTTATCATTTTCTAAATTTTAAAACAGTTCTTATTAAAAGAAATTATGTTACATGCACCTGTTTAAAATCTCATGTAGGTTAAATGTTAATTTTAAAAATAAAAAAGGGTGGGAAAAATAAATTGCATTACATTTTTTTTTTAAAAAAAAAAACTACTCTGACTTTAAACACTATTTCATGGAGTATCAAAAAATACAAAACCTAATTAGACTACAGCCTTAGTAAATATTACTTACTAATCAATGTGCATTTAAATAAATTTATAATTACAACTTTAAATTATTGTAATAGTTTTATAACTATAAGATATTTCCATTGACTCGTTGTAAATCTAAAGATTTCGTGAGTAATAATGTGTAATAAGAAATGTGGACTTAATCAGTGAAGTGTTGAATAGCTTCACACTTTCAAATCTAACCGCTTCAGCTTCACCTATTTATATAGAAAGGAGGTGGAAGTAAAGAGGGGGTTCCCCTCTTTTCTTCCAAAACATAAGCTTGTGGTTAAGACCTGTAGCGGTCCCTACTATCGCATTTTTACGCACATTATTGAGATTATAGCCTTAGTAAATATTACTTGAACTACACCTGGGTCTCGTTTTATGAAGATTATTTTAATGCGATTTTGAAGTTATGCGATTCGTGTTTTTTCTAAATATCTTTCATATTTCACTATATTTATTAGATAGCAAGAAATTTAAATTATTTAATAACTTATTTTCACTTGAAATACTTTTTTTTCAAAAACATATCGTTATATTGGCAGCTAACGTGAATATGGCCTGAAGCTGTATTTAGAATTTTAGCTTCTATGTAAATAACCTCTTTATACTAATGAGTAAATAATAATAATAATAATAATAATAGATTTATACTTACATATAAAAATATCGCAATAAATATTCAAAAAAATTAAACTTTTAAAACGTATATTTTGTTATATATATAACAGAAATAAATAATCTTTTACATTTTTAAAATAAAAAAGGAAGATATTATAAACTGAAAATAATTTTTCTAATGATAATGTATATTTTTTTTTGTTTTGATTAAGATCTCATTTTTTTTAATATAGAAACAGAAAACCATTAACACAGCACAAGACTGAAAGTGTTGCTAGTTATACATCACATCACGAATAAAAATAAAGTGGCTAACAGGTTTCTCTGGGCATAATTGCTGAGAGATTCTTGACTTTGTTTAAGGAGAAGCTACAATACATCACATCATATCGAATCTGATTTCATTCCAGTTTACAAACGAACGCTAGCGGTAATTATTAAAATATGTATGAAAAATGTAAAATTAAATACTGTAGTTAATAAAAAAAGTAAAAAAAAGTTTGTCTTGTATTTTTTTTTCAAATATTTGAAATTTTTTATTAGTCATACTTTATTTGCTTATTTTTTTAATGCGAATTTTAAAGTATTTTTTCTTTGTTGCTTTGCTTTTATGCGAATTCTGAAAATTATAGACCCTATCCCCCATTTTTCAAGATAAATTAAGTCTACTTTTGTGTGAATTTTTTTAATGTGGGTTTTCTGTGGAACATATCTGCCACATAAAATGAGACCCAGGTGTACTTATCAAAAATACATAAAAATATAATACTAAATTTCATCAATATTTAAATAATAAAATACTTTCAACAATAATTTTGTGTAGGTTTTGGAAAAAAATGGAAAAAATTTGATACAGTACAACAGAAAAAAGTTGATAGCAATCTAGTTAGATATATTAAATCTGTATATATTCCTTTATAATGAAACTAGGAGGAGAAACCATATTTCAGGCATTATACATTTACAAATATGTCTGTGGGATCATGCTTGGCCATTATTTAACTAAGATATATAATAATAATTTGCAAACTTTAATAACAGACTAATACATATTAAATAATTAAATATAAATAACAATGAGCACAAATGTGTTGTTATCTTTTAGAATAGATTTAATGCAACAATGTCTATCAAATAAAAAGCAATGAGAACACTACACTGGAGAGTTTGTATTTGTCTCTTCCAAAAATTTAATAAGTTAATTATCTTCTGCTTTGAAATTATAGCATATCATAACATATGAATTTATAAATGAAATAAAATAATTAGAATAGAAAATAGGCATGGCCACAAATTATAGAAAGATTAAAATAATAATTGATTACAGTTATTATGGTTACAGGAAAAATTATTAAAATTACATCTATAGAAAAGACTATTATAATTACCATTTACAGATTTAATTTTAACAAGAATTTTTAGTAATTGACAATGTATAATTTAACAAATATTCATTGTAGATAGCTTCATTTAAATATTATTAAGTTTTTAATATAGATTTATAGAGATCTATGGTGGAGAAATATTATCAATTTTCTTTCAGGTTGAGTTGTCTGAAATTTGGACTAGGCATTGGCAATTCTCTGGATAGGATGCTCAAATGCAGTCCTTGCTGCAGGTGGTAGTTGAACTTTTCCATTCTTTTATATATATATATATATATATATATATATATATATATATATATATATATATATATGAGTACAAACTGTGACATGCAATAGATTTATTTGTGTAACACTGTGATTATATTTATATTTTTAAATCTTTAATTTATTATAAATTTATATCAATTTAATTAATTATTTTCTTAAAAATTACATATATATGTAAAATTTCACCTGTGACCAAACTACATATAAAACAAAATGTCTACACAACTATTTATCAGTTTCTAAATTTAAAACAGTTCTTATTAAAAAAAATCGCACCACACATATCTGCTTATAATTGGGTGTAGGTTAAATGTTAATTTTGAAAATAACAAATTTTAAGGTAGACCTTAGTGAAAGCAAATGTGGATTATGCATCATTATTTTCTACTCACTTGGGTAATGCATTTGTTTTACTAAGTTGAAAGTATGAAGTTAAGAAATTTAACAATAGAAAGCTACATTTTATAAATTTAAAGAAGTGTTGTAAACAAGCTAATGTATTTTTATACTGCAAACCATACCTTATAGGTAAATGCAATAAAGGGTTAAAATTTAATATATAAACATCATATTTCACTAATAGAGAGATCTACTATATAATTCAAGCAAGTTAACACAGGAAAATACCCCCATCACAATTTTGATATGAGTGGCTAGGAAAGCACAAATTTGCTGTCTTCCAATGGAAGAATGGTCATCTTAAGCTCAATCTTCATCCTGCCATAGTAATTATTATTGTCACCAGGATGAAAAAGTTCAACCACGACTTGGACCAAGGAAAGACATTGTAGATGAGTAAACCATCCAGAGAAGTGTCAATGCCTTGAAAATTGATAATATTTCTTTATCATGAAGTTCTATAAATCTATTTTAACAACTTATAATATTTAAATAAAGCGAGCTGTAATAAACATTCATTAAATTATAAATTCTCAATTACTTAAATTTATTAAAATAAAATATCTAAATGGTAATGTAATAATCTTGCCTATAAATGTAACTTTAATATTTTTTCTGTAACTGTAAGAACAATAATCAGTTATTATTGTAACATTTCTATAAATTTTTGGAAGGGACAATTATAATGACACCAATGTAATGTTCTCATTGCTTTTTAGCTGATAGAAATCATTGCTTTGAAATCTATTTTAAGAGATAACAACAGATTGCTATACACACATTGTTATCTATATTTAATTATTTAATAAGTATTAATCCATTATTAAGATTTGCAAATTATTATGATATCTCTTAGTTAGATAATGGCCAGAGATGATCCCACAGGCATATTTGTAAATGTATAATGTCTGAAATGTTTTCTTTTCCCTTGTTTCATTTTAAAAAAAAGATATACATATTCAATATATCTAGATTGATATTAAATTTTTTCCTGTGTACTATATTGGATTTTCCCCATTTTTTTTGATTTTCCAAAACCTACCAAAAACTACTGTTGACCATCTTTTATTTTTTTAAATATTGATAAAATTTAGTATTATATATTTTATATATTTTCAAAAAGTAGGTTGATGAGCTTTATTATTTGTTGATACTTGATGAAATAGGGCTGAACGTCAGATGAGTTTTTTTTAAAAAAAAAAAAGTAATGCAATTCATTTTTCCCATCATTTTTTGTTATTTTTAAAAGTAACATTTAACCTACATGCAATTTTAAACAGGTGCATGTGCCATGATTTCTTTTAATAAGAACTGTTTTAAAATTTAGAAACTGATAAATAGTTGTGTAAACGTTTCAATGTATATGTATGTTGGTCACAGGTGAATTTTTGTTTTTTTAAATGTAGTGCAATTCATGTGAATACTTTGCCTTAACATATCATAACTTTTTTGAGATTCAGCATTATAGTTTTTAACAATTAGTTTTTTAATATTTTATATTCCATGAAATACTGTTAAAATATAAGAGTTTCATTTGTTAAACCTAGATAATGTAAATAGCTTTTTGATTTATTTCATAGGCTTTTCAAAATAGCACTTATGATATTTCTAATTGTTGCTGAAAAGTGTTTTTAATTTAGTGTTGAAAGTCAGGACTCTTTTTCAATGTAGTGTAATTCATGTGAATATCTTGCCTTTATATACGTTATTTTTTTTTTTCATGCATACTATAACATTTTTTTTATTTTTCCTGCCATTTTAGGTTAATTTT
This sequence comes from Epiperipatus broadwayi, assembly GCA_028023455.1. NCBI lineage: Eukaryota > Metazoa > Onychophora > Udeonychophora > Euonychophora > Peripatidae > Epiperipatus > Epiperipatus broadwayi. The sequence goes on from JAQFVV010012457.1 coordinate 5,819,469, forward strand.
TTCCCCCACCATTTTAGGTTAATTTTTTCTGCCATTTTTTGAAACTATGTTTTTCTAGTTAGTGTCATTTATTTTTTGTATGTGTCAACAGTGGTTTTGGCATAATTTTTAATTCAAATGGCATCAAGCATGTACTATATCAGCACCAAATTTCACAAGATGCTCATGTCATCACTGTATCTTGTGATATTACCACTGACGTAACATTTTATTGTTGTTGCAATGTTTTCTTAAAGAAAGTTAATTTTGTTACTTCTTATTAAAGACCCATGAAGAAAAGTGTCATTAAACAATGTATGTTACATGGTATAATGATGATTAATGTTATATTTTATTAATATGATACTTTCTCGACAAACTGACCCATTGTTATTTAACACAAAACAATATTCCTCTTTCCAGTTGTCTTAAAATATTCTGTTTTCATCTGATAATTTTCATTTGCTGCTTAAAGACATCATTGTGGTGTTTAAATTATAGTTTGATATAAAATACTATGCAAATGTGTTCATACTAATTCCTGAATAAAATTGTCATCTCTCTCATTGCCTTCAAAAGCATGGACTATTAACAGATTGAATTAAAGTTTCAAACTTCTGATTGGTCAATTATAGAATTTGTAGTGAATATATCTGTCCTTTAAAAATTATATTTTACTATCTAAAACACAAATTAATAATTTGTCACATTACAAAAAGGTTTTTAAAAAATAAATTTATATTTACAATTGATGATAATAATCTAAGTGGTCAAATTCAAATAAACATTTACCATCAAATTATAAATTCCAGTCGTAATTCATTGAATTTCTTATCAATATGTTTTAACGTAAAAGCAAAGATTTTTGACTAAAATATGAAAAACAAACAAGTGAGTAAAATAAAAGTTTTTCGAATTATGTTTTCATTTCCGAATTCAAAATGTAGAAATACACATGCCAAAGTCATACAATAGTGCTTTCTTGTGGAGAAAAGAAGAAACAATCAATCACTAGCTTAAAAAGATGGTTTTATATCATTATCATACTATTAAATTTAAATATTATTGATTTCTACTTGTAAAAAGTACTGAAGGTACTAAAATCAGCAAAATAATGTTAAAGGTAGTAGGTTGAGAGTGAGTACAAGTTATATATGAAGATACTCAGCACTTTGGGTGTAGACTTGGCAGGCTCCTCAGATCTGTGAAATTAAAAAAACATAACTGATGTTAGTAGTGCATCAATAAAAATAATCAATCACATATGGTTATTTGTTAATTAAGAAATTAAGAAGAGTGTTGTTGCATCTGTTAACCATCAGTTTATTGCTGGGATGCACTTAAAAGCTTGCTGGGCACAGATTAAGTATGGCTAGTCTAATGTTTGCTATGTATTTTTAACTATTTTTGTAACTTATTTATATTTCTTTATAAATAAATAAATAACTTGGGAGATAATATAACATTCAAGCCTCATATATAGTAAATTAAGCTGTGATAAATAGATCTTTAGGTCTATAGCAATTGTGTTTTCTGGCTTAGTATGCACTCATGGCCATTTTGAATTATAAGAAACACCCAAATTCCATGCTAACACATCCAAGTAATAAATGATATTGATCAATCTACACGTGGTCGAGATCTGATCGATCTGACCATTCATTACAAAATCGCAATTTTCATCAATAATAAAAAAAAAATTCTAGATAGAAGGAAAATATACAAATACTATGACTAGTTAAAGTATGATATTCTAAAAATAAGAAATGATACACAGTCTGTTTCTCAAACTCAACTTTGAACTTGTATTAGTAAAAAAATGTCAAAATAATGAAAAGCACAATTTAACTTTTTGTGTGACCACAATTCTGGTTGGCTGAGTGATTTAAAACTCAAAACATTTGATTGATTAATTACAGAATCAGGAGTAAAAATATATTACTCTTTTAATATTATATTCATTTTAGTTTTGTTTGTAAAAACTATATTAATAATTTGTCAGATTATGAAACTAAACGAAAGTTTTTTCAAAAATAATTTTCTATTTATAATTATAAAAATATTTTATATCAGAGAACCCAAATGAATGTTCTTGTAACCTATTAAAAAGTTCTGCATACATCATTGACTTTTTTTCTCAATTTACGTTGTGAAAAAGTAAATAATTTTTTGCTAATATCTTATTATTTTTTATAATAACTATATTTTCAGCATATTTTACCAAAATACATTACAATATGTAAATAAATGCCAGAAAACTACTGTAAATTATTAATTTTCATTTGAAAAACAAATAAAGAGCTTGAGGCAATTTAAACTGTTGACAGGTGCGAAAATTGTTGTTAGCGCTGGTTTCTTTTTGAATTTACAAGAATTTTAGTATTTTTCTAAAATAATTATATTTTTAGTATATTTTATAAAAATAATTCATAATATGTAAGAAAAATAATAATAAAAAAAACATTGTAAGACATTAATTTTTGTTTTCAAAGTCTAAACCGAAGTTGGAGTGATGATAATTATTGACAGATGGTTTTCGTTTGACAGAAATCAAAGCAACCAATCAGAATTTATAAAGGTGTGGCTTCTCTCTTTGTTCTAATTTAGAACACCTATATTATTGATTTTTTACTTGTAAAATAATTCAATAGAGGAAGTTTTAAAATAAGCTTAATATGCTACAGTAACGTAAAAACTGCGGGAATTAGAGCAAGTTAAAACTGTGTACAAATCTACTTGAAGCAATCAATGTAAAAATAATGAAAACTCATTATTCTTCTAATAATACATATTTTTTTTAAATACTAATATACAAAGCACTCTAAACATGGTATTCTATTTTAGTTTCTAATGTTCTTGAATACTAAACAACTTTTTTTAAAAATAGTTCAAATAATATTGTAATCACCATTAGAATAGATAATTTTAAATATATACATTATTTATAATTATCTCAATACAAACTTGTTTTATCATTCTCTTTCATTTCTGTGTTTATAAATTTCAAATCCTATAGTATTCATTGGTAATGAGTAAATTAGAAGCACATTATCAGCTTTTATATTGGACAGCTTTACAACATGCATCTATTTTGTAATGATAATCAGGTAGATGATAAACAGAACAATAACCAATTTATATATTGTTACGACAAAAAATCATTTTTACTTGTTCAACTAATGATATTCAAGCATTTCTACCATAGGAAAAATAAAACAGATATAATCACTCTTGGATTATATATTCTTGACATTGAAAGCTACCTTGATCCAAGATAAAATTTTTAAAAAAATTAACTGGAGTCAATATATAATTTGAACAATATATTAATAAAATATTTCCACTTTTTTCTTGCTGTGGTAAATTTAACAAACTTATAATAACAATTGTCAAAGAGTCATCACATATATATCAAAAAAAGTTTATTCCAGGTTGAAGCAAAACCAGAAGGTCTTTTTAACATCGATTCTTGTCTATCAAACATCCAAAAATTGCAAGCAAACTTATAAAGTCAATGGATGATACTGGAAAAGAAAAGTGGATAGAGACTACAAGGAAGCAAAACGTTATAAGATTTAATTGAAAGGTCTGTTTAGATTGACTTAAGCTTGAAGAACATAAATATATCTTTAAAAGAATTATTAATGTTACTACTAATGAGTTTCTAATCTTTTATGTCAAATTTCTAAATGCAGGTTTGATTAACTGAGAAAAGGCATCATTAGAATAGGATTAAAAATTCTTTACCACAACATTTTTTTAATATCAATCTGATAAAGGCTATAGTTATTGGTAAATTTGAACTTGCCTTGATTGTCTTAAATCAGGAAATAATCCACAATTAAATAGCATAATTCCATAGTATTTTTAAAGCCAAAGTGTGGTTGGTAAAACTATTCACTCTTATTAGTTATACAAAAACTATACCGAAATTTTATCATTAAAGCAAAACCTTTAAACTTCTAAACCAAGTGATCCCAGAAATGATTCAAATAATTATCATCCTAAACCATTATTGTGAGTTCTCTACAAAATTCGTAAAAGAGTCAAATTAAGAATTTTATAATTGGCAGTTATCTATTTATAAAACAGACTTGGTTAAAGTACAGAAGAGTTTTTTAACAATACTTATCTTTAATCATTTGCTTAGAAAAAAGGCTTTCAAAATAAAGTAAAAAATGGAGCTATTTTTATTGTTCTAATCTCAGCCTAAGATTCTTGTTAGAAAACTGTCTTCTTAATCAAAGTTTCTAAAATTCTTAAATGCTGGAAAACGATTACTTTATATGAAAAAATACACTTCGATAGAAAAACTTAAAGGACACTAAATACTAATTATAGTATATATAAAATTTCACAGAGTAAAATATCATCGGGTTTATTTCTCTCACTTTATTGTAACAGTGATCTTGCAGAAATAGAATGCATGAAAACACATTTACACTAATGATATTGCTTTTGGTTTCTGAAAAGAGATTCCTGAAAAAAGACTCTTAATAAGGATATAAAAAATTAAAATCTTTTTTTCAAATACTAAGGTTTATTTCTGATCCAAACAAAAGCAGTAGACTCAAATTTTCATCTCAACACGGAGAAAATACCATAATCTGAATATAACCTTTTACCATAATAATATAAAACAAAATCTTACTACATGATACTTAGGATTAATCATGGTTCTTAATTTAATCTTACTAAAAAAAAGAAATAACCTGAAATGTTTAAAATTTTCTATTAATGACCTAAAACTATGGTTAAAAGCACTTATAGATATAATTTGAAGGTTTTGAGATGTTTAATATTAGTCTTTAGTGAGTAATTAATGATAGAAAGTGGGGTGGCTTATCACAGAAGTTGTCAGTTTAATTTATGTTGATCCAAGTGTTTGTTTAATTTGTCAGCAGAACAGTATTGAGATTTGTTTAGATGATTCTCTGGTTTATTTTCTTATAATATTTCAATCCATAGTAGAAATAGTGCAATATGTTTGGCTCATTATCATAGAAACTTCCATTTCAGTCAGATCAGTTTAGTATGAGTGGTACATTATTTGTGAATGTTATGTATGCTTGTGCCATCTTTCAGCTTCATTTTCCATTCATATACTTTATTGTACTACCAAATACCATGTCCCATAGCAAAATATTTGATTTCATAACCAATAGCTTGAATAACTAGTTTAAACACAATTTAAATGAATCAATGGATCACTGGACCAGTGGATTATTAATCAACAAATATACTATTAAATATTTTATTTTCTAAAATAATTATCATTAGTTTTATTTTGTTGCTTTAGAAATTTAAAATATTTTATTCTTAGTTCCATTTAATACTTTTTTAAAGACAAAATGTTTTTTTTTTTCTTTTTCAAGACAAAAAAGTTTCTTGCATATTTTCTGCTAATTAAGTTTCAGTGCAATGGGTGGAGCAATTATGTTACTAGAGACCTTTGAACTTTCAAATAACCTTGGTTTATTGGAAGAACAGATGCTTGGGTAATAGTCTAGGATATATAAAAAGGGGGATCTTTTTACAAAAGGTTGACTTCATTTGACTTCACTTTATTTCATTTTGCTTTCTGATTTCATCATTTCTCTCTCAATAAAAGTAATTATAAGTTGATTTTTCCATGGTCCAAGGTCTAAGTAAAAATATTATTTTTTGTATGGAAAGCAGCTCAGAAAATTTACTGAATAAATAAGGAAGTGATATGGAAACCTAAACAACAGTAAAATAAGGTATATCCCTTGCTTTTAACTAACTAGTTATTGATATCAACACATTATCTTATTATTTTGAAGTCATCATCAATAATTATATTGTATTTGACTAGACATTGGTATATCATAATAAATTTGTTAAGCCCTCATATTTTAAAAGTACATTTAAGACATCCTCACTTAGTGATCAAAATATTGTTAACCTAGAGTTCATATATTATTTTAAATAATATATTAAAAGACAAGAGACTTAAGTTTGATTTAACCTGTTTATTTGAACCATCAGATACACCATTCACTGATCTTGATCACATTGCTCATAATTATTTACTAAAAGAAAGCTGGTAAGTTATTGGGTTTAGTTATTAAAAGTTTATTCATATTTCTTGAATCTTAAGATTTATAATATTTATGGAGTTTATAAAATTTATTTGGAATTGCTAAATATTGTTTGTTAATTAGATTTTGTATTATGGGCTGTTTTGTTTTGCATATTTGGGTAGTGGCAAAATCCCTCTCACTGACCCAAGTATATCTTGTAAAATAATACTATTTAAATTATTTGAACCCTGAGAAGAATGAGTTACTAATTTGAAGTTTAATTTTAAATTTATGGTAAATTTTATATCTACACTTATTTATTGTACTTGGATTTGAGTTATGCTATTTTCACCCTTTTATTAAAGTCAACAAAACTTTAATGTGTAATTTTTTTTATTTTGTATTAAAACTTATAGCTTGTTTTGACTTTATGGAGAATACTCTGGTTTTGTCAAGCTTGGAATCACTATCTTATTTTAGTTTATTTTACTATCACTTAATACAATATTAGTTTATAGATCACAATCTCCATCATCATCATCATTGTCCTCTGATTTCACCTTGATCTTTCTTTTATTTCTTCATTCTCTTTAGATCTTAATTCATTATCATAATTGATTCACCCTTCACAGGCTTTTATTCTATTATCATCTTAATCACTCATTATCTTCTTTCTCTTCTCTTCACTCTTAAGCTCATTTCATTTTATTATTTAATTATTTATTTTCATCATCCATTTAGTCACTACATCCTAATTTATTTATTACTTAATTCATAATTTTAATTTCATTTTCATTCCATAGACACAATTAGTAATTATTTATAGGTTTGATGAATATTAAATTTATTTCATAATATTTTGTTTGTGGATTTTAAGACTAGCTTAACTAGGAGTTATCTTCATAGAAACTTTGTGAGTTTCTTTAGATTTATTGTTTCATGCTAAGAAAGTAATATTTTATTTGTATATTATTTTCAAATATATATTCTTTTATGCATTTATTCTTCATTAGTCATAAAAAGAGGGTTACAATATATATTCATCCCATATCTGCCTAGCCATTTTTCTGGGTACTTAATGAACATATTAATATTCTGTGTGTGATGGGTCAGATTGACTTAAAATCTTCATGGATATGACAATAATAGTGGCATCAACAACGTTTTTGAACATTCCTTCTTCAGATTTTCAATAATATGGATGGCTGAAAAGTTAGAGATTGGACAAGATGAAGATTGACTATTAATGTTTTAAAATGTACTATCTTAATATAAAGTGAGCATTGATTATATATATATATATATATATATATATAATCAATGCTCACTTTATATTAAGTTGCTCATATATTTATTATATATATATATATATATATATATATATATATAATAAATAAAGTTTGATATCTGTATTCGTTTCACAATATATGTAATATACAAATCAATATATATATATATCAAAATACAGTACAATTTATATAAATTATATTCTTTTAGAAGTACTTTCGACTATACACTTTGTAGTCTTTATCAACTATATAACATTGAATAATCAAAACGAGACAACCCTTAACAATACCCATAGTTAAATTCAGATTTCCCACAATTCTGTTAACTTAACATTTGATGACTGGCAATTCATTAACATTTGACGATTTCTTGAAATCAACATAGCCTCTTTTATTTTACGTTTATTATGACAATGTTCAATTTGAATAATTTTCATATTTTTATAATAAAATTTAAATCCATATTGACAAGATTTATTATGATCAAATATAACAGATGATGAAGGTTTATTTACATCTGTTCCATATTGATTCTCTTTTTGAATTCTATTATATAAAAGCATATGTTCTTATATATATATATATATATATATATATATATATATATAGAACATATATATATATATATATATTGTGACCTTCTGGTTTGGCACCAGACATATTATTTGTAATTGTATGATATTATATCAGTAACATCTGATAATATCTTCTTAAAAATAAAAATGAAATAACGTGAAATTTTTAAAAAATTTATTTATGGCTTAAAATTGTGATTAAAAGTAATTGGAGATGTAATTTAAGAATTATTAGATGTTTGGTAGCTTACTTTAGGGTATAATTAATGATAGGATAGGGGGGTGGCTTGTTATAAACATAGTCAGTTCAGTCAAGTTGATGGTAATTTGTTTTGTTTGTTCACAAATAAATACTTAGATTTATTTGAATGATTCTCTAGTTCATTTGCTTTACATATTTTAATTTATAGTATAAACAGTGAAAAATGTTTCACTCATCATCATTAAAATAGCCATTTAGTCATATCAGTTTAATACCTATAGTGCATTATTAGTAAATATTCATGTATGTCAATATCATTATTCAACTTCATTTTTCATTCATATGCTTCATTAAATCATTAAATATCACATATCATATTCAAATATTTAATTTCATAAATAATAGTGTTTAAAACGAGCTTAACTACATTTTAAGTGAATTAATTGAGCATTGGATTAATGAATTACTAAACAATAATTATGCTAAAAAATATTTTATTTATTAAAACAATTGTTATTAGTTTTATTCTGTTGTCTTAAAATACAGAATATTTAATCCTTAGTTCAATTTAATATTAATATTTTTTTTATTTAAAAGACAGAATAATTTTTCCCCCACTTTTTTTTCAAGATAAAGTTTCTTCCATCAATTTAAGTCTTGATCACTCTCTGGTGATCTTTCAACTTTCAGATATCTTGTACTATTGGAAAAGAAAAAGTGTGTGGTAGACTTTTAAAAATCTATAAAAATGATTGCAATTAAACACACACACTCCACCTTTTTCTGACCTTCTGACTACTAGGCCAACTACAAACTTCTAAAAGATCTTCTAATACTGTTTCAATTTTAAACAAATTTTAATAGTATAATTTTTTTTCTTTCAAAGTTCAAGCTGAAAGTAAAATATTTTATTAATACAAAAATATGTGTACTTAAACTACACTAAAAGATACATTGGTCTTATTCTTGGCTGACTATTTAAATTCTTCATCTGTTGTCTAAGATACATGTAAGTGCCTATATTATATTATTTAAATTTAAATTGGCACTGCTAAAAATAAAAATGGAAAAGTAAAAATATGTTTACTTAAACTACACTAAAAGATGCATTGGTCTTATCCTTGGCTGACTATTTAAATTCTTCATCTGTTGTCTAAGATACATGTAAGTGCCTATATTATATTATTTAAATTTAAATTGGCACTGCTAAAAGTAAAAATGGAAAAGTATACTAGTATTATAAATTTGCCTAATTTAAACTTGAAATTGAAGGAAAAAGAAGAAAGAAGAATGTATGTTTATTTGTCAAAATTATTTTTCTCAAGTTTTAATTATATTTTTAATGGGATAACTGCAGCATGTGTTATTTGCGAACAGTTGTTAAACTTTTTCAGAACTCTTTCTAAAAATTTTATGCTAATTATAAAAGAAGATTTAAAGAATGCTATGAATTGTTTAATTTTATCTTCATTATTGTTGGAACATTTTTGTAACTATCTCTGTTCTTGCCTATTAAAAAAATACAGGATTAAATGTGCAAATTGAATGTGTTGTTAATATTTACCTGTTTTCAGATTAATAGGAGAACGGAATTTATTAAAATAGTTGAATTATATAACTTTGTTTTATTAAATGCATTCCTCATTCATTGTGAAACTTTTCTATCTAAAAATATTGCTAGTAAATTCATTTAGACAAATATTATTAGCTAAAATATATTGCTTAATTTGAATGGCTTTAAAAAGATAAAATAATACGTTTGAAGGTCCTAGGAATGAAGTACTACTTCATTTGCATCGTTAAAATATATTGCTTAATTAACTAAATTCCTCATATATAATGTCAACAGCAATTCATCAGCTGATAGTTGAGAACATTGAATTTGCTCTTATGAATTAAAATAATATTGTTTTGTTTTCCTGCAGGAACAATGTGCTGTCTTGTCAATATTTATCCTTGTGTGTTTATTACCATTATTATTCATTTTGGAGAAATGACCAAGGAACATCATTCATAAACTATTAATAAACTTTTCGTTTTATAATCAAGAAAGAAGAAAGGAAAGAAAACTTTATTTTTATTATTATTTAATAGTATTTAGACAGATTGTGAGAGTTTAAGAAGTGTTTTATTATTTTATTATTATTGTATGTATTATTAATATTCTAGAACATACCACAAATGTACAATATTAAGAAAAATATGGTACAAGATAATTTTTTTTTATTGGTTTAATATTAGTTTTGCCATGCATTATATTATAATATACGCATGGTGTCTGGTAAGGGATGGATGCATCCATGTAATGTTAATAGGGGTGATAACTCTTCTTTAAAAGAAGCACATTATATAAGTTCTTATGTTATATCTATGCATTTCCAATAGATTTAAAAAAATAATTATTTTCAATAATTATTTAGCCTGAAATAGAAATTTTTATTATTTGTCTAAACCAGATTTTTTGCTTTAGATGTGTGCTAATATAAAAGCACTACAAAAAAGATTATTTTGTCTTATTTGCCAATAGAAATTATTGCCTTGTTTCCCCAACCATTATTAGTATGATACCAAGTCCTAAATAGTATATTATCAGATATGAAATATTTATTCCTTATTGCCTTTACAATTAGTAAGTGACATTTCGACAGTAGTTCTTTGCTACTGGGATTTGAATGGTCTGTGTATTATTATGCTTGTATATGGGTGTACATTATTAAACTTAGGTATAATATGTTAATTGCAAGTGCAAATGTTATGTAATCAATCGGTTTCAGAGGAAGAAGATTGTCAATTGTTTGGAAGGATTAGTGATTTATTTAAGTGAATTATTGCTCTTTATTATGCTTGGATGGAGAAGTATTTTTGTGGCTATACATAGTAATGTTAGCAATGTTTTATAATATTTATTGGATTGAGTAATCTCTCCTCTTTCTTATTTGAATATTTAAACATGCGTAGATTGCCTAGTGTAGTAGGTATGAATCATGGAATCGAGTCATCCCTAATTTTCTGTGTATTGAAATGTTTTTGATAGGAGTAGATGGAATCCTCCAGTTTTGATAGTATTTATTATGAATTAAAGGATATGAAGTTGAGTATATTATCTCCCTGATTTTGTGAAGAGATTTATTCCCACCAGTTTAGTTAGTTTCATTAGACTTGGGAGGTGTTATGTTGATATTTATCTGATTTGAATGGTTGAAATTTTTTATTCACATGTGTTATTGAATGTTTTTCCAGCTTATACTATAGCCAGGTGCCAGATAATTTATTGATAAAAGAAGAATAAAGAAAGAATAGATTTTCTTACAAAACAGCTCTAATGAAGTTAGTAATTAAAGCTTAATTGACCATTGTCTTTGTCCATATTATGATCATATTATAACTTCATAAGCAAACCAATTAGATTGTTTAGAAATAATTATTTATTCTTTGACACACAGCATAATACAGACTAATTTATAAAGTGTTATTTTGAAAGATGTAGCAAAATCTATCAGTAATGTATAATTTTAATTATTATTTTAAAACACTTTGTAGAGATCATTTAGATTTCATACCATTAATGTTTATCATTCAATCATCATTTGATTAAGTAAACAAGCAAAGATAAAACATACTTAATGAATAGAATTATTTATTTCTATTTTGGCAAAATAAAATTATAGTTATGTAATAGAATACTTTATTTCAGTGTTGCAAAGGCAAAATATATTAACTAATGATATTCTTTATGTTATTTTGTAAGATATAATTTGATGAGAATGTGGTAAAGTAATGGAGCTATTTATTCATTTTGCAAAACCTAATTGATATTATTCTTAGGTTTCAAACCCCTTTACTTTAGTTATAGTTAATGTGCATTTGAAGTAAAAAAAATGCAAAATATTAATTTTATTTTATAGTGTAATTAAAATATTTAATCCATGTTGTTTGTCTTAGATTTATTAAGTTTATGGATAAATAAGTGTTATAAAACAAAATGTTGAACACAAGATAAATTTTGTAATGGATTAATAGGAATATACAGATATATTTCTTTGGTTCTATAGGTTTATCAGAAGAAGCTGATAACTAAGAAACCATTTCTTTTACAGTAAAATATATGGATTTATTTTGATTTATTATTTAATGTTACAAATATCAGGTGTTCACAAATCTATCCAGATGTTTTGATAGATAAAATGTGTAATTTTGAAATTCAAGAGCATACTATGTCATTTATTCTTATGAGAATTGTAAAATAGATTAAATATTTGTTTAGCTATTTTTCTTGCTTTATTAATAAATATTTTATTACTCAAAATTTGTATTTAGAATTCTTTTATAACATTCATTCATTGTTTCATATTTCCACACATGCTCACACATTTATTTTATTTAATATGACATAATTGTATTTTCATTTAATTATAATAAACATCTAAATATGATGATATTAATTACTTTGATCCAAACACTGTATGAGATGCCAATTATCTACTGATTGTCTAAAAGGTTTTATTATTTAGTAATTGTTTGGATGATGAATTGAAATCAAAACGTACTCGATTTCTTTCATTATCTAACTGCCCTTATTTAGTTAGGGTATTGCTTAGTTTGTATTATTATTTTCATAATATTAAATAATAGTTGTTGAGAGATAAAGATTGTAGATTAGCCATGCCATAACAGATTCCCTGAGATCTTCAATTTTAATTCAGATTAGATAATAAATTCAGTTAATTAGATTAGATTAGTGTGTAATTAAAAATTTAGTAATGATATATTTAGTTTAGGTTCAGATCCAGTTAGTTATACATTACATATTCTAAAATAAATTTTAGTTATTAGTGTAATTTTCTAATATGGTAAAAGTTGTTCAGTGCATATGGATGACGGGAGGATGTGAAATATAGATTATAATTAGTTAATTTTAGATGGGTAGAATTTTACCACTTTAAATCTTATTTATTTTAGAACTTGATAGATGTTTTATTCCTATTAATTATAATATTTTTCCTTCATCTAATGTACATTATACACCTCATACACCTCTGTATCTTTCAACTGAGTTAATTTAAGGTGAAACTTTAATTAAGAGCCTTATAAGTAAGTTTAGGATAATGATAGATTGATAATTCATTCTATGTTTGATAGAATTAGCACCCCCAGGTATTTGTTAGTGTTGGTGTGGTGAGGGGTTACAGGGGCGTTTTTGGCTTCCCAATTATTGGGGCCTCGATAGATACATTGGGGCTTGATTGATGCATCTGACACCTCAGTAGATAGATTACAATATGGGTTTTGTTGCACCAAAGTGGTGGCTCGATTGATTGAGTGATGATGATTATAGAGTATACAGGTTTTTGGCACATTGTGTTACACCTGATGATGATGATGATTACAGGTTAAGGACCTTGATAAGTATATTCTGGCCTTTGATTTCAAACTCTACACTAAAAAAAATATGAGAATTAATTTGCTAATAAATATGTCAGTTTAAATTATTTTATGTCAAAAATAACTTAGTCTATCGTATATTATAAATGTCTTATTCCATAAAATCATATGTTTTTGGATCAATGTCATCTGTTTATGAAGTACAATAATTTTATTTTTTTCCCTTATCATTATTTTATTTTCAATGTGTGGAAAAACGAATGTTATGTAGAAGAATTTAGATAGGAATACTATAGTGACCTAATGTATTTTGAATGATGGTGGGGAGTTTGGATTGTTGGTTTAGAGTAGGATTGATGTATCTTGTTTTCTCTATCAGAAATATATCAATAAATTAAAACTTTGACAAAATGGAAGATCTTAATATGTGTATTGATTTGGGTGAGTCCCAAGAGATATTGTCTCCAGGCATAATCGTGTCCTCTCCTGATATGGATTCAAGAAATGAAACAATGAACTTAGCAAGTACAGAAAAGAATAGGGTAGATGTCCTATCTAGGAAAAAGAATGAGTCTTTTCAAGAAGGGTTTGACAAACTGATGAACGAAATGTTAGAAATGCAAGAAAAAGTGCACAACAAATGTCAGCAATGGAAGACAGAATAGATAGAAGTGCTCAACAAACAAAAACAGAAATAATGTCAGAAATAAAGTCCGAAATATCAGGAATAAAGTCAGAGATAAAATAAGAAATGCCAGACAAATTTAGAGAGAACTCAAAAAAATGTCAGAAATTAAGTCCAAAATGTTAGGAATGTCAGAGAAAATAGAAATAGGTGCTCAGCTAATAAGATCAGAAATGTCAAAAATGATGTCAGAAATGATAAAAGATACAAGGCAGGCAAGATTAGAGATAAAATCAGGAATATCAAAAATGTCAGAAAAGATGGACAAGACTACCCAAGAAATAATACAAGATATAAGGCAGATGAAGTGGGAAGTAAAATCAGAAGTATCAGAGGTGACACAGGAGAAGTTGACAGAAAATGTTCAAGTACCAGAAGTGAAGTTAGAAGTAAAAGATAGTGAGAGTCAAATACCTAAGTCAGAAGTTACAAATTTAGATATTAAAGGTCAATTACATCATAGTAAGTTAGTTGATAATGACTTACTATTACCACTTAAAGAAAAGAATCAACTAATTGTTGGATTAATTTATAAGAATTATAGTTTATCCAGAGATGAATTAAAAGCATACAAAAAGATTGAAGAAATAGTAAATCAATAATTAGAACTCTATAAGAATGAAGTTATAAATATTTTAGGTAATTCAGGAAAAGTCATGATAAAAATGATCAGATTATCAAATCAATCAAGTTAGGGATACTTTCTTTAGGGATGAAGTGCCCAGAAATTGTTAAAAATATGTGGTTGAAGGTTAGTGATATTACCAGCAAAAAATTTAAGAACAAAACTCAAAGCATTATTTCAGAGTATGTTCTTGATCATTTAAATTAAAAGCTGAAAAGGAATGTTTGTAGGAAAGTACTTTATGGAGGTTTGGAACATGTGATATCTGATATAGAACAGATAATGAGACATTTTAATCATGATCAAAAGGTTGATAAGTTGAAAATTAAATGCAAATTTAAGAATGCACATAAGTTTAGTATACACTTTCTTAAGAAAATTATGGAGGTAGAAGAAAGATTAATAAAGTACAAGTTCAAACTTAAAAGAACAAGAGGAAAACTAGTTAACGCAAACCATCTTAAAAAGGTTAAAAATAAAGAAAAGAATAACCAAAATGATAAGGTTAGATCCAAGACAGTAAAGGTAAATTCTCACGAGGAAAGATCTATTAAAAGAAAAAAAATCAAGAATGTAAGCACAAGATTTAGGAGTTAGCTATAATGCTCGCAGCTTGATACCCTTTCCAACCAGAGTATAATAGTTAGCATGAGATTTATAAAGTCTGAATGTTTAATTGCATATTTTCCATGTTTTAAAATTAATGCTATTGTAAAATATTTAAATTACTAATGTACTATTGTTGTTGCTAATTGCATATTTCATTTTTTTTCATGACAAGGGAGGACGAGTTGTGACCTTCTGGTTTGGCACCAGAAATATTGTTTGTAATTGTATGGTATTATATCAGTAACATCTGATATTATCTTCTTAAAAGAAATAATGTGAAATTTTTAAATTTTTTTATTTATGGCTTAAAACTGTGATTAAAAGTAAGTGGAAATGTAATTTAAGAATTATTAGATGTTTGTTAGCTTACTTTAGGGTATAATTAATGATAGGATAAGGGGTGGTTTGTTATAAACATAGTCAGTTCAGTCAAGTTCACACTAATTTGTTTTGTTTGTTCACATATAAATATTTAGATTTATTTGAATGATTCTCTAGTTCACTTGCTTTACATATTTTAATTTATAGTATAAACAGTGAAATATGTTTCACTCATCATCATTAAAATAGCCATTTAGTCATATCAGTTTAATACCTATTGTGCATTATTAGTAAATATTTATGTATGTCAATATCATTATTCAATTTCATTTTTCATTCATATGCTTCATTAAATCATTAAATATCTCATCTCATATTCAAATATTTAATTTCATAAATAATAGTGTTTAAAACCAGCTTAACTACATTTTAAGTGAATTAATTGAGCATTGGATAAATGAATTACTAAACAATTATTAAGCTAAAAAATATTTTATTTATTAAAACAATTGTTATTAGTTTTATTCTGTTGTCTTAAAGTACAGAATATTTAATCCTTAGTTCAATTTAATATTAATATTTTTTTTTATTTATTTAAAAGACAGAATAATTTTTTTCCCCACTTTTTTTTTGAAGACAAAATTTTTTGCATAAATTAAGTCTTGATCACTGTCTGGTGATCTTTGAACTTTCAGATATCTTGTACTATTGGAAGAGAAAAAGTGTGAGGTAGTCTTTTAAAAATCTATAAAAATGATTGCAATTAAACACACACACTCCACGTTTTTCTGACCTTCTGACTACTAGGACAACTACAAACTGCTAAAAGATCTTTTAATACTGTTTCAATTTTAAACAAAGTTTAATAGTATAATTTTTTTTTCTTCCAAAGTTCAAGCTGAAAGTAAAATATTTTACTGTTACAAAAATATGTGTAGATAAACTACACTAAAAGATATATTGGTCTTATCCTTGGCTGACTATTTAAATTCTTCAACCATTGTCTAAGATACATGTAAGTGCCTATATTATATTATTTAAATTTAAATTGCCACGGTTAAAAGTAAAAATGGGAATGTATACTAGTCTTATAAATTTGCCTAATTTAAACTTGAAATTGAAGGGAAAAGAAGAAAGAAGAATGTATGTTTATTTGTCAAAATTATTTTTCTCAAGTTTCAATTATATTTTTAATGGGATAACTGCAGCGTATGTTATTTGCTAACAGTTGTTAAACATTTTCAGAACTTTTTCTAAAAAATTTTATGCTAATTATAAAAGAATATTTAAAGAATGCTATGAATTGTTTAATTTAATCTTCATTATTTTTGGAACATTTTCGTAACCATCTCCATTCTTGCCTATTAAAAAAGTACAGGATTAAATGTGCAAATTGAATGTATTGTTAATATTTACCTTTTCCAGACTAATAGGAGAAACGAATTTATTATAATAGTTGAATTATATAACTTTATTTTATTAAATGCATTCCTCACTCGTTGTGAAACTTTTCGGTCTAAAAATATTGCTAGTAAATTCATTTAGACAAATATTATTAGCTAAAATATATTGCTTAATTTGAATGGCTTTAAAAAAGTAAAATAATATGTTTGAAGGTCCTAGGAATGAAGTACTACTTCATTTGCATCGTTAAAATATATTGCTTAATTAACTAAATTCCTCATATATAATGTCAACAGCAATTCATCAGCTGATAGTTGAGAACATTGAATTTGCTCTTATGAATTAAAATAATATTGTTTTGTTTTCCTGCAGGAACAATGTGCTGTCTTGTCAATATTTATCCTTGTGTGTTTATTATCATTATTATTTATTTTGGAGAAATGACCAAGGAATGTCATTCATAAACTATTAATAAACTTTTCGTTTTATAATCAAGAAAGGAGAAAGAAAAAAGAACGTTATTTTTATTATTTAATAGTATTTAGACAGATAGTAAGAATTTAAGAAGTGTTTTATTATTTTATCATTATGGTATGTATTATTATTATTCTAGAACATCTCACAAATGTACAATATTAAGAAAAATATGGTACAAGGTAATTTTTTTTTATTGGTTTAATATAAGTTTTGCTGTGCATTATATTATAATATACGTGCGGTGCATGGTAAGGGACAGGTGTGACCATGTAATGTTAATAGGGGTGATAGCTCTTCTTTAAAAGAAGCACATTATATAAGTTCTTATGTTATATCTATGCATTTCCAATAGATTTAAAAAAATAATTATTTTCAATAATTATTTAGCCTGAAATATATTTTTTTTCTTATTTGTCTAAGCCAGATTTTTTTGCTTTAGATGTGTGCTAATATAAATGCACTACAAAAAAGATTATTTTGTCTTGTTTGCCAATAGAATTATTGCCTTATTTTTCCAACCATTATTAGTATGATACCAAGTCCTAAATAGTATATTATTAGATAGGAAATATTTTTATTGCTTTTACAATTAGTAAGTGACATATTGACAGTAGTTCTTTGCTACTGGGATTTGAATGGTCTGTGTATCATTATGCTTGTATATGTGTGTACATTATTAAACATAGCTATAATATGTTAATTGCAAGTGCAAATGTTATATAATCAATTGGTTTCAGAGGAAGAGGATTATCAATTGTTTGAAAGGAATAGTGATTTACTTAAATGAATTATTGTTCTTTATTATGCTTAGATGGAGAAGTATTTTTGTGGCTAATGTTAGAAATGTTTTATAATATTTATTGGATTGAGTAATCTCTCCTCTTTGTTATTTGAATATTTAAACATGGGTAGATTGCCAAGTGTAGTAGGTATGGGATCAAGTAATCCCTTTTTTTCTGTGTATTGAAATATTTTGTTAGTAATAGATGGAATCCTCCAGTTTTGATAGTATTTATGGGATTGAGTCATCCCTTATTTTCTGTGTATTGAAATGTTTTTGATAGGAGTAGATGGAATCCTCCAGTTTTGATAGTATTTATTATGAATTAAAGTATAGGAAGTTGAGTATGTTGTCTCCCTGATTTGGTGAAGACATTTATTCCTACCAGTTTAGATAGTCTCCATAGACTTGGAAGTTTTTATGTTGATATTTATCTTATTTGAATTGTTCAAATCTTTTATCCCCATGTGTTATTGAATGTTTTTCCAGCTTATACTATAGCCAAGTGCCAGATAATTTATTGATAAAAAAAGAATAAAGGAAGAATAGATTTTCTTACAAAACAGCTGTAATACAGTTAGTAATTAAAGCTTAATTGACCATTGCCTTCATCTGTATTATGATAATATTATAACTTCATAAGAAAACTGATTAGATTGTTTAGAATTAATTATTTATTCCTTTACACACAGCATAATACAGACTCATGTATAAAATGTTATTTTGAAAGATGTAGCAAAATCTATCAGTAATGTATAATTTTAATTATCATTTTAAAACATTTTGTAGTGTCATACCATTAATGTTTATCATTCAATCATCATTTGATTAAGTAAATAAGCAAAGATAAAACATACTTAATGAATAGAATTGTTTATTTCTATTTTGGCAAAATAAAAATATAGTTATGTAATAGAATACTTTATTTCAGTGTTGCAAAGGCAAAATATATTAATTAATGAAATTCTTTATGTTATTTTGTAAGATATAATTTGATGAGAATGTGTTAAAGTAATGGAGTTTTTTATTCATTTTGCAAAACCTAATTGATATTATTCTTAAGTTTCAAACCCCTTTACTTTAGTTATAGTTAAGGTGCATTTGAAGTAAATAAAATGCAAAATATTAATTTTATTTTATAGTGTAATTAGAATATTTAATCCATGTTGTTTGTCTTAGATTTATTAATTTGATGGATGAATAAGTGTTATAAAACAAAATGTTGAACCCAAGATAAATTTTGCAATGGATTAATAGAAGTATACGGTTATATTTCTTCGGTTCTATAGGTTTATCAGAAAAGGCTGATAACTAAGAAACCGTTTCCTTTACAGTAAAATATATGGATTTATTTTGATTTATTATTTAATGTTACAAATATCAGGTGTTCACAAATCTATCCAGATGTTTTGATAGATAAAATATGTAATTTTGAAATTCAAGAGCATACTATGTTATTAATTCTTATGAAAATTGTGAAATAGATTAAATGTTTGTTTAGCTATTTTTCTTGATTTATTAACAAATATTTTATTACTCAACATTTGTATTTAGAATTCTTTTATAACATTCATTCGTTGTTTCATATTTCCACATATGCTCACACATTTATTTTATTTAATGTGACATAATTGTATTTTCATTTAATTATAATAAACCTCCAAATATGATGATATTGATTTCCTTAATCCAAACACTGTATGAGATGCCAATTATCTACGGATTGTCTAAAAGGTTTTATTATTTAGTAATTGTTTAGATGATGAACTGAAATCAAAATGTAACCGATTTCTTTCATTATTTAACTGCCCTTATTTAGTTAGGGTATTGCTTAGTTTGTATTATTATTTTTATAATATTAAATAATAGTTATTGAGAGATACAGATTTTAGATTAAGCCATGCCATAACAGATTTCCTGAGATCTTCAATTTTAATTCAGATTAGATTTAAATTCAGTTAATTAGATTAGATTAGTGTGTAATTAAAAATTTAGTAATAATAGGTTTAGTTTAGGTTCAGATCCAGTTAGTTATACATTACAGATTCTAAAATATTATATTTTAGTTATTAGTGAAATTTTTTAATATGGTAGAGGTTGTTCAGTGCATATCGGTGATGGGAGGAGGTGAAATATAGATTATAATTAGTTAATTTTAGATGGGTAGAATTTTATCACTTTAAATCTTATTTATTTTAGAACTTGATAGATGTTTTATTTTTATTAATTATAATATTTTCTACCACATCTAATATACATTGTACACCTCATACACCTTTGTATCCCTCAACTGAGTTTGTTTAAGGTGAAACTTTAATTAAGAGTTGATAGAATTGGCACCCCCGGATATTTGTTAGTGTTGGTGATCGGTGGTGAGGGGTTACAATATATATATATATATATGGAACATGGTGATGGGAACCAACTAATTAGAGCTGGTTCAGCATTAAATGCATATATTATTGCTCGTTATTTTTTTCACATGTATGTGGTCATGTGTATCAGTTGTCTAAAATGGATTGGATAGGTGTATGGAGTTTCAAAATCTGTATTCAAGTCTTATGTATAAATATATTGAACCGTGTTCAAATGTGTGCATTCGAAACACCGGTCTCTTAGGCAGAGAAGAACATACTCGGAGAGTATGTATGCCCAAACGATAGCTATAAAATATATAACTAGTGTTACATTTCCAGGACATAACTTCTTCTCAGCTGTTGAGTTCAACACCAAGTTCAAAGCACCTTTTTTTGTTTGTGTATAAACACGGGTGCCAGCTATCTATTCAAGGATGACTAAATAACGCACTTTGAGCAATGGCCACTAACTCAACGCCTAAATCCACGACTAGCTCAGCTGTTTGTAATCACTAATAGATTATACATAATTAGTGGTTAAAAGACTTGATAAAGAATTGTAAAAGGAATTTATAAAAAGAATTGTAAAAGAATTGATAAAAAGAATTGACCGACAAATAAAGTTTAATTTTAAAGATAATTTATTAACTAACATTTATTTACTAAATTTAAACATTTTATAATTCTATTAAACACACGCATATTTTAAATTAACATTTCTAAATAGTTTAAATATTCTCGAATATTTTCATAACAGAACACTGTGAATTTATCTACTTTGACTAATAATATTGATATAAGGATCACACACATATTAACTCATGCACACACATAATAATAATAATAATAATAATAATAATAAAGTATTACATAGCATTTGAAATTTAAACACACATATCAATAGTTCATTTATGTATGATATAAAGTTCATATAATTAGACTCTTGAACAATTCATACGAATTAATGCAATGCAATGGATATTACAGTATAAATGAAATAAGCAAATGTTTTACCTAGGCTTTTGAATGTAGACATAGAAATTTGTTCTCTTTGGAGGCTGCTTTCGGTGAAAATGTTTCCATTATGAATGCTTACCAGCTGGCTGGGACTTTTCCTTGCTGAGTTTCCTGATTTTCACAATTATTACTATCGGAAACAATTAGATACTAATGGAGATTTTCTAAGATGTTAAGCTGACATTATTTCACAGGCAGATCTGCTGTTTTCTAGGACATCTGGGCTGGAGATAAACGTGCGTTCCCAAGATCTTCTCAATAGTGCATTTTGTTTGTTAACTGCTCAATTAATTTCTGAACTGCACTACTCAATTACTTTGTGAACTGCACTCACTCAACTAATTTGTGAACTGAACTATTGTCCAATAAAAAAGTCTATTTATACCTGTGACATGTTGTCATTGTAATATCTCCTTCAAAGATCTGTTGTCAAAATTCCAGTGATAATCATTTGATAAACATGTTTTGGAAGATTGCTTAATTAGTAATAGCCATGCAAAAACGTATTGTTTTATATTAATTAATATCTAATAGCCATTGCCATGTTTTTTAATGATAATCTTCTTTAACTTTCATTTATTTATAATAACATTTATTCTATTGTATACACACATATATTAGTTTTAACATTATTTTTTCTTTAATTAAACTTGAATGAAAAGAGATTTGTATGTTTTAACCTTTTAAATTATATTTTTATGAATACTAATAAAAACTCTTTACTTCCTTTTATAACCCTTAGTTTAATTTCTCTAATGAAACACCCCTCTCCCCTTCTGAAATTAACGATAGAAAACTATTTGATTTTTATCTTTTCTGAAAACAAGCTGCAATAAACTCAACATTTAATTTTATGTTTCTCTTTTATGAAAAATTACTTTAATAATTTAATTTTAGATAAAATTATATGTGCCTATATCAATATAGGTACAATATATATATATATATATATATATATATATATATATATATATATATATATATATATATATATATATATATATATATATATATATATATCCATTAATTAAAAAATTATTGCAATTTCAATACAAACAATAAATATAATGGTAATTTACAATTATATACAGTCTTTCATCCACAGAAACTCATAACCAGCCTCACCTGCCATTAAATTCAAAAAACAAAGTGAAAGCAAATGTCATCAACACAAATCCCATGAATCCTGAATTTTAATGTTTGCAGCTAGTCTATTAATTATATTCAATTGATTCCTATTTATTAAAATTGCTTTCGTTTAATTTTTATTATGGTTTCTCTCTTCATGAAGAATCTTAATACTTTCAATATTAAACATAAAGTTATATTTAGGACATCCTATCATGATCCAAGAAAATGAAGCATTCATTAAATCATTATTATTTTTACTTTTCACGTGCTTGTATAACAATTTATGCTCCTGTAATCTTTTTTTTTCAATATTATATCACGATTCATCGATATATATCACACATCCACAATAAATTTGATACACAACATCACTTCTTTGGTTCACATGTATGATATTTTTAAAAATATTGAGTAATTTATTAACATTATTTTCTAACCTAAAATTAAATTAACATAAATTTCCACATTATAACCAACTTCAAGCAATTTCTTTGCAAATATCTCAATATTTTTTTAAATTTTTCACACTGGTAATGACATAAATTTCATTAGAAAAAAAAAGATCTAATTATGCCATCTTACACATAATTGGTACTTCTGTTTTGCAATTTATATATCCCTTTTTTGCAATGGCTTTTTTCTTAATTTATAACATTAACATACTATTCCCTTTTGTAATAATTAAATCCAAATACTTAATACTTTTGTTCTGTTCCTTTTTAATAGTCCATTTTAAACTATTCAAATTATTTTACTCATCGACTAACTAAATAATAGTAATAGTGTTTATGCAAATAAAAACATCTACTATATACCTTTTGTAATTTTAATATCTCTAAAAGAACACATATTTAAATTACTACTCTCATATAACAAAGCAAAATTGCAAACTTGTGCCACAAAAATCAGACCCATAGGCCAATCTTTAGACAGTTTTTAATATACACCTTCAAAAAAAAAGCTACAATGTTTTTTTTCCATTCAACACACCGCACGAACCCAACCCCCCCCCCCCCCCCACCCCACCCCCCCTCCCCCCCGGCTCCCCCCCCCCTCGGCTAACAATGCAAGACAAAATGTTATCATCAAAAAATTGAAACAAATCAGTAATAAATTTTATCGCATATTTATCAACAACTTAACTTTTTAATGCATGTTCAATTGTTTTATGGAAGCCACTCTATCAATAAAATCCTACAATTCTGGCAAATCTAATGAAGCAATAACATCATTCTGAATTATTTTAACTGAAATTAGTAATAAATTTGAGAATAAAATTGTTTCTTTCTTTAATACGCGGTATCCAGAAGCTTATAATGACCTGAATTTTGTTAATTTGTCAAGTAGACGGTGTCATTTGATTCAGAAATACATTTTAAGTCAAGGAGTTAAATAGGATCTAAAAATGACACTGTACTTGAGATGATTATAATTTGGAATTAATTATAAAGTTTCAAAATTTGTATGAAATTATTATGATATTCTATTGTTTATGAAATTATCAAGAATATTAAGTGTCATATAATCAATGTGATTTCATAGAAAAATTCATAGGAAGTGACCATTTTGGAATATTAACCAAAGCTGAAATATGGTAATATGATTTGTTTGAAATTGGATAAAGGTCTGTCAATGTGTTTAATGAGAATATTCAGAAAATAAAATTGCAAATTGACAAACTTGTTTTCTTTTTGATTGAAGAATATACCATGGATTGTCAGGGAATAAAATTTATTAACAGTGTTTTAAAAAATGCTAAAAATAAAGCAGTGAATAATAGAGTATACTATAAGATATATCCTTAAACCACTAAAGATCACATGATTAACAATTCTTATGCTTCCCCATAACCATTATTAAAATGGCAAAAAACTGTCCATACAGTAGTACCACTCAGTAGAATCCAGAGTAATCAATGGATGTCAGAAGATTTGTGCATAAAATCCTTATCTAGTGCCTACTCAGCCAATAGCTTAAGATTAGTTTCTGGCATTTTTTTCTGATGAATTCCAAAAGCCAGAAACCAATATGTAGATATCAGATGAGTAGCCACTAGATAGGGCTTTTATTCACAAGCCTTTTGGCATCCATTGATTACTCTGGCTTGCACTGAGTGGCACTACTGTATGGATAGTTTTTCCTGTTTTCATAAGATATATCATTCCTACACTGTATGTCCTTCCTCAAATGTTACATAAGTAAGGTATTCATTTATGAATTATGATTAATTTTGGTAGTTCATTTATGTATCAGAGTCCAAAATATATGATAAGCTGTTACAAAAGTTTTTTAAGAACTTGGAGAAAATACTATTACTTTATCTTAATTAAAAATATAGTGATTAATGAGAATGACATTATTGCTTTTTTGGATCTGACAGAAATGTATGGTTCTATTGATAGAGTGAATTCCATAAAAATAATTGAACATCCATTAAAAAGTAAAGGAGTTTGTGAATATGATATAAAATTTATTATTGATGCTTTAAAAAATTTTGATGATAACATTGTTGCTTCTTTTGAAGGTAGATGTTATAAAATATTTAAAGTTTAGCCTATGGATCTGACTGTTGTTACACAAGTTTGCAATTTT
This sequence comes from Epiperipatus broadwayi, assembly GCA_028023455.1. Classification (NCBI taxonomy): domain Eukaryota; kingdom Metazoa; phylum Onychophora; class Udeonychophora; order Euonychophora; family Peripatidae; genus Epiperipatus; species Epiperipatus broadwayi. The sequence continues at coordinate 5,844,939 of JAQFVV010012457.1, forward strand.
GTTTTGTCTACATATGAGAGTAGTATTTTACATATATGTTCTTTTAAAGATATTAAAATTTACAAAAGTTATGTGGATGATGTATTTGTTTGAAGAAATACCAATAGTCTAAATTTGATTGTAGGAGAGTTAAGTACTTTTAATAGCTTGAAATAGATTATTGAAAAGGATCAAGACAAAAGGATTAAGTATTTGGATTTAATTATTACAAGAGATAATAATATGTTCAGTTACAAATTAATAATCAAACCAATGCAATAAAGGGATATATAAATTTTAAATCAAAAGTACCAATTAAGCATAAGATGGCAAGTTTAAAACCTTTTTTTTTATTTCATAATGAAATATGATGTTGTTACCAGTGTGATAAATTAAAAAATATATATTAAGATATATGCCTAAGAATTGCTTGAAGTTGGATGTAAGGAGAAACAGATTACTAATACTGTATGTCAATTTAAAAAGAGTTATATATAATGGTTTAAAATAGTTGAAGCTTGATATCTATTTTATATTTTAAATGCTCAAATGAAGTTGTTTAAGGATATAGATAAGAATATGTTTAATGTTTTATTTTATGTTATAAATATTGTTAATGAGTGAATACTTCTAAAATTGCCATACCGTAAAGCAGAAACATAATATTGAGTATCACATATTTTGTGGATGTACGTTATCATATATAGGTGAATCGAGGTGCAGTATTGAAAAAATATTAAAGGAGCATGAAATGTTATAAATGAGTGGAACATGTAAAAATAATAATGATTTATGGAGTGCTTAAGTCTTCTTAGATTATGAAAACACACACAAATATAAAACTAAGTTTGATATTATTCATGAAAAAAGAAACTGTAATAAAATTTAGAAGATAATTTTAATAAACAGAAATAAAGTGAATATAAATAATAGAGAAGCTACTACCGTTAAAATTCGGGATTTCATGGCATTTGAATTTAGAACGTCTGCTTCTATTTTCTTTTTTGAATTTAATGGCAGTTGAGGCAGGTTAAGGTAATAACCAAAACTACTTCTGTGGATTGAAAGACTGTATGTAATAGTTAATTATCGTTATATTTATTATTTTTATTACTATATATATATATATATATATAATTAGCAATTCAGTCCAAACGATGAAGGGAATTAAAACTAAAGTAAATTTAATTATGTATATAGTATTGGCGGTTTATGTGATTCCATTCATACCCACATACCCCCAACAAACAGTTTTCGTTAAATTTATTGAAAAATGAAATTAATATATGTACACTCAGATATATATATATACCTCCAATCTATCTATCTGTCGGTCTGTCTAACAACGAAAATAATAAATATAACGGTAATTAAATATTATATACAGTATTTCAAGCTGCAGAAATACTTTCGGTTAATTAACTGAAAATACTTTTGCGGATTGAAAAACTATATACAATAGGTAATTACCGTTATATTTATTATATAACGATAATTAACTATGATATACATCATGCAATTTTTTAATGATATTAAATATTTACTTAATACATACTCTTGACACTTGCTCGAATTTCATTTAAAATTCCTACTATACTACAGAAAGCAAACAAACATATATAACAATTTTTGAATTAATTATTAACTAAAGCTTGTCCATACTAAGAAGTAATATAAAAAGTATATTCAATGTGATCTTTATACAAACGTTGACAATCAGGAATAGTACAAAATAAATATGGATTACAAATGATATTTTCATTTGAATTGACAAGAAAATGTTTAAATAGATTAAATATATCTTAAGGATAATAAAAAAAAACAAAAAAAAACAAAGTTAATACTAGCGAGAATATCTATAGAATAAATAAGCAACTATATAGTCTCTATAATTAAAATGCCTTGTAAATATTCCATTCATATAAACGAAAATATAGGGGATTTGAACACACACTTTCAAGTCACTTCACTATCCACACTATCTAATATTACTGATACACATGACCACACACATGCAGAATAGATAAATAATTATCCATATAAGTATTTTGTGCTAACCAGAATCCACAAGTTAGTCCAGACTACTATCTACCATACATATATATTATCAATGCTCAGTTTATATTAATATAGCAAATACTTGCACTTTAATGGACAGGCTTTAACCCATTCCAACTCCAAAAAAAATGATTTTACTAAAAGTTATTTCATAATTAATTTGAGCAGAAACATGAGATCATTGTTTTTGAGTATCAAAGTTTTCCATGTACCAATAAACCAAACTATATAAAATAGTATTTTACATTTATAAAACTTCTAGAAAGTAATATAATTATTATTGACGTTTAAAATAAACATTAAGAAAAAAGATAGAATTTTAGTATCGATGAAGATATAACAATCGGTTATATGACTACAATGAAGATAATAGCAAGGAAATCAGGTCATATATCATGTGACTTAATTTAATAAGCTTGCATTTCCAATGTTATATAATGAGCATGACAAAAGCTCTTTAAAGCTTTTCAGAATATCCCTTTCTCAGACTGTTTTCTAGCTGCTTGCTTTTCTCAGTGAGGCACAAGATATTCAAGTATTAGATTTAAAATACCTTGTCAATCCCATCACTTTATCTAATGGTTAACTATTATGTAGAAAATCTGAAAAATTCAGATATCCATGTTTCTTCAAATCCAGCTATGAGACTGAACTATATTCAGATACACCATATATTAATAACTTTAGTAATAAAAAATCGCCAAAGCCTTGAATATCCTAACACCTCACTAACAAAACCCATTAGCTAAAACGCGATCTCAGGATAAGGGTACTGTGAAAAGCTTGTTAAGAGCTATTGATAACCTCATTATATAAAATAAAACAAAAGCGAATGTAAAAAAAAAAAATCTAAATTATTTATTCAATCTTTATTAAGATTTGAAATGGAAGACATTTACACACAAAAATAAATCATTACAGCTTCTTAACAGAGAACATTTAAGAAAAACAAACAAAAAATAAACAAGAATTAAACATAGTTTTAACACCATAGATTGCAATAACTTCAATAAATAAGTGAGCTGCCATAAGACCTTTAATTGAATAAAAAAAATATAAGCTAAATACAATTCTATGGCGATAATATCTTTAGAATTTTTAAGATATAGATTCAGATATGGTCATAATCTAAATATTTATCATAAGTCAAAAATAATCATCTTATTATATGTTGTATAACAAATTATATTCCTATATTATAATATAAACAAAGATTCCTTACCTACTAATTTTTTAAAACCATTTTGCAAATGATTAATGTGAAGGTTTAGTGGAAATCTAAAATAGAAAATACTTAACTAATATTATGTATATATGAAAGATATTGTGCATTAATTGGCAGTAATGAAATAAAATAATAATATTTTACAACTTGTGAAATGTTATAAGAGATGCCAGATAAAGTATATTATCAAAAATGTAAAAAAAAATTATTTATAAACAAAATTTTATTAATATGAATAACAAATAAATAAAAATAGTAGTAGTTGATGTTGTAATAATAATAATAATAATAATAATAATAATAATAATAATAATAATAATAATAGTAGTAGTAGTAGTAGTAGTAGTAGTAGTAGTAGTAGTAGTAGTAGTAGTAGTAGTAGTAGTAGTAGTAGTAGTAGTAGTAGTAGTAGTAATAATAATAATAATAATAATAATAATAATAATAATAATAATAATAATAATAATAATAATAATAATAATAATAATAATAATAATAATAATAATAATAATAATAATAATAATAATAATAATAATAATAATAATAATAATAATAATCCAACAGCACACATAAAAGTGCAAGTGCGTGAGTTATAATAGGCTGTGGTAAAGTTAGATTTAATATATTAAAAGTGAAGATAATAGATGGATAATTCATAATATAAACTGTATTAAATGATATGGTAAAAATTGCTGAAAAGTCTTATTTTATTTGAAGCAAAAGAGATAAAGAATTTAGTTGGAAAAATTTAAAGAACAATAATTTTGAGTTAAGTTAATCGAATTAAATTTAGAGAGGATCTCTTTGGAATAGATGGATAAAAAATAAAATAATGATTATAAACTATATAGTTTTTGAAGCAGATACAATATTTCTATTTAAAATATTATTTTATTTATTTTAAAACTCTTAATGCAATTACTTTATGTATTGCTTCAAGTAACTGCAATATTACTTATAAATAAGAATACAAAAATAGGATATTAAAATCTTAAATATTAAGAAAGACAAAATAAATTCTCATAGGAGAGAGAATATATTGTATATTGACAAAATTAAAGAAACTTGAAAAAAGATGTTTTTATCAGATGCAAGCATTAAGAGAGTAATATATTTTGAAAAACTTCTTAGATAAAACTTTGGTCGGTGTCGGAGAAAAGAAATCTGAAGAAAAAAGAATATGTTTTATAGCTGTAGGAAAATATGACTTATCGTATTTAATTTTAATGTAAAAAAATAAACAACGATATGAAATAGGGAACATACTCAAAACAAGAAAAACTGAAAGTATTATTCTATTTTTCTCATAATTTTCAATTATTTAAGTAAAACAAAGATGGATTGTTAGCTTTTTTATATATTTATTCAAAACTATTTTTTAAAATGCATTTATTTTATTAATATTGTTATTAATTGATTATATTGATATTATTATATTTTAGTATCTAGTAAATTAATATTATTATTTATTCGAAAATGAATTGTAACCGTAAAATGAATGATTTGTCCAGTAACAGTATTAGTAAAAAGGTGATGTATTTAAATGATAACAAAGCTCTATAGACTTGATCTGCAATAATCAATATGACATAACATCTTACCGTTTTATTTTTATTTATAAGAGTCTAAAAAACTACTTTAGTCAGGCGTTGGTGGTCGAGAGGTCAGCGACAACTGCTTTACAAGCAGTTGTCCCGGGTTAGCGGGTTCGCTTCCCGGCTGATGCTATGACACATTTTAATTTTTTCTTTAGAATTAAAAAGAAAATTTGTTATATATATATAAGTTTAAGTTTGCTATTTTTTGATTTACTTAATTACATTTATTTAAGTTAATATTAAATTACTTCATTTGTTTTTATATTTTCTTAATCCATGAAAACAAATTAAAATGTTACTTATTAAAAAAAGGAAATTAAAATAAATAAATTAATCCCTACAAAATTGATTATCTTTAACTAATAGAAGTATTTACATCTAGCTAGTATTACTATATATATATATATATATATATATATATATATATATATATATATATATATATATATATATATATAGCGTGTGTGAATTGTTCTATGTGTGTATTTGTGGTTCTAATAAGGAATTTAAATCTAAACTAATTCGTTGTAATTGGCTACTAATATATTAATCCACCTTAAAATTCTTATATTCAGGATTTTTTAATTTTTTTCCAAAATTTCCAAGTATGTAATGATGATCTGTGGAAACTATATGCTATTGAAGAAATTTCATTATTACAAATATTATAAGCAGGATTTTCTTGCCTAATTAACTATAATTATTTTCAGCCAATGATAATGTTCTGGGGGCATAAGTGATTGGATATTTGCCTTTACCATACTGATATAAGATGACAGCTTCAATTCCAAAATCAGAAGTGAATGTAGTAACCATCACTTACAAATCATTCCTGTAATGCACTAAGTGATTTTCTGACTTTAATAAGTCCTTAGCTTTTTTGAGTGGTATTTTGTGCTCTTCAGTCCTTACCCAGCATTTTACCTCATGGGATAAATCATACAACCGTGTTAATATATATAATTATATTGTAGAAAACTCTTCTAAAAAATTAACAGTACCAAAAAAGCTTGTAAATCTTTACATTCTTAGGAGTGGCAGCTTATTTTACTGATCTTACTTTCTTGGGGATGGGATATTTTTCATCTTTATTTATCACATGTTCCCGAAATGTTTTTTTTTAATGTTGATCAAATGCACTTGGCTGTGTTTAATTTAGTTTTCACTTTATTTAGTTTTGATGACACTTCCTTTAGTCATCTGCAGGCTTTTTTTTGACTGGTCAGCAATACTTATATCATCTAAGTAGGGACTTATGTTTTGCAATAACATGCCTATGTTCACTTGAAAAATGTTTAGAGCCACTGTTATTCTATAAGATAATTTATTGCATTTAAATGGATCATGGGTACATAACATTAACCATTATGTGACTAGTATCTGGTAAAAACAGACTTAAGTCTATATTTGCAAAGAACAAGGCTTTCTATAGAGATGTCAACCCTTCATGTACATATGATGCAGGATAAGCACCCTTATTTATATACAGTAACTTAATAATCTCTGCAGATATGAATAGTTACATATAGTTTAACAATCACAACCACAGGAATTTAGCCCATGAAAAGTTTTCCGTAGGGTAATAACACATCTTTTTTACCATATCTCCGATTGTCTCTTCAACCTTTGACTTCAGAGTATAAGGGAATTCCCATGATTTACACACTTTAGGTACTGCACTTTTAGCTAATTCCATATCTACTGGTCTCATTCTTAATTTATCTATCACCTGATTAATCAGCTGAAAAAAACTTCTAGTTTGAGCTTCTTAATTATTTGAAAACAGATTCTTAATGGATGAAACCAATTTTGATTGAGCAGAAAATTAATGTCTCTCTTTACAATAAACAATGGTAAAACTTAATTTTTGATTTATTTTCACTGGAACAAAAACTTTTCTAGAAATTTATATTCTTTTCCCACTCACGTCTGGCTGTGGCTCGTCTTTTTTAGTTTTTTTTTTCTGCAAACATGAGCTATGTGTCCATTAATCCCACAAATACAACATTTTTCCAATATGAAATAGCACACCGTATAATGTGCAGCATATTAATTAATGTCTTATGAATTTTTAGATGATTTATCCATCTTACCTCTGTATACATTTATAGTATTTTTAATTAATTTGCCATTGTCTGATATTCCAATACAATATCTGTTGTTAGATCATGCCCTATACATTTTGAAATAGTTGTTTTTGATATTATATCTACTTTACTTAGTAGAGTTTTTCTAATACTGTGGGCCACAATTAGGCAAATTATCTTGATCTAGGAGTGTGCCCTGTGGATACATAGAAAATTTAAAAAGTATGATCAATGTATGCAATGCCAGATTGTAATCTTGGTAACTCTCTTGAAGTAATTGTTTTTTTTTTTTCATTCGAAATTTCATATGAGTTAGCCTATTCATTACTGCTGACTGAATAGTCGGATTTTCTATTAGCTCCTAGTATGGCACCCGGGAGTCTTGGGACTAAATAATTGTTTAGGAATTTGTAGAACATCGCTACTGACAAAAAAAAACAACTGTGTAATTTTATGCTGGCCATCCGCAATTTTACTTATTCTCATATAACAATCTATATGTTCCACATATATATTCTATATTAAGTGGTGGTGAAAGCCAAATTCATGCAAGTTATGAGTGGAAACTGCCATTTTTCTTCTTTATCTTTTTCAACATAAACGTACAAGACTTCTTTAACTTATTCTATGCAAGTTCCTCTTAAAATGTATCATTTGTACCATCTCCTGTGTCAACAAGAAGACAAACTCAGCTATTCAAGTCAAATCAAATAATACAGCTGCAACTTCATTATATAAATTGGAACGGAAAGGGATTTTACCTGGGTTGAAAATAGATTAGCTAGGCCAACACAGTGAATAATAAATCTTACGTTGATACCACTTACATTTTAATTTCATTTCTAGGAGAGAAGAGATTAAGAATCAGATAAATTAAAAATATATACTAAACACCCCATCCTCCTTACCGTCTTTCGTTTCTGGTATTCCCAAGTTTCAATCATGGAGAATCTGCATAATCGTCTAGTTCAAGGTATATTAAAATCAATTATAATATGGTCAGATGTAAAAATATGTAGGTATTTAATGACAAGTGTGCTTATATGAAACTATATGTAAATGTGCAAAATTATTTATAAGTAATGAGAATATATGACCAATTGGAAAATGAGTTTAGAAAATTACATCGAGAGTCTTTAATTTAAACACTTGTATATCTTTAACAATTATATTTACAATAAACATTTGTAATAAAGAACATTTATAATAAACTATAAAATATTTCATTCATCTTTTATGGTTACTCTTTACTTGTAATTTATTCAAATTAATATTCTAAACCCTTATCTATTATAAAGAATAACCATTTGATATCCATCTTAACATAAATGAAATTTGTATTAGGTTTTTCACTATCTCGATCATCTTTACTTATTATATTCTTAGTTGGAAATCGTAATTAATTTTATTTTAATTAACTTGATATACATATTAAATTCCTATCTGTCAGAATGATGAAATGGGATTCCCCTGTTATGTACTGTAGTTAAGAATAAACAAGAAATACAATTTATGATAGCAATAGTTAGTCAAGTATACCGACAACATTTAACTGAACTGTTAGTATAAACAAAGAAATATATATATATATATATATATATATATATATATATATATATATATATATATATATATATATATATATATATATATATATGATACAATTGTTCAAATCTTTGGACTAAACGTGTATTAGGTAAAATATTACTCTACCCATTTGAAGGTGATCAGTTTTCTATTATTTATTTTACTTACACTAATGGCAGTAATACTTTTCCATTATGTTAGGTGTTAACACTTATGTTCCTCTTTGTATCCATATTAAAGTATATATCTGAACAAAATCATTTATACAATATATGCAAATAAATAAAATTAATGCCGTTAAATAGTTTTACATTTTATAAAGAAAAATGTCCTTGTAAATCACTCTGGCAATCCTTATCAATCCATTTCAGGTATAGATAGTAAATGGTGGGTGTTCTAGAACAACCATTAAGTTACTTATTCGTTGTATCTTTGTAACTTTACCTTTAAAGTGTGAATTTGTTATATCCATTTTTTTAATAATAAACTGATGGTTGGCAAAGATCTTAAATGTTCAGTCAATTTTTCCCAAGTTCTGACAATCATAGCTTCATGAGCGACGATTTTCTTTGAGTGGTCGCTTTTGTACTTAACAATGCATGTTTGTCTGTATAATTATTTATATATTTTTTTACTAAATTATTTTGAGTGAATTAAGAGCAATATAGATATCCTCAAGTATAGATACTTCAATCTATAATTTAGAAGTATAGACACTTTGGTAATTTGAATAATCCGAATTTAATTTTGAAGACTTTAATTTTGAAATCCTCCAGTTAACTAACTTTAATTCTATATGGTTGCCTTTGCTTTCTCGGATTTACAGACATTGCTTTTGAATATTATTTCAATTCAAAGGTGACTGGAGTTTCTATTCGAATTGCAAATTCGAATTCTCTGGTTAACTTTGTTACTCAGTATATGAGGAATTTTATCTTTTTTTTTTTGGAGAAGTTTCTTGTTGAAACTATAAAGTTCTTGATTATTATTTAGGTTCATTGTTGACATTATTAGTGATTATTATTATATATAATGTGTTAATAACAATAAAAATTTTAATTTTCTATTTCTTTAATATAAATTTTCATTTTTCGCTTGTGTTCATGTTATCTGATCGGATTTATCTCGTATTACTGCACTGTACTGGAGTTACATAGCAAGATAATAATTACTAAAGATTAGTGGTCATGTCTGTATTTTATAACTTAAATGAGATATACATTTACAGTATGATTACGTTAAGGTTTAAATGTGTGTCATAATTAATGGTTTTTCAATTATAGTGCTTTGTTTTTATTAATACAGTGATTAATAAACAACACAACAATTATGGGTTTGGATTCAAATTAGGACGCAATGTGTGTAATTGGTATTGGATGGATGTAAGAGTCCCACTTTCCAATATATATATATATATATATATATATATATATATATATATATATATATATATATATATATATCACTCAAAGAAGTATGGAGAGATGTATGTTGGGAGTAACAAGAAGAGATCGAAAACGCAATGTATGGGTAAGAGAACAAACAGGTGTTACTGACTTCATTGAAAAAATTAAAAGATTGAAGTGGAGTTGGGCTGGACATATTGCTAGAAGAGATGATAATAGATGGACAATTGAAATTTTAAACTGGATTCCAAGAGATTGTAAAAGACCCAGAAGGAGACCACATGTAAGATGGATGGATGAAATAAGAAAATGTGTAGGGGTGATGTGGAGAAGAGAAGCTAAAGACCGGAGAAGATGGATTAAACTTGGAGAGACCTTCATCCTGCAGTGGATTGATAATGGTTGATAATGATGATGATATATATATATATATATATATATATATATATATATATATATATATATATATATATATATATATATATATATATATATATATATATATATATATATATATATATATATATATATCTGCTTGCTGAAACATTAATTTAACAATGTAACAAGTACAATAAAATTAAATTGCTGACAATGATTTATTGTTTTCTTTTGGGACTTTCTATAGAGTATATTTAGTGTGTGAAAATATCTTATTTCACATATATTCCAATAATTTTATTAATTTCCAAATGGTTTGTTTATTCATCTAATTAAAGTCTATGCAAATTTATTTCCATTTAAACTATAAAAGTAAGTAATTTACTAAACTGTTTTCGTTCAGCATTATATTTTATTTTATTCGAGAAACGCATTATTCTACTTTCAACCGTCATTTTCTCTTCTTGACAGTGAGTGACTACTCTGCTGCTTGAGTATTAAAAATTACAGATTCCTTTTATTCGCTATACTAATTTACATAATTTATTTCAAAAGTTTTTTTTATATAATATAGACTTTCTATAATAATCATTCTGGTGAAAAATAACAGTACAATATACATGATTTAATAAAAACTTTATTTATACTCAATTTTAAATATTTGGACCATCAGTGCAGTAGAATTAATAAAAGCAGTTCACTTTTAATGTTAAAACGTCACTAAGTGTTTGAATACAAAATGTAGGCTATGTATCAGAAGATTTACTGTTTTCGAACATATTTTAACTTTTCTCTAAGAAGGTGAGACAATTATTTTAAGCAAAAGTCAGTTGTATTTTTCATTAGGTGCTAAAAATATAATACTTTCATATATTTTTGATGATTTAGGAGATGGATTTCATTTTTTTCTTTATGAGTACCCTACATCAATAAGTGCTTCCTGACATAAACATCAGTATCCTATTTTTAAGTGTTTCACTGATGTAAATATAATAAATAGCTAAGGTTCTTCATTTAAATAGGTATTCACAAAGCTTTTGTAATTATAAGCCTTTGAAACAACTGAAAAAACCAAACTAATTAAACGAAGTAATATAAGAAAAACATTTTTTTTTAAATTTATTTATTATTTAAATTGTAATAGGGGAGGTAAAGTGTTTGTTTTAGCTCTCCATATATTTTTTTACATCTACATATTAATTTTTAAGTATCATTTAATAATAATAATTTAAGTAAGCAAAAATAAATAGATAAATATAATTGATTTTTATAAATATATATAAATATTTCACTTTTTAAAAATAAAATATTTATTTAAAATAAATGACATTATATTAATATAAATAAAAATGGCTTTTATTACATGATGCTGATTTAGTATGCGCTCACAGCCATTTCCAATTACAAGAACCTCCCAAAACCCACACTGACACATCCAACCGATAAATGACATCTATCAATCTATTTTGTATCGTGATCTGACCTTTCATTACAAAATAGCCATTTTCATCAATCCCCCCCCCAATCCAATTTTCATAGTTATAAGAAATGAAATCACATGATTAAAATATTAAAACACAAAATTGCCAATTTCCATAATTTCCAATTATAAGAACTTTCCAAAACACATGCTGAGACATCCAACCAATAAATGACATCGATCAATCAATACAATGTCGGGGTCTGACCATTCATTACAAAATCGCCATTTTCATTACCCCCCCCAAAAAAAAAGAACCCAATTTTCATAGTTATAAAAAATGAAATCACATGATTAAAATATTAAAACACAAAATCGCCATTTTCGTAAAAAAAAATTTCGTAGTTGTAAGAAATGAAATCATGTGACTAAAATAATAAAACAAAATTCACCATTTTCATCGCAATTCGACCATTCATTACAAAATCGCAATTCTCATAAAAAACAACAACACAAAAATGCAATTTAAGTTTGCTAGTTTATCAAGCATTTTTAGTAATAAGAAACCAATTTTCATAGTTAAAAAATGTAATCATGTGATAAAAAAAGTAAAATGCACTTTCACAAATATTTGAAATTAATTTTAAACAATAATTATATTTTCATCCAGTCATACATATGAAACCATATGACAAAATGGTGCGCAAACATCTTAAATTCACATTTTGTAAATCTATATCAATCTTTAAAAAAATCAAATTTAAGTATACTAGTTTATTAAGCCATTTACTAGTGATAACCAAAAGGATTACCTAAAATTGATAGATGTAAGATACAAATTATGATATATGCCAAAAGATTATACCTTATAAAATAGGAATGTTAAATAATGATGATGTTGCAAAGACCGATTGCTAGTTTAAATTTAAGTTTTCTAGTTTATCAAGCTTTTTGGTAATTAAAAAATAATTTCCATAGTTATAAAAAATGTATTCATGTGACTAAAAAGTAAAATGCACTTTCACAAATATTTGAAATTAATTTTAAGTAATAATTATATTTTCATCCAGTTATACATATGAAACCACATGACAAAATGGCACGCAAACATCTTACATTTACGTTATGTAAATGTACATCAATCTTTAAAAAAATCAATTTAAGTTTACTAGTTTATTAATCATTTACTCATAATAATCAAAAGGATGACCTAAAATTGATAGATTTAGAGTATAAATTATATAATTAAGTATTTATTTATACAGTGCTATGTTGATAAATTGTAAATGTAAATTAACGATCAGGCTAATTATACTATATGCCCATATAAAATAAAACATATGAATTTTTAGACTCAAAAAGTAAAGAAATTGAAAAAATATTAATTAAAAGCCCACATGTTCAATAAACGTAAAATTGATAGAATTCAAGATGACAGTGACTGCTCTCTAAATATTAAATGTTTATATATTTAAACTATGAATGTTATTAAAAATCTGAATTTCAAAATACTGAAACATTATAACTTCTACTTACCAGAAATTCTTGCTTTGTTCCACATAGATGTTGTTCCAAATTTGTCTCCTAACGTAATGGAATCTACTCTTGATTGCATGAGATCTACACTGGCTGTAGAAATCGATAATTTACATCGATACATTGAACTCTTGAAATTGATACAAATCTTGAGGTATTTACATGCAAGTGAATTTTACCATCAACAAATGGGCATGAACACGTGTTTAAATAAACTGAATACATTTTATTATTGCTAATACAAAAGCTTACTTAAAATTATTTATGTTAATATTCTTTAGGTTTTTAAAAATTGCCTTTCACCTGCAATAAATCTTTCTGATCTTTATTGCTTTTTTTAATTACTTTAAAATATGTAAATAGTTCTATATTTAAGTAAATAGGAATAAAAACTCAGCATTGTTGACATGTGATCTTATGATTGAAAATGTCTATAAAAGACACTTCTGATTCAAAATCTTTGATTTTAGTAACCAAATTATTTTGTGATTTGTAAACAGACATTGCATCTTATAACTATCATGGCTTTGAAAACGTTCTACTATAATGTTATCCCTAGTGAGCATCAAGCAATCACTTTTTGAGGGATAATAATCTTCTCAACGATAAAGAGAGTAAGATCCCCTGTACTAAGGTTAGTTATGTTACTATTATTTTTATTTTTCTAGCATATTTATTTCGACATGTGGAACTTATTCCTTCATAACTATCATCTCTAACTGTTATTTTAAATCAGAACTAAAAGACTAGGGCCAGTTTTTAAAAATCTAATTACCCATACCACTCTATGGTGCTGTTGTTAGTGAAAAACAAATAGATATAATGTTACTGGGCTGTTTTGAAATTTTGTTGATTTATGTTTTTAATTTTTGGATTTTCTTGATTTTTATTTTTTTGTTGTTGTTGCTTTTTTTTTTTTGTAACCGGTTTGATGTATATTTTTTAAAAATAAAATAATGTTTTTTTTGTTGTTTTTTTTTTTTTTTTTTGGGGGGGGGGGATTTTTTAAAATATTGTTTTTTTTTTTTTTTTTTTTAAAGAAACTTTTTTTCTGTTCCAAGTCTTTTTTATTGTTTTTGAAGAAATTTTTTGCTATTTTTTATCGAGAAACAATAAGGCTTTCTCGACAGACTTCTCTAAGACCTGTCATCATATTCCTTACGTCGTTTTGATAACCTTTCCAACTCAGCTCTAATACCCTTCACTGTAAGCTTATCCCAGCTTCAAAAATCAATTAGCCATACCGCTTGCGAAAAAGCAATTTGGCAGCCCTCAAAGCCCATCCCATGAGCGAATGGAACACCTTCATTGACATTGACGTGATTGACATTCCATTTCAGATGCTTGACAATGCCTTAATTTCATTAAACCACCACAAAGACAGTTTTTCTGGGTGGGTAAAATACTTTTTTTTGGAAGGGGGAGGGTTGAAAGAAAACCACCACATCTGCTTCTGTAGCAGGTAAATCTCAAAACTACAACGCCAAACAGTCATCTGCCATTGAACTGTTTTGATCTCGAAAAAGTCTTGAAAAGTGCGCAACTTGATCATGAACTTTGCTGAATCGTGATTTACACTCCCCAATTAGTGAATTCTGACCCCTGACAACGAAAGTAGGGGCCTTTGACAATTTGTAACAATTTTTACTAACTCACGTCAATTACAATACATTTAAGCAAAAAAAAAAAAAAATCCATTCTAATATACTTTTTGTCATTATAACTACAGAAACCTTCATATCATATGCTGTAATAAAAAGTGTCACATACTCGTTGCTAATAATGTTCAACATGCTAGAGATGTTGGGGTAAGGGTGCACTTCAACATCTTAGTGTTTGAACAGTTCACAGGCTGTAAGATCTATAAGCTACCTTGTAAACAACATATTTATGTGCTTTAGCATAGAAACACCACCATTGTGTGGTGTGGATCAATAGACGATGTATTACCAAAGAAGGTATTTTAACAAAATAAAGAAGTCGAATTAAGAGTAACCCAAGTAATAAATCTGATTTATTAATTTTTAGTTTAATGTAATATTAATATTTTTAACTTTAAACAATATTTATATGAGCAATAATAAAATGAATTTAGTTTCTTTAAACATGTTTCTGTATTCTTTGCTTGATGGTAAAAATCACTTGTATGTAAATAACTAGAGATTTGTATCGATTTCAAGAGTTCGATGAATCTATACAAATTATCGATTTCTCCAGTCTGTGTGGATCTCACGCGATCAAGAGTAGATTCCATAAAGACATTAGGAGTCAAATATCGAACAGCAACTATGTGTGACAAAGCAAGAATTTCTGGTAAGTAGAAGTTATAATGTTTCAGTATTTTGAAATTCAGACTTTTAATAACATTTAATATTTAGAGTGTGGTCAACGCCATTTTGAATTCTATCATTTTTATGTTTATGGAATATTTGGGTTTTTAGTTAATATTTTTTTTTCCTTTTTTTTCTTCACTTTTTCTGTTTAAAATTTAATATGCTTTATTTTATATGGGCATATCCTTTTGATTGCGATGAGTAAATGGTATCATAAATTAGTAAACTTAAATTTGACTTTTTTAAAGATTGATTTAGATTAATATAAATGTGAATTTAAGATGTTTGCATGCCATTTTGTCAAGTGGTTTCATATGTATAACTGGATGAAAATATAATTATTGCGTAAAATTAATTTCAAATATTTCCAAAATTGCATTTTACTTTTTAATCACATTATTACATTTTTTATAACTATGAAAATTGTTTTTTTTATTACCAAAAATGCTTGATAAACTAGCAAACTTAAATTTAAACTAGCAATCGGTCTTTGCAATGTCATGATTTTTTAACATTCATATTTTATAAGTTATAATCTTTTGGCATATAGTATAATTCATATTTTAAATCTATCAATTTTAGGTCACCCTTTTCATTATCATAAGTAAATGGTTTAATAAACTAGTAAACTTAAATTTGATTTTTTAAAGATTGATGTAGATTTACATCACATGAATTTTGTCACATGGTTCTATATGTATAACTGGATGAAAATATAATTATTGCTTAAATTTAATTTCAAATATTTGTGAAGTTGCATTTTACTTTTTTAATCACATGATTACATTTTTTATAATTATGAAAATTGTTTTTTTTTTATTACCAAAAATGCTTGATAAACTAGCAAACTTAAATTGCATTTTAAGGTTTTTTTTCTTTTTGATGAAAGTGGTGATTTTATAACGACTGGTCAGATTTAGATGAAAATGATGAATTTTGTGCTTTATCATTTTAATCACAGGATTTCATTTCTTATAACTACGAAAATTGGGTTTTTGAGGGATTTTTTTTATTTTTTATAGAAAATGGCAATTTTGTGTTTTAATAATTTAATCACATGATTTTTTTTAATGGCAATTTTGAGTGAACTACAAAAATAGGGTTTTGGAGTTTTCTTTTTATTTTGATGAAAATGATAAATTTTTTGTCTAATATTTTAATCACGTGATTACATTTTTTATAACTATGAATTTTTTTTTTTTTATGAAAATGGCTATTTTTATCGATGTCATTTATCGGTTGAATGTGTCAGCGCTGTTTTGCATGGTTTTGTAATTCAAAATGGCGGCCGTGAGTGCATACTAAATTGGCATCAAATGTGTTGTGGTGGTGGTAATTTTTATGAGTTTTCACTTTTAATTCTGCATTAAGATATATAAAAGCTCTGAGGTTAGTAAATTTTAAAAAGATTACTTTTATACCTATAGATAAATATCTTGAGGGAATGAGAAATGGCATTCGCTGGTAATCTTTTTATTATATATATATATTTATAAAAACTAATTCACTTTTTTAAAATTGTATACTTTAAAACTGAAATAAAAATCAGCTTCTAAAAACACTATTTTACAAAATAAAAAAACAATAATATTTAGACTTTTTTACAGTAGTACAATCAATAAAAGAAAATGTTTGAAATATATATCAAAACTTTTAAAACTGAAAATAAGAAAGGAAAAATATTAATTTGCATGCAATTAAACGAATATAAAAAAAAAAACCCATGAAACGATTAAACTTCGTCAAAAATTTAAATAATTATAAACATATCGGCATCACCTCTCCATCAAACTAAAAAAGTAAAAACCAAAAAGCATATATATATATATGAAAATTTTACAAACACGTGATGTGATGTATTATGGTTTCTCCTTAAACGAAGTCACAGTACATCACATCACATCGTTTGTAAAATTTTCACGTGTTGTTATAATTATTCATTATTAAAATATTATTTATCATTATATATATATAACATACATACGCAAATAAATAAATAAACATGCAAAATGGATTAAACATTCTTGGTAAACTGAACTTCCAATTAAAATTAAAACAACTTTTAGACATATTGTTTAATTTGTAAATCAGATGACAATATTAACTGTAATGACCTCTGTCAGGCTGTCACATACGGAAAAAAAATCCAGCTGTACATTAAATCAATCAATGAATTATTTTTTTAATATGTTAATATACTTATCTAATTGGATGTTATCGATGATATACGTGAAGAAAGTTTGACACTTATAGAAATAAGAATAAATAAGTGAATATATATATATATATATGAGGATATGTGTGCATTTAATTTAGAAATTATTTATTTTTTCATTTTCTTTTAGATAATTTTAAAATATGGATAACTTTAAAAATGGTTGTAATTTGACACTTTATAAATGTCAAACTAATCATACATTTTATTACGATTATATCAACACTATAGATCTTACAGTAACATTTTTTATCCATGTTGCTTGTTTATTTGGGAATTTATTATTAATAATCTCAATAATCTCTTTTCCAAAGCTGCGATCTGTCCCAAATATATTCATTGCTAATTTATCACTTAGTGATTTACTGTACGGTGGAATAGGATCTCCACATTATTTTTATAACAGTATTTTGAAATGGGATTTGAATGTTGGTTGTGACTTTTCGTTGTTTTTTTTACTTCTGGGAGGCAGTGTGTCAATGATGATATCTACACAAGTTGCTATTAACCGTTATATACTCATATGTAAATCAAATGCATTATATAATAAAATATATTCTTTCAAAAATGTTTTTATAATACTCGGAGCAATGTGGACTTTTATTTTATCTTTTCTATTATTTGTAATCTTTTCAGGATTTTTTAAATTTTACTTTTATCATGTTTTTAGAGAATGTTGGTTTGTTCTTGATTTTAATGGCTTAATGCTTATTCTAGGGTTTGTTGTCATACTATATCCATTTAATTTTCCAACAATGGTCTTCTGTTATATTAAAATTTTCAAAGTTATTCAAAAATCACAGCAAAATTTGCAACTTATGACTCATTCAGATTCAGTGCAAAAACGGTTTAATGAGAATATCAAAATGACAAAAATAATGTTTTTTATTTTTATGATTTTTACGATATCATTTATACCAGCAGGATTGATGCTGGTTCTTTTATTTTTTATGAATATTCCAATTGTATTTTCTAGAATTTGTATAATTATTGGAGTAATGCACTCTGCAGGAAATCCAATAATTTATGGACTATCTAATAAAACTTTTCTTCGTTCTTATATTAAAGTTGTTACATGCAATTACTTTAAAAAATAAAATAAAAATATGTAGATTATTTTTTTAATAAAATGAAATTATCTAATCTCTAACATTATACTGTTATCTTGCAATAAAAATCATTTCTTATTTATATTTATTATATTGTTTTTATGTTTAATAGCTTTCAGTCGCAATAATGTCATTCTCTATTAAACAATAAATGTTAACGAAAACATATATAATTGAATTTTAAAAAATAAATGAATAATAGCAATGCAATAATAATTATTTATGGTAGAAATTTAAGATACTTAGCAAATTGCATCATAATTACTGCACAACAATTTAAATAAAAGTATAAACATATTTAATTATAATTATAAGGAATTTTAATATAGAATTAAAAGCTTTCTTCATCGATATACTCTTATCTCCTACAACCGATACACATGATTACATACATTTAAAAAAGGGAAATGATCCCCAATATACATATTTTGTGCTGAACCACACTCTCATCAGTTGGTCCAGATCATCATCTCCCAAACACACTTATTTAAAATCAATGCTCGGTTTATATTAAGATAGCAAATTCAAATATTTTAATGGACAGTTGTGTATGAAATAGAGTAGATATATGAATGTAACTTGAGTGTCTGTATTTAAGTCTCTTATAATTACATCTAAACTCTAAGTATTTAATTTTACTTATATATATATATATATATATATATAAGTATTTAATTTATATATATATATATATATATATATATATATATATATTAGATCTAGTTTCTAGAAGATCTAGTTTCTAGAGTCCCAGCTCTCCACTGAGGTTAGTCATAAGCTTGAAAACAATAGGTCTGGAGATAAGGATTTAACGATAGAGATTTGATTAGAGCTGTTGGTAAGCTCTATCTATTGATCATATATATATATATATATATATATATATATATATATATATATATATATATATATAGTGACTTTCCTGGTTGGCACCATGAAGAAATGTGGGAGGTTCACATTGTGCCAATAGTGACCAGAGATAACTATTAAGAAAAAAATTAATTGTGATATAACTTTGCATTTTATATTTAGTTAAAAAATTATCAAGACCTTAGTTACGGTGTACGAACCATTAAAATTTTATTTTATGTGTGTATAATAGTGGGAGAGGAAGATGGACAATATCAGGAATTGTTGGTATGGGAGTTTAATTAGTAGGAATGTTTGTCTGTAAGGCCATAATAGGTGTTTGTTCATTGATTATCTAACTCACTGTCCATTCCCATTCCAAGATCTAACTTATATGTGTGTGTGCATTTCATTTTACATCATCTCACATTTCATTCATATTTTTAATTATTACTTGTAATATCCAGTTTGTAATAGCAGTATTTAATTGCCATAGGAACTGTCAATAACTCAGTCATTAATAGACCTATGTATCAGTGGAAAGACAGATACCCAGATATACCATGAATTAATATGATTTTTTTATTTATTATTTATTAATTACTTATTACATAAAATCTTACATTTAAAATTGTAAAGGTTATTTATTAATTTGTTATTAGTTAGCATTTGTAAATTTAATTTTTTTTTCCAATATTCTATTACTAACACTTTACAAGCAAGAAATTCCTGCATATTGCTAAGCTCATTATAAAAAAGAGGCATGGCTCAGCAGTTTTTTTACAAGAGATTTAAAAAAATGGAGAAAAGAGAGAAGAAAGACAGAATAGTTATGGAAAGTGGAATAATTTGTTTTTAAAAAAAAAATAAGAAAATAAGTAAATGTAAAAATTCTCTACTATTCATTTATGGATAAACTTCTCTCATACTACTCAGAATAGAACTGTTTATATGGAAGGCTAAATTTTAAAAGGTGCCCAGCTTTGGCTTTTATCAGCTAATAGTTTTGATTTACTTTATTCAAAAATGCATGGATATTATATAAAATTGTTAATTATAATTTATTATAATGTATTTATAATGAATAAATGATGTTGGAGTTGTATAAATTACTAACAATGAAGTGTAACGATCCAGAGAAAGAGATACTTAACGTAATCTGCACTACAGGGCGCCACTAAGCATTTGAACCTAGAAAATTTATATAGTAAGCAGATACGTAAGTCAAAAAGAAATATTTTATATATTTTGATTCCGGTCATTAGCCCATTGTCACTAGCTCAGAGGAATAGCAGAGATTTATATTTTATAATAAATTCTTATCTAAGAATATATAAAAAAGAATAAAATAAGCCACTGCCAGTAATTATACACACAAACATTTATTTACACACATATATAATATTTAAAATTATTTTGGTATCAGTTTTACATTTTAAAATTTAATTTACATTTTAATTTTTGATTTTAATTTATATTTAATTTTTATAAATTTACATTTTAATTTTTATAAGTTCGCACAGATGGATTTTTAAAAGTTTGTTTTATAATGTTGAGTATCGATCGGCTGCATAGATTCCACGGTTAAAAACATCTTGAAATAAACATAACCGATCAAAATACAAAGTCACTGATACCATCAATTGCAGAGTGAATACAAGAAACCCAATGGCATTCATCATAAGATACTGCATTGACATCGATGACTTATATATTCTAACTGAATATGAAAACCACAACATAATTAACCGCTAACGAATCCATGCAACATCCATACCCAACTTAAATTTAATGCATTTTTATTTAGAATGTTGAGTATGAATAGACTACATAGATTTGCATTTGAAAGAAAATATTCTATCCTCATTTAACCTTAGGCCAAAAGTTTGCAGTTAAACCAACGTCAATCCATCTGATATATCGATGCATTCAATGTAACACGAATATGGCAGCACAAAAGGTTAAGAGACAAAATTGCCTCTCGTCAGATAGGAATACTACATCTATCTAACGAGAAGAGCAATAAAAAAAAAACTCCATGGGAAAGGACTGCGGTCATTTTGCCGACTTATGATCGCATTCCATAGGCAAAAAGGAAGTGTGCGGCATATAAAGCGATTCTGCCCATAGCGAATCTCGTACTACATCTATTAATTACACCAATATATCCAATCCATTGACCTAATTTAACTATGAAACAAATAACCTAAGATTACCCTCCCTTAATATAACTTTACAAATCTATATAGCCATTCACACCTGACTTAAGTTTAACATTTATATAATTTAATTTAACGAAAAACAAGAATCGTAATAAAACTTCAAAGAACAAAAAAAAATGGAAATGATTTTACAAAAGAAATACATCAAATTAAAATTACTTATTAATAAATAAAGTTGGTCATATAGGATTTATTTCAATTATTTTAAATACTGAACAAGTTTTAAAATTAAAGTTCTTATTGTTTAGTATACTGGAGTTTTAGAAATAGATTTAAATCTTAGAATTCATAAAGTTCTTACAGTTTTAACACATCCATAGTTTCTAATTACTTGCAGTTGCTTGCCATTTGGATGCGAGCATTAATTCCCCCGATGTCCTGTGGTCCTCAATATAGGAAAAACGATGTCATTTCTTTTTTTAACAAAACTGAAGGGATTGAAGAGTGCATCTTTTCAATCTCTTCTCCTTCAACTCTGCACTAACACATATAGTCACATCTCTTCCTCTTATTTTCTTCACTCACTAAAAATTTTAATATCATACTTTTTCTTTTATATGTAACATTAGGATCCAATGGACATTATGTCAGCGATGATGATGATCCTTCCATTGAGGTTCTATTCCTCAATGGATCTCTTTCACTGGCCATTAGTTTCTATTGTTTTCCTATCTGACCAGTGCTTATACATTTAAATGCCCAAGGGTTAGTTCACTTGGTCTAATTAAAATAATCATTTCCATTTTTTCAATAACATTAATTAATTTGTTTTGTACAAACTTAGATATATTTTTATATTTAAATCTTTTTAAGTTTTTGTTTTTAAAATACTTTTTCTATTTTTAATAAAGTTTCTTTTTTTTTTGATAATTTTTTTCATCTGTGCGATTTTATATATATATATATATATCAGTTTATATATATAAAATCGCATTTTTTTCATCTGTGCGATTATATATATATATATATATATCAGTTTAATATAGAATTTTAATTTTCAATTTTTTAATTCTTAAAAAAGAAGTTTTATTTGTGAACTTTTATTTTTTTTATGTTTACTAATAAAAAAATAATGTAACATTGTATGTGCCTTTTACATATCAGTAAACTTGCTTAAAAAAATAAACAAAAAAAAAACTATTTTACGTAGGGTTAGTAATTACGGTACATGATTAATGAAGACATTTACAAAAACATTCAGTTAGTAATTTTACAAAAAGACTATACAGTATACAAAAAAAATGTTGGCTATCGTTTTCCTAAGGACCATCTATGTTTACACCTCCTCCCCACAAGAGTTCTATTTTTTATACATTTTATTTTTGCACATGGCATAACAAGCAAATTATATAAAATATTTATTTAAGAAGGTTGCATTGAGATAAATATGTTTTGAAAGATAATGGGTTTATACATGTATATTTGCAGCACAATTATATATACTACCAACTTATTTATGACTGATTGAAATGCTTACAAAGAATTACAATGAAGTAAATTCCCAAAGGTACTCATTGTAAGGTATCACATTTACCATCATAAACGTACGTGGCTGTGTGCTCCTATACACATTAAAGCATAATTTATATTAACAAAAAAAAACATATCAATTGCAACCTTTTGACTTTCTTTTTAACAAAATACAGTTTAAAATTATTTATACTTTCTCATGTTTAATATATGTGCTATTTACTCCTGGAAGTAGTGCTTTTATAAGATTTAAAGTATATGACTTTATGTAAACAGATAAAAATATTTCATTTTGAAAAACTTGCTCAGGGTATTCATAGTTTATTAAAAATCAGCCCCAGATGGGTAGCCAGTTGTAATGATCCGGAGAAAGAGCTACTTAATGTAATCTGCACTACAGGGCACCACTAGGCATTTGAACCTAGAAAATTTATATAGTAGGCAGATATGTATTCAAAAAAATATATATTTTATATATTTTGATTCCAGTCATTAGCCCTGTGTCACTAGCTCAGTGGAATAGCAGAGATTTATATTTTATAATAAATTATTATTTAAGAATATATAAAAAAGAATAAAATAAGCCACTGCCAGTAATTATACACACAAACATTTATTTATGCACATATAATTTAAAATTGTTTTAGTGTCTGTTTTACATTTTAAAATTTAATTTACATTTTTACCTTTGATTTTTGATTTTAATTTACATTTAATTTTTATACATTTACATTTTAATTTTTATAAGTTTGCACAGATAGATTTATAAAAGTTTGTTTTATAATGTTGAGTATCGATCGGCTGCGTAGATTCCATGGTTAAAAACATCTCAAAATAAACATAACCGATCAAAATACAAAGTCATTGATATGGTCAATTGCAGAGGGAATACAAAAAATCCAATGGCATTTATCATAAGATACCACATTGACATCGATGACTTATATATTCTAGCCGAATATGAAAACCACAACATAAATAACTGCTAACGAATCCATGCAACGTCCATACCCAACTTAAATTTAATGCATTTTTATTTAGAGTGTCGAGTATGAATAGACTACATAGATATGCATTTAAAAGAAAATATTCTATCCTCATTTAACCTTAGGCCAAAAGTTCACAGTTAAACCAATGTCAATCCATCTGATATATCGATGCATTCAATGTAACATGAATACGGCAGCACAAAAGGTTAAGAGAAGAAATTGCCTCTAGTCAGATAGGAATATGACATCTATCTAATGAGAAGAGCAATAAAAAAACTCCATATGAAAGGAATGCAGTCACTTTGCCGACTTACAATCACATTTCATAGGCAAAAAGGAAGTGTGCCACATATAAAGCGATTCTGCCCATAGTGAATCTCGTACTACATCTATTAATTACACCAATATATCCAATCCATTGACCTAATTTAACTATGAAACAAATAACCTAAGATTACCCTCCCTTAATATAACTTTACAAATCTATATAGCCATTCACACCTGACTTAAGTTTAACATTTATATAATTTAATTTAACAAAAAACAAGAATCATAATAAAACTTCAAAGAACAAAAAAAAAAAAAATGGAAAAGATTATACAAATGAAATATATCAAGTTAAAATTAGTTATTAATAAATAAAGTTGGTCAGAGAGGATTCTACTTCAATTATTTTAAATATGGAACAAGTTTTAAAATTAAAGTTCTTACTGTTTAGTATACGAGAGTTTTAGAAGTGGATTTAAAGCTTAGAGTTCATAAAGTTCTTACAGTTTTAACACATCTGTAGTTTCTAATTACTTGCAGTTGCTTGCCATTTGGATGCCAGTGTTAATTCCCCCGATGTCCTGTGGTCCTCAATATAGGAAAAACAATGTCATTTCTTTTTTTAATAAAACTGAAAGGATTGATGAGTGCATCTTTTCAATCCCTACCTCCTTCAACTCCGCACTAACACATATAGTCAGATCTCTTCCTCTAATTTTCTTCACTCACTAAAAATTTTATTATCAAACTTTTTTTATATGTAACTTTAAGATACAATGGACATTATGTCATCGATGATGTTGATCCTTCCATTGAGGTCTGATTCCCCGATGGATCTCTTTTATTGGGCATTAGTTTCGATTGTTTTCCTATCTGACCATTGCTTATACATTTAAATGCCCAAGGACTAGTTCACTTGGACTAATTAAAATAATCATTTCCATTTTTTCAATAACTATTAATTAATTTGTTTTGTACAAACTTAGATATATTTTTATCTTTAAAACTTTTTTAAGTTTTTGCTTTTAAAATACTTTTTCTATTTTTAATAAAGTTTCCTTTTTTTTAATATTTTTTTTATCTGTGTGATTTTATATATATATATATATGAGTTTAGTATAGAATTTTAATTTTCAATTTTTTGATTCTTAAAAAAAAGTTTTATTTGCAAACTTTTATTTTTTTCATGTTTACTTGTAAAAAAAATAATGTAACATCATATGTGCCCGTTACAGAAGTTAACTATAAAAAGTGTGCTGAACTCTTTATTTAAACATTTTATGGACTCTCGGTTAATAAATTTTCTATTCTTGCTATAAAAAATAAAATTACAATGAAAAAATTTGTCTATTCTAACACTCTGCATTAATAGGATAGTCATATATACCAAATAACATTACCATTCACAACTATAAAAATGAGCAATAGAATGTGTGAATTAATAATATTTAATAATTAGTTACAAATAACAAAAAAAAGCATGGATAAATCACTCACAATGGATTTAATTGTTATGAAAATTCTATTGAATTCTAGAAACCTAAAAAGAAATAAAAGTCATAAACTTTTACTTGGATTATCTTACCAAATTGGAGATATTTTATTTTATGACAAATACAATTATTCCAATACACACAAAGGCTGTTATAATGTCTATTAGGAAATCCTAAGAACATTGGAAATTATTGCAGTTTTTGTCAAATTTTAATTTATCCTGCAGGAGAAATGTTTGTATAATTTTAATGTTGTTAATTCATCATTATCATTGTGAGCTGTGCTTATATTTCTGTTTAAACTTTCAATTCTGTACTAAAAATAAAAAAAAAAACTTTTATTCTAAGGATTAAATGTTGACATGTATTTCTTTCTATTGCCTATAATAAATACGTAGATTTTTATGCTTAATTTGATTTATTATTATTGTTATTTATTTATATGCCTAATCTCCTCTAGAATGTTTAGGAGATCTTGGTATAAATTATACCAAATCAGTAATATTTTTTTTGATATTATGTTAAAAGAAAATGGATATTCTCATGCTTATATTATTAGTTCAAATTAATTACATTAATATTATGCATTGGTTAATAATAATAGATAGTCACATGGAGATATTTATGCCATTATGCAGAATAGTTAAACTTACTTGACATTATTGACTTTAAGTTGAAATGCAATATTCATAATTCTCACAAGTAATAGATTTGTTTAAATTTAATTATTGTTAATATGACATTTTATTATTCATATAATTTAGAAATCATTTTATATATGATAGCATATTCGTGTGTGTGTGCACTGTCATAAACTATTTTACCAAAGTTGTATTTTGGTTTTTCTATCAGTTTTGGTTTGGTGCCATATTTTAAAGGAAGATGAAAATTTAAGAGTTTGTCTACTTAAAGATTTGTTTATATATGAAATGCGTTGAGGATCGAAAGGATGATTTTGCTATGTGGATTAAGTAATACTCTTCTTGATTACTTTCTTGTCAAAACCATGGGTGGTAGTGTATTATCTTGTTTGATAGCATAAGATGAGATAGTTGTATTTCTAAATGAAGTGGCAAATGTCCCATTTATTGATGATAAGTCAGCTGTGTTCCACAACATTTGTGTCCTAAAAGATATTTATTGAAGAATTAAGTTTGAATTTGGAGTTTTGGTTAACCTTCACATGTGTATATGTGGATATTTGTTTATTGTTATTTCTCTCTCCTTCTTGATTCTTGCATAGTTATCATCATGTAATATATTGTAATGGTATGGTCACATATACCCACATGTACCAGTCTGCAAATACATTTGAACACACAGATCACCTTCAACAATCAGCTCATTTGACTACAATGTATAATTAACTTACATCAAATCTACAAATGCTGATACACCTATCTTTCTTATTCTAAAGTTGATAGTGCCAAATGCAATAGTCTTGTCCAGCCATGTATATAGGAGAAAGAGAGCAAGCTCACATCTAACCACTGTCAGACCTAGGGTCTTCATGTAGGATGCTAGAGATAACACAACAAAACACAACTCATGTTTACATCTATTTTTAATAGACTAGCCTAAGCATTATTCATCAAAGCCTCATGTAATTCAAATTAGTTCATCTCATTACTCTTTTCCAAAACTATTGCCTCAGATATTAGAACTCAGGAAAAATTCACATTCGACTTGCTTAACCAATATGTAACTATGCAAACTGTTAATCAACAACCAAAATAATACATTCTATCTATTAGAAAGAAATAACCTTTATTTAATATTCTCTTGCATGTTTTTTAAACAATAATGTGGATGTGTGCATGTGTAAAATATTGGCTATAAGATGGAATGTAAATGCTGGACTGAACGTAAAGCTGGATCAACAAAACTACAGAGATCTAACAAAACTTCATAATATTTATTTTCAAAAAAATAAGATATATTAAAACATAAAATAAATTCCCAATCAATTTTGAATAAAAAAATTTTAATAAAGAAAAATATTTACAAATGTCCATAATTTACTTGGATAGATCCCTATGTCCTTACAGTTTTTATGTCTATGATGAATATCTATCATTTCTTTACTTAAACAATTTAAAACAAATCACCCTTACTTCCCATGAAAGACACCCATAATATAGACATCTATATATCCAAGATAATAAAAAAAATATTAATGAAAAGTGAGATTGTTAACTCAATGAAAATTTAAATGCATGCTCAGATATAGTATGCAATATCTAGTGTGGAAAAAATATAATAATAAAACAACACATTATATGATAGAAAAGAAAATTATAGAGAATACTATTATAAAAGTGTTAATCATTTACTCATTATATTTTAAGAATACTATTAGTAACACATATACTATAACCTATAAATAAGTCATGTCATGTTATAACATAGTTTATTTCAATGGCTTTAAAAAAACTCTTACCAATAAATATTCTAGTGGAGCACTTAATTTTATGTGCATACTTGAGAACCAAATTTCTGGTTAGAAAATAAATCACCTAGATTTTATTAAAACAAAAAATACTTTTCAACCTTCCGCCTTTCCTACTCTCTTGATATTTTCTTATGTTGAACTATTTCCTGTTGAATTAGAAATAGCACTTCCCCAACTATAAGATCAAGATAATAAATAAAAATACAGACTTATACAACAGAAAATAAAACATAATTTTACAATCTTTTATGAATCGATATGTTAAAGCATAATTATTTTTCAGAGTCCTCTTTACACAAAGTTCTTATGGTTTATGCATTTTTTATTATAAATGTTGAAGAACTGATTAATTTTATAAAACACACCTGAATTTATTTAAGTTGGCAGTAGGTAGTTTTATGTTATTCCTCATGTAGATTTCCATCTTGTGTAGATCCAACCTCTCACACACTTAAATTGTAGACAGTTAAATATTAATACTCATATGGGCATAGTGGATACAATAAAATGCTCCACCCCAATGAAAATTATTTTTTAGCTGATGTATTTCATATTTTAACAATATATACAGCTTTATATAAATATATATGCAGTTTTCTTTTAATAAGATATATTTATAGACAGAATAAAGCTCTTTACTGTGTGTAATATTGGCTATATAAACTTTAAATTAAATCAACTATTCTGATTTCTTTTTTTAGTTTTTTTTAAACAAAAATCATAATACTTTCTTTTAAAATTTAAATTGACAAATTATTTTTACTTATCTGACTCTTGAATTAGAATAAGAAAATTCTATTCAGTTCCTCTTTTTTTTTTCCGAATGATGAATTAATTAGAAAAACTTTAATATTTGTTGAGACACTGCTTTAACAAAATGTCCGTTTTGCAAAAGAAATTATTGAAATAATAGTTCTAATAAAACTTCACTTTTCAGATGAAACACAGAACAAGAAAAAAAAATTTAATTGTTTCCTTTTTATACCAGCATTATTCCTATTGTTTAAACCAGCATTCCAGCATTGCATCTTTTAAAATATTTTTTACATCCATTCATTATAAAAAAAAACAAATTATAAAATACATTTACACAATATTATATTATTATATCTATTATATTCAGATATTGATTTATTTTATTGCTATAATTATTGTTTTTATTTAAGTCATTGTCAGTTTAATTAACACAATACAATGATCAATATATATATATATATATATATATATATATATATATATATATATATTATATATAGGCTATATATATATATATTATAATAGTCTGAAAGTAAGGAATCTTAACATATCTGCATTACAGGGTGTCACTAGGCATTTGAACCTAGAAAATTTATATAGTAGGCAGATTATGTAAGTTAAGTAAAAAATTTTTGTATATATTTTATTCTGACCGTTATCCCAATGTCACTAACTCAGTGGAACAGCAGAGATTTATATTTTATAAATTCTTATCTAAGAATATTTCAATATTAAAAAAAGATTATAATAAGCCACTGCCAGTAATTAACAAACAAACATTTATTTACACACACACACACACACATATATATATATATATAAAGTTTAGCATTATTATTTTAGTATGTTTACTTTAGCATTTAACTACATTTTTAATTTTTTTTTTAAGTTCACACAGATGAATTTAATAGTTTATTTAAGTGTCGAGTATGAATAAACTACATAGATTGCATTTGAAAAAATAAATTTTATCCCTGATTTAACCTTAGACCAAAAGTTCGGAGCCAAACCAACATCAATCTATCTGATATATCAATGTATTCAATGTAGCATGAATACAACAGCACCAAAATGACATACTGTCAGGAATGTACATCTGAACAGCATGGTTGATAGATGACATTGACTCTCAACCAAATAAAAATGTTACCTCTATCAGCAAGAAGAACAATAAACAAAAAACTCCATAGAAAGGGACTGCGTTCTCTGTCTTACTCTCCCTTCCATAGACAAAAAGGAGGTGTGCAGCATATAGATCGATCCTGCAATTAGCAAATCTCATACTACATCTACTAATTACACCGATATATCCAATCTATTGACCCATTTTAACTACAAAACAAATAACATAAGATTACCCTCTCTTAAACTAACATATATAATTTTACAAATCTATGCAGACATTCATTTCTGACTTAAGTTTAGTTTAACGAAAAACAAAAATCATAAAACTTAAAAGACAAAAAAAAAAAATGGGAAATGATTTTAAATAAAAAAAAATACATCAAATAACATTATTAATATTAATTTACGTTGGTCAGATATGATTCTATTTCTATCATTTAAATACTGGGAAAGTTTATATTTTAGAGTTATTATTGTTTTCAAATTAATTAATGTTCATTAGATTTCACAAAGTTCTTATGATTTTAACAAGTCCATAGTTTCTAATTTCTTGAAGTTGCTTGCCATTTGGAGCCAGCATTAATTCCCCAATGTCCTGTGGTCCTCAATATATGAAAAATGACCATATATATCTTTCCTTTTAGCAAAACTGAAGGGATTGAAGAGTGTGTGTTTTCAATCCCTTCTCCTTCAACTCCACCCTAACACATATCAACACTGCTATCACACTATCTCAATTTTCTTCACTCACTACTGTAACGGGTGTACTCGTTTACCGTATACTTATTAGTTCTTATCATAAAAAAAATAATATCTATATTTCCCCTTTTTCTTTTTGAGCAAAAAAAATAGTGATAAGAAATTTCGTATTTCTCTCACAGCATATTTATGGACGTCAATCATTGACTCCAAGCGCCAAACTTACTTTTTACATAAGTATTATGCTGGAAGAGAAGAATACGATAGTAATAGGGCCTCTCCACTAGCTCAGTACTCAGGGCGGGTGGCTAATAAACCGTAGGAAAAATGTACGGGAGAAACTCTATGCAACCAACAACGAAACTCGGATCAATCGTCTAAATTTATGAACTATATTCCATGAGTCAAATAATAACACACACACATGCAATATACCTTAATATAACATATCTTTTATTATAATATTTTCTGCTTTTAATAAAAATATATTTCCCGCTTTCATTTAACATTTACATAACCCAATAAAACCTATATATGTATTCTGTGTGGATTTTCAATAGAATAAGAAAAACGAACGTATACACAGATAAAATCTAATCAGCTGTATTCAAAATGGCCTTATCTTAAAAAAAAAATATAAGTCTCTTGCCTTGGTTCGTTCTCCTTGAGGGTTTCAGAAAACGTAATAATATTTGGAAAATAAAATATCTTAAGTTCATATTACCTGCAATTTTTGTCCGATGTGATCCCCGGAGATATCAAAATAAGAAGAAAAACACATGAAATCCGAAGCAAAACGTACGAGACAGTTCATCACGCTTCAGTTCATTCCGAGTCGGATCGATTCCCTTGCGAAAAGTTGATAGGTCTCCGGTCGATGTTCTCCGGTCACTGCTGCATGGCCTCTTCGGGGCAAGGTCCAGAAATCCCAGCACGCTTAAGCCTTTACCCCACTGTACTCATATTCGGCCGTAGCCTTAGCTATTCTTCTTCAATATATATAAAAAAAAATGAAAATATTTCTCCCTTCCTTTTTTTTCTTTCCTCTTTGAAGACCAAAAATAATCTGACACTAGTTTAAAAAAAAAAACTACATCTCACTCCCCCTGTCACTTTTTCTTTTTCTTTTGTTTTCGCAAACACAGTCCGTCCCCTTCTTCCCCACCACGTGGTATAGATGGCCAGTTAAGCTAATAAGCAGAAAGAACTTTTCGCACCTTCGGACATTTTGGCAATTAACATTCCGGAAACTTTTTACTTCAACCTTCTTTTTAATTTTCATTCAAATTCCCCAGATAAGATTTTCGATGTTTAATATATTTCTTTTTTTTTTTCTTTTTCTTACAATAATCTCTTATCTTGGATCCAAAATGTATTCATACGCTCGTTTTCTAAAATTGTCTATCCACACCGCAAATACATACATATACCACTTTTACAAAAACAAAACGCAAATTCCCCCCCCACCCCCTCTTTTCTTACTTAAATAAAATCTTAAACATTTTCTCCCACTAACAAAATAAATACTAAAACGAAATAAAATCAAAATTATATGAAACTAATTTTAAAACTATATAACATATGTGTGCGCCTTTCTACCTTGTAACTAGGGTTTAAACCCGACTAGTTACAATACCCTCCTCCCGGAAGCCTTTAAATACGTAGACCGTATTTAAACGGCTCATTCCTAACTTATCACATAAAACGATGCATTTTTAAATATTTTCCCTTTACAACTTTCTGCCCTGTGGCTCTAGAATAAAAGAAATAAACGACCATCAATCCCAATGATATGCTATAATTTCGACCACCAACTCACACGCATGTGATATGCAACGCACCGCATCCAAACGATTCCACACAGACTTATTTGGTTATGTGACCGGAAACACAAAAAAAAACCTAAAAAAAAAAATCCCTTTTTTTTTTCTTTCTACGTGTCAGGACTTTCTAACCGCACTCTGCTACTTCAGAGTCTTATGAGCGTGGGTAACTAGAACAAAATCCGACTTAAGTAGGGGTCGTCCAAGACCGTGCTCACCTTTGGAGCTTTGTGGGTGGGACGGTATGTGAGTGCCGTGCTCTCTTTGGAGACTTATTAGCTTAAGTTTAAATAAGTCGGTCAACCATGTCGGGAACAACATTTATATACAGGACGCGACACACCACAGGCCCAATCCAAGCAACCAACCCCGCCATCCACCGTCAGACTCGATAGACCGCTCCCATCTCAAATCTCCCTAGCCACCTTTATCTAACTCTCTAGCCTACAAAACAATGAAGGAGAAAAAAAAAGATTCGACACACATATATAACTTCAAATGTGGCCTTATATAACGGCCCCTATACTTAATAATATCATTGTCAAATATTAAACCCATACCCTAATAAAATAATTTAAACAAACACACAAAAAAAACTTTCAGCCTATGTCCAATTACGTGTATATATCTTAACTCTATCGGCTATCCTTTTTTTTGGATGAACTCGAAATCTTTCCCTGTCCATAATTCGGCTTGCGTGGCGGTCGTGGCTCTTCATGTTCATACTGCCATTTCGGTCTAGTATTACCATCCCCTCGTTCGGGATCCTGCAAGTTCCAATCCGACCCTCCTTCTTCCGTCCCAAATTTCACAACTCGAGTATCGTGAGTTTCTTTTCCTCGCTCTATCGGTAAATTATAATCATAGGTGCTCATATCAATCGCATTAAGTAGCTCAGCTACCTCCTCCATGGACGCTTTCCTTATGCCTAACATCATTTGTTCCACCTTCATCGGCATGTTATGCCTCACGATCCGAATGATGTGGTTTTCCTTTAAATTGCATGCGTCTAACGTTCGCAGCTTTGCCACTTGTCGATGGAAAAATTGTGAAAAACGTTCTTGCTCTCCTTCCCTATATTTCTCCTGCATAATCCGATATCTAGCCAACTCTTGACGATCCTCTGACCAAAAACTATCTCTCATCTCTCGTTGATATTCTTCAAATGTCGTAGGTTGTTGAAACAACGAATTCCACCATGATAGCGCGTTTCCAGTTAGGTTGCTGCAAGCAATAGCGATTTTGCTTTCCTCAGCCATCGGGTTAACGCTAAAATATCTTCCCAGACTTTGTAAGTGTTCCACGGGAGCTTCTCCCATTTGGCCGGCAAATGGCCGAACCTTTAAAAATTGGTTTACATGGGCCTGTGCTGGTACGTACTTCGTCACGGCTTCCCTTTCTTCTGCTATTTTTATCTTTTCGCCCTCAACCTGTTTCTCATCTACTTTCTTTCCCTTAGACTTCTCGTCTTTATCTATACTTCCTTCCTTCTTTGACTCTCCTTCGTTCTCTTCTCCTTGATTAACTCCTTTTATTCTTTCCATTTGCTGCTCTAATTTCCGCAGCCTTTCCTCAAATCGATCTTCGAATTTTTGAAATCTTTGTTCCAATCTTTCCAGAATGACCTCCAAAATCTTCGATTCTTCCTTCTTTTCTTGGTCCATTTTCTTTTGGAGTCTTGTTTTCATTCACACTATATTTTACTAAATATATTTTGATATCTTAAAAAAAAATCGTAGTAATTTGTTTTGCCTGCTTCCAAAATTACAACGTGGTAGGTTTTCCTTTCCCCCCCCCCCAAAGCGCCATGCTACGTGTCTAATTTCTTTATCAACCACTCGGAAAACTATTTTCTGTCTTTCAATAAAACTATTTTAATCGAAACAAACTTCACGTCTCTCTAATATTTCTATTTTACTCCCCCTCCTTTCCCTTATCGAATTTTTAATCTTTCTACTCGGGCCCCCATACATTCCATTCTTCATAAAGCTTTAGTTGGGACGCCATTGTAACGGGTGTACTCGTTTACCGTATACTTATTAGTTCTTATCATAAAAAAAATAATATCTATATTTCCCCTTTTTCTTTTTGAGCAAAAAAAATAGTGATAAGAAATTTCGTATTTCTCTCACAGCATATTTATGGACGTCAATCATTGACTCCAAGCGCCAAACTTACTTTTTACATAAGTATTATGCTGAAAGAGAAGAATACGATAGTAATAGGGCCTCTCCACTAGCTCAGTACTCAGGGCGGGTGGCTAATAAACCGTAGGAAAAATGTACGGGAGAAACTCTATGCAACCAACAACGAAACTCGGATCAATCGTCTAAATTTATGAACTATATTCCATGAGTCAAATAATAACACACACACATGCAATATACCTTAATATAACATATCTTTTATTATAATATTTTCTGCTTTTAATAAAAATATATTTCCCGCACCATTTAACATTTACATAACCCAATAAAACCTATATATGTATTCTGTGTGGATTTTCAATAGAATAAGAAAAACGAACGTATACACAGATAAAATCTAATCAGCTGTATTCAAAATGGCCTTATCTTAAAAAAAAAATATAAGTCTCTTGCCTTGGTTCGTTCTCCTTGAGGGTTTCAGAAAACGTAATAATATTTGGAAAATAAAATATCTTAAGTTCATATTACCTGCAATTTTTGTCCGATGTGATCCCCGGGGATATCAAAATAAGAAGAAAAACACATGAAATCCGAAGCAAAACGTACGAGACAGTTCATCACGCTTCAGTTCATTCCGAGTCGGATCGATTCCCTTGCGAAAAGTTGATAGGTCTCCGGTCGATGTTCTCCGGTCACTGCTGCATGGCCTCTTCGGGGCAAGGTCCAGAAATCCCAGCACGCTTAAGCCTTTACCCCACTGTACTCATATTCGGCCGTAGCCTTAGCTATTCTTCTTCAATATATATAAAAAAAAAATGAAAATATTTCTCCCTTCCTTTTTTTCTTTCCTCTTTGAAGACCAAAAATAATCTGACACTAGTTTAAAAAAAAAAACTACATCTCACTCCCCCTGTCACTTTTTCTTTTTCTTTTGTTTTCGCAAACACAGTCCGTCCCCTTCTTCCCCACCACGTGGTATAGATGGCCAGTTAAGCTAATAAGCAGAAAGAACTTTTCGCACCTTCGGACATTTTGGCAATTAACATTCCGGAAACTTTTTACTTCAACCTTCTTTTTAATTTTCGTTCAAATTCCCCAGATAAGATTTTCGATGTTTAATATATTTCTTTTTTTTTCTTTTTCTTACAATAATCTCTTATCTTGGATCCAAAATGTATTCATACGCTCGTTTTCTAAAATTGTCTATCCACACCGCAAATACATACATATACCACTTTTACAAAAACAAAACGCAAATTCCCCCCCCCCACCCCCTCTTTTCTTACTTAAATAAAATCTTAAACATTTTCTCCCACTAACAAAATAAATACTAAAACGAAATAAAATCAAAATTATATGAAACTAATTTTAAAACTATATAACATATGTGTGCGCCTTTCTACCTTGTAACTAGGGTTTAAACCCGACTAGTTACACTACAAAAATTTCCAAGCATTTTATTTTATATGTAACTTTCAGATCCAATGGGCATTACATCATTGATTATGATGATCCTTATGTTGAGGTCCGATTCTCTGATGGATTTCTTTCATTATCCATTCTGTTCCTATTGTTTTTTCTCCTATCTGACCTTTGCTTATGCATTTTGAAATGCCCAAGGGCTAGTTTACTTTTACAATTAAAATAATCATTTCCATTTTAGACAATAGAAATAATTAAATTATTTTGCAAACTTAAAGATATTTTTATCTCTAAATCTTTTTAAATTTTTGCTTTTAAAATACTTATTCTCTTTTTAATAAAGTTTTTTTTTAATAATTTTTTTCATCTGTGTGATTTCATATATATGCGAGTTTAAGATAGAATTGATTTTCAATTTTTGTTTTTAAAAAAAAAAAGAAGTGTTTAAATGGAACTTTTCAATGTCTCAATTTTTAAAAAATAATGTAACAGCATATGTACCCATTACATATCAGTAAACTTGCTTAAAAAATGAACAAAAAAAAATATTTTATTTAGGGTTACTGATTACGGTACACAATTATGAAGACATTTACAAAAACATTTGGTTAGTAATTTTTACAAAAAGACTATATACAAAAAAAATGTTTACTATCATTTCCCTAAGACCATCTACATTTACGCCATTTCTCTCCAAGAATTCTATTTTCTCCTAATTTTTTTTCTACCAAACAGCATGACAAGCAACTTATATAAATTATTTATTTAAGGAGGTTGTATTGAGGTAAATATGTTTTAAGAAATAATGGGTTTATACGTGTATATTTGCAGCACAATTATAAATACCACCAACTTATTTATGACTGATTGAAATGCTTAAATAGGATTACTATGAAGTAAATTCCCAAAAAGTACTCATTGTAATGTACCCCATTTACAATCATAAACTTACGTGGCTGTGTGCTCCTATACACATTAAAAAAAAATGAAACATATTAATTGCAACCTTTTAACTTTTTTTTTAAAAAAAATTAGTTTTAAAATTATTAATATCTTTTCTTCCATGTTTTTAATATATGTGCTATTTTTTTCTGGCAGTGGTTTTATAAGATTTAACATATATGGTAGATAAAACATTTCATTAAAAAAATTATTTGCTCATGGTATTCATGGTTTATTTACAGATTGGCTCATGTTGGGTGGCCAATTATAGCGGTCTAAAAAAAGGAGTCTTAATGTATCTGCACTACAGGGCACTACTAGGCATTTAAACCTAGAAAATTTATGTAGTAGGAAGATAATTAAGTTAAGAAAAAAATGTTTGTATATATTTTATTCCGACCATTAGCCCAATGTCACTAGCTCAGTGGAACAGCAGAGATTTATATTTTATAAATTCTTATCTAAGAATATTTCAATATTAAAAAAAATATATAATAAGCCACTGCCAGTAATTAACACACAAACATTTATTTACACACACACACACACACACACACACACACATATATATATATATAAAATTTAGCATTATTATTTTAGTATGTGTACTTTAGCATTTAACTACATTTTTAATTTTTATTTTGAAGTTCACACAGATGAATTTAATAGTTTATTTAAGTGTCGAGTATGAATAAACTGTATAGATTGCATTTGAAAAAAAAATTTTATCCCTGATTTAACTTTAGGCCAAAAGTTTGAAGCCAAACCAATGTCAATATATCTGATGTATCGATGTATTCAATGTAGCATGAATACAACAGCGCCAAAATGACATACTGTCAGGAATGTACATCTGAACAGCATGGTTAATAGATGACATTGATTCTCAAACAAATAGGAATGTTACCTCTATTGGCAAAAAGAACAATAAACAAAAAACTCCATTGGAAGGGACTGTATTCTCCACCTTACTATACCTTCCATAGGCAAAAGGGGGATGTAGCATATAAATTGATCCTACAAGTAGCGAATCTCATACTACATCTACTAATTACACTGATATATCCAATTCATTGACCCAATTTAACTACGAAACAAATAACCTAAGATTACCCTCCCTTAAACTAACATATATAATTTTACAAATCTATGCAGACATTCATTGCTGACTTAAGTTTAGTTTAACGAAAAACAAAAATCATAAAACTTAAAAGAACAAAAAAAAAATGGAAATGATTTTAAATAAAAAAAAATACATCAAATAACATTATTAATATTAATTTATGTTGGTAAGATAGGATTTTATTTATATCATTTAAATACTGGGAAAGTTTATATTTTAGAGTTCTTATTGTTTTCAAATTAATTAATGTTCATTAGATTTCATAAAGTTTTTACGATTTTAACAAGTCTGTAGTTTCTAATTTAATGCAGTTGCTTGCCATTTGGAGCCAGGATTAATTCCCTGATGTCCTGTGGTCATCAATATAGGAAAAACAATGTTATTTCTCTTTCCTTTTAGAAAAACTGAAGGGATTGAAGAGTGTGTCTTTTCAATCCCTTCTCCTTCAACTCCGCACTAACACATATCACCACTGCTATCACACCATCTCAATTTTTCTTCACTCACTAAAAAAATATCCAAACATTTTCTTTTATATGTAAATTTCGAATCCAATGGGCATACATCATTGATGATGATGATCCTTTCATTGAGGTCTGATTTCCCAATGGATTTCTTTCATTGGCCATTCTGTTCCTATTGTTTTCCTCTCCTATCTGACCTTTGCTTATGCATTTTGAAATGCCCCAGGGCTAGTTTACTTTTACTAATTAAAATAGTCATTTCCATTTTATAAAATAGAATTAATTAAATTATTTTGCAAACTTAAAGATGTGTTTTTATTTTCAAATCTTTTTAAGTTTTTGATTTTAAAATACTTATTCTCTTTTTAATAAAGTTTTATTTTAATAATTTTTTTTATCTGTGCGATTTTATATATATACGAGTTTAAGATAGAATTAATTTTCAATTTTTATGTCTTAAAAAAAGATGTTTTTAAATGCAAACATTTCAATGTCTCAATTAAAAAAAAAAAATGTAACGGCATATGTGCCCGTTACAATATATATATACTATGTAAAATTTTTTATCATGATTGATACTTTCTTAGTAATAAAATTTTATTACTAATATGTATATGTGTGTTTTTTTCAGTAAATTACCCATTATCCCCAGTATTTAAGATGTTAAAAATATAAAAAAACATTTATTTTTCTCTAAAAGTGGTCTAGCAAAAACTACACAAGATCAAAATTTTGCTTATAAATCAAAATTTTATCTTCTAATGAGTGTAAAGCATGTTCATTTTGGGTATATTAAACTTCCTTGTTATCTGTGAAAAATCACAATACTTGCTTACCTATGTTTTCTCTTCAATCTTTCAACTTTAAATACTTATCCTGGCATTCCCGCTCTCAATAATTACATATCATTCCAAATGAGAAATCTCCTTAGGGTATATATATATATATATATATATATATATATATATATATATATATATATATATATATATATATATATATATATATATATATATATATATTGCTGTTCAATTTTATTGTATGAACCTGACCATCTATGTATCTCTATAACATATGATACATATCTTTGTTTGCTAATCTTTCTCCTGCTCGTTTTAGAGACTTATTGGATTTTGAGAATTATGTGAACTAGAGTATCCATTTCTATGTGTGGATGGACTCAAAAAAACTGTGGTCAGTTTTAAGGTATACTAGTATGTCTACTGAAGCATACCCTCATAAATATTATATCTTAATCATTATAACCCTAACAACATTTTTTTTATGTTCTCTCACTTTTTTTAACTTCATTATTATTTCTACTGCTATCTATTAGTTGGTGATGAAATTATTTATCTCACATTATTCTATTGAGTGACTGTAATATGGTTTCAATATATCCTGGCATTGTATATGCCCCTAACTTTTCCTTTCATGTTTAACCCAAAACATTAGGATCCCTTTATTGATTGTAAAATTTATTATACTTGTTTTCTTGGGGGTTTTGTTTTGATGGTGAGTCCTTACAAGTACTCAATCCCTATTTGCAATTTATATGGATTTTGCCTTTTATCTTCTTAGTTTTGCTTTACTGTGTAACACTTCATGAGGTTTTTTTAACTATTTCAGTATTTATCTCATGAGGTACAGCTGTGGGTAACTATATATATATATATATATATATATATATATATATATATATATACACACACTTCCATGAATGGTATTGTCGATTCATAGTATTACTATGCTGAAATGACTTACCTTTATGACTGTACACATGTATATGAAATCTTTGCTCCAACTGACTTTTAGGATGCCTTGCACATTCACATCACTATTAACTATTTTATATATATACATTAATTTAATTTTCCCTTTTGGAAAACCATATTAGGATTCAACCATTTTCAAAAAAACATTTTCACATTTCAAGTCTGCAACTTTCAAAGTCCATCCCATATTATATGCTATTTCTTTTTTAATTTAGGCATCATTATCAATTTGCCTAATAAATGTAATTGGACCTTCATATGTATTGCATAACTTATGGTATTGTGAACCTTTGTGGCTACTGCTGTTTAATGTTGCTGTTCCCAATATCACTTGATAATTCTCTAGGATTTGGACATTCTTTTGATTATTGGAAACATATTATGTCCTATAACATTCTTTCAAGTTGATCAAATCTATAAATTTCACTTGCTTTAATGCAATCATCTTTCATAAAAAGACAGTTTTCTTCACTAATTATCCTTTTAATAGCTAAAAATTTTATCTGGATGCGATTATTATGATCATAAATGTTATGTTTAAATTTTGATTGCCTATTGTGACAATCATTTTCTGTGGTAAGACTTTGAACATATAGTGATTCTCTTTGGATTCTACTACTATATTCATGAACTTTATATTTAGAACAAACTTTAAGTTCTGAACATTTAATGCTCATATTAACTTGCATCTTTTGGTTACATAACCTTTCTGCTTCTACATTATTCATGGACAAGTTTAATATATGTGAATCAGTGTCACTCCGACATATATTTGGGATTACTTCTCCCAACTTCAAATTAGTAGAATGATTTTTTATCTCATCTTTGGAGACCTGAAGAGTATAACCAATAGAAAATTCATGGTCAAGTGAAGTTTCAGCAATAACAGAGTGTTTAGAACTTTGATTGGATTCAAGAGTGACTTTGGGTAAGTCTTCCCATATAATTTCTTCATTCGTCCCATTGTTTGTTTCTTCCTTCATGCTGTTTACATAGTTTTGCAGCCCACTGAGCTTAGCATCCAATTTCTGGTTCACATCTTGCATCCTTTCACTCTTCATTTCTTTCTTGTTTTCTCCCAATCTAGCTATTATAC
This sequence comes from Epiperipatus broadwayi, assembly GCA_028023455.1. Classification (NCBI taxonomy): domain Eukaryota; kingdom Metazoa; phylum Onychophora; class Udeonychophora; order Euonychophora; family Peripatidae; genus Epiperipatus; species Epiperipatus broadwayi. The sequence continues at coordinate 5,886,984 of JAQFVV010012457.1, forward strand.
TGTTCACTCTTAATTCAAAATGGCTCACAAATTTATTCATTTCTTTCCTTAATGCTTGAAACATCTTCTCCATGGACATATTCTCAGTAGTCTGTACGACTTTGACTTGAGGTAGTTGTTTCACATCATCCTCTCATGTTTCTTGGGTTTGAGGGGTCACTTGATCCATGACCTGTACCTGTGGAAGGTCACTAGCCTTGATTGCAGACCCCCCAGGTATTTGATTAAACAAAGACCCTCCCTCATGATTAACCTCAACTTCACCTATCACAACATCACTAACTTCACTCTTCTCTACTTTAATATTACTTATTTCTCCTTGGCAAACTTATATTGCCATACTCAATAATTTTTTTCTATATCCTAATAGCATTAATTTTCTTAAACAACTTTTACTTATAACGATATTACAGTAGATAATTGCCTCAGGGTTTCACATTTTCCCCAACTATACCATATGTAATTTTAACTTCTATATCAAAATTTTATTTGATTTTTGACTGTCTACATTTAGATTAGTTTTACATTGCCTGACTCCTCTACTTTAGTGCCAATTTACTCTTAATTTATTTGTCTTACAAGTCTCTGCTCATTGATCCCACATTCATTCTTTATATGTACTTTTTTATTTACTATTTTTTAATTTTAGTTGTTTTATGTGTTTATGTACTATTTAGGTATACTATTTATTTGTTGCAGGTATATATACAATAGTGGTTTAGTATTAATTGAACTTGTTATACAAGTGGCAAGTTTAAAATTATTCAACAAAAACTTTTTTTTTGAAAATTTCTGTCAAATGGCTAAACCTCCCTTGCAACTATGATATCTTCATTCCTAACAGGTTTTGGGCACTAGGTGTAATAGTATGGTCAACCTCATCTGACTCATCATCATTTGTAACCTTTCTGTCATGGAAATCCCATTTTCCATAGGCTAAACAACTTCAATTCGAAGTGACTTAACTATTTCAACAATAGTTTCTTGTGCCTCAATGATCATTTCATCATCTTGACATGTTCGTGTTAAGTGGTCACCTTCAATTACAATATGTTGGATATATCAGTTAAATGTTTTATGAATTTCTATAATATTCTTTAAATAAGATTATTAATATAATGATTAGCTTATTGCACCACCCATATTCTGATAGAGATATAATTAGAAAATGCTTTGTGTTTGTGAACTTGTAAATGTGCAATATTAGGAAATATGATTAAATTAGAAATATAGAAAGAGTAACTTATCAGATCATATTACATATCATTATTTCATCATCATCATCATCATCATCATCATCATTATTATTATTATTATTATTATTATTATTATTATTATTATTATTATTATTATTATTATTATTATTATTATTATTATTATTATTATTATTATTATTATTATTATTATTATTATTATTATTATTATTATTATTATTATTATTATTAATAATAATAATAATAATAATTCCTCCCAGTATGAATATAGTATTAAATTAGGAAATTTTACTTTATCTAATGCAAAGGATAATAAAACTTTCACTTAGATTTATATAGCAAATATTAACCTACAGATATTCAGAAATAATTTTATAGCATGAGTTGATTCCTTGGCACTGTTTGTCTTAGCTTATTAAGAGCACAAGTGAGAATAGATGTATTAACATGGGAATATAAAGGTATAATTTTCTTTTATTGTTTGTTGTTGGAAATGAGCAAATAGAGTGATAAATGTAATTAAGATAATAAATAGTAGGAAGTGTCTTCAAATATTAAGTGTACAAAATTATATAATTTAATCTTATTTAATCAAATCTGTGGTTAATGTAAAGGTAATGTTAAAATCATAATCGATGTCATGTAAAATAATATTTTATTGCAATAAATGTTTTGTTGAAATAAGATCCCCCTGAATTGTTTTATCATATACGTTCGATTAACCATTTCCACACACACATATGTTCAACAAAATATAACTATAATTTTATTAATTTGTTAGCATATGTGATTTATCTTGATAACATTGTATTGATCCAAACACTGTAAATGCTAAGAATAAATCATAACTTATTTAAAATTGTATCACTTGTCCATATAACATTATATGCCATTTATTTAAATAATATAGATTTAATAGATCCTAACATTGTAATGCCAAAATATGATTTTTCCTTGCTTAGGATAGGTAGTAAGATGAGATAAAAATGTACCCGATCTTTATCACTGTCTAGACTTTATTTCTTGTAGTGATTAACAATTTCACAATAGCCCTTATTACTTAATAGTCACATTTTATTAGTATTGATTTGTTGTTCATAGAGCAGAACTTTGAGATTAGTTCATCATTTAAGAAACACTGATATAGCTGTTCAATCTAAATTTAACACTAGTAAATTAATTATTATTACAGTCATCCCAAGCATATTAGATGAGTGGCATGATTGGTCTAGCATGTACTTGGATGGTGAGAGAACTTGAATATATCATGATTTGTGTTAATTCACAAATTGTTTTATTTTAATAACTTAGTAGATGCTTATAACATAATTAGATCAACATTATATAATTGTTGTTTATAATGCTTTTCTCATCCCCATTTGCATTCTAGATTACCATGATACTCTATAACCCCCAACTGAGATAAGCACTAAATTAATAGTATAATAAGAGTCTTATCAATAAGCAGAGATGCAATTTAAATTATAAATTTATTCTATCTTATATAGAATTGGCAACTGGACATTTCTTTGTGCATAATGTGATATAGGTGAAGAAAGAAGAGGTTACGATATATATATACACAGACACCTGGGTCTCATTTTACATGATAGATAGGTTCCTCAGAAAACATGTGCAAATGAAATCGTGTATAAATAGACATAACTTATCTTTAAAAAGGGGGGATATGGACTGTGATAATTCAAAAGTTGCGTAAAAGCAAAGCACCAATGTAAAATTACTTTAAAATTCACGCAAAAAAATATAAGAAAATAAAATATGACTAATAAAAAATTTCAAATTTTAAAAAAAATTGATACAAGACAAACTTTTATTAACTATAATATTTAATTTTATTCAAAATAATATATTTTTATGCATAATTTACAGTAAAGTAATTTACATTTTTATACATATTTTAATTATTATCGCTATTTACCAATAAACAGGTTTGTTTGATGTGATGTGATGTATTATGGTTTCTCCTTAAACAAAGTTAAGAATATCTCAGCAATTATGCCCAGATAAACCTGTTAGCCACTTTATTTTACATTCCCCACTCTAAATTTACCCATAATCTGCTCTATCCCATTTCCACAACATAATCTTTGTCAACTCTATAACCTTTATATCTAAATCCCCCTTATCTTTTTCCAAACCCAGCAAACTGGTAATACAACTAGCGCCAATTTCACACTCATGTTGTGTTAATGGTTTTCTGGTGACAACATAATTAGTAATTAATCTTTGAGATGAAGATTTTCTTAATTGTTTATGAAACTAACAACTAAAAATTAAATTTATTTTTGTCTTTAATTTTCAATTCCATTTAAAAATCAAATTACGTTTCACATCACATTAATTTCAAGTCACCGTAAATAATTTTTAAATTGTTAATTACAATTAAAAATCAGATTTTAATTTTTAATTGTCAAATTTAAGTGTGCCCACTGCTATTATTCACCTTTTAAAAATAAAATTGTGGACACTAAATGATTAATAATTGATTATGTTCTATTTTAAAAAGCAAAAACAGAATGTGATTTAAAATGCAAAATTAACACGTACAATGTTTGAAAAAATTTACATTACAATCTTGTAAACTTTAACGTGTGTATACATAAAATGTGGAAATCATGATTTTAATTTTATTATTGCATACAAACTTACTATTATAAAGCACTGAAAATATTGAAATTACTAAGATGAAAGTTAAATTCCAATAATGTGCTATTACTTTCAATATGATGTAAGTGCGCGAAATTTATTATTTAAAGTAATAGTGCATTATCGAAGTTCGACTTCCAAAGAAACATGAATCGTGTAACTTCAAAATCGCATTAAATAAGTCCGCATAAAAAAAGACCAGGTGTATACATATATGGAATGGACCTTTCCCAGTATGCATTTAGGTAGGTGGGTTTATCACAATAAAAGAAAAAATGTAACTTTGTCACTTGTACTTATGCATACCCTGCACACATTGAATTCATATCTAGGAGAGGAAAAATGAAAAATTAGCTAAATATTAATTCTTCACTTAATTTACTTCATCAATATTACACTTCTCTTCTGCTGTTCGAAATTTTGAACCCAAGGAGAGTTTGTATGATTCTTTAGTTCAGGATATATTTGTATCACCACAATATGAATAGGTGTAAAATAAACATATATTTGCTAATGAGAGTGGATATAATATCATGTATCAACACATATAATAATAGTAGTTATGTGGAATGATACAACTAATTAAAATTTGATTACAGAAAAAATAAACCAAGAATTATACTTTAATGTTTGAATAAATTTTAATAATGATATTTACAATGATTAATATTTAAACAAAAAAATAAATAAATAAAATTGTGACACATTTCCTCAGGCATCTGTAGTCATTCTTCATTTATACTTAGTTTATAATATTGATCCAAACCCTGATCACACAAAGAATAGCCACTCCACATCTCAATCAACCTTAATAATTTTTATAGTCCTTTATACTTCTATTTGACATTGTAATGGTTTAGGATCTTCCTATTATATACAAGGTCTGTGCTATAAATAAGAAAAATAATACAAGAAAAAATAATTAACTCAATATGAAAAGAAAATACATTTAAAAAATAGTTAAAACAAGCATTAAAATAAACAAAGAAAGTGTATGTTACAAATATATCAGGTTTAAATTGTATATGTTTAAGGTAATGTTTTACCATTATCCTTTTGATATTGCACAATCAAGCATACATCATAGCTTTTATTTTATTAAGCTTATGTTACAAATGAAAATATTTTTTCTTTACATTACTTGTTACATTAATATTGGATCAATTTACCTCTATATTAAAGTAAACAAAATTATAATATGTAATATACAAATGAATAATGTAGATGACATTAACCCCTTCTGAGAAACAAGCATGGCAGGATGTTTGCAGTTTCAAGTTACTCGAAAATGGCCAATTTTTGAGCTATGGTAGTATTTTTACACTTATTTTAAAGCTTAAAATGTACTGTAAGATCCTGCCCTCTCTAAAATTACTTAACAAGTGAAAATTTAATATATTAAGGTAAGAAGCTACAACAAAGAGAAAAGGCCGGCTTTCTTAGATGCTTATTGGTTGATTTGCATTTCACACAATAGAAGAGCATCTGTCAACAATTTTCTCTGCTCCAACTTTTGTTTTGACTTTGAAAATGAAAATTAATGTTTTAGAATATTTTTTTTTTATTTTTCGTACATATTATAATCTTTTTTCATAAAAAAAGCTAAAAATATAGTTATTTTAGAAAAATAGTAAGATCTTAGTAAAAAAATTATACAAATTTACACAGTGTTAGTATTCATTCATTTTATAGTTAAAATCCAAAGTGCATGTGCAACAGTTTAATGCTGTTTAAATATTACAAATGTAAATTGAAAATGAAGCCAGCACTAACAACAATTTTGGCACCTACCAACAATTTTCATCACCCCAAGCTCTTTATTTCGTTTTTAAACAGAAATGAAAAATTTTAAATATTTTTCTGGCATTTATTTACATATTATAATGTATTTTGGTAAAAATATGCTGAAAATATAGTTATTTTAGATAGTAAGATTTTAGTAAAAAAAATATTTACTTTTACACTAACATAAATTGAAAAAAAATCAATGGTATCTGCAGTACTTTTTCATTTTTTACAAGCTTTCTTTTTAGGTCTTCTGCTAAGAGTATTTTTATAATTAAAAATAGAAATTATTTTTGAAAAAACTTTCATTCACTTTCATAATCTGACAAATTATTAATATACTTTTTACAAACGAAATTAAAATGAATATAATATCAAAGATTAATATATTTTTTAAGTGAGTTTGGTAATTTACCAATCAAAAGTTCTAAAACTTTAATTCACTTCGTCAATAAAAAAATTTTTAAAAAAATTTCTAGGAAAAAGTTAATATTAACTTGGCGGCATAGTTTATGTAGAAAGTGTTCTAATGGCTTGTCACAGTAATCTCTAGTGGTTCACTTACACATAGATATGAACTGGTAAGTATCCTAGAACCTCTGTCAAGTCAGTTACTTTTAATAGCCTTAGAATTGGTGTTTTGAAATTTGAAAGTTATGAGTTCATTAGGAATTGGCTTGATTTTTATAAGTACGGGTATGGAGTGATGAGCAAATTCCATCCCAAGCATGATAAGTCATAGCACTGTGGATGACAACCTTCTCTTCCCAATGTGTTCATTGCATTTAGCACTGCATGTTTGTTTTCGTTAATAATTGTATTTGCTTTCAATATTTTTAATAGCTCTTATTTTACTGCATAGTTGCAGATCTAGATTTTATAATCTATTGCAAGGAATTAATGGTAATTTTAGAAAAATTGAACACATCTACTTATTTTTTAAGATTTTAATTTGGAATTCTTTATTTACTTATGTGGAATTATCTACATTTACCCTCCCTTTCTGAATATTTACATATGAGTTTTGATAATAATGCCACTCAAATTTGGTTAACACTTGTCATCAAACTTTAACTCTATCATGAAAAAAAATGTAGGTTATTTTGCAAGTAATAGATTTTTATTTTATTTCCACTTTTTAAATGTTTGTTACTTTTTTACTCTAGCATGTTCATGCTCATACATTTTACTTCATTGTTGATGTAACCTTTGCTACATATTAATGCAAATAGTTTACTAATAACCATAAGCAAGGAAAATTTTACTTATTTATTTATTTTTCTCATAATTTGATATTATTATTTTTTATTTCTTGATTGTGTTCACTGATCTAGTAAGCATTGTATTGTGTTTGAAATCATAACAAATATAAGATTAGTGGTAGAATGTGGTTAGTTATTATGTCTGCTTGAGGGTTTACTTTAAAATCTTTTCTTTATTGTTTATTTAGGTTAGAATTTTAAAAGTAATTTGTTGTTATTGGTTTGTCAATTTGTGTGTGCTAACATTTACTAATTTGATGATAGAATTAGGATTGGGTCTCATGCTATATACTATGTTTTGAAGAGGTGTTGAAGGTATCTATAACAATATATATTGTAATAGTCTGGATGATGACATTGGAATGGAGTATCATATCTAACTATGGTTGGAGTTGGGGTCTTCAGATAGGATGCTGCAGCCAACATGATGAAGCACATAATTTATGATTGTACCCATCTCCAAAAGAACAGCTCAATACTCATTTATTAAATCCAGATGCAATTTGGGTCAGTTCATCCATATCTCACCATCTTTTTCATTTCCAGTATGCCCCAGTATTCTAACTCGGAGAGAATTTACCTTTGATTCCATTAACAGAAATGTATCTATGCAAGCTGATAATTATATTACCTTACAAATGTTACTATTAGAGAATTGTATGAACCTAAGATCCCTTTAACATAATTATAAAATAGTTATATGTATGTGTATATATGGCATTGGCTTTATTAATGAATGCAATGATTAATTTAATAAACCAAAAAGACTATACCAATTCAACAAGTTTTATAACATTTATTTTGTAAAAAAAATGATGATAAAAATTTAGATAGATATGTAAGTTTAAAACAGTATTTACAAATATAGATGATAATGCAAATATATATATATATATATATATATATATATATATATATATATATATATATATATATATATATTGTACCCTTTTCTATAGATCAATGATAGGTATAAATGGTCAATTACTAAAAAATTTTAAAATTAATATTATATAGTATTTAAAATTATAGACTATATTAAGCAATAAAAGATTAATATGATATATTTAATAATAAACATTGTGATGGTGAGAATTGTATCTAATTCTATATTTTTCTAAATTGTTTTTCAAAATTTTATATAATTATTTTATATAATATAAGTAGCAAATTTATTAAGACAGATAAAATTAGACTAAACACCAGAAATGACTACGTGACTGTCTGCAATATTCTATGTATAAGCACCAGTTTAAATTAATACTAATAATTAAAATATTTAAATAGTATATTATAGAAGTGGATGGAATTGTCACACATCATAATAAAAATAGGTAGTATACACCTTTATTAATTATTGTTTCAAAATTGTGTTAAAGGTAGTTAAATTGTAATAGATAATAAATGATTTAAAAATAATAATTAGTTAACATTTAAGTCTATTACATCATGATTTTAAAACTTTAGAAATTGTTTATAAATCCAAGTAGGGATTGACCAATAAAAAAAAATAGATCTTGGCAGACAACCAAAATCGTGCCAACTAATTGAATAAACGAGGGAGAACAAAAATGTGTGGACTCCAGAGCAGAGGTAAAATTTTAAGCTCTCTAATTTTTTTTTCTTCAATTTATTAGTCAATTTTATTATAATTTTAATAATATCTTTGAAAGAAACCAACTGACAATTTAAAAATCATCTGAAGAGAATCTTGGAATAAAATGTTTTAAAAAAAAGTTTTTCATAGTAATGTTTCACTAACTTTACAGTAACCTGCCAGTGGATTCTATCGAAATATAATCGGAGTTTTCAATAGAAAATGGATAGATTCTTAAAACCAAGTTGTAAAATTTTATAATGTTCCAAATATGTTAATATTATTCGTTGATATAATTTATATAGCGTATCACTATGAAAGCTGCTTGCGTGCGTATAAAATCAATGAAAGGACATTGTGCGCAAAGTTAATGAAGATAATGGAAAATAAAAATAAGTATTATTCGTATAAGAATAAATGGACAAAAAGGAATTTTAATATTGAAATAGTTTGAATTGCTTTCTTTAAGATGACTTGAGAAAATACTCTAGAAAATAGTTAAAGATCGAAAGTAGTGTATACAAAATAATAATGAATGAAAGTGAAGTTTACCAAGAAAAACACTTGCCTAAAGAAAAAAAAAATTTACAGAAGAGAAATATAAAATATTGGATCCATGGAAAATGCAATTGGTACCGTAATTATTAAATAATTGTAGTTTAACTAGAAATAAAGATGCATCAACGCGCCGAGGTAATATTTGCCAGAACATTAAAAAGCTTCGTGGGATAACTAAATAAAATGTTTTCTAATAATTTTGGATTAAACACTAAAACTAAAGATCGTCTAAACAGTTTATTAAATGAACTAATTTATTTAAAATTTTTAATAAGCATAACGGAGAACATTCGGACAAAAGAAAAAATAATAAATATTATGGGACTAACCAAGATTTACTGTCAGAAAAATATGTGATTATGGTTTGAATTATTTTCTTTACTAATCTAAGTTAAACATTAAGTTTTAGATAGCGATAGGGAAAACAAAATACATTAATTCGTGATATAACATTATATGAAATAATATGTTTTGATTTTGAATTTTAAAATAAAATTGTATGTATGTGAAAATTTGTATATTTGCGATGCTCGAAGAGAAAGAAACCTACTACGAACTCTGATAGGAAGATAAAGATTGTTTTTGGTAACATTTATAATTATTAATGATATATAATGTATGTTTTATTTATTTAGATCAGCTGAGAATCGAATGAATGTAGCGCAAAAGTTTTATTGTTATTATTGTTGTAAAACGCATTTTTGAAAACAACACTCTAAAACACTTTGAGATGTGATTAGATTTTAAAAATATGCATACAATAATCATTTTATATGTTATTAATATAGTTCAATATAACCGATGGTTATGTGATATTTTCTGTCAATTTTCTGATTGGGATATTTAAATGTTATTTTAACAAAACGTAGATGTTGAACCTACAGTGTAATAAAGCAAGACAAATTGTTCTTATGGAATAGGGAAATGTTTTTATATTAGCGAATTTTGTTTATTGTTTTTAAAAAGTAGTTAGTATTTTATCAATGTTGGATACAGTAAAAATCTCGAGAGATAGTTTGGGTAGTGACTTGGTAGTACGTGGTGATTTGGAAACCAAGAGGATGTATTAAAAACTAGGATGCTACAGGGAATGAAATAATAGGTAGTTTTAGATGTTAATCAGCATAGTTAACAAAGCCCTATGACTGGTACACATGTTGTCTTGGACAGTGGTATTTTATATATTTCTTGTGAGTTGTACTAGATGTTTGGTAAAGCTGAGTAAATAGCTGCCACATCACGCTTATCACCAAGGTTATTAGACAATGAATGTCGGACCTATTCACACTGTTCCATACATTTTTGAAGTATATTGCGGATAAGTTATCTATCTATCTTCCCGATATCCTACACATCTTTCGCTATCTTTATCTGTATTTCTTGCAACTACATCGTTATATGATAAGTCTATTAAAAGGGAAACAATAGATATTTTAGAATGTATGTCATGCTATTATTTGGAATAAGAATAGTTAAGTGCTAACGAAGAGTAGATTATGATTATTGAAAGAAAGATGCAGATATCCTAAGAAGGGAAGGAGTTAGAGAATTATTTTAATTCCTTTTTAAGAAATGAACTATAATTTTATAAAAGTATATCCAAATAGAAATATACAAAAATAATAAATATAATTTCACGTTTTCTTATTGTTAATTATATTTTTAAAAATATAAGTATTGCATATTTAAAATACAATAACATTCGATAATTATAGTATATGTGAAACTGTAACAGGTGATAATTAAACACGTGTTATAGTATTATACATGAGTATGGCTTATGGAATAAATGTATTATAGTTTACGAGCATTGGAGAACAAACGTTAAAAGTAATAATAATATTTGAATAATATGCAGAGTGACTTATATAAAGTTAGAAGAAAATGTAATTTTCTTTTAAAAACCATATTGATTGTAAAATTATGATGTTATAAATGATGTTTATCCACATAGATAATTTATAATACAGTAACTTTAATATTAAATAGTAAAGAATGGTGTTACCCATAAAATAGTTAAAATAAGTGATATGATAAACCTAATGAGAAATAAATAAATAACTTTTAAAAGGCATAGTAAGTTTAATTAACGATAAAAGAAATATAAATCTGTATAATTCAGCTATTGTAGTGTAAAGAAAAATGAGGATATCCCTTGTAAATAGATGTAGATGTATTTGTTTGTTTTATTTATTTTTATTGATGTTAATAAAATTTTAAAATTTGTTTATTAAAACTTGTGTCTGAGTTTTGTTTTTTCTACATCGTTGCATGAATTCACAGGGTATGTTCACAACCATTAAACTAAGCATATGATTGTTTGCACAAAAGAAAAATAGAGAAGTATGTTTAATGTTAAATATTTATTGATGTTCTTATAATTAAATAATTATAAAATTGCATTACGTTACTGGTCATCAATCCATTATCATAATATTTTGCTAAATTATATGCTATTAGTTGCCACTTGCTTTATTTATCAGATTATCTAAACACTGCCACTTATTAATTTATTTTATTACTTAAAGATAAAAAAAGGGGATATTAGATTATTAACTAATTTATTACGGTTATAAATTTGCAATGAAAGAAAAGCTGTACAAATTGGATTAAGCAATGAAGATTGTGATTATTATTGTTTTATTATTAATCTAATTGCAGAGTAGTAGATTATGACATAAAATCCCTTATCATATTTTGCTACCATATGTTTATTAACATATGAATAAATTTAAGAACCTGAGATTATTTCATTTGTGCTAGATGATTACTATTATTATTATTAGAGATAAAAGATTAATACTTTAATTGTTAAATGAGTCTTAGTGATTAGAAGTTGCGGAAGTCATAAGAATACTATGTAGTTATTATGTGTAATAGTAGTATAAGGGGGGATAGTGTTCTTATGCCATTGAGGTGGTATCCTGTGGGATATTGTCTCAATGTAATCTATCTTGTCACCCATATTTCCACTTCTAGTCTCATGAATTTCTGAATATTTATCTGAGTTACTTTAAAACAGAACCTAAGTTAATTTTAAGAAACTTGAGCTAGTAAAGCATTTAATTGAATATTCCATTACTTATTAGAGCTAGAACCCGGTTAGGTGATTTTCACTATATTATATTTATTTTGGGGGAAGTGGAGATGCGGGAACGGGGTGGTTAGATTATGGCCCTCAATCTGATTGGCCTGATGTGTAGTGGAGCTACACATTATTACAAGGTTAGATTATGGCCCCCAACGTGGTTGGCCTGATGTGTAGTGGAGCTACACATTATTACAAGGTTAGATTATGGTGCCAGCAACATGTTGGGCCTGATTATTAAAATGGGGAGACTATAATAGGCTTACATGGAATGGGAAGGTTAAATAGGTAGATTGTGACTTGCCAACTTTAGGGGCTTGAGATGTGTTAGTGGGGGCATCATATTCAATCAACAGTAATGTGATGATTTAATATTTTAAAATAGTAATGGTTATTTAGGATTTAATTATTATAGAGCTAAGTGTTTATGATTCAAACAATTGCAATTCTAAGTGGTGGATGATCTGATTATTTAAAAGTATAATATTACATTATTATAAAAGACTTGGCAAATAAAATTTTTGAAATATGCATATGTGGCTAATGATTATTTGGATATTTATTATAACCATGTCAAGTAGTGAAATATTGAAGAGATATTTGAAATGTTTTAAAATGTGCAAAAATATCTGTGAATCATGCATGTAGAGGATGATGTTGTGACACATGATTTTGAATTATTATTGTTGTTATTATTGTCTAAGATGAAATATTGTAGAGAGTAGGAGATACTGTCTATGATTATTGGAAGTAACGATTGTATGGGAATAGAAGAAGGTGGTAGGGAACTTATTTATGAGATTAAATAGAAATATACTAGAAATACTAGATTTTGAAAAACAATATTATTAAAAAAAATGGATAACCAAGATAGTAATGTTGAAATGGAACAGTCTAAGTCTATGCTTGATAATGGTTGTACAGAGGAAAGAGAACACGAGAACTTAAGTGAAAGGGAAACGTTGGTAGATAATACTCACAAGGTAGAGAGTAAAATGGAAGAGGGGGTGAAAGAGATGGTGAAAAGTGAAATAGAAGAAGAAAAGGTAAAAGCGCCTGAAAAGGAAATAGAGAGTATTTCAATGGCTCAAATATCCCAAATGTTTAAAGCTCTTCATGAAAGCATAAATAAGAATAATGAAGATAATGATATAAAGTTTAAAAATCTTCATGAAAGCATAAATAAGAATAATGAAGATAGTGATATAAAGTTTAAAAGTCTTCATGAAAGCATAAATAAGAATAATGAAGATAGTGATATAAAGTTTAAAAATCTTCAAGAGGATAGTGATATAAAGTTTAAAAATCTTCATGACAGTATAATTCAAAATATAAAAGATAATAAGGCAAAATTAGATATTCTTAATGAAAGCTTGAATAAAACCAATGAAAATCTAGAGATAAAATTTAAGGAAACCTGCCAGAAGGTAGAAGACCTTAAGGGAAAAGTACAAGATAAATTTAATCAGGTAGAACTGAGACTAGATAATAATGAAAGGGTCTTTGAGTCCTTAAAACATGAAGTAGAGAATATAGAGTACAAAAATCAAGAATTATTAAAGAATAAATTTGAGGAATTTTCCGAGTTGACTATCAGATGTTTAAGTAAGCAAATAGAAGATTCAATCAACCAATGTCAAGTCAATAATAACAAATTGAATCAAAAGATTGCTGATAATAAAATAAATGTGGAACGTAGAATTGATGAAATACAGGAGCGTATAGGGCATATGGATGAAATTTTTACTGTTATAAAAGAAGAGATAGTACAAAATAGAATAGTGATAAGGAATGACATGGAGCAAGATTTAGTTGAAAGGTTTAGGGACTTAATAGTGCAAGATAGGATGGAGACCAAGACAGATATAGAGCAGGTTTTGATTGAAAAATTACAGGATCTGGGGTATATGCAAAAGGTTGAGGAACATAAACACAGGTCAAAGGTTGGGGAAAATATGAAAAAATTACAAAAGGATGTAAAGGAACAAGCTCAACAGTTAGAGAAAAATAGTCATGAATATAAAGACCTAGTGGACCAAAACTTAGATGAATTCAGAAAGGAGCAAAAATTATATGTAGAGCAAGTGATAGGGCAAATAAATTTTGAAGAGAGATTTCAACAAGTCTGTAAACAAATAGAAGAGATGAAACCTATAGGTGTCCAAACGATAGATTTAGGTAGGGAAAGAATATTATATAATAGGTTTGAGGAAAAGATAGTTCCATCCTCAATAGGTAAGGTAGAATTTTTAGAAAAAAATGAAAACCACCCATTAGAACGTACTGATGTCAAGGAAGTAGACATCCAACCACCTAGGAAAAGTGCTAATTATGATGGAGGGTCAAATAGCTCAATGGCCTTAAGATTCATAAGAGTGAAGCCATTTTGAGGAGATTTTGCGGAAAATCCGTCGGAGTTTCTCAATACCTTAGAGGAGCTATTCTCAATATGTGTACTATCCGAAAAAGAAAAGTTGGCTATTTGTAGCAACCATTTAGGTGGGACTGCCAAAGACTGGTGGCAGTCGTTGTTTGAAAGGCCAAATACTTACGGAGATTTTTGATTTTTAATTATAGGAAGTTTTTGGAATGCTAATAAACAAGACAGCATTAGGTTCCAAATCATGCAGGAAAAGGATCACTCCAGTAGGGGTAGTTATACTAGTTTCTTTAGAAGCCAGGCTGTCCATTTAAAGACTCTCTTGGCATGTCCATTGTCTGAAGGACAAATAGTTAGAATAGTGCGACATAATTTACCTAGGAATATAGAGCAACTACTGATTGCTGCTGATAGGTATTCCATAGAGGAAGTATCAGAAATATTGGATGTGCTAGAGATTACAGAGGCATCTCTAGACAATAGATATAAATCCAATAGAGAGAGACCTAGCTATCCATTGTCAAATGTTAATGTTAGTAATAATAACCATAGGTTTCAAACAAGTTTAAAAAGAAAATATAGCTCTAGAGATAGGGATAGGGTATTCCCATAAAATAGAAGAACAGTTAAGTTCGATAACTCTAGGAATAGAATAGAAACCCAAAATAATCAACCCTCTACTAGGGGTGTTACCACAATCTTAAAAAGACCCAATATAAAATAAACTGATAAAAAGTTAAACTAAGAAGATCTTTGTATAGTAGTTTCTCTTTGCAAGGACCCGGTGCTAACAAAATGGGGAATGATCAGATGTGGATGCTAAATACTTTAGATTTAGACATTTATTTCTTAGAACCCTTTACTATAGGTGAACCACCTATAACGTATCATTGTCCGGTCGTTATTTTAAACATTGAAAGTATAAAAATTGAAGCATTAATTGACTCTGGAAGCCAAGCTTCCATATTATCAGAGTCAACGTATAAAAATCTAATATGCATAAAAGGTGATATACCTTCATTGCCAGTAAAACAAATACAAGTAACTCTAGCAAATGGAAAGAGAACGAAATTAACAAATAAACAACTTTGGATTACCTTCAAAATTAATAATACAGAGTTTGGGCATGTTTTTCTTATTATGCCTGGATTGATACATGAAGCCATAATAGGTGCTGACTTCATGATTTTAAACGAGTGTCAAATAGATTTTTATAATAAAATTTTTACTTGTAAGAAGGAAAGGCTTAATTTTGAATATGGGGTGCATAACCTTTCCAATCAATTACTATGCATCCATAATACATTGATTGTTGCTAGCATAAAAAAAATTGAACATATTTATGCAGTCGATTCTAAATTAAGGGAGAAATTATATCAATTAATGTATAGCTTTAAAAGCATTTTTTCTAAAATCCCTGGTATAATGGAGGGATATACCCATCGTATTAAATTGAAGTGTACCCAATTCCTTACCAATACAAGTATGAGGTACAGAGTCAAATAGACATGATGCTAGAGTGGGAGATAATAAAAAAGTGCCCTTCTCCTTATGTAAACCCATTGGTTATTGTAAAGAAGAAGGATGGCCATATTAGAGTATGTCTGGATGCTTGCATGTTAAACACTATAACTGTGCCAGAGAGTGACATTCCTCCACCTGTACATGAGCTCCTAATTAAGTTTAATAAGAGATCAATTTTTTCTACATTTGATTTAACAGCTAGTTATTGGCAAATACCGTTACATGGGAATGATCAGCAATACACAGCATTTCGTTTTCAGGGCCAGTCGTATGTTTTCAGACGGATGCATTTTGGTCTCATTAATAGCGGTGCTGGCTTAATCAGATGTTTGGACATGATTTTTTCAAAACAATTAAAAGAAAAGATCATCATGTATGTGGACGATATTGTCATTGCTTCTGACAATTTAGAAGAGCATCTCCAACATTTAGAAATGTTTTTTAATGAGTGCGCTCTGAAGAATGTCAAACTTAATCTGGAGAAGTGTTTAATAGCCGCTAAAGAGATTACTTTTCTGGGACATTTAATAAATGAGCATGGTATCCAACCCCATCCAGAAAAGATTGCAGCTATTCAATGCTTCCCCACACCAAAAACTGTAAAACAACTGAAATCTTTTTTTGGGTTGTGCAACTACTACAACCGTTTCTATCAAAATTTTGCTGAGGACACGATACGTTTGTCCAAATTGTTGAAAAAGGCTGAGATATGGAAGTGGACCCAAGATCATGATAATGAATTTAACTTAATTAAGAATAAATTTTTAAAACACGTAATTTTAGTATATCCTGATTTCAATAAAACATTTTATGTGCAAACAGATAGTAGTTACTATGGTCTGTGTGTAGTGTTATTTCAACTCGATGAGGATCAGGTACCTCATGTATTGTACTTTTTGAGCAGACATCTGAGAGGTGCTGAGTTGAACTACACTATAACTGAAAAGGAAACCCTAGCTGTTGTCTGGGCTTTTCAGAAATTAAGGCAATTTTTGTTAGGTTCTAGTGTAATTGTACTGACCGACCATAGAAGCCTAGAGTTTTTGAATAAAAGCTACCTCAGTAATGAGAGATTTATTAGGTGGAGCTTATATCTCCAACAATTCAATTATAGAGTAATCTATATTGAAGGGAGACAGAATATCCCTGCTGATATTCTTAGTCGCCACCCTATCTGTTTAATGACACAAAATCCCAATAGCCAAAACATAATTATAAGTGACATGGATTTGTTTAGGGATGAATCTATAGCTGATGATTATGAAAATATCACTATGATTCAGAGTCAGGATATTAAATTAAATAGGATCATGACTATCTTAAATAATCATGATAATATAAATAGCAAAAATAAACACGTTAAAATGATTTTTGAAAGATACAAAATGTATCAAAATTTACTTATGTATAACATAAATTCTAAACAGGGGGAATCATGGAGGATAGTTGTCCCTAACTCCATGATTGATAAACTGATTATGTACATTCATAGTAGCTATGGGCACTATGGAGTACCAAAAATTATGTATGTTTTAAAGTCAATATTTTTCTTTAATAAAATGTATAAACGCGTAATTAAAAAGGTTAAAACGTGTAAAATATGTCTAAAATCTAAACATTGCAGTAAATCTTACGTGGGAATCATGCAACCCATCATTCCGGATCATCCTAATGAATTATTAGCGATTGATTTTTATGGGCCCTTACCACCATTCAACTGTCAAAAATTTATACTTGTTACATATGATGTTTTTAGTAAGTTAGTTTCAGCCTATCCGGTACCTAAAGCCAGTGCTCATTATGTTATTAAAAATATGCTTAATTATCAATTTCCTTTAGTTGGAAAGCCAAAAATAATTGTTACTGATCATGCAACCGCCTTTATATCTGGTAGATGGAATGAGTGGATTCGAACTCAACACCTCAGACATGTCATGAGCTCCATTAGGAATCCTCAGTCTAATCCCTGTGAACGAGTTATGCGGGAGCTCGGTAGATTATTTAGGGTTTATGTAGCTGATGATCATAAACAATGGGTGCACAAACTTTTTGAGGTTGTTAATTATTTAAACAGCACTTGTAATGAATCCACAGGTTTCACACCTTTCCATCTACACTATGGCAAACATAAAAATTTACTGATTCAAACACCGATACCCATAACCAGAGAACCAATAAATACAAATCATGATATAAGTCAAGCTAAAGTAAAGCTGCATATTATGGGTACTAAGAAAGTTAAAAAGGCCCATAATAAACCACATCCGTTCCGAGTAGATGATCTAGTTCTTGTTAGAACACCCCATGTTAGAAACCTGCAAAGAAATCAGTTTAGGAAATTCCTTGAATTATATGAGGGTCCCTATAAAATTTGTAGCAAGGTAGGAGAGAATGCTTTTATATTGATTACACCAGAAGGGGAGAAAGGGACATACAATGCAAGAAGCTTGATTCCATACCCATCAGAAGTATAGAATTTTAATATTAGTTAAAACTTTGCATATAATAGTTGAATAATATGTGAATTTGTATTAAAAGCAGTATAGTTTGTATTTTAGTGATATAAGGTTGAATTCAATCATGGTACGTGATAAAAAGATTAAATGTCAATGAATGAAGTAGACATTAATTTACAATTTTTTATTCGAAGGAGGAGGTTATTGTGCCCTTTTCTATAGGTCAATGATAGTTATAAATGGTCCATTACTAAAAAATTTTAAAATTAATATGATATAGTATTTAAAATTATAGACTATATTAAGCAGTAAAAGATTAATATGATATATTTAATAATAAATATTGTGATGGTGAGAATTGTATTTAATTCTATATTTTTCTAAATTGTTTTTCAAAATTTTATATAATTATTTTATATAATATAAGTAGCAAATTTATTAAGACAGATAAAATTAGACTAAACACCAGAAATGACTACATGACTGTCTGCAATATTCTATCTATAAGCACCAGTTTAAATTAATACTAATAATTAAAATATTTAAATAGTATATTATAGAAGTGGATGGAATTGTCACACATCATAATAAAAATAGGTAGTATACACCTTTATTAATTATTGTTTCAAAATTGTTTTAAAGGTAGTTAAATTGTAATAGATAATAATTGATTTAAAAATAATAATTAGTTAACATTTAAGTCTATTACATCATGATTTTAAAACTTTAGAAGTTGTTTATAAATCCAAGTAGGGATTGACCAATAAAAAAAAATAGATCTTGGCAGACAACCAAAATCGCGCCAACTAATTGTATAAACGAGGGAGAACAAAAATGTGTGGACTCCAGAGCAGAGGTAAAATTTTAAGCTCTCTAATTTTTTTTTCTTCAATTTATTAGTCAATTTTATTGTAATTTTAATAATATCTTTGAAAGAAACCAACTGACAATTTAAAAATCATCTGAAGAGAATCTTGGAATAAAATGTTTTAAAAAAAAGTTTTTCATAGTAATGTTTCACTAACTTTACAGTTACCTGCCAGTGGATTCTATCGAAATATAATTGGAGTTTTCAATAGAAAATGGATAGATTCTTAAAACCAAGTTGTAAAATTTTATAATGTTCCAAATATGTTAATATTATTCGTTGATATAATTTATATAGCGTATCACTATGAAAGCTGCTTTCGTGCATATAAAATCAATGAAAGGACATTGTGCGCAAAGTTAATGAAGATAATGGAAAATAAAAATAAGTATTATTCGTATAAGAATAAATGGACAAAAAGGAATTTTAATATTGAAATAGTTTGAATTGCTTTCTTTAAGATGACTTGAGAAAATACTCTAGAAAATAGTTAAAGATCGAAAGTAGTGTATACAAAATAATAATGAATGAAAGTGAAGTTTACCAAGAAAAACACTTGCCTAAAGAAAAAAAAAAAATTTTACAGAAGAGAAATATCAAATATTGGATCCATGGAAAACGCAATTGGTACCGTAATTATTAAATAATTGTAGTTTAACTAGAAATAAAGATGCATCAATGCACCAAGGTAATATTCGCCAGAACATTAAAAAGCTTCGTGGGATAACTAAATAAAATGTTTTCTAATAATTTTGGATTAAACACTAAAACTAAAGATCATCTAAACAGTTTATTAAATCAACTAATTTATTTAAAACTTTAATAAGCATAAAGGAGAACATTCGGACAAAAGAAAAAATAATAATGATTATGGGACTAACCAAGATTTACCATCAGAAAAATATGTGATTATGGTTTGAATTATTTTCTTTACTAATCTAAGTTAAACATTAAGTTTTAGATAGTGATAGGGAAAACAAAATACATTAATTCGTGATATAACATTATATGAAATAATATGTTTTGATTTTGAATTTTAAAATAAAATTGTATGTATGTGAAAATTTGTATATTTGTGATGCTCGAAGAGAAAGAAACCTACTACGAACTCTGATAAAAAGATAAAGATTGTTTTTGGTAACATTTATAATTATTAATGATATATAATGTATGTTTTATTTATTTAGATCAGCTGAGAATCGAATGAATGTAGCGCAAAAGTTTTATTGTTATTATTGTTGTAAAACGCATTTTTGAAAACAACACTCTAAAACACTTTGAGATGTGATTAGATTTTTAAAAATATGCATACGATAATCATTTTATGTGTTATTAATATAGTTCAATATAACCGATGGTTATGTGATATTTTCTGTTAATTTTCCGATTGGGATATTTAAATGTTATTTTAACAAAATGTAGATGTTGAACCTACAGTGTAATAAAGCAAGACAAATTGTTCTTATGGAATAGGGAAATGTTTTTATATTAGCGAATTTTGTTTATTGTTTTTAAAAAGTAGTTAGTATTTTATCGATGTTGGATACAGTAAAAATCTCGAGAGATAGTTTGGGTAGTGACTTGGTAGTACGTGGTGATTCGGAAACCAAGAGGATGTATTAAAAACTAGGATGCTACAGGGAATGAAATAATAGGTAGTTTTAGATGTTAATCAGCGTAGTTAACAAAGCCCTACGACTGGTACACATGTTGTCTTGGACAGTGGTATTTTATATATTTCTTGTGAGTCGTACTAGATGTTTGGTAAAGCTGAGTAAATAGCTGCCACATCACGCTTATCGCCAAGGTTATTAGACAATGAATGTCGGACCTATTCACACTGTTCCATACATTTTTGAAGTATATTGCGGATAAGTTATCTATCTATCTTCCCAATATCCTATACATCTTTCGCTATCTTTATCTGTATTTCTTGCAACTACATCGTTATATGATAAGTCTATTAAAAGGGAAACAATAGATATTTTAGAATGTATGTCATGCTATTATTTGGAATAAGAATAGTTAAGTGTTAATGAAGAGTAGATTATGATTATTGAAAGAAAGATGCAGATATCCTAAGAAGGGAAGGAGTTAGAGAATTATTTTAATTCCTTTTTAAGAAATGAACTATAATTTTATAAAAGTATATCCAAATAGAAATATACAAAAATATTAAATATAATTTCACGTTTTCTTATTGTTAATTATATTTTAAAAAATATAAGTATTGCATATTTAAAAATACAATAACATTCGATAATTATAGTATATGTGAAACTGTAACAGGTGATAATTAAACACGTGTTATAGTATTATACATGAGTATGGCTTATGGAATAAACATATTATAGTTTACGAGCATTGGAGAACAAACGTTAAAAGTAATAATAATATTTGAATAATATGCGGAGTGACTTATATAAAGTTACAAGAAAATGTAATTTTCTTTTAAAAACCATATTGATTGTAAAATTATGATGTTATAAATGATGTTTATCCACATAGATAATTTATAATACAGTAACTTTAATATTAAAAGGTAAAGAATGGTGTTACCCATAAAATAGTTAAAATAAGTGATATGATAAACCTAATGAGAAATAAATAAATAACTTTTAAAAGGCATAATAAGTTTAATTAACGATAAAAGAAATATAAATGTGTATAATTCAGCTATTGTAGTGTAAAGAAAAATGAGGATATCCCTTGTAAATAGATGTAGATGGATTTGTTTGTTTTATTTATTTTTATTGATGTTAATAAAATTTTAAAATTTGTTTATTAAAACTTGTGTCTGAGTTTTGTTTTCTCTACATCATTGCATGAATTCACAGGGTATGTTCACAACCATTAAACTAAGTATATGATTGTTTGCACAAAAGATAAATAGAGAAGTATGTTTAATCTTAAATATTTATTGATGTTCTTATAATTAAATAATTATAAAATTGCATTGCGTTACTGGTCATCAATCCATTATCATAATATTTTGCTAAATTATATGCTATTAGTTGCCACTTGCTTTATTTATCAGATTATCTAAACACTGCCACTTATTAATTTATTTTATTACTTAAAGATAAAAAAAGGGGATATTAGATTATTAACTAATTTATTACGGTTATAAATTTGCGATGAAAGAAAAGCTGTACTAGTTGGATTAAGCAATGAAGATTGTGATTATTATTGTTTTATTATTAATCTAATTGCAGAGTAGTAGATTATGACATAAAATCCCTTATCATATTTTGCTACCATATGTTTATTAACATATGAATAAATTTAAGAACCTGAGATTATTTCATTTGAGCTAGATGATTACTATTATTATTATTAGAGATAAAAGATTAATACTTTAATTGTTAAATGAGTCTTAGTGATTAGAAGTTGCGGAAGTCATAAGAATACTATGTAGTTATTATGTGTAATAGTAGTATAAGGGGGGATAGTGTTCTTATGCCATTGAGGTGGTATCCTGTGGGATATTGTCTCAATGTAATCTATCTTGTCACCCGTATTTCCACTTCTAGTCTCATGAATTCCTGAATATTTATTTGAGTTAGTTTAAAACAGAACCTAAGTTAATTTTAAGAAACTTGAGCTAGTAAAGCATTTAATTGAATATTTCATTAATTATTAGAGCTAGAACCCGGTTAGGTGATTTTCACTATATTATATTTATTTTGGGGGAAGTGGAGATGCGGGAACGGGGCGGTTAGATTATGGCCCTCAACGTGATTGGCCTAATGTGTAGTGGAGCTACACATTATTACAAGGTTAGAATATATATATATATATATATATATATATATATATCCATGTAGTTTTTTTTTCTCATGTGTCATAGCACTGGGATCTGAACCCACTATAACAGCTGTCACTGACCTTTTGCCCACCAATGCTTGACTATATTTACATGTAGTTTAAGTGTCAATTATGAGTATTTATCATGTCAATAATTTAATAATCTATAGTTACCAAAACCTATGTCCCAATGATAGATATCCATGTTGATGGCATCATTATAC
Source organism: Epiperipatus broadwayi (assembly GCA_028023455.1). Taxonomy (NCBI): domain Eukaryota; kingdom Metazoa; phylum Onychophora; class Udeonychophora; order Euonychophora; family Peripatidae; genus Epiperipatus; species Epiperipatus broadwayi. Next base: position 5,910,414 of record JAQFVV010012457.1, read on the forward strand.
ACAAGATGATAATAAAAAAATTAATAAGATTGTTTAAACAAAAGTCGAATCTAAATGGCAAAAATGTATTTACATTTGATAATTACATATTTATTGCAGTCTGATTCCACTTGTTTCTGGTAAATTGATATGAATAGCCCTCCCACCACTACCTTTAGTAAGTCATATGTAACTCCTATTATGATAGAAAAATAGATTCACTCAGAGGGATCTTCATTCATACTGAAAAATATCTAAGGTAATAATGGTTAGTTAAACAAACAAACAACATATAATTTTGTTCTGTCAAAGTGTGTGTAATTAATATCCTATGAGTAAGATTCTTACCTCCAGTCACAAACAAATATAATGTTAAGGATTGTCTGTACTATGGGAGGAGAATAAACTTAAATTTTATTAAAAAAATATTCGACTAAACTAAATATATCCCTGCTCTCTTTATGCTCTCTTAATTTGGACTGTTCCAAAATGCAGAATATGAAAATTTTTTTATGTTCCCGAGTGATAAGAATGAAATAATAATAAAAAAACAATAATGCATACACAGGTGTTAAAAAATAAAAATTACAAGTAACAAACATAATTTCATGAAATCAATTAAATTAAATTTAGTGAGACAAAAGAGTTTTTCATGGGTTACAGTTCATGCATTTTAAACAATTTCATTCTTGCAAATACAGACTGCCCCTCACTGCTTCTGAATGGCACATTCTGGACAACTCTGCATCGCCGTCTGTTGTTTTTCTTCGATCCATGTACAAGCATTCCATAATGGATGAAAAAAGTCTATTAGGCATTTTGAAGTAGAAAAGATTGTTTAGAGTTACTGGTTAATATACCAATGATACCACTGATGACAATCAATTCCTTTAGGCAGACCACATAGTATTTATTCAATGTATAAAAATTTTAAATTAATTACAGTTAGCAGTTATAAAAAAATTACACATAATACAATTATTTTATCTTTGGCTATGCTGGCTATATATATATATATATATATATATATTGTAATGGTCAGAATCGTCTATCTCGCTAACACACTGCATAATTCAAACCCCAGACACTAAACTGAACATTCTCGGAGGGGTTGCCTTCTAGATATACTAAGTTGGAATCTAAAGTCCAAATTTCACAGCGACACCTGCGTGATAATGCATCTGATGCTACAACTAGTATAACCTGTTACGGGTGCCTGGTGGTCAGGGAGAAACAAAAGACTCTATACTAAGATAAGTTTGGGTGGCTAATTAACGTCTATGGATTTACAAAAGAAATGCAGAAAATATATATATATATATAGACTGAGACAGTGATAGGAATCAAATAAAATAAGAGATAAAATTTAGTTTTAAATAATTTCACACAATTTATTTATATAAATATATATATAAAATGCCACTGTCTGCTTATATGAGACAGGGACGCGTATTAAATAATTGTTGGCATTTATATTTCAGTAATGACAAAAGGTTTTAAAACAGAGTGATATATTCTATTCCTCGGGCTAATAGCATTACGATAATGTGCTTGACAAGATAGGAACATGTGCGAGGTGCTTTGAGTAAATAGACAAGTTTAGGACAATATTTGAAATTGAATGTTCTAAAATATTTATTGATTTCGAGAATAGTACAGACTAAAGCTTACTAAGCAAACATGGGAATGGGATCAAAGCATTTATTTGAGAATAATAATAAATTTGTATTGGGAGGTCAGTATTGCTGATAGTAAATTTATAAAGTTGGAGGGTGTGACTCATTTAAGTCACGGATGCTTTGTAAAATAAATATAAAATGAAACAATATTGAAGATCCGGAATAATTACGGAGGGCATCTCGCCGCTAACCCATAGGAAAGTATTTTGACGAACAGCCAAAACTTAGCGACTGTGTGACAATTGCGTTTAATTCCCAGGGGTGTCATTGGTGAACACCCTCTGCCTGGAAACTTGCAATAAGCGAAAAGAACGGACTTTGCCGTGTAAAGGATCATTGGAAAAATAAAACAAAGCAGTCTCAACAGCCAATTCATGTACCAGCAATACGAGACTAGTGTATATAAAAACATACTAAATGGGTTTTACTTGGATTAAGAGAAATGCCCAATCAAATTCCCCGAAATTCATTTAAGAGGGTCCACACATTCTCGACGTCAATGATGAACTTTATAATGAAAGTAGAACACGGTAATTAAAATAGGAAAATGCATGCTTGCGGGTTTGAAAAGTAAGTATAGATTTATATACACAATCATGCATTTGGGGACACATTTAATCATTGACTTCGCACATACTCTTATATTAGATTAAAATCAATAACATGTAGATTTTAAACTATGTGATTATGTTACATTAAAGAAAAGAATCGCCCTCGAACGAGTGATTTGCAAGACAATAAAATTGGAAAATTATAAATTTAAAATATGCCTTAATAGCGGCGTCTTATTTTCAATAGAGGGAATAATTCACTCGGTCAAAGACGATTCTGACACATTATCATAATAAAATAAAAGAAAGCTTTATAAATAGAAAATATTAACCCAAGGATAGAGCAAAATGTTGAGTATATTTAAATATATGAAAGAAATACATAATGAAGTTGTAAAATATAAGAAAACAATGTTAAATAGCTATAGCATGTTAGTTAGTGATCACAGGAGCTCTTGGGTTAATTTGGGTTACCTCTGGAGAAGCATTTGCAGGTAGATGTTCGGCAGGTTTTATAATTCAGCAGCAAAATCTGGAATGTTCATATTTCGGCAGCGGCAGCAGTTCCGGGATCCGTGTGATAAATTTTTGATGGTATGGAGCAGCGGCTGGCTATTCCGAGGGGACATAGCCATCTTAAACGCCTCTACTCGGACATATCAAGGTTAGCAAATTATTAGAATTTTAGAACACTCAGAAACCTTTAGACAACTCAGAATTCTTTAAAAGCTTAGAATCCTTTTTGAGCTTAGAAAGCTTAGAATGGTGAACAAAAGAAAAACATCCTTTTTATAGTAAAATTTAACAATAGACTTGTCCTGGAGCGTACAAAATTATTGGACTTATCTGCTGTAATTAAATCTATCCGAATGTCTAAAGGACTTCAACATTAATTAATTTCTTTTGTTAACTTCCCCGTCGACATTCGAATTACAAAACTAGATTTAATTAAAATTACTGCTACTAATTAAAGAAAACTTAAGTGGACAGCTGCTGTTTTTAGATAAACTTATATAATTACACTATTGTCCCTCATTTATTTTAACAGAAATATTTGGGATGATTTTTATTAAATAAAACGAAAATTATTTTATTTTAAATTGTAATATTTGAATCTATCTACTAAACGAATATTTACTAAATGAATTTTATTTTAAATCAAAATATATTACGACGGTAATATATTTGTAAATAGATCCAAACAAAATAACTAACAATTTATAATTTTGATATGTTTTAAAATGGATATCATAGTGTGTGCGCAATTACGACTTATATAACTTACTTTTTAATAAATGTAAATTATGTGAACAAATACATAATTCATAATATTTTATTTTATTTGGGAATAAGTTATATATATAATACAAGCATTGTGCTCGTGGTTTAAAATTAGGCGGGATTTTCGGTATATAAGTGTATTGCAGACACACTACGATAGATTGGGGTTCAAACTAAGGTATGAGGATAGGAAGTAGGTGAGAAAAGGTGAAACGAAGATCTGCAAAGCAGAACTTACTGTTTCAATATATATATATATATATATATATATATATATATATATATATATATATATATATATATATATATATATATATATATATATATATATATATATATATCATTAGATGGAGCTTACCAATAGTTCTAATCAAGCTTTTATTTTATAAGTGCCAAAAGAGAAAAAATCTCTATCAGGGTTCCTATCCCCAGGGCTCACCTCAGTGGAGTTCTGGGAGTCTAGAAACTAGATCTGAAATACTAACTCCAAAGTCAGCACTTATAAAACACATTTCTATCAATTCAAATGCATGAATTTATCAGGCAGTAAATGTCTTCAGCTCAGTTTTGCCATATAGTAATAGCCTCTGCAATATATAGCATTGCAAAAGCCTTCATAGGTAAATTTATAATAATTGAAACAAGTCATATATTTTGTAACTTGCTTTTAAGCTTGCATTTTATGATCACTAGATGGCATACAGGTTCTTTTGTCTTTATCCGTAGAATTACAAAACAGCTTAAGAAATAAAATGTTTATGGAACAGTCTCCTTTCAAAAAGCCTTGGCACCTTATAGTCCAGATGACAAAGTTAATATGTGTGGCTAATCAGACAGAACCAAATATACCCTTTTAAAGGTGACACTGAGATGGACTTGGGCCAGATCTGGTCTTATCTTTTTTAGTTGAGCTAGGTTATGAAGATTTGTCCATACCTCCCATTGACCAAGAATGTCATCCATGGACTCATCATACTTTTTGCATAAGGGGCAGATGGTAGCAATTTTATATCCCTTCTGATAGCAAAGGAATATAGCAGTGGGCAAGGCTCTGAATTCGACCTGCAAAAGAAAATCCACAAACTCCAGTTCCATCTTCAGGAACTCGGTCAATCTCACAAGATGAGGGATCCCAAATGGAAGTAAATTTTGAGTCTTGGACTTTCCAACAGTAGACAACTAGTATAATTTCCAATAGGTTATCATTTGCTGAAACATTGAACTGGAGGGTTTTATTGTATTGAGCAGCATTGTAAATTGTACTTGAATCCAAAGATTCCTTCTTCTAGGAGGAGGTCTATCTATATTGACTTGTACAAAATAAAAAGGCTTCATCTGCAAAGAACTTTATTCCACTGGACAGAGGTTGATTTATGTATGGAATATATTTTGGTTTGAAATGATTTGTATCAATGTTTGAAGTCACTGATGATTAATGTTTGGAAAGGGCTTGTTCTGAGGACTGAATTAATAGAGTTAATCACCATGAATACAGTTTCAGATAACTTGGGTAAATAGACATTAATTAAATAGAAATAATATCCTCAGTGTTGAATAATTGCTATCAGAAAATTTAAATCAATAAATAAAATTTTGAATAAAGTCATCAGTAAATTTTTATTGATGATGATAGCCACACCCCTATGGTGGCAGGAGAAGGAGTAGTTAAAGAATCCAAAGCTATGAATCATGTCAATTACATGAGAATCATATTAAATATGGAGTTTCATCTCACCAATGCAAAATATTCAGAACCTGATGATGGAACTAATGTAACAGAGCATTAGCTCTGTCACAAGAGTTCAAACCCTTAACATTGACTGAAACTATATTAATCATTATCAACCCTGTTCAGGTTTCCAATGGCCGGAAGCAGGACTCTCATGGGGTCAAGGTTATTATAACTCAGATTCTTCTCAAAAGAGGAAACAATTGTTTCTGAATCAGGACTAAACAGTGTTTCAACAGAAGAGTACATGGTACTGGAAAAAACCAATTACAATACCAGAACAAAATCATTAGTCACAACAGGGATGACAGAAGTTGGCAGTACACAAGAGTCAATCAAAGAGGTATTGAGCAGGAATACTATAGGATCAGGGCTAATATGTCTATGCTTTCTAGCTCTGTGAACAGGTGGGACTAAGTGAGAGTCTAACAGGTCTAAAAGATCATCAGTGGGCACACCATCTTTGCTGAAGGAGGAATTAGACTCAGAAGACCTTGATTTGGCCCTCCAATATCTGCTCTTAGTATTTTTTAATGTTTAATTTCACTCATTTTAACAATTGAGATTTTCTTCATATATATATATATATATATATATATATATATATATATATATATATATATATATATATATATATATATATATCATATGATGATATTAAATAAAATCCATTATGTTGTCTTCATAAAATACTTTTTATTATTGAATAAAAAAATATAAACAATATTATAGACAACTTTATTTTAAATAATAAATTTATATACATCAAATCGATTTTCATTCAAAATGAACCTTTTCAAGATGTAATAATTCCAAAAGTCATATGATTTATATATTAACTTAGCATACATCTATTGTTCAAATTTAACTTTTAACATATCTTTAACAGATTTAAAATCATTTAGTACTTCTTCAGAATTTTATATAGAATACTTTCTGCAAATTTTTTATAAATTAGATTGCATTTTTTTAATATATGTATTAAAATAAAATATTAATCGTATAATTTTTTTTATATAGAAAATTATAAATTATTATTATATTAAATTACAACATGATTGAAATATTAATATTAAATAATGAAATGGACTTCAGAATTGGGACTACTAAAAATAAGTGGAAGTTTTTTATATAATTGAGTAGATAAGATATCTTTAATTTATTTAAATATTTGTTGAATAATAATAGAAGAATTGAAAAATAAAGTGACAATTAATGTTTTTAAATAAGTGTAAAAAAAGAGGATAGTATACCTAAATCATTGCTGGATAAAAATTTGTAGTAAAAAATTATAATTATAAATTAATGTATAAAATACAAAAAATAATATTGGAATGGTTTATTAAAGAAAAATTGTTAAAAACATTTGCAAAACAATAATATGTTGATAATGTATTATCTATATTTAAACTAATCATAGAGTGATTAACATAAAAAAGGAAGAGGATTACTATTGACTTTGAATTTTTTTTACCAACAGTTGAATTGTTTTCATGTACAGCATTTAGGTTTAGCATTGTTATTTTTATGATTTTTAAATTCTGCTTCCAAGTATTTCTTTGTGATATTATGAACAATTGCATTATGAACATGGCAATAAAATAAACTACTCTACAGTCTGGTATTCAACTTGATAATCATAATTGATCAGTAAAATGCAACATTTTTAATTATTTCTTGTTAAAACTCATGTTGTGATATATTTTATCAATATAGTAGATTATGGAATTCATTACTATCAAAAATTTAAATCACAGATATTTAATAATCCTAATCTAGAAGTAAACTGTTGTAATTGTTGATTACAAAATAATCTTAGGTAATTAACAGTTTATATATGTTACAAGTGAAATATATACCAATACAAATAGTCATTAAAATTCCAATGAAATCATAATCTCTTATGTCAAATTGCAAGAGATAACATGGCTGTATTAAGAGTTTTCATAACAATGGTTGATTATTTTATGTCCAGTTAGGGCACTATGCTAGGGATTAAACATGATTTAAATAGAAACTTTTATGTGAGTTATAAGAGTATTCTGATCACAAATATGTAGCATAGTTTAATGTCAGATTAAATATATAGCATGTAACAATAAGCACAATATGCTATTGTTATTGGTAAGTATTTTTCTACTGAAATTGTAGAGGAAGAAGCTCTACTTTTATTGATTTTCAGAGCATTATCCTGATTCACAGTTAAATAATTCTATGATAATTTAGCTATTCTTTCATTAAATTAATGCTACTTTATAATATTTATGAATTATTACTTTAATTTATAAAATATATTATAACAAGTAATTCACAAATGCTGCTTAAGAATATAGAGAGATACAGAGATAATTGTGCACTCAAAAATATTATGTTATAATATGTAAACATTTTTTAATCATAAATGATACTTTAAATAACTCAAAAATATCATCTAACATATTTATTTCACTTTATGAATTTTTTTTTGGTCACGATAAAATCTTTTTTCCTTTATCCCAACCTGATCAGCTGGACAATTTAATTCCAATTATATTCCTTCCATAATCAGAACATTATACTTCTTTAGAACAAAAAAATAGTACAAATACTTTTCAGTTTTAATTGTATAAATATTTAATAAGATTAATATTATAGATTTCTCTTGAATGTGCCATAATTCTGGCTGAATTAAATGTTTATTTACTTGGTTGATAATTTTAGCATACAATTTTATAATTCTTTTTTAATCCAATTAAAAATTTGATAGTAGAAATTCCTGAGAATATGATATATCATAAGTATAAGGAATATTCAAGAATTGTTGTGATTTAATTTATGTTATTAATAGAAAATAATTTATTTTATTTAAAATATTCAAATTACGGTCTTTTTCATAAAGAATTTTATATTGATATCAATGAAAAATAGTTTTTTCCCCATATGTCAAAGCATCAGCTGGAAGCGAACCAGTCACAACCATCTGCAAGCAACTGCTAGCTTGCAAAGCAGCTGCTCTGACTTCTCGGTTACCAATGCTTTACATGAAAAATAGTTTTGTTTGCTGAAAACTGTTTTCTTGTACTCTTCTAAATCAGATTTGAATAGATATCTGTTTTTCATGTTTACTAATTGCATGTGCACTGATAATATACTGTACTGGAAAATGTCTCCCTGTAATTCCTATGATTCACACAAGATGTAGCATGATGACAATGACATGCATCAGGATAAGGCATCAACATAAACTCTACATTAATAACAAAAGAATGAAAAACAAAGTTCTTTATTCTAAGTTTAAAATGAGAGAAATCAAACTTTTGGAAAGGATATATCTCTGCCAACTAAACATAAACACAAAAACCCAAATCAGCATGGCAATAAATTTTCAATAAGCACAAAGTATTATCTCATATGCTTTGGTCAGTCATCCTAACGTTTATATAATTTTGTTGGAGAAATAAGATGAAATAATTGTGAGTTAATAATTTAAAGGAAAATCATTTATTTTCTCAAATAAAGCCATCACCCATTGAATATATGAATAAACAATATTTTAATAAAATAAATGAAACAATAAAATCAATAAATAAACTGATTTAATTACACATGGAGCTCTCCTCTTTATTTGCTTTCTGGAAATATTCCTAAATAATGTGGTCCGAGTTTTTACCTACACACAGGTTACACTTTTTTGACAAATAATAATATAAACCTTAAAAGTATAACACTAAGCTAGTAATAGTAATATATAAAAAGAAAAAAAATACTTTTAGAGATAAAAGAAATTGTGATTAATCTTTCCTCTTCCTTCTTTTTTTTTTTAGACATTATAAAAAGAAAACAAACAAAATAAAAAAAACTAATTTCAAGCAATGGAGATTGCTCTTTTCTTAAATAGAACAAATATGTACATATGTTAAAAACAAGCAACAACAAAAATATTTATAAACGAGTCAGCTTAGATATAAGCTTTCCAAAAATTAGTTTGGGAAAACCATTTTGAATTAGAAAGATCAAATAACAATTTATAGAAAAATAAAATATAAATAAAAAATACAGTGCAATAAACTTTATAACAACAATACATACTGATAACAAATAAACAAAAATTATACATCCAGATTACTTTTTTTTCTTTCCATTAACCATCTCTAGCCTTCATCACTTTTAAGTGCACTATAATGCATGACAACTAAGTGGGAGGACTTTCCTTTTTTTCAGAAAAGCTTAGATTTTAAAGTGTTCATTATTATCATCTGGTATTGTTTGCTATATGGCAGCATCATAGAAGTCAGGCTAGCACACTTATGTGGGAATTTCTCCATTGGCATCTTAATAATCAATTTAGGTATTTTCATATTTCTCAGCTTTTTATCAAAATCTGTGTTAAAGGTTCATCCAATGATTGATTGCTTAACTCTGAAAAGACTATAATTTGAAGCTAGTATCAGCTCTTTCTCTATTCATGAAGTTCTGTACTGCTTTTTTACTATAATATCTCTCTTAGTTCAGCAAACACTTGATCTTCTGGACACTTCACAGCAAGAACCAGCACAGTGGACCAGAAATGTAGCAACACAAACAAAATAAATTAGAGAGAGAGACTACCCACCAGCACATGATGAATTCTTTTTATAGCACACTCATCAGAATACAAACTGAGTATCAGCTACCTCCAATTTTCTTTTTATATTATTGATCATAATACAATCGGCAAAGCTTTTTACATCTTTATATCTCTTATTTCTATCTTTCATTTTCCACTCAAAACCTTGTAATTTAACAAGGGGTTCTGTTCACATATATATTCTAATTTTAATACAATGGATGTGACTTTCCCCCCTTATCTCACCAACTGTTACAAAAAAGTAAAAAAAAAGAAAAACAAATCTGATATAGAATCCCTTTTTAGATTTTTCCTGCTGATACTGACATTAAATAACTTTATCTTTTTGTTTTAAAAATAAAATATAATGCACAGGCTGACCATTTCAATCCTTTAGTGAAATTTAAAATTGGCCATATAATAACAACCTGTACCTCTTAACTTGTTAACAGAATAATAAAAAAATGATACACATCAAAAATGTGAAGAATATTCATAATTATTTAGACTATCCTTATATATATATATATATGAAAAACAAATTATAAATTACGTAACTTGCCATCGCTTGTATTTATGATCAATAGATGGAGCTTTACCAAAATCTCCAAACAAGCGTATTTTGTTTACATAAACATCAAAAGAGTCAGAATTAACTATCTCTTTCATTGGCTCCACCTTCAGAACAGCTGATTTTAAGCTAATTTGCTATCATCAGTGAAGGATAGGGCTAGAAACTAGATATAAACACTGACTCCAAGCATTTATGCAACAAGTTCCTATCAGTTTGCAAGCATAAATTTTTCAGACATGTAATGTCTTCAAACCCAGCCTAACAAGCCAGATAGCTACATGGGTCTGATATCAGTTCAGTTTCACCACATAGTCAAAGCCTCTGCAATATATATCATTGCAAAATCCTTTAAAGGTACATTTATAAAAAACAAAAAACAAGTTATAAATCACGTAACTTGCCGTCACTTGCATTTATGATCAATAGATGGAGCTTTACCAAAACCTCTGAACAAGCATATTTTGTTTACATAAATGTCAAAAAAGTCAGAATTAACTATCTCTTTCATTGGCTCCACCTTCAGATCAGCTGATTTCAAGCTAATTTGCTATCATCAGTGAAGGAAAGGTATAGAAACTAGATCTAAACACTGACTCCAAATGTTTATGCAACAAGTTCCTATCAGTTTGCAAGGATGAATTTTTCAAAGACACATAATGTCTTCAAACCCAGCCTA